>OX637291.1:7387288-7987288 GCA_951799445.1 Pseudisothecium myosuroides | reverse complement strand
TATGTGGACATCAAGGTGAACGGAGCCGTTCACAAGGGCATGCCGCATAAGTTCTACCACGGGCGCACGGGGATTGTGTGGAACGTGACCAAGCGCGCCGTCGGCGTGGTCATGAACAAGCAGGTAGGGCAGCAATTGCTCTCTCTCGATTTAGGGTTAAGAATTCTTTCGGGGTTTTAGGGTTTGGGTTTTTAGGGTTGACTGGAAACTGAATGGGAGTTGAATGCACCAAGGTTAATGAGCTGAGCGACGTGGCTCTGAACTCGAGAATTTGTTTGTTTGGACCTGAATTAGGGTTTTGAACATGCTTCATGCGATTTTATCGATTAAAATTCTGAGTCGCTGATGGACATGAATCCTGTATTCAAGAAGTTCCCTTTCCAGGGTAGGACGCCTCGAATGGCCGCTGTTTCTGCTCTGCTGAGCGTGTTTTCCATTGTCAGACTGGTCCAATTGTTGTAGGCAATTCCTGGGCACTGGAGAATGCTTGATTTAGATATCGAATGCAATAGTTATGAAGGTTCAAAGTTTGAATTGTAAATGTTCTGAAACCGGCACTTGATCAGACGAACAGGCCGTGTACGTACTATTCATTTGTATCTCACTTGAGATTTTATGGACAGGTTGGCAACAGGATCATCCAGAAGCGTATCCATGTTCGGATTGAGCACGTCCAGCCTTCCCGCTGCCGCGAGGAGTTCATCGAGCGGCGGAAGAGCAACGACATCAAGAAGGCCGAAGCCAAGGCTCGTGGTGAGACGGTCGACTTGAAGCGCCAGCCCGCTGGCCCCAGGTCTGGCTTTGTGTTGGATTCTTCTACGTTAGAGACTGTGACGCCCATCCCCTACGACGTGGTCAACGACCTCAAGGGAGGATATTGAGAACTTGTTTTCTGGGCTTGCCAATTGTATTTGTTCATGTGGAATTGATGGAGAGTTCTGGACATTGGATGGTGCCCAAGTGGCTTGATGTGGAGAGGTCGGGATGCTCCTGATACATGCTCTTGTTTACATGGAACATTGATTCGTGAGGTCTTCTTTGTGAGGGTTCAAGGTGGTGCAGCGGTGCGATTATTGTGACGTTGAATCACCTTGCGTGTGAATAGTAGCTATTTCATGGTACTACCGGTATGCCATGTTGGTGCAAGATTATACAGTTCATCATGATATCATTTCTGGGATCGGGCGTGAGAAATCGTGCTGCCCTCATGTTGCTTCCTGAAAATTCTGGATTCTTTTCTGTTGATCTTTCATTTATTTTTGAGTTTGAATACAAGCGATACAGGCCCTTTGTTTTCCAGGGATGCAGTCGCTTGTAGATGAATCGTTCCCCAGATCAGACAGCTTGATCCCTGGGAAGCTGGGACAATTGCAAAGTTTTGTATTACAGGTTATCCCCTGAGCGGCCCCGAAGTCCATTTTATTGATGATAAACAGGAAGCTTTATGGGTTAGCCTGCCCATGTTGTGTCCGAATGTCTTCTCATGCATCCAAGTGAGGCTTGAATCTTTCAAAGAAAATCTTTTTTTTTGATGGAATTGAGTAATTACAAAATATGGACTGCAATACACAGAACATTCTTATGCAGTTTTATGAAGGTCTGAACCCAAAGAGAACGGAGAAAATAAGGTGAGGTGGGCTTGTTATGTGACTCCTGAAAGTGACAATTCTTTTGTTGATATCCTTCATTTGTGGGACATCTGCAGTTTTTTTGGTGACCCTATGTTTCTATGTTTAGAATGTTATGCAAGGAAAAATCTGCAAGGAGGCCTTCTTTGAGCTTTTTGGAATGCATTTTGGAGCTTTTTAACATCAATTGAAATTAATCCTTAGCAAACATAACCGTATGATCTCCAAGCAAACTTAAGGTTTGTTCCCATCTTGCCTTAAAGGGGGTGATGTTAAGGTATTAAATGAGGTGTAAATTGAAGTGCATTCCCACATGAGTGCTTAGCTATTTGCCGAACCTACATGGCAACCCAGGTTGCATGGACTTGACAAAGTTCTTACAACCATTAATCATTTTTTTCCTTGGCCTACCACTACAAAAGCAATACATAATAAGTGCTTGGCTATCTTCTAAAAATGAAGATTTCAACATTTTTTAGTCACTCTTATGTATTGGAGCTTTGGATAGCCCATTACATAAGAACAACGGTTGTTGAAGGCAAAAATTAGTAGGAACTTGATGTGAGAAACTCAAATGTATAGAAGTTTTTCAACGACCACCTCAAACTAATTTGAAAGTCACAAATTATGTGAGTGATGAAAGATGTGTAGGCAATCTCTTTATACAAGTGGGGTGATGGGAGGTAGAACAACCCATGTAGGATATGTATATTAGTATTAGTAGCTCAATAGCTCATACCTAGTTTAGTTAAAAAACAAGAATTGTGTTAAAATGAGAATTTCAGACCTCATTTATGCATAGTAGAATAATTTTTTTAAAGAAACTTTGAACTAAGAAAATTTGGTAAATCAATCTATCTTTCATCCCTGGGGAGGTCACTTAGTCTGCATATTAGAAACCATGTGAGATCTAATATAGGGTACTATATATTTATTGTATCTAAAATTTAAAAAAATATTATATCTAATATAGAGTATGTAAAATTACATGTAGGGTATTATAATTAGGGTTATGTTTAATATCATGTACTAGATTTTACGTAGAAAAAATATAGGGGGGCAATAATATATGGGAAAAAATAATTTTATAGAGTGAGTATTTACTGTCCTTAACTCTTTAAGAAAGAGATGGATGAAAAATGACACATTATTTCTCCCAAATTATCCATGAATTTTAGATGAAGGACTCTAGTTGCCTCGAGAGTTAACTGTAAAGTCCTTTGAAGTCACTTAGAATTTGAAGAATCTATCATAAATTTTGCTTTAATATATTCTTATTTGTTCATCCAAATAGTAGAAAGGTATAAAAGAGCTTGGTGGTCTATGCTTGTTTGTTATATTGTAATGCAATGTCATCTTTTTTTTTGCCTTCATTGTATTCATCTAAAGATGACATTGCACTCATTGTATTCTTCTACAATGCAAGATTCATGCACTCATTGTATTCATTAGAATATATTGTAGATGATTGGCGGTAAGTTGTTTGACACAACTGGAATGTATTGTTTACAGTCTGTAAATGTGTTTGTCTGGCCATAGTAGATTGTCTAAACATAAAATACTTTAGTTTTTAGTAACCATAAAAAAATGGTTTGAAAAAAAAGTGACAAAAGAATAAAGAAGAAAAACATAAAAAAGAGTAATAGGAAAAAAAATCATACAAAACCTATTAATTCTAATTTTTAAATCTAATATAGGGGCCAAAAAATTAGATTCAAGTGTGTATTATAAATAATATAGGGTGCTATAATAAATGGCAATTTAGAATTATTTTTAACAATATG
Organism: Pseudisothecium myosuroides; assembly: GCA_951799445.1. Classification (NCBI taxonomy): domain Eukaryota; kingdom Viridiplantae; phylum Streptophyta; class Bryopsida; order Hypnales; family Lembophyllaceae; genus Pseudisothecium; species Pseudisothecium myosuroides. The sequence continues at coordinate 7,983,876 of OX637291.1, read as the reverse complement.
GTATATTAAATTACGAAATATTAGAAAAATAGCCCCCATTAAAATATCCCCGGATCTCACGTATATAATAAACTTCTAAGCTAGTGACTCCCCCGTGCTTTCATCTCCAAAAATCCGTTTGAGATTTCAATCTTCCAATCAAAAGTTATGAACAAAATTCGGAGAGGGGTTGGGAGGGAAATTTTTTTTTGACATTTTCATACATCCTCTCCAAATTTTGTCTCTGAATTTTGAACTTTTTATTGGAGGCTAGAAATCTCAAACGGGTTTTTGGAGATGAAAGGTAGCTTGATTTACTAACTTTTCTTAGTTCAAAGTTTCTTGAAGAAAGGTATTTTAATATGCATAAATGAGGTCTGAAAGTTCCACATTAAACACAATTCTTGCATTTTGACAGTGAGTGGTCAAGCTCTCATCTTCAAATTGTCCCATACCTTTTGAGGAATCATGATGGACAATGGATTTCATTATAAAAATGACCTCTCCACCTAATGTTTAGTGAACATGGGTTGACATTGAGTTGTATAGAAATCTTCTCCAACTTATATGGCTTTTTTTTACAATCAATTTCCCTTTGATTTGGCAAGGTGGCTTGTTAATTTTCAAAATTTCAAAGTTTGAAATCTTGATTAATTTTTGTCAAGTGTTACCTCTGGCTACAGTAATTGGATGTGCAAGGGGCTCGAGGTCCCCTGAACGGCTAAAGAAAATAACTTATGAGCCTTAAGAGAACTTCACCTAATTAAAAAACAATTACAACAATACCAAACCTGAACTCCTGTTTAAAAAGACTATTTCCTTTTTATGTGTAGTTTTTATCTTTTAACACCTACAGTTTGCAAACGCCAGGTGGGAATGGACCTTTAGCTAAAATTGATAGAGAGTTAAATCCAAATCATATTATGGATTTGAAGCTTATGAAGTTTGATTGAGATAGTTCAACAAAGTTTACAAATTTCTTTCATATGCTCATGTATATACTTAAGAGGCCCCGGAAGTAGATGACAAAGTTGAAATTGAGATTTTCCAAACAATATTAGTTTGATACAAAAATTGCCTTGCCAACTAATTACCTCTTGTGGAAGAGCAAACTTCAATGATGAATACCGGTACATCGCTACCTTTCCATCTTAGCATTTGCCAATTTCTCATTTATAATAAAGAAGGGTGATAGTGCCTCTACTCACGAAGAAAATAACGAACAATCAATCGAGTCTCATTCATAATAAAGATTCATTGATATTTATTCCCTTAAGGGGATGCAAGGTTGTAGTTTGAAGTTTACATGTCTCATGGTACTTGTGGAAGTTTTCACTTTTTTGAGACAAGGGTGATAGTGCCTCTACACATGAAGGAAACAACGACAATTAATAAAGTCACATTCATAATTATGAATGAAACTCAATTGATTGTTGTTGTTTCCTTCACGAGTAAAGGCATTGTCACCCTTGTCTCAAAAAAGTAAAAACTCCCACAAGTACCATGAGACATGTAAACTTCAAATTGCAACCTTGCATCCTCTTAAGGAATAAATTGCCCTCCCTAAGCCGATAGCATCATATAAACTACCACCAAGTTATATTTTTCCTACATCACGAGATCTCACACTAACACTAAGTTGCACAACCATTGGGCATGCAATCTTCCACAAGATTAATGAGAATATGAGATCTAAGGATGGCCCATTGTTCAATCTTGTCACCATTCTTGAGTACATACTATGTTGGTAGTGTCTGCAAGAAACAAAAAAAGAGCACCAAATTGAAGAACAAACAGGTAAGAAACAAAGATAGAACTTTCATTCTAATAATGGAACCCTCTCAAAACACTGGAATGATGTCTCTCCCTTACAAAGCACTAGAATACTTTCTCGCCCTTACATAATGCTATTGTAGTGCATCAGAATCCTCTTGAAAACAGGGGCGATTGCAAGACAAACAAGAAAGAAACAGAGATAGAAACGTCCGTTCTAATAACGAAACCCTCTCATAACAATGGAATACTTTCTCTTCGAAGCAAGTTTTGGATTTTGCCATAAACTAAGGAGGAAATGAAGATCAATCGACACCAGTCTTCGTCAAGCAACTTACGATCCAAAGATAATCATTTCCAAGCAAGCACAGTCTAAGGCAAAGTAGAGTAGAGTATGGTCGACCTGTGGCATGACACAACCATGCACTCCTTCCCCAGAAGCCATCGCTAGTGGGGAGAGGGTAAGCTGAATTCTCAGAACACATGCCAGATGTTCCGATCCGAGTAAACTCGAAGTCGGTCGTTACTGCATCACTAGAGCAGCTGAGTCGAACTCTTGCAAAGAAATGGCCATATTCGTGAAACCGGCGGGTTTCAGAGCGGCAGAATTGTGACTAATATAAGAGCTAATATATAATTCAACGAACATGGCGATAGAATTTCACAACCTAACCAGCATTCATTAGAGACAGAAAGACAGTAACAATTGAAACATGAAAGAAGAAATTAATGGCTCACCTTGCAAAGTGTCTTCCCAGGGTTGCTCAGGTTCATGGCGTAACTCAAGGCCAGCACAGACAGTGGTATTGTATGCTCTCTGTGTTTTGATGACGGTGATATTGCATGCTCTCCAAGTTTTGACGATCTCTTGTGCTAATTACTGAAGAGTGGGATTCGTCTTGTGCAGGTGATGCTTGCACCCCCTACTGCTGAGCCACGTACTGATGGGTCGCAGTGACGAAGAGAACATTATTGACACCACGGATGTGGGAATTCCTCTGCCAATGCTGGTTTACATGTCTCGTACGTGAGAAGCGTCCAGGGTATGATCACAACAAGAAGGCTGGAGCTTTGAAAGCCCTTGTCAGAACCAGCGCCTTCATTCTCAATCTGGACTCCGATCACTACATCTTTAACTGGCGGGAGGCCATGTGCTTCTTCATGGACAAAGGTGGAGACCGTCTTGCATGCATACGTCCAGTTCCCCCAGCATTTCGAGAGTGTGAATCCTAACGATCCATATATAAGCCAATCACAGTACTGTCTTCTTCGACGTGAATATGAGAGCTCTAGATGGTTTGCAAGGACCAAAATACATCGGAACTGGATGCGTCTTCCGAAGAATTACATCTTACTAGCTTCTTTTCCAACCTGGCCTTTACTTCCTCCTGTTGCCCGGCATGCTCCATCCACTGTGCTCTTCCTGACAAGCCGTCTCTTTCTTTGCTCTCATGTGCACCACTCTCACATTCTCCAACTTCACAGCTTGCTTTACTCCCACACACTTACAGTAATTCATCCGTTACCACGCAGACCGACCGACTGACCCCATTACTAACTTAAAAATTAAACGCACTGTATAACTTTCCCAATTGCCGAAACTGAGGTCTTCAGTAGAAAACAACGACGATTCCAAGCTCGCATAAAACTGAAATGCTCCGCTCGAAACATCAACCTGTCCCCGCAAAGCTCTGAACTGTGCAACTTGCGAAACTCGGAAACTAGGAAGTTTGTTAATCTCGCTTACAAGTTCAGAGGTTTGCGGGACAGTTCGATCTTTTGAGCGTAGCAGAGGATTAGAAGCCATTGCAAGAAGCCATTGTTTTTCAGATTTATGGAGAGCTTGAAGAGCTTGATTTTTTGGCGATGCATGCGAGTGTACAAGCTGGGGAGGAAATTAAAGGCTGGTGTGAAGGGCTGGTTCCCACTGACGGTGATGGCGACCGGGAGGGTCACGGGTCTTGTCTGTAACGTCGCCACAAGTTAGTATTCATAAATTGTTTCCGTGGTGTCACAGTCATGGAAGTTCGACTTTCATGTGAAAAAGTTTGGATAGCATGTAGGGGAGGCAACCCATTTCCGATCAAATAAGGAATTACACATATTTGCAGGGTGGGTTTCTTCGGTGGGGAATTTTCCTGTGTGCAGAAATAGAGTTCGGAAGGTTTCCATAATTTTCCAGATTTTTTTTTCTCAAAATATAATTACTATGAATTTTTCAGCGGAAGATTATGTTTTTCCCATACCGGTGATATGGGGTTTGCTATTTCCGACCATGGGCTGAAAACAAAATTGACAAGGGGTGGTTACAATATTGAGAGTCTTGTGGTCAATCATTATGAGCCACAACTGCGTTGGGAACAGTGATTCATTGCAATGAATCACTGTTCACGGAAAAAAAATAGTACACATAGCCACAATGAGGGGGGGGGGGTGATCAAGAATGGGTTGCCTCCCCTACTGTAAGTTATTGGTGGGGATGGAAAGTGCATCCTTAAGCTTAGAAGGACGAGCTTATGACCACTGATTTTAAGCTTCTACACTGATTAGTGAAATTAGGTTGACCCACACTAATTTTTCGACACTATATTAGTATGTACAGTTACTTTAGAAGGATGCAGTAAAATACTCCATAAGAACTATGTGTATGACATGGGTTGGTGCACTCATTTGTGGCTCGGGATTAGAGATTGGTATGTGTCTCCATCTGGACAAGCATTAGTCATGAGGTAACTTGTTTGGATAAGGCAACCTAATTGTCAAGGCAAACCAATTTCACTACTTTGTATTGTCTATCATTCAACTAGATATATGGCGAATTTCATTAAAATGGCGGTATTCCATGTGCCATTTTCACACAGTGACATCTAGGACAAGTGTACATTGCCAACATCTAGGTCAGTTTTAGATTTCATAAATCTAGGACAGACATAGATATCAGACCGTGCAATCTAAAAAATCTAGGATTGGTATAGATTTCAAATATCTAGGACAAGTGTAGATTTCAAAATTTTAGTATTGGTATAGATTTTGGTACAGAAAAAATAGTTCAGACTGTGCAGTCTAAACTGCTAAAAGTGCCTTGAAATTAAGGGAATACCGCCATTTTAATGAAATTGGCCATATATGAATGAAAAACTTTATAATTATTTTTCAAAGATGAAATCACATGTCTATTTAAATTCAAAACAAGACCAGTGGGCCCTAGAGAGTCACCTACAAAATAACAAACTATAGAAGGAAGAACCATGTCGCAAGAGTAGATGTATTATTAATACTACCATGTCATTGTAGTAAATAAGTAACGACTTGTGAAAATATACGTATAGCTAAATTTGGATAAATCAAAATAAATGGAAGAACCATGTTGAAAGAGTAAGTATATTATTAATACTACCGTGCCATTGCAGACGTATAGCTAAATTTGAATAAATCAAAATAAAAGAAGAACCATGTTGCAAGAGTAGATATATTATTAATACTACCATGCCAAAAAAAATACAAATAAGTAAATAAGTAATGACTTGTGAAAATATAAAAGTCTAGATAAATCAAAATAAAATTGAGAGAGTGAAGCATTTGGATGACCCCCAAAATTGCTTCAATTAGGGGAGGCAACCCATTCCTGATTACCCCTCCCATTGTGGCAGGGGAGGGTGGTCTGTTTCCGTGAATGTCCAGAAGAATAAATGACCAATTCTAACATTCATTGATTGGTCAAAAATTAAGTATCGCACTAATGAATTATTGTCTGTTTTGTATCCAGCACTTGGTTAGAATTACGGAAGACATTTCACCAGAATGGAAAGAACCTGGTCTATCGCTCAAAAATTCATGATAATTCCATTTTGCGATACAAAAATCTGAAAAATTATGGAAAGCCTCCTTTGTCTATTTCTGCATACTAATGAACTGACCCACTTAAGAACCGCGCCCTCCAGATACGTGGAATGCTTATTTGATCGGAAATGGGTTGCCTCCCCTAGTCTCTACTAAGTTACAAAAAGACCTGTAAACATAGTTTGAATGGCCAGGTGGTCTTTTAAGAAAAGCGGTCACCAATGACACATGGCTTGTTTGCGAGTAAGAACTGAAGGAGCATGCTGGGATTTTAAACTAGAAGTAGATGGTAGGTTGACAGCAATAACAATGGATTTGAACTGCGGTATTGGTTGTGGTATTGGTTGATTACTAATGTCTTAATTTCTAACAAAACAAAAACAATATATAAAGATGTAGACTACTTGGAAAATTCTTGTGATTTAAACCTAGTGTCTACATTAAATAGTGAAATTGGGTTGCTTTAAAAATTAGGTTGCCTTCACCAGAGAAGTTACCTCATGATTCACCGCTTGTCTAGATGGAGGCACATGCCATTTTCTAAATTTTTTCTAAATCCGAGTCATGAACCAGTGCACCACACATGGTTCCAATACTATTGCATCCTTCTACAATAATTGCTCATATTTATATAGTATAAAATGTCGAGAAATTAGCTTGGGGCAACTTAATTTCACTATTTAGTGTAGATCTTTTGGGGCGATGTTGAAACTCTTGAACTTCCCCTCTAGTTGAGTAGAATTTGATGCAAAGATGGAGGGACTTGTGTCTTGTATCATAGGTGTAGAAGTCATTTCTTGAATGAGAATTTGCCCCTACTCAAACAGTAGATCTTTCCAATCGTTGTCGTCTAAGTTGTAAATAATTTTGAACTGATAGGCTTGGAAGGATGATAATTCGCCAAGAATAATTGGCTTCAACATTTTTCATGCCATTGTCTTTGTTAATAAATGTTCTAAAGTATCATATTGGATGTTGTAAACATTGAACACGAGTTTGTAGTGGTAGGGCATGGGTCAATTCTGAAATATTTTGAGTTTTTTGTATTCTTTCTACTTACACTAAATTCAAACCATGAAAATGAGTCCTACTGCATTTGAGATTTACTAACAAAATGAAGCTTACCAAGTCTAATATCTATTCCTCTTTGAATTTTTGGAAAATTTTGAAAAATTGAGTGTTATGTTGAATTTACAAATTGAGTGTTTGTGTTTTTGTTATTTTTATTTGTGATCTCTCTTCTTTGGGTAAGTGAGAGATTTGAAAGTTTTAAAAAGCAATTTGTTATTACTAAGTTAAATGAACTCAACTGTGATTTTAGTTTGTTTGCAGGTTTAGGGTTTGGAAGTATGAATTTCAGAATTTGGAATCTGTGAAAGCGAGATCACCATACTATATACCAAGCAGATGCAATTTGTATCTTATTGGTATTAACTTATATTAACTTATGCAATCTGTGCAAGCGAGAATGCGAGATCACTGCATGGCGTAAAATTCTTGAGAGTATTTTTCTTGAGAGTACTTTTTTTGAAAAACTGTAGTCTGTTGTAAAAGCGACCGGCCTCTTCAAATGGACCCTATATTTAGGCCTTAAATGGACCTCTTTAGTCCTCGCTTTAGTCATTGAGAGAATAAAAAATAAAGTATTATTTATTGCAAGAGCCAATCATTGGTCTTGATTTCCTGATTTTCCTCAAATCACTTTAGAAGATGCAAGTGGATGGATTTTGGAAGGTCCATTTCGGTGCCTACAACAAAATTCTTTGAAAATTCATAAGTAATTCAAAAATGCTTCAAAAAATATGAAACCACTTGTGTTCCGTTCCGTTCTCCATCCATATTTCTTTCTCCAAAAAATGATCTAAAAATAATTTTATTTATCAAAATCTATGAAAAAGGCAAACCAGCCCTTAAATGGTCGCTTTTAGAGCATACTACCTTACTTCACATACTGGGCTGCATCAATCCTCATGTACCTTACAGTGTGTGCAATGCACTGCAGTCCATCACAAAATTGATTGGTATACTTTTGGTCGAAGCAACATATAATTTGCAAGAGAAAGTATCCATTGTGATTATTGAAGTTTCAGCAAGTTATCGAGTCTATGTCGACACCCACTCCTTAGAGCAATTGCTGATGACAAATGTATGGTGTCAGTGATGTGCAAAGCTACCAGCAAAGCTCACTGGCAGAGTAGTATTGCAAACCACATTGACGCAGATTTCAAACATGCCAGGCCCAACCAAGGCCGGCCGGCACATTTAGTGGGAATCCCATTGTGCATATGTTCCCTATTGTCACTAAAATTAACGGATATTTCATTAAAATGGCAATATTCCACAAACTTGGCACTTTCAGGTTTAGACTAGTATGTGGTATGAAGTGTAAACCGCTCCTAGAGTTTAGACCGTGTGGTCTGAAATCTATACCAATCCTAGAAAATGAATTTGGAAAAATGAATGAAATCTATCTTATCAAAAAATGTCAAAAAATCAGCAAGAAAAATTCTTATAGCGGCATTTGGTTCACACAAGCTCAACTGAAAGCGAAATTATTCCTTTACATGCAACCACTCGAGCAGCAGCAATCAAATCAAATCATGAATAAGACAGGGAGGTTGCATGGGCCGGGACACTTGATTATGGAAAAATGAAATTTTAATAATTACTTACACAAGTGATGCCTTTAGGTCCGACCTATGCAACAAGATTTAAAACGAATAAATTTCTTTAAAAAAATTAAAAAAAAACAACAACAACCTGAATTAGAAGTTTCAATAACGAGGGAGGCCTTCAAGAAACTATGAACCGGCAATTCTGAATGAACTTACAACCACCACAGAGCGTGAGGATTCAAGGAGGCAACAAACGAAACAATGCATCGTAATGGACTAGATATAATGAAGAAAACTTCAGATTTAAGAAATACCTTCTTAGTCTCCACTTTGTTGTGGTATTGACCGAATACCAATCTCTGATGGCACTTTTGGACATAGGCAACAAAAACCTCATTGGTATGATGTTGGTGAATCTCTAGAACATACGTTGGGTTATTTTCAAACCATGCAATGGCCTCCATTAGAGGAGATTTGAGCCTCTGGAAGACCGTTTCAGGGCTATTCCCGATGCTGGGAACAGCGCAATGCTGTCTAGAAATTTTTTTATTAAAATAAATAAATAAATAAATCTGACGTGGCAGCCGCTTGGCCACGTCTAACTGATGATTTGGCAGGATCCCAACATTCCTGAAGAGTTCCCACAGTCCAAGAACTTGCAGTCTCTTAGAAGCCCGAATCTCCTCTAATGCGATGCTTCCACAATTTCTGTTTGATTCAACGATTGCAACCACAACCACAATCTTCCATTTCTTGGACACGGGCTTTCCACAACCAGGTTCTCTGTTGCAATTCCTTCTGTGCTTCTTCCTACTACCAAGATAACAAACCAGATGATGTTTCACTGTTCATTGCAGTTATGTATTTGCAACACATTCAACACTTGGTCAAGTGAAATTGAATAAAAGGACTTCTCTAGCAAAAAGAGGCACCGGGAAACTCAAGCATTCAAGATACTAAACCTTACATGGGGCCCCTCGAGGTTAGAGGAATAAAGAGCTTATCACAAAAATAAAAATAAAATAACAAAAAGAATGTAACCTGTAGGCCTAGACAATCACACAAATGACATAATCTAATAGCGCAATAGAAACAAAAAAATAAAATACGGTGCCCTAAAGTTGCACATTGACCAAAGGTGAGCTGCAAGTCCACCATAGACTCCTCTATGCAAAATCCTTAGATCCTAAACCCTCACCTAGAGTTGAGGCTTCACCATTCTTGAAGATGATAGCAATTTAACCTTCAAACAAGAATAATTGAGATTAGACAAAAAAAAAAAAAAAAAAAAAAATGTACAATGAACTGCTCAATCTATTGAACACACACAAATGACATAACCTAGTAGCACAATAACACAAAAAATAAAAATATGGTGCCCTTGAGTTGCATATTGACCAAAGGTGAGCCGCAAGTCCACCATAGACTCCTCTATGCAAAATCCTTAATTCCTAAACCTTCATTTGGAGCTGAGGCTTCACTATTCTTGAAGATAATAGCAACTTAACCTTCAAACAAGAATAATTGAGATTAGACAAAAAAAGAGACTAAAAAAACATGCACAATGAATTGCTCAATCAATTGAACATAGGATATTTCCAATTTTTGCAAAATGAAAAAACTACAAACCCTAATGCTTGGCAAGCCAAGTCACACAAATGCATATTTTGCGTTGTTGTCTTATCAAGCAACTTATGATCACTAGATGTCCCGGATGGGTGGAAATATAAGATAGTTCAGATGGAGTAGACAGACAATATGATTACCTTAAAGTAGTGACATTGGGCTGGTCAAGGTCACCGGACGTCTTGGACAAGCGGGCAAATCAAACAGTTAGGACGGATAGTCCGCCCAATGTGATAACTATGATATTTTGTCGCTTCTCATTGTGGTATTTTTTTATTCCAAAAAAATATAAAATTATTGTAGAACGTAGCCATCTGGAAAAGTTTTCCAAATTTAAACATAAAAATTTATTCTAAACATATGCATGCATGAGTACAAAATAGATGCTTAGGACTCATATTTGCAAGTTCATAAAACACAATGCCTCTCAAATCACAAAACATCCAATCAGGTAATGTATTTTCACGGCAAATCATTGGAAATCAGAATCCTACAATAAATCAAATAATCTAATCTATCAAAAACCAAAAGTTGTCCGGATGTAGTCAAAGCCGATGATGGATTGACACTCCAGGGGAAGCAACTATAGAAGGATGGGATGGCGCACAAGGAACTGCTGACAGTTTTATACGCATGTGCTTAGAACTCCAACATCCCTGAAGTGTGCCCCCTACCAGTTGCGGAAGTCAACAACCTCGCCATGAATATGAAGTAAACTGAGGACATGTAAAGACTTTGAGCAGCATGCAAAACTCAATATGAGCCCTTCCATTACACCCATGTCAAGCTGCTCCTCTTAGGCTACTAGCCCCTCCTAGTGAAATTGAAAATCTCCTCCGTCAGAAGTTCAACCACAATTTCCAATTGCTAATAATCCACTAGATGATGGTCCTCTGCCTCTCACTTACAATATGACTTCAAAGTGGCCATCCCCTTTCAATCTTTGACGACCAATTGGGGGGAGGATATTGCAACTCAAGGCTAGGGTACTCATGACCCCAATGCTCGTGATCTAATCAAGATCAAAAGGCAAGGGATCAAAATTAAGGAAAACAAAAATGATGCGACCACGGATTTTTCTTCATGAAGGCACAATAAGGGCTCCAAGAGGACAAATGTACCTTTGACATCACAAAAAGAGGACGGTAACTAAAGGCCAATGAGCTCAGAGGGACAGCAAAAGAACTCAAAGGAGCAACAGAAGTGATTGTCTTAAACACAATTGCGCAAGGAGCTGCAGCAAAATGAATTAAAAGATAAATTTCATAAATTTCATAACAAATACTGAGGAAAACAATCTCAAACAAACATGATAATAAGTATCCAAGTATTTAACCCTTAAAGCTTAGATATCACATTGGGCGGACCATCCGTCCTAATTGTCTGATTCCCCCACTTGTCCAAGATGTTCAGTGATCCTATCCTGTTTGATGTGACTACTTTAAGATAATCACATTGTTTGTTTACTCCGTTTGAACTGTCCCATATGTCCGCCCGTCCGGGACGTCTGGTGAGACTAACTTGCCCAATGTGACAACGCCTTAAAAGACATTTTTTGTCTGGGCTTGGTTAAACTTCATTAGATTTCTACATGAAAACACACATTTCAAAATTTTGATATTTTCCTTATAAATGAATATATGTTTAAAATTTAATCTCATTTTGCACAATTAAAAATTTCAAATTAAATTTTATATGATTGTTTAAAGAATTTTTTTTGTAAGTTTTAACAATTTCGAAAATCATTAAAATGGAGTAAGAAGTAGATTATTGTAGCTACATTTTCTAAGTTAAACTTAAAAGCATTAAAAATCAATAACTATGTGAAAATTCAAGATTTGACTTTCAAAATGCCTGTGGAGCTTGCATTGTCCTTGAAGGGTTAATAAGACCCAAACAACATGTAGTGAAAATGCTCACGTTATCTTGACCCTAAACCTTAGTAACACCACAAAGATAAGAAAAGAAACATAAAAGCGTACTTGTGGAAGCAATGAAAGCTCAAGCACAAAAAGTCAAAGGAGTAAAAAAGTGAGTTTCTCAAATTGCATGCAAATAAAAATCCATAGAATCGTGCTAGTGCCTCTCTACAACGGGCAACAATTTCAACCAGATGAGGCATCTTCTTTATTGCAATTCCAAATTTTACACCTACACTCACTGATTACAACAGACTGTATCGGAAATCGAATAGAACTACGTTACGCAACTATAAAAATTCCAATTCAAACTAGGCCTATATCCAACAATCCATCTCCTCAAGTGCAATGCATCAAATCTAGCCCCTAAAGGACCAAGCTGCGTTTTTTGGCAACATAGCAATTTCGGGCAGCTCACTACGAATGGAGTTTTTATTTTTTTTCTTTGAAAATTTTACACAACATGTATCCAAGGAGTATCTTTAAGGCCCAATAATTTTCATAACTTTTGACTTCATGGTTAAAAAGTTATTGCATGATATGTGATTTTCATTGCTCGACGAGCAGCCCGGGCAGCCCGGGCAGCTCAAAAAACTTCTTTAAAATCACTTTTTTTAAAAATAAAAATTTGAAATTGGTTCTTTAGGTTTATATCTATGCAAGAAGCTTTGAGTCATTCCATTTGGATTAACGAGTCAAAAGTTATGAGGAGTTTTAATTTGCGGGTAGGTATGGAGTCTTTGAAAGCCATACCTACCCGCAAACTAAAACTCCTCATAACTTTTGACTCGTTAATCCAAATGGAATGATTTAAAGCTTCCCGCGTAGATGTAAACCTAAAGAACCAATTTCAAATTTTTATTTTTTTAAAGAAGTTTTTTGAGCTGCTTGGGCTGCCCGCCGAGCAATGAAAATCACATATTATGCAATAACTTTTTAACCATGAAGTCAAAAGTTATGAAAGTTGTTGGGCCTTAAAGCTACTCCTCGGGCACATGTTGTGTAAAATTTTCAAAGAAAAAAAATAAAAACTCCATTTGTAGTGAGGTGCCTAAAATTGCTATGTTGCCAAAAAACGTAACTTGGTCCTTTAGGGGCTAGAAATCCATCTCCCACACCACAATGCAACATTTGAAATTCTCCCCCTCTCAATTCGAATGCTCTCAAACGTGCAATGAGCAATCACAGGTTAGAAAGAAAATTTTGACGAGCTTTGCATTCAAATTTCTGGATCAAACTCAATTTCCTGTATCGAACTCAAACCATCTCACCTATCTCTCTTGCAAATCCCACCCTCGACGTCTATATCACACACCAAACAAACGAATTCAAATACTCATGAACGTGAAATCATCCATTCAACAGGCGACAATTACAACCATTACAATGGTCGGCAATGGAGCAAAGGAAATTGGAAATAATGCACTGGTGCTTCTTCTAGTCTTGACGATTGAACAAAATACTTTGCGCTCCTGGATCCCAACACGAAACAAACACAAAACATAAGCGCGCAACCTGTATCAATCTGGTTTTGATATTCAGTTTTATAGCCTTGAAAACTGACCTGGAAACGATCAAACTGCACACAAATAAAAATTCTGAGGCCTATGTTTCTTGAACCTGAGGTCCTGTGTTTTGTTTAACCTTGTAGTTGGTACCCTTATGTGCTCAATAACAAAGTTCATGGCAGATACGCAACCTAAGTATCTCTATGTGGAATATGTTATACGATCATGTAGAATAATTTGAGTTCAAGCGATATAATTTCAAAAAAAATTGCAATCCCCGTCATTTCTATCTTTGCACCTCCCAAAATATTTGCTTTGCCTTGCACTACTTCAGATCATGTCTAGAATTGTTTATTTGATCGGTTTTAGATGCCTCCACCCTAGATGTTGGAATTGGGCGATTGATGGCATTGGGTTGTTCCACTTTATATGTATATTGTAAGTGGTTCTAAACATGCCCCCCTCTCTCTTAACTTGTAAAATTCCATGGATCCCCCCAAAGGATGTGCTTTGGTCAACCTTGATTGTAACTTTCAAAATCAATATCCATTTTTGGTATTTGATTCAAACTAAGAAAATGAAGCTTGACAAGTTTTGTTTATTCTCCATCTTAAAATTTGGAAAATCCAAAAGTTTAACAAATTATTGCAATTGCAAGCTCCAAGTGTTAAAAAATCCAAGTTACACAATATTGTGTGTTTTTCATTCAAATCTTCTTCCTTCAAAATGGATTTTTCAACTTAAACTAAGAAATTATGTATTACATTCTAAACTTCATTCATAGTAAAAATCCCATATTATTCTTTAGTATATATATATATATATATATATATATATATATATAATTGATATAATTTTATTTCCATTTTTTACTTTAAACAAGACTTAAGGCCCTAGAGAATTACCTACAAAATCATATATTGAAGAAAGTTGGATCTATTATAAAGATTAATTTTTTGTATTAATAGTCTTTGTCCCTAATACATTGAAAATAACTATATAGGTGCAATAATTTAGATTGTCTTAAAACTATTTGTATTGAATGCTTAATGTTTAGATCTTTTTGGTCAAGGTAGAATCTTTGCAATGTCATTTCGTAGGTAGCTAAAGGTTCAGGTATTGGTTGTCTCAAATGTAAGGTTAGTTGTAGAATCCTTTATTTTTTGAATTAAAATTTTTACGTGTTTAAGGGATAGGTCCTTCCAATCATCATCTTGTAAATTGAATGTTACTTTGAGTTGGTAAGCTTGAAATGATGATAGTTTGCGAGAAAGTATTGGCCCTAGCATCTTTTGTGCTTGTATCTTGGTTAACATGCTTTCTATTGCACAATAGTCAATATCAAATATGGAGTAGTATTTTACAATGTCCGGGACATGGGTCAATACCATATTTATTAGCAAATATTCTTTTCTTTTCCACCTACTCTAATACAAATTGTTGAACTTGTCTGGGGTTTTGAAACCCTAGAAGATTTGCAAAATCTATATATTCAATAAAGTCTAATCAAATGTGTTGCTTTTTTTTTTAATGGATAATAGTTCTTTAGTATATCTAATAATTCATTAGTATGAAAACCATGTTTTTCTTTCAATTTGGAAAGATGGCTAAGTAATTACTTTTACAAGAAGAGCCATTGGATTTATGATGTACAATGTGAACTTAAAAATAAATGGCTAAATAAAAGAATTGTAAAATTAATGCATTCAACAATATACTAGCTGATTAATGCAACTAGTCAAATGTGTTTGGAAAAGGATTTTTAAGCTCATCAACTAAAGAATCCAACAATTTATAGGACAAATTCCATTTAGCCACTTTGATGCCAAATCCCTTGGTATGTATCAAAATGTTTATTTCCTACTCCATTACAGTCTCAATGCACACTAGCTGTGACAAAGATTCTTCAAATGAAATTTTATAAATTTTTAAGAAAAGAATAAAAAGAAATGTTACAATTGTGTCAACAGTACAAAAAAAAATAATTCAAATAAAAATAATGACCAATTGAGGTAAGAAGTCAAGGAGGGATTCATCCTAGGAAAGGTCCTCTCTAACATGAATTGTGAGGAAATTTTTTCACACATCTTCATGCTATTGGCGTGATTGAATTTTTCAATAAATTTTTTTAGAAAAGTTACACATACTAGTTTAGTTTGTGTGGCTAAATTTTTTATATTAATCAAAGAAGTTATGAGTGACTGAGAAGCATTTTAGGAGGAGGTTTAGCCTTGTGTTTTTTGCAACTTTTCTTGCTATTTTTTTATATTTTAAAGCCATTTTGCAAACACAGTGAATCAAATGAATGATAATTTTTTTCACCAATGTGTTTGTATATTGGTTATGAGTCACTTCATAGTTCAATTTTTTTTTCATTTGAGTAGGTTTAGAAACCAAATTTCACCTCTACATGTGTTGCTAGGAAAATTTCAGCATCCTTTCTCAACATTAAAACATTATAATCTTGCAATGTATGTGGTCAAATGACTCCAAATTTGATTCACATCATCTACAATACATACACTACAAGATTGTACAGTTGAGATCTCTATACCTTAGTGAGATTTAGATCAAAAGCAATGATGTTTTTGAACCAAAAAAGGCCTCTAGCTTTGATGTCCTTAGATGTATGATTCTCTCATTTCACATCAATTCTTTTAGTTTGTTAGTTTAAGCTTTGATGTCCTTAGATGTATGATTCTCTCATTTCACATCAATTCTTTTAGTTTGTTGGGTTTGAGTGTACTAACGTCACAGAGTATCCTCAAGAATTTAAAAACCAAAGGTCACTCAGATCAACCCTTAACTGACAAATTCGTGATAATAAATAACTATATAGACGGGGCCTTGCCTCCACAAGACCGACAATCACCAACCTCAAAATGTCTAAATGATTTCACTGCACCACTATCTCCAACCACGGACACTGATGCAATTTCATAATATTGATATAAAAGCTGAGAATGGATCGCTTGCCGTCCACATGACGTCGACTCTGATGATGAACACTCGATGGACACTTTCACATCGAATGCAAAAACACTCCAGGAGTCCCAACTCGCAGGTACCATGCTGTCTTAACCAGCGGAGCAAGTCATCTACAACCGAGTGTGCATCACTTGAGAACCAAGTGCCTCTGTCGAATGTGCTCACGAAAGAGAGACACGAATTCAGAACTTTCAGGCAGCAACAAATAGGCGGAAGAAATTCTCATGCACGATCCCGGACATCATATCATGATGAACTGTAAAATCTTGTACCAACATGACATACCGGTAGTAGCACAAACTTGCAACTGTTCACACCCAAGCATGATTCAACAGCACAATAATCGCACCGCTGCACCACCTTGAACCCTCACGAACCAATGTTCCATGAAAACAAGAGCATGCATCAAAATCATCCCCAATTCTCCACATCAAGTCACTTGGGCACCATCCAATGTCCACAACTCTCCATCAATTCCATATGAGCAAATACAATTGGCAGGCCCAGAAAACAAGCTCTCAATATCCTCCCTTCAGGTCGTTGACCACGTCGTAGGGGATGGGCGTCACAGTCTCTAACGTAGAAGAATCCAACACGAAGCCAGACCTGGGGCCAGCGGGCTGGCGCTTCAAGTCGACCGTCTCACCACGAGCCTTGGCTTCGGCCTTCTTGATGTCGTTGCTCTTCCGGCGCTCGATGAACTCCTCGCGGCAGCGGGAAGGCTGGACGTGCTCAATCCGAACATGGATACGCTTCTGGATGATCCTGTTGCCAACCTGTTCGGAACATCTCAGGTGAGATTGACAGCGATGGCAAACACCATGACCCCAGGGAAGACCCAATCCCCTCAAAACTAAACAACACAACAGTTAACAAGCAGGCAGGAAGTTTCTCTCAGTCCTTCAATACGGACTCGGAAATGAACTACCCGACCCCTGGTGCACCAAAATCAAACTCAAGCATACGAATGAACTGACCTAAACCTAAACCTAAACCCTCGTAACTAGTACCGTGAGATTCCACTCCAGGACACTTCGAATGGCCAACAGGACAAACTTCCCGTAGATTTCATACACGTGCCATTTGCACGTACTGAACGACGGGCACTCGCATCAGAAAATTGTGCAATAAAGCAATAGACCCCGACACTAGAATCGATTCGACAAATATCCAGAAATCGCACCTGACCACACTGAAGTCTTGAGCATACGAGCAGTGTCTCAAAGTCTGGTCAAGTGCCAATTTCAGAACATCTCCGATTCAAACTTAGAACCTACGTGACAATTACTGCATACAATATCCAAATCGATCATTCTTCCATGCCTTGGAATTCTGTCACTGCCTACAAGAATCTGAGCAGTCTGAAAATGCGAACCACGCTCAGCAGCCGCAGCCACACAAACAGCGTCCCTACCCCGGAACTGGAACTTCTTGAATACAGGATTCACGTCCAGCAACGACTCAGTACTCTAATCGTTCGAAAATTGCATGAAGCAGGTTCAACCCTAATTAAGGTCCAAACAAACAGACTCCGGAGTTCCCAGTAAATAAAGCTACGTCACTCAGCTCATTGAAATCGGTCTACTCAAACTCCCCCCTCTGCTTCCAGGACTCACAACGCGAACCCTAAAATTCCAAGCCCTAAAAAAACGAAAGAATCCAAAACCCTAAATCGAGAGAGAGAGCAATTGCTGCCTACCTGCTTGTTCATGACCACGCCGACGGCGCGCTTGGTCACGTTCCACACAATCCCCGTGCGCCCGTGGTAGAACTTATGCGGCATGCCCTTATGAACGGCTCCGTTCACCTTGATGTCCACATACTGCCCGATCTTGAAATTGCGCAGGTACACCGTCAAGGGAATGTAGCCCTTGTGGCGGAAGGCGCGAGAGAACAAGTCTCTCGTCCGGGAGCGAAGTCCATGGCCAGCCGGCATCTTCGCTTGCGGGGAGGAAGCCTTCCCTGCGCTGGCGATGGAGTCTCGGCGAAAACAAAAGAGAGCAACAGAAGCTCCGAGCAAACACAAATCGGACCTCCCTGCTCGAACAACCCTCCCGGTCGCCTCTGGCCGTGGGATCGATGATCTGACGGTCAGTGTTTACGGTTAGGTTCGGTTGGGCTCGGTTTGGTTTGCCGAGCCTGAGTACCGGTATTAGGGTTTGAAAACGGTATGCAATTCCCTGGGCTCAAGACCTGAAAGGTCTGTGTGGAAGCTCACACCGGAAACCGCACCGTATTTGAGGCCCGGTTCAGACTGCTGACCGGAGGAAGACGGAAAAGCGACCCTGAGGCCAGTCTTTCATCCGGAGAAATGCCTTCCACGTCAAGTGGCCGCTGTTGGGGCCGGCCGGATTCAGACTGCCGGCCGACCCTAATCGTTGAAAAAACAAACTTCTCCATCTTGTGAGACTTGCATGAGTTTTCTCTTCACCTCGCATCTTCCCAAATCTCTTCATTGGGTTTTATTTTTTAAGAGTTCCAGGTTGCTTACTAATTTTTTTGAATTCAGTAGTCATGGAGCCATCACGATCTTTTCTTCTTGCAACCCTGGCATTTCAAATTTCTTCGTTCATTGCACTAGAGGCTGCCTCTTCTGCAAATTCTATAGCAATTAGGGGTCACCTGCAGCTCCTAGTTGTACTCGTTCTGCAAAATCTCTTGCTTCAAGATGGTCGAAATGGATCAAAACCGGGAAGGATTTGTTCATTTGATAGGACTCAAGATTTTGTTGACAGGTACTTGTTAGGTTCTTACAGTAGGAGCATGTTCAGAAAGAGGATGCGAATGAACAAAGAAACTTTCATGTATGTTTGTCAGCAAGTTGCACCACTCGTGGCAAAGCGAGATACGTCACGACGCTTAGCAATTCCATTGGAGACAAGGGTGGCCATTGCAATCTCACGGTTAGCATCTGGCACATGTTTAGGTGTTTTGGAAGATCAATAAGGGATTGCAAAATCTACAGCACATGGAATTGTTTTGGATTTTTGCAATGCTTTAAAAAAAAGTGTAGAGATCTTTACATTAGATGGCCATCACCAGCTAGATTGAGAGATATTAGTTTGAAATTTCAATCCTTGCATGGGATTCTGTGGATTGCTGGTGCAATTGATAGAAGTCACATTCCAATCATTCACCTTCAGAGCATGCCGCGGATTACTATAACCGAAAAGGATTCCATTCAGTGTTGTTGCAAGGGGTTGTAGATCACTCTTGTTGCTTCTGGGATTATGACATAGGGTGGTGTGGGAGCATCCATGATTCCAAATTGTTCTCCAAGTCAGAGCTTGGAAAATTTTGCTTGTCTGGGAAGCTCAATCCCTATGCTCTACTTGGAGATGCTGCATACAGTTGCAGGTCGTGGATGTTCACTCCTGACATTGACTCAAAGGATGGATTCACTCGCACTCGAGAAAATGGGAATTACATCCAATCAAGCTCACGTATGTGCATTGAGCATGCTTTTGGAATATTGAAGCTGAGATGGAGGATCTTACTGAAGCGCATGGATGTCAATCTCGAGTATGTACCAACCCATATCACTGCATGTTTAATTCTGCACAATTTGACTATCATTCACAATGACGTGTTCAATAGGGACTGGGTTATAGAAGCTAAGGTGGAGCTTCAACAGAGCTGGCGAGAAATATCACAATCTTCCTTGAGGTTGAGGAATCAAGCAATTGCTGCAACCAATTGCACCTTATACAAAACTTGTGGTGTTAATTTAACATCACGCCAGTTTTACAACCGCCCAAGAGATGATGAACTTCCAGGGTGGTGTACAAGAGATGATGCTACCAGGGATGGGATGTGCATGAGGCAGGATGCAATCGCTTCGTCATTATTCAGTAGAAAAAGGCTCAGAGATTTGCAGGAGGGGAGTACAGCTTACCATGTTGGTTTGTCTATTAACTCTGAGTGTGATTGACACATCTCTTCTCTGTGCAAGTCATTGCACTGTAAAACATCAACTGTGGTGCTCTTACCTTCTGTGTATTTCAGTGGTTATGCTTTGCAATAAATTATTGCTCTTTTGTGTTATAGGACAAAGTATATAGCATGCCTTCTTTTGTGTTCCTGAAACTTCAATCACCAGCATCAGAGTGACTACATGTGAAGATGATTCCTTGCATGGAAATCATGTATAAGAAATAGCACCTGTACATTGAATGCAAGTTGCACAGATGTAGTCGCATTTTTGGCAGCTTTCTCTATGGATGTACCCTCCTGCTCACCCACATGCTTACAAATGAAATATCATTGACTACACTTGGGGAATTTCCATCGTGGCCCACGTATACTTTAATATACTTGTAAGCTCCTAGCAACTGCCGTAAGGTTTTTAAACTCTATAGGGAATTGCCACCTTCTGTAGCTCATTGCGTCATATTGCACAGTACATATGCACACTCATCAATTCCCTACTGAACAGGCCTATACAACAATAAGTTAACATTGAATACCATCCACTTTCTATGGGTCATATTCCCGCAGCAAGGTGTGACTCAAGAATCCAATTCAAAACATCAGGTTTCAGAATCTCAATCATTTTTCTTGTCCACTGAAATTTTGAACAGTTTACGAGAGTTTTTGCTCCCTAGTGCTATGTAATGGGAGCCAACATGTACTGCAATCCTTTTTTTTAATCCGTGAGCAAGCAATCATGTATGAATTGTGATGGTCATTTTGACTCTCCAGAAAATGGAAGCAGGTTCAAATAGATGAATACTTTTATGAGCTCATTATGTTTGAGCATGCTAACTCCAATTCATATTGATGATATTTAGTGAAGAATCTTCCATGTGTCTAGGCACAGGTTACAGAAATTTACACAGATAAAGTCTCCATGCAAAATATCCAAAGAATTCTGAAAAGAATGAGGTCCAATTTTACTGATGATAGAGAATGCAATCTCGAAAGACGAAAAGCAAGAAATAAATCAAAGGTCGCTGAAATTCCAATTAACTACTCCTGAACATCTAGAACTTGGTAACTAATTGGCCCATGGTGGCCAGTATGCCTTCCAAGAGTAGCAACTTCTGCTTCTCATTGTCCTTCAATGTCTCAAGAAGGAGCTTGGATTGCTGGGACAATTCTTGAATCGCTTCTTATGTCGCCAACTTTTCACCTCTCCGTCCAACCAATTTGGAAGTGCCTTGTGTAGGCTTTTGATTTTCATTAGCTTGCATCTGTTCACCATCAACACCACCACCATCCGCTCCATCCAATTGGCTCACATTTGGATCCGCGTCTGTTGCACTCCCATGGACATGCTTCATGACATTGGCTCTCTCATGCATGTAACTATCAACAAAAGCATACCATTTGCACTTGGAGGCTCTTTTGTTTCCACTGACGCCATTGACATCATAATCTGATTTGTAATCATCGTAAATCTTCTTCCATTTCTTTCTGCATGCATCACTACTTCGATTGAAATCTGGACATGCAGCTACAAGCTCGGTATGCAAGACGGCCCAGTTATCTACTCCTAAATCAACCTCAAGCAACAACCATGTCAGTATGAAGTTATATAAAAAAAGCATGTGATATACCTGAGGCTGTTCATATAGTAAACCCTAAACTTCCATAAAGAATCAAGTTATTCTTGTTATCAATTCAGCATTATGTTGACCAAATTTTGAATCTGAGCCTCAAACAATATCCCCAGATCTCAGTGACCATGTACCAATCATTGATCACAGGGAATGAATGAAGCCCAGGATCGTGAATGAAACACACGATAGTAAATGAAGCCCATGATCGTCAATGAAGTAGTCTTTTCGAATTGTACATTTACGAGCTCAAACAATTTCAATTTGCAGCATACAACAATTGCAAAGAGCATACAAATAACAAAAATAAGAGGCATGCAGAAATTCAAAGGATATGGAAAGTACTACCTTGTTTCTTCATTCCAAAAAACTTCTCATGCATAGTCCCTTGCAGGTGAATCAAATTCACTACCCAGTGATCCTTCCAATTGGGTCCTCTCTTGGAATTCTCCTCATCTAAGGAACGATCAACTGCATCTGTTATGGTCGTTTTCTTTTTGCCCTTGCTTGCTGCATTTTGTTTCTTCTTAGGTCTCGATGCCTTCTCAGAGTTGCTACCCCGCTTCTTCTACGTCACTTTCTCACCAGCACTCTGTCCTGCAAGCAGAGCATCCAGACCATCATTTTGACCTCTGATTCGAGCACTACCATCTTGCTCACCAATTTTGAAGGCAGCACTCTCCCCTCCAACCTCAGGAATTCCATTATGAACATGAGAAAATTGCAGAAATGGAGCCAAAGATTGAGTGAATTCACCCACATGAATGTTTTGAGATTCACAAAAGGATTCCATTTCTACCACTCACACCACCTACAAGAAAGCACTAAGAGTATTGAAAGACTTTGAATGTAGAAATAAAACTCACTACAAACATGCAGGTGTTTTGATTTTGCAGACGAGCCTCGGAAGAAGAACGTTGCGGCAAAGAAGGTGAACATTGCGAGAAAGTAGGAGCGACAAAGTAGGAGCGCTTCTCCACTAGAGAAGTTTGGAGCCACCTCGCAAGGAAGCCCCAAAACTTTTCCATTTCGTCCGTTGAGGTGGCTACACTACTAGATGACGTGGAAACTTAAAGAAGAGGACAAACCCTCAGTCTGAACACTCCAGTGGACAAGGCTGGAATTTCAAGCAATCATCGTTCAATTCATTTCGTCCATCCACTCGTTTGAACCAGGCCTGACTCCTACAACACAGCGGGTTTTTTTTTTCATTCTGACAATGCACCATGCAAGAAATGGAGGATGTTCCTTCCAGATATAGACCATTGTGCATGTGCCATGACATTGGAGTCTGGCCCCATGAGGCCTAAAAAACCAACCTTGCTACAACATGAATCATTACAAAATATGGCAAGACATATACAGTTGGATTTGTAATATAACAATTAGCGTTTTTCATTAGGATGTCATTTTGGCATCTCAACCTCATCATGTTCAAATAAAACACCGTTGGTCTGTAAAATTCAAGTTTATTATGTAGCTTCTTAAATGTGTTGGAGGCACAATAGTGATCTGAATTGAGAGTGTTACTTGATCCACTCCCTTTGTCCAACTGAAAACCTCCAAATCAAGCACAATTCTTGTCCCACTATAAAGCTCCGTTTTATAATTTCGATCGTTGAGTAAGCATTGGCCATGTTGAACGACCTCATGGGGGCAAGTTAAGAGATCAGGGAGCATTCCTCTCCTAGAAAGCTTGGCCTTGTCCATATGTGGTACCTTGTACTTGTTGTGCTTCCTCAAACAGTAGTGTTGACAATGTGTTTCATGACTACTTTGACGCTTTACTGATTTATTTATGAGGTGGACTAAGTTTCTTTCTTGTAGATGTTTAGATTGGAACAGATGTTCTTAGAATTCCATTGTTGCCACCAACCTTTAAATCATTAAGAATGACGAAGCTGGAAGCATTTTCAAACAATGTTCAAATATGATACTTTCCTCATGGATTTTGGGTGCCTAAATGACTGCGTCTAAGTTAGAGATTTTACATAGATCTAAGGGATGGGTTGCTCGTTTTTGAATGCATGTGTCACTGGCACAAAGACAAAAAAATATAGGTAATTCCTTGTAGGGAAGCTTTTGGGAGTTTTTTAGTGGGACAGAGGGAGTACCTTCTGAGTTTCCACTTTGTTGTGGTATTAACCAAATATCAATCTCTGATGGCACTTTTGGATATAGGCAACAAAATCCTCATTAGTATGATGTTGGTGAATCTCTACAACATACTTTGGATTATTGTCAACCTACGCAATGGCCTCCGATGCTTCCACAATTTCTTTTTGATTCAATGACCATAGCCACAAACACATAGCTTCCATTTCTTGGACAAAGGATTTCCACAACCAGATTCTATGTTACGATCCCTTCTATACTTCTTACTACTACCAAGATAATAAACCACATGATGTTTCACAGTTCATTACAACTATGTATCTGCAACACATTTAACATTTGGTCTCAAAACGAAACTGAATAAAAGCCTCTAGCAAAAAGACACACCGGAAAATTCAAGCATTCAAGATACTAAGCCTTTATATGGGGCCCCTTAAGGTTAGAGGTATAAGAGCTTATTAAACGAAATAAAAATCAAATGACAAAGAGAATGTAACCTTTAGGCCTAGACAATCACAAAAATGACATAATCTAGTAGCGCAATAAAATAATAAAATAAAAAACGGTACCCTAGAGTTGCACACTGACCAAAGGAGAGCCACAAGTCCACCATAGACTCCTCTATGTAAAATCCTTCAATCCTAACCCTTATCCGGAGCTAAGGCTTCACCATTTTTGAAGATGATAGCAATTTAACCTTCAAACAAGAGTAATTGAGATCAAACAAAAAAAAGACAAAAAAAAACATGCACAATGAACATGCCCAATTAATTAAACACAAGATATTTCTAATTTTTGCAAAATCAAAAAAACTACAAACCCTTATGCTTGGCAAGCCAAGTCACACAAATATATATTTTGTTGCTACTTGTTGTGAAATTTTCTTATTCTAAAAAAATAAAATTATTACAGAGCATATCCATCTAGAGAATTTTTTCAAATTTAAACATCAAAATTTATTCTAAACATACACATGCATAAATATAAAATAGATGCCAAAGACTCATATAGTATTGTTGTCACATTGGTTAAGTTAGGATCACTGGATTTCTTAGACAAGTGGACATATCGTACAATTTGGGGAAAAACCGAACAGACAATGTGACAACTATGGACTCATATTCACAAGTTCAATAAACACAATGCCTCTCAAATCATAAAACATCCAATCAGGTAATGTATCTTCACTGCAAATCACCGGAAGTTAGAACCCTACAATAAATCAAGTGATCTAATCTATCAAAAACCAAAGGCTGCCTGGATGTAGTAAAAGCTGATGATGGCTTGACACTCCAGAGGAAGCAATTGTTCAGGGCTGGAATGGCGCACAAGGAACTGCTGACAATTTTGTACACATGTGCTCAAAATTCCAACATCCCACAAGTGTGTCCCCTACCAATTGCCGGAGTCAACACAATACCTCGCCATGAATATGAAGCAAGCTAGGGACATGTGAAGACTCTAAGTAGTACGCAAAACTTGTCATGAGCCCCACTACATTCACATTGAGATGATCCTTGTAGTCTGTTGTCATCTTGCTCAACCACAGCTGCCAATCGTTGATGGTCTAGTAACAATAAATGACGATCCATTACCAATAGATGATGACTCTCTGCCTCTCAATCACAATACGCCTTCAAAGTGGTCAACTCGTCTTCAATCTTTCACAAACGGTCGGGGAGGAATTGCGGCTTAAGGAGAGGGTATTCATGTTGCCAACTCTTATGACCTAATTAAGAAAAAAGAGGCAAAGGATCAAAATTAAGGAAAACAAAGATGATGCAATCAAGCATTTTTCTTCATGAAGGCACAATAAGGACTTTGGGAGTACAAACGTACCTCAGGCATCACAAAAGGAGGAAGGCATACAACAAAGGCCAGTGAACTCAAGGGTAGCAAAAGAACTCAAAGGAGAGGCAAAAGTGATTGTCTCAAATGCAACTATGCAGGGAGCTGTAGCAAAATTAATGAAAAGATTAATTAGATAAATATTACAATAAACACTAAAGAAAATAATCCCAAGCAAGTACAGTAATAAGAATCCAAATATTTAGCCTTTAAAGCATAGTTATCACATTGGGCGGACCGTCCGTCCTAACTGTCCGATTGCCCACCTATCCAAGACGTTTGGTGACCCTGACCCACTCGATGTAACTACTTTAAAGTAATCACATTGTCTGTTTGCTTCGCTTGAATCATCTCATATGTCTACTTCGTCCGGGACGTTTGGTGACCCTAACTTGCTTGATGTGATAACAATACCTTAACTCCTAAAGTCCCATTGCCCCTACGGGGGCCCAAATGCGACTTCGGGTAGGCTCATATGATCTCAATATTCATCATAATCTTCTAAAACTTTTTGTAAAGCTGGAAAACTACATAAGCTTCTTGGGAATATAATTTTTATTTCAGTCGGTGCTTGGAAGCAAAAATTATGGCACAAAAAGCCGAAAATGGAGGTCGGCGGGCAGCCCAAAAAAATTCACAAAAAGTCAAAAAAAATATTTTTTTATTTTTTTACTAAAATATTATATTTTTGTCTACATGTGAGACTTTGATTCATCCTATTTGGACTAGTGATGAAAAAGTTATGGACAATCTTGTTTTTCGGGCAATTTAAGCATGTTCTTGAAAAAAAACTTTTTGTCTAACTTTGAATGCTAATATTTTCCAATCCGTAAGGTCAAATTTGATGAAATTTTTACCACATGATCTCAGACAAATGAAGTTTAAGATTCCATGGTTAGATTCTAAAAAAAACATTTTTTTTGCTTTTAAGGATGAATGTAGCAAAAATGACAGTTTCAAGTGTTTTTTGACATAAAAATGGCCTTGGGACTTTAGGGGTTAAAGGACATTTCTTGTCGAGACTTGGTCAAACTCCATTAGATTTCAAAATTTTGATATTTTACTCATAATTATATGAATATATATTTAAAAATTTAATCTCATTTTTTCATTTAATGAATCCAATGATCCCATTTGATAAATCCAATGATGTATTTTTTGTCTCTCAATTCATCCTACGTTCTCTAATAGCTTAGATTTTCTTTGGATCCAACTATAGAGAGATTATGTTGCTAGAGCATAGCATTTTACAATGACTTCATAAAAGTTACATCACATTTTTACAAGCAATCATTGTACAATGCTGCTCAAAATTTTCTAGTGTCCTTTCCAGAGACCTTCCAGGGTTGATTGCATAGAATTCCACACCCGTTTTCAAACCCTAATACTCAGGCTCGCCTAAGCGATAACGCAGACCTTCAGATCCTTTCCCCGATCGCACGGTCAGAGTCTGTCGTCCGGAAGGGAGCTCCCTGTTGAGTTTGCTCGGAGCTTCTGTTGCTCTCTCTTTTGTTTTCGCCGAGACTCCATCGCCAGCGCAGGGAAGGCTTCCTCCCCGCAAGCGAAGATGCCGGCTGGCCATGGACTTCGCTCCCGGACGAGAGACTTGTTCTCTCGCGCCTTCCGCCACAAGGGCTACATTCCCTTGACGGTGTACCTGCGCAATTTCAAGATCGGGCAGTATGTGGACATCAAGGTGAACGGAGCCGTTCACAAGGGCATGCCGCACAAGTTCTACCACGGACGCACCGGGATTGTGTGGAACGTGACCAAGCGCGCCGTTGGCGTGGTCATGAACAAGCAGGTAGGCAGCAATTGCTCTCTCTCGATTTAGGGTTTTGGATTCTTCGGGGTTTGGGGTTTTAGGATTTTCTGGAAGCTTAGTGGGAGTTTGAATGCACCGAGGTGAATGAGCTGATCGACGTGATTTCATTGTTTTGAATTCGGGAATTTGTTTGTTTGGACCTTAATTAGGGCTGAACCTGCTCCATGCTCTTTTTGAACGATTAGAATGTTTTCCTGATTCTGAGTCGCTGGTCGACATGAATCCTGTATTCAAGATTTTCCAGTTCCAGGGTAGAGACGCCTCAAGTTGCCACTGCTTTGCGACTATGGCTTCTGAACGTCTTCATAATGATCAGACTGCTTAAATTCTTGTTGGGAGTGAAATAGTTGGTAGGATTCCTGGGCATGGAAAAATGCGTCATTCGGATCTCGTATGCAATAGTTATAGGGGTTCAAAGTTTTAATTGGAGCGGTTCTAGAAACCGGTACTTCGTCAGACCTTGCGTCAGTTGTCTTACTCTTTATTAGCATGTACGTAAGAATTTAGGGTGGGTCAGTGTTCATTTTGTGTGTCAGTCTAATCGATTCTAGTGTCGGGGTCTAGTGCTTTATCCCACAGTTCTCTGATGCGGTTACTCGACGTACAGTATGTGGAAATGAATTGTGTACAAATAGTTACGGGAAGTTTGTCCTGTTGGCCATTCGAAGTGTCCTGGAGTGGAATCTCACGGTACTAGTTACGAGGGTTTAGGTTTAGGTTTAGGTCAGTTCATTCGTATGCTTGAGTTTGATTTTGGTGCACCAGGGGTGAAGGATGTGAATTCCAGTTTAGTACGCTAATCTACAGCGCTCACTGCATTTGTTTGTAGTAGTTGAAAATAATAATAGCGTACCACAAGTTTGAAGTTGAACTTAGTTCATCTGCACCAACATGGGGTCGGGTAGTTCATTTCCGAGTCCGTATTGAAGGACTGAGAGAAACTTCCTGCCTGGTTGTTAACTGTTGTGTTCTTTGTTTAGTTTTGAGGGGATTGGGTCTTCCCTGGGGTCATGGTGTTTGCCATCGCTGTCAATCTCACCTGAGATGTTCCGAACAGGTTGGCAACAGGATCATCCAGAAGCGTATCCATGTTCGGATTGAGCACGTCCAGCCTTCCCGCTGCCGCGAGGAGTTCATCGAGCGCCGGAAGAGCAACGACATCAAGAAGGCCGAAGCCAAGGCTCGTGGTGAGACGGTCGACTTGAAGCGCCAGCCCGCTGGCCCCAGGTCTGGCTTCGTGTTGGATTCTTCTACGTTAGAGACTGTGACGCCCATCCCCTACGACGTGGTCAACGACCTGAAGGGAGGATATTGAGAGCTTATTTTCTGTGCCTGCCAATTGTATTTGCTCTTGTGGAATTGATGGAGAGTTGTGGACATTGGATGGTGCCCAAGTGACTTTATGTGGAGAATTGGGGATGCTTTTGATGCATGCTCTTGTTCTCATGGAACATTGATTCGTGAGGTCTTCTGTGTGAGGGTTCAAGGTGGTGCAGCGGTGCGATTATTGTGTTGTTGAATCATCCTTGGGTGTGAACAGTTGCAAGTTTGCGCTACTACCGGTGTGCATGTTAGCGGTGCAAGCCTGTACGTGTCATCATGGCATGATTTCGAGTGTAAATGAGATCTTCTACTGTCTTCACGTGGCTGCTTGAAAGTTCACAAATGGGCATCTGGTAATCTTTTAGTGATATTCCTGGTTAAGCACAGTCGAAATAGTTGCTTTGCATTTTAAAATAGAATCCTCCCCAGCAAGTTACCTGGGAAGGTGAGTCAATTGCAAAGTTTTGTATTACAGGTTAATAGGGTAGTGTTGTAGTTGCAATACGGACTTAAGTTCAATTCAACCTAGCATTCATGCCTTCTGTTAAAATGCAGTTGGAGTGGGGCACTCGTGAGCAGCAGGGTGTAGTTCAAGACAAAGCACGATAATTCGACCAGCCGTTCAACATAGGCATCTCGTGTTTATCCCCGTAGAATTACGCCGAGACATTCCTGTGAGGTTTGGGTGTGCTCCGGGGATTTGTTTGATTTGGAGCATGTCGATGAGCGGACAGTAGATGCCGTAACTTTGGGAGGCATACCTTCGCATGATGCCTGAAGTCCTATTAATTCGGCAGCTTAACAATCACTTCCTTGCGGTCAGCTCCATATGACTGTACCAGGCATCCACAATAGCATTAGAGGAGTTGGAATTCCTGTCCATGGAAATTGGTACTTGTAAATTGCTACTCATGGATGTAGCGTTCTAACCGATACCCAAACTCACATGTTGAGGACAATGAGAACACACTGATCAACGAAGATCAGTTTGCAAAGGCATTGGGGAAAGACATACCAAAGCTCCATTGCCTTTGACCCAAATATTTGTGAAAAGTTCTGGTGGATCAGGTAATGGAGCATTCTGCAGACATTTCCGCACAGGATAATTAGAACTGAACTTGTCATAGAGTACATGATATAAATGAGCTTTTGCTTTGGCCTTCAGCAATTTATTGATGTGGAGAAACAAACTCTCAGAATACTGAAAAGATGATTCAAACCTTAGCCTTTGCAAGGGCACCCTCTACTTCCTTCTTTGCTTCTTTCTCGATCTCCTGCATAGTTCACGGACGAATTTATTGAAGAGCTAGCCTTCCTTGTCGGGATTGAGCTGATCTAAATCTGACTTCAACTTCAACAACGTTCTTTTGGCTCATTAGAACTCATGGTACTGTATTGTTCAATGTCTTAGCGGCCTTTCCATTGATGTATTGTTAAGTCGATGGTTATACCATGTGCACAAATGCTCAAGAAATGGACACAATTTAGAAAAGGTGGGGATGAGCTTCTGCACATACCTTCAGCTCGTTTTCTGTAGCAACTTTATGTTTCAATATCAGCTTCCTAATCCTTTCAATACAATCACGCCCCTGACAAACAATTATGCATGCTCATGAGAGGGAAAAACTGTCGGGACTAGTTTCAACCCACGCTTATGAATTGCCGTGAGGTGGGTTCCGGGCAGAAATGTACCTGGCGAATAGCTATGATCTCCTCGCGAGTTCGGTAGGTACTGCCGGGATCGGACATGGAGTGACCATGATACCGATATGTATCAAATTCCAAGACCTTCACAAAAACACAGGTTGTTCAGACACGGAAATACCCAGCATCACCTTATGAACTAAACTACAGCCTACCCACAGATGTTGAAGTTGGCGTGACAGAGCTTCAGTTCACCACATGTCTAACGCATACTGTAGGCTTCGGACAATTCAATCAGGAACTCACTAAGGGTCCTTTCTTCAATGCATACTCTTTTGCAAACTTCACACCTTGTTTCACAGCCATGCAGTCCATCCCATCCACCTGGCATCCAAAAACAGTGCAACCATCAGATTTCAAGAATCCGCTAATAGAGATAGTAGAAAACCTAGCTCCATTAAACCTTGCAAATTTTAATGCCATTTTAAGGTAAGCTTGAACATAAGCGGTAAAGCAGTAAGAACTGAAGTGGCTAGTTTCTCTAGAGCAGATCTGTGGCATTGGTTTTCATTGTGAATGTCACTTGCAAAATTCAAAATGTTCAGAAGTTCAAATGTTTACATGTTCACATTCAAAATGTTCAATCAAAATATGTTCTCACGTATTACAAGTAGTAATGAGATTGATACTGAGGTAGTCCTAAGTTGTGACCTAAACTTAAATTTTGAGCGTTTTACCTCGCAAGATAATGTGACAAGGCATAGGTGCATCAATGCCTAATTGCTGAATTGATTGTTAGTATAGGATGCAAACGAACTTGCATTCCGGGGATATAATCTCCGCGCTTATAGTAACAAGGGCTCTTGGAATGTCGCCACTCCGCAGTGCCCATTCCGTCTGCGACACAACAACAGGCTCCACTTGCCTTGAGGAAAAAAAGCATAGTAAGTGCAAGCTGTGTACCACGTATTACCCCTCAAGGACCAAGAAGCCCAAATCGGGCCTTGTGTTTTTTTTCAGCATGTTTGAGTAGGTCATACAGGGACTATCTTTTGATCAGTTTTATTACTTTTTTGACAAACACATTCAAATGTTCTTCACTGAAATAAAGTTTGGCCTCCTCTGTATTATTGATTCTTCACAATATAATATTCCAAATTGACCATTTCAAAACCATGAATTCTTGATCGTGTAGGGGATATAACTTAAGTGGCCAACGTGAAAACCCTAAAAAGGGAGAGACTTTGTTAGCTTACAATGGTTGTTCTCGCACACAAAGATGACCGGCAAATTCCAGAGCGCCGACATGTTCATGGCCTCGAAGAGCTGGCCCTGGTTGGCAGCGCCATCGCCATACATGGCCATCGTCACCCCTTCCACCTTCAAGTACTTCTGTGCAAAGGCCAGCCCGGGGCCTAACGACGTTTGCGCCCCGACAATGCCATTTCCGCCGTAAAACCCGCCCTTCTTGTTGTACATGTGCATGGAGCCCCCTTTCCCTAAAGAACACCCGTCCTTCCGCCCCATGAGCTCCGCAAAAACCTCATACAACGTGCCACCGCGACCGAGATGTATGCAGTGGTCCCTGTACGACGTGATTATGCAATCCTTTTCATTCAAAGCCGCTTCCATGCCCACACACACAGCCTCCTGGCCATCGTACAGATGGCAGAACCCCCGAATGAGCTTCTGCTTGTACATGGAGTCCGCTGCTATCTCCATCCGCCTCATCACGAACATCGTCCGGAAGAATCCCAGCAGCTCCTTCCCTAAGGTCAGCCAAAATTCAGTCAAAATTCAGCCAAATGGCTAGAAGAGAAAATCCTTCTCTAACTTCATCAAAGAACCCCATTTGGATGCAATTAGGGTTTGCAACAAGAAACTGTCAAAATGAGTCACATCCTTATTTGAAAACATAAAGTGCTGCGAATCTATTGACGAATCACGAAATGAGAAAAACTAAACTCTGAATTTCGAAATGACTGACTATAAAAAACTAAATTCTGTATTTTCAAAATTTCGTTAGCTTTGAAAAATCGTACCTGAAGTCTCTACTTTGAGAGAAGGCGGTTCGATCTTGTGTCCTCTGAACGGCTGCTTGATTTCGTACGGGATTTTTTCTGTGCTGCCGCCTGCAAAAAATCGCGCGGTCGACATTTGAGGGCGAGTCGAAAAGTTCGAACTCCATTGTACGCCGTTGCGGAATTGAGCAGAGTCGAAAATTGAAATGCACCGGGTCGCGAAGCTTCTCTTGTGCGTTGAAAGACGAAGCATCGCAGCGCAAGTGGAAATCGCAAAATGCGTTGCTGAAATGGATTTTGCTTCGGAATGCTTCGGGGTGGAAGTGCGAGGAGAGGTTGGCTTAATCGATGTCTGCTGAAGGGGATCCCTTGACCGTGCTTGGCCTTAGGTTTTCCACGGTCTTGGGTTACTTAGAGGAATGGGGTTTGTATCTGTCTAACCATATTAACCTGTGCCCTGTGTCGTTGCCACAATCAAAACAAAAGTAAAAGTAATTTTCTCTAATTTATTAATCCATAATAAAAACTTCAAAATTCAATATCTTTGAGTTGGAACGCCACGAAATAAAGCCTGTGCACTATCCTCTCCTCGCCAAGGGCTTACTAATGGTACCAAGAACATGACCGTCCAAGAGATCTCAACGTAACAAACAAACAAACAAAACAAATAGCCTAACTTAAGGTAATGGACAACAATCTTAGAACTGGTTCAGGGGTTTCAACCAAATGCTCATTTTTGGAAGATTTTTTTGAATTTACATCAAGGGTATGAAAAAATTAAGTAGCAACCGAGCAAAATTTAGCGAGTTTTGGGATTGCTCGCAATGGATGGATGGATAGCAACCTTTTTCATCTAGGATCAATATCCAATACCTAAAAGAAACGTTTTATTCTAAACACATTTTTTCTACATATTTTTGTGCAAAAATATTGTTGATTTTCTTTTTAAAAGATCTCGATATTCAACAATTTTGTGTCAAAAAAATGTCAAAACTATTTTTTAAATTATTGTTTTGAGAAAACTATAATTCCATACCTCCTCTATTTCTAAATAATATCAATGTTAACTTTCCTTTGTATTTCACAAAGGAAACACTAGTTTTATTTAGAAATAGAGGGAATATATCAAAAAATGGTTACATGAATTAGGTTGTGTTTGTCTAACCATAACATGTTGGAATGAATAGAATTATGCCACTATGAACGTACATCCATCACTTTGCTCTTGTTGTGTCTACTTAGTCTAAAGATTTACAGATCCACAGCTCAAAAGCAACTTGCTTTTATGTTAGCACTAGTGCTTAGGTGATCACTTGCTTCAATTTCTTTATGGTATTATAGTAGAACTGCCCATTCTTCACTATGGAGCCATATCCAACCTGTAGGGTGCAGTTATTTCCAATCAAAGCTGGAATATATTTCCAACCATAGCTCGGAATGTGTTTTTTTCTCCTTTTCAAGGTTGAAATTAATAAGGTCATGACACATGTCCCAAGGCATTGAGCAAGAAAGTATGAAGTAGTAAGCGTGAAAGTAGTTCTTGTTTGTTTGTTTGTTTCTAAGGGTACATGCATTTTTTTAATTTATAATGAGTATTTTTGAATTTCTATACCTACGCATATGCAAAATCTTTTTGTAGACGATCTAATAGTTATTTATTTGTTATGAATGATCTTAGTTTGAATCTCATTGAACTCCTTGGAACACCCTTCCATGCAAAAGTGCAAAGCGAGTCTACCTGAAGAGACAAAAAAAATACGTGAACTTAGCAATGGACCCGTATACTGACATAAGATATGGAATTTGTAGTGTGTAAAGTGACATGTGTTGGTGCTGCTTCTTATACGTACAGAAATACGTAGTTCTCTTGGCTTATTACAATCTCAATTTACCGAATTGTCTCAAATTAATGAACCTTTTTGCATACTAAATTTAGGCCCATAATTAAAATGAGATGCCACATACTCTCATTTTAATGAATATAACCTTCTTATCCAATTGAGAGGAAGAAAAATGTTTCTAATTGATTCGGTTCCATGGAAGAGGAACCCGAACAATTCAAAACTTACATTGCTAATAAGAGTTCAAAGATGTTGACTAGGTTAATAACTATGCAGAATACATGACCAATCACATGAACTGCAAGTCCTCTGTATGTATAAGGTAGGTATCCCAAAACTGCCACTAATTGCTATTGTGCCTAATTACTACAGTTAGATTGTTCAAATTCTTATATATTCTTATTGGCAAGGGAAAGGAGGTTCCAATGCACCAAAAAACGCGACATTTGGATACTGTATGCAAAAGTTATGAAGGAACAAAGTTTGGTTCTAAAAGCGTTCTTTCATAGACTGAGATACATAACTGATTTTGGAGATGTACACACACTGAAGATGGCGGTTTAAGGTGAGTGGCGCATTTGGAATGCCTACCTTAAGTTTGGTGACTCCAAGCTTGGTGGGCCTCCAAACAACAAATTGGCGTTGTTAAGTAATTACCCATATTAGTGACAAATTAT
The DNA here is from genome assembly GCA_951799445.1 of Pseudisothecium myosuroides. NCBI lineage: Eukaryota > Viridiplantae > Streptophyta > Bryopsida > Hypnales > Lembophyllaceae > Pseudisothecium > Pseudisothecium myosuroides. Next base: position 7,948,776 of record OX637291.1, on the reverse strand, counting down.
CTAAAATCAGTAGTAGCATTCACCTAGGGTGATTGCACGAAACACTTGTATAATTTTTTTGTCACACATTGTGTGTTGTTTAGTTTTTTGGCCATAACTTTTGCATTTAGACTCCAAATGACTCAAAATTCACAGACAAGGTACTTACGACTATTATACACCTTGTCTAAATTTCTGAATTTAAAAAATGTTTTACTATTTAATAATAACCCCCAATTTTTTGTCACGTAAATTGCCAATTTTTTTGGGGGGTAGTATTGTATAGTACCCAAAGAAACAAATTTGGAGCTAAAATTAGAAGGGGATGGTCTTATAGTATATTTTTAGCTACAACTTGAAGTTTTCTTAAAAATAATTAATTATATGTCATGAAGGCTACTGAATGTTATGGTCAAAAATAATTTCTAATTTAGTAATTCAACAAAAATCTAAGTCTCAAAAAGAAGTTCAATTGATAGAGGCAAAGAAAGAAGAAGAATCCAACTAGAAGAAAAGCCCCCATGCTACTAAGAAGTGTGAAAAGAAGAAGAAACCTATTTTTTATTTTTATTTTTTTGAACACATGGGGAAGAAACCTATTTGACAAGCCTTGTGACCATTGTGGCCTAAGTATAGAGCCAAATTAGTAATTATCCAAATTGAAAAAGGAATTTCTTGACTCTTATATTGTGCTGATCAATTAAGACTTGCTATTAGCAATTTATTTGGAAATAGTCTCTTTGGATCAAATTTATAGCTATAAGACTTATTTGAGTTTAAACTGAATGATTATTAATTCATATTACATCCTTCTTTCAAATCTAAAATTTTGCAAGTATGTAACTACTATAAAAATAGGTCAAATTCAAAGACACTTTGAGAAGCTCCAAGCATAGTATTCTGTATCCCTTCCAATATGCTTCAAATTAAACAAACAAGCGAGTACTAGGATGTAGAAGAAAAGCATGACAATATGCTTGTATGCAGTGTGATTATAATACAAGCTGTGACAATACGAGGGAGACAACTTCCACACTCAATGCAGTCGAGCCAACTTACAGCAAGATGGGATCATGGATTTTGAGGACAAGAGCAAGAGACACACCAACAAATTAGAATGAGCCTGCTATTATTTTTCCTCTGCACACTATACCCTAGCATCTAGGTCAGAGGTGTGAGTGGAGGCCAAAGCTTGGATGCAATGTACTCCCTCAGTTTCTAAATAATACCAGTGTTTCCTTCAGTGGTATTATACAAAAGAAACACTGGTATTATTCAGAAACAGAGAAAGAATTTTGAACCATAACTAGAAATTTTTGTGTGCTTGAGATGCAAAAACATAACTTTATGAGTTAGTCTAGATGTTTTTTGGAGTAAATTGTTATAGACAAGATATTTGGCAGTTGCCAAACTCTTGACTTTGTGAAAATAGAGACCACCAAGTTACATTGTTCATCAAAGGCACCCATCTTCATGGATCGATAAATGTTCCAGAAGTGGGCTTCTTCTTGTTAGTGAACAATGGATGAAAGAGCTGCTTTACCAATGATAGTGCATGAGATCATTTCTAAGGCCTAGCCAACAATAATGTTTTTTGTTTAGTATAAAGCGGTCCTAACTTATACCGATTTGCATATTGAAAGAGGCAAGTTTAACTTCAATTCAAACATTGTGGACAACTAAAAGTGTCCAATGAATGCCTTTCCTAAAAACTATAGAAATGGAAATTGTACCTATTCATCCTACCTTGATGATCACTTTTTGGTTGACATCCTTGGTGATATGGCCCTGTTCTTCTAAAGTTAATGACCTGCAAATGAATGCAAATCTAACAACCAAAGGTCTAACACTCACAAAACTTAGATGACAACAACAAGGTTCTTCAAAATATATTCTCAATGGCATTCAATCTTAGCTTGTCACGCAATGGCCTTTGAAATAACTTTTTATCCTAAATTTAGTGAACGTGTATTCCACTTGGTGATTGATCAATTCGCTATATTTAGGTCACATTTGGTGAGCAAGAATGGGGGATGAGATGTTCTTCTAAAGTTAATGACCTGCAAATGAATGCAAATCTAATAGCCAAAAGTCTAACACTCACAAAACTTAGATGACAACAACAAGGTTCTTCAAAATATATTCTCATGACATTCAATCTTAGCGTGTCAAGCAATGACCCATGAAACTAATTTTTTATCCTAAATTTAATGAACATGTATTCCACTTGGTGATTGACCAATTTACTATAATTAGGTCATATTTGGTGAGCAAGAATGGGGGATGAAAATTTTGAGGGCTCTTAAAAAATAGCGCGTCAAGTTTGATGAGTGCTGGTGCAGATGCTGTAACACTCTACTCTTCGTTGTAATTGAGGTATACTGTATTACTGCTCTATATGCGTTCTTGAAACCCTAATGCGTTCCTGAAAATCGATGGAAACTAAATCGAAAACTCTATTCAGAAGTCAAAAATATATTGAAAAAACACAGAAAAGGCCCCACCGAGATTCGAACTCGGGTTTTTGGATTCAAAGTCCAAAGTCGTAACCACTGGACTATGGGGCCAAGTGACGCAAATTACAACGCACCTCTCCGATGTTTCCGATGCCTCGAAAATACCAATATAGCCTGTTCTCCAGCGTTTGAAAGCTATGAAGCCAGAGAGCAAGGTCGGATGTAGCGGTGAAACGGAGAGGAAAAGGAGGTCCAAAAGGGTTTGGGCAATGGGCATCGTGGAACTCTCACTTTCATCAGACATTCTGTCAGAAATTGAAGAAATAAGTAGCGGATCCCGAAGCAACATGGCAATATCTACAGGATCTATCCTAAACCAGTACACGCTACGACCGAGTTCTAAATATATGAGCATTTAGAATCGTACTACTGAATTGCACAGATACACCAACAGAACTAGAGAAAATACTCACACATACTGTATGAACAAACTGTAGAATTGTCGATCAGATCGGCAAATGTCAGCTTCTTCAACCAGTGATTGATGAGCGCAATAAACACAATGATTTCTGGCGATGCAAAACTTCTCAACAAGGTGAACTACAAACTGGAGCAGAAATTCGTGCAGCGAAGCATCCATGAGAAGGAAGATCTCTGGGATGAATTGTTTCCACTGGCAGAGGTCTCCAACAGCGATCGAGAAAACAGTCAAAGATGGAGTGTCGCCAGAGAGCAAGGTCGGATCTAGCGGCGAAACGGAGAGCAAAAGGAGATCCAAAAGGGTTTGGGCAATGGGCATCGTGGAACTCTCACTTTCATCAGACATTGTCAGAAATTGAAGAAATAAGTAGCGGATCCCAAAGCAACATGGCAATATCTACAGGATCTCTGGCACTAGCTCTGTTTCAGACACCAAGGCTACTTTAAGGTAGAGATGTTTGAAGCTAAAAGCAAAAAGAAAGGACCAATTTCGTGCACAAAATCTTAATGCCTCACTTATAGTTTGGTTAATTGAACGGCTCCAGGCACAGATCACGTAGCTCACTCGTCCCTCCCTACTGCAGTTATAAATGCCAACACCCAAATATCTGTGTTCAAAAGAAATGCAAGTGTGACAATCTACAATTCACAACAATCTAGTTCACAGAACATCAACGACACACATATAGTAGAGAACCAGTATTGGAGCATCATCTCACATAACATGAACATCCAAAACCAACCAACAAGCCTGTCATGAAGGGTTCTGATCATGAACTAAAAAAACATTCCCTCGTGGAAGTCAGACATACAACCCAGGAGAGATGGGTCCAATCGGCCGACTCGCAGTATTTGCAACTAAAAAGTCGCTAATGGAGGTCTGGAATCATTCACAAACCCCTCGTCTAGTCTGGATTGCCTCAAAGCAATCCACCTGGAACTAGAATCCTTCCTGCCTACTGCATTTCAGGGGCCCCGTCCCAGCTTACTTCTTCTTCTTGCCATCTCCAGCGGCCTTCGCCTGCAACCCAACCCGTCCAGCATTAAAGTACTCAGATTTTCGTACCCAAACCAGATTGGACAAGTTCAACATGGAGTATGCCCAATACGTATCCTGTGTTCTTTCGATTCTAGTACATATTAACTGAAGCGGAATTTCAGTATCAAAGAGGGAGACTGCAAATTGCACTGCATTGCAAAACGGAACTTTCCGAATCAATTTTAGTCAGTAAAACATGACATTTAAACCATCACGTACCTTCTTCACACCCCTGATCTTCTTGGAACGGTTCTTGCGCTCCTTGATCTGCTTCCTGGACTTCTCCACCTTGGTCGCCAGTCCATTCTACAATCACACCCAAATTCATAACGTCGGTACCGTACTACAGCCAATCTTCTCCGTCGCAAGCAACTCTTCATCCAAAGTGTCGATCAACCATTAAGCCCGCACCCGAACGAATAACACTGCGGGAACAAAACTAGGAACTCACCCTAATGAGCCTGTACTTGGGCTCGTATTTCTTCGCCGAGTCCACAGAATCGTAAATGAGGCCGAAGCCCGTAGACTTGCCACCTCCGAATTGCGTCCTGAAGCCAAACACGAAGATGCTCTGGGGATCCCGCACTTCGTACAGCTTCGTCAGCTTCTCCTTCAACTCAGCCTGTGCGAACAAATTTGAACCTCAGCTCCTCCGCACTCACATGCCAACCTGTGCTTCACCCTAAACGGGAAATGAAGTGCAAAATACACACAAAGACTCACCTTGGACACATTCGCACGACCCGGGTGAAGCACATCGATGACCTGCACAACAAGGCCGTCCCATCATCAGAGCCGAGAGCAACCCTAAATCTCACCTCAAACCCTAAACCCAACCACAAGCAACGGTGATTTCAAATCGTATCAAATGGTGGCCAATGCGAGTCGGTGCTTACAAACTGCTTCCTGGCCAGCAACCTGTTGGTCATGAACTTCCTGGTTCGCACGGTGCACGCTTTTTCCGCCATAGCTGCGAGCTGCTGCGGATGCGTGAAGAGTTCGAGAAGCAGGCAAAGAGAGAAAACAAAGGGCCTGGAGTCGCACTTACGAGGACGGGGCGGCCCCAAACCCTAATTTCGTTCCCCGTTCCTTTGAAGGCCACGGTCGGATGGATGAAACCGAACGAATGTCGTCGAACTCTCATCAATGAACAGAAATGATTACTTAATCATCCTCTTAAAGTCTTAAGCCAGTTGTGAACCCTAATGAAGCGCTAAAATTTTAAAATCCACCAATACCACCTGCAATACGAAACTCACCGTAAGTTAAACCCTAAGCAGCTTGGACAAGCCTGAACTCAGAGCAAAATTGTGGAGCCTGAGTGGAGCCTGTTGCTCAGGTTGTTTGCGTTGTGTTTGTGCTTGTGGGTGCGCCTTTGGTCGTTGACGGTGTGGGGCGCGGACTAGCGTGGAATTCGGTGGAGAAATAGTAGTTTCCGAGTGTGCTCCACAAACTATTTGAGGAAGCTCAGAATGCAGAATTCAAAGTCCGACTCTGGGAGCGGATGTGGTGGAGCTTGAGCTCTTGGACAACGATCTGCTTCACTCAGTCTCTGGAAGAGAGTACATTACTCAGGTGCGGCAATGACCTTTTCCAATGTCGTGCAAAACAGTTCGACATTTTATGAAGTAATCATTCGCCTATGCGGACATACATGCTTTCTTCTTTACCAAAGTCTTTACCCTGCATAATTCAGGAACCCTAATCCCGACTACAATTACAAGGTTATACAGAATTATGCAAGGTAGGTGTTGGATCGAGAAGTTGGATTTAGGGTTGCAGCGGAGGTTGCCGACTCTACACGTGCCCCTTGTAGTTAAAGATCCGTGCTGAATTTTTTCGGTCGTAATTTAGCGATGCCGACGAAAGGGGACGTCTTTTTTGTGCTATGAAATTTTGCATTTCGGACCCGGACCTGCCTTCTCTTAATCTAGCTTAAAATTCCACCAATGTTGATGAATGCCGTCTGTGTCGTAGCATATAAAGTTATGTTGCCACCTGGAAGCTGCCGGTGTTCACATTTAAGACCCTACCATTAGCCAGGACCGAGGATGATGAGCGTTTTTGAGGTTTTGAACTGCTGTGCCAAATCTAGGGTTTAGGGTTTAAGGTTTGATTTGGATAAACCTCGGTGCAATACTGGAAACGGTCAGAATGAATTGAAACTGGTCCAGGTGTGATGTGCGTTGTTGAGGTTTTAGACTCGTGTGCCATGTGCACAGTTGCAGTTTGCAGTTTTAGGGTTTAGGGTTTAAGGTGAGTGAAGGAATTAACTTTGTCTGGGATGTCTTTTCCAGTAGTTTGGGCTTCATCATGTTGCATGGAGCTTGAAATGGTGGTGAGACTTCGTGGTTGAAGCGGGGACCATTGGTTTGGAAACATGGTTAGTACTTGAACTTGTGTGTTTGTGTTTTTTCTGTTTGTTTCGTTGTAGTTTTCATTAAATTTGGGTTGCTTTTGTATTGAAGAGACTCCACGAGTTTTTGTAAAGTTAACTTCTTGCCGTCTTAATGTGGAATGTGCATTGTATCTGATGCATTTTTTTGTGTTGAGAAGGAGGAAACTGTTCCTCAATTGGACAAGGGCCGAAATGACAATTCTTGTTCTAATATGGAACAAATATCCGGTGCAAAGAAGAAAAAGGAGAAGAAAGTGTCTCAGAAGGTGAGTTGGTCAGTAGCATTATAATTAAATTGTTGTGCTTATCGTTCATTGAATACAATGATCGTGTATATCTATGAGTATGATGGATCACATAAATTTGTGTCCTATTTTTTGCGCAGGAGCTAGAGCAACAGGTGAAATTAAGTAAGAACATGCAGCGCAAGCTGCGCAGGCTGCAGGAAGAGGAGGAAAAGAAGAAACTTCGGGTTGAAGTTATGGAAAGTTTACAGTATCCTTTTCTACAGTGTGCACTACGAATGTTGTGTTTAATATGTAGAGGCAACTTGGTAAGTGAATCCAATTTTGATTGTTGGAATTGTTGAAACTCGATTTTGCCTGTGCGGTCGCCTTAATTTCTTTATCCATAGAAAGCACAAACTGGCGGACGATAAATTTGAACTGCTTCATTCCTCCGGCACGCTTGGGCAGGTCTGAGCTCAACTTCCTAATTTAAATTTTCTTGTGAATTAGGTTTGGATTTCAAGTTTCACAAGGGAAATCCACTTTGACGAAAGGAATGCTTTTGGCAACTTCAGCTTGAATACCCTAAACTCTAAACCGTAACCGTTTCGTGCAGGAGGAAACAATGAAAGAAAAACTCCAGCGAGCTATGAATTATAAGCGAGCGGGGCTTCCAGTTCCTTCCAACATACCTCTGTTTCGAGAAAGGCCTGGTCGCCAACATGATATGGAAGAAGACCAGGACCCTATGGAAGAAGAGCCCGAGCTAGTGAAAGGACGCGCTTTGCAAAAAGGAAGGATTCAAGTGGACGGTGTACGTTCCGTGGACAAAGGGAAGGGACCTGCTTCGAGTCGGGTGAGACCTGCTCCAGAAATTGCAAGCATGGATATGGACAGCATGGACAGCCCTCCGAAAGCTAAAAGCCTGAAGAGGAAAAAGTTCAGCGTTGGAATGGATCCAGTTACTGTAGAAAATGACAACCTAGAATGTGGAAATTCTGAAAAAAAGAGTAGGATGAGCGATTTTTCAGAGAATACTGCTCCAATACCTGATATCGAGATGAGTACTTTAGTTGAATCAAATGGTGCAGCTTCTTGTGTAGCTAGCTCACCTTCACAGGGCATTCCCAAGAGTAAGAAGAAAAAGAAGAAGAAAAAGAAGGTTACTGAAGAGATGGGTTTAGTCAAAGATGTAGAAAGAGAGGCAAGTCCTGTTAATGAGATTGACGACGTAGATAGAGCAGCGGTTGAGCTTGAAGATGTCTTGCCAAGTTTGAGACCTCAGGATATGTACCTTAAAGAAGCCCTTGATACACAATCTGCGAAAGGAGATTTGAAACTTCGGAAAGTAGTTGTTCCCATACGTCGACCGGAAGATGTCGTGAAGGGACGGGAGAATCTACCAATAGTTATGATGGAGCAGGAAATTGTGGAGGCCATCAGTGGGAACGATGTGCTAATTGTATGCGGCGAAACAGGCTGTGGCAAAACGACCCAGGTCCCGCAGGTCAGTCAAAGTGCTTTGGACCTTCCATTGCTTATACGTAAGTAGTGGATTGTAGTACACCAAGTTTTGTCTCATTTGGTTGGTAAATAATGATGTGCCCATGAGATTTTCTTAAGCAAAGCCTTGTTTAAGCGTTGTGTTCGTTATTGTTCTCTTCAGTTTCTGTTCGAGGCTGGATTTGGTTCTAGTCTGTGCCCGGAGAAGTCGGGAGTTATAGGAGTGACTCAACCCCGCCGAGTTGCTGTACTTGCAACAGCAAAACGTGTCGCGTATGAGATGAATGTTGCATTGGGTCAAGAAGTTGGGTTTCAAGTACGCCATGATCGGAAAATTGGAAACAAGAGCTGCATCAAGTTTATGACCGATGGGATTCTTCTTCGAGAAGTCCAGGTATGTTCGAGAAAAGCTCTTGAGAAAATGTTTAAGTTAGGATCAGCGATCCGATGGTGATGAGGTTTTCGCAGTTTTTTGTTACTTTGAGTTTTGATTGAATTACTCCTTTAGAGTAGTTGTTAGTTATCAATAGTCGACATGGGTGTCTGTAGGATTCCTTCAGTTTATCAAATGTTGGTGCTGAGTATTTGCTGGATTTCTTGATACAGGCTGATTTTTTACTTAAAAAGTATTCGGTAGTAGTCCTGGATGAGGCTCATGAACGGAGCCTGAACACAGACATCCTTATTGGCATGCTCTCTCGCATTTTACCCTTGCGAAAGGTACGTATGCCTGTCAGGCAATTGCTGTACTGTACAGTACAATGCCTGGTTTGTTCTTGAAATTATATAATTGGGTTTGTTAAAGACTCTGAAAATGATTAGAATGTGATATCCTCCGTGCTGCATTCCTTACAGTGTTCATTTAGCTCCATATGGTGTTCGATCCTGGTTTATTTGCGAAATCTATTCGGCTTTAGAGTCTAGGTTAAGAGTTGTACAATTGTACGAGTTACTGAGTAGGAGAGAGTGAAAAACTGAATGAAGCTGGAAGCAGTAGGAGCATTAAATGCCATTGAATGCACAGTTGACCGCATGGGGATGAGGAACAGTGTGATGCAATCTATATCACATTGCATGATCATGTCCTTGGTCCTTGTTCGTGCAAATATCAAAATATTGACATTTCTCTACCGGCTCCAACAAAGTTATGCTGGAGATTGGTCGTTCTTGTCTTGACATTATACAACTCCTTTTATCCTAGGAACCCTTATATTTAAAATTTCAATGTGCATTTGTTAGTTTTCTACCTTCACTGATTTCAATAAATTAGTTAACAACATATTTATTTATTATGATTTTTTGTAGAGTTTTCAGCTGCATATGGTTTGACGTTGAGCCTTTGACCTCTTGGATGTCTACCCCATATTCCGTTTCGAGACATGTTCCTGCAAATCACAATGCAAGCTACTTCTTATCGTTCAATTATGGCATGCAGAAACTATTTGAAGATCATTGCAAGCAGGAGGAACAATGTAGATTGACTGGCAGTTCGTATACTTCAGAACCCCCCGTCATGCCGCTGAAGCTGGTGATTATGAGTGCAACTCTCCGGGTGGAAGATTTTACGTCCAATCGCAGAATGTTTTCACTCCCTCCTCCAGTTATCCAGGTCCCTGCCCGACAATTTCCAGTTACTGTTCATTTTAGTGCCAAAACGGAGCTACTTGATTATGTTGGCCGTGCACAGAAGAAGGTTTGTGCCATTCATCGAAAGCTGCCTCCAGGTGGCATTCTTGTGTTTCTGACAGGGCAGAGGGAGGTGGAATTTTTGTGTCGTAAACTACGAAGAGCATTTAAATCACGCAACCACAAAGAACAACCACAGGTAAATTCTCAGAAATGTGTCTCTTCTCATGGTGCCTTGCTCACTTAGTGTAACTGTTTACTTAGGATTAAAAGGTAAATTGGGGATGAATCCATTTCTGAAGGTATCAATTGGACATGAACAGAGTCTTTATCTCGTTTTAAGAGTGTTGCTTGAAGTTACTCTTAGAGCCTCAGGTCGTGATCATTTGTTTCTCATGAAGAAATTTGCCTTCATTTGACCTTTGAAAGTTGGATTTTGCTTTGTATGTGATGTTTCTTTCAGTATTAGATCTTATCAAATGCCTCATTTGTTCTGTAGGAATTAAAGTCAGACTCAAATGACTCTGCTCAAGGAACAGATGTTCAAGGGTTGACCTTGGAGTCTATTAGTAACGCTATGGATGGCCATCTAAGCAAGGGCGGAGGTCAGTGTGTTTGTGAATGATGCGTTAAGAAGTTATGTTTACTTTGACGGATTTCTGCCATTACGTGAATGCTCGAGTGATTATTGTTCTATCGTCAGCACTGCTGTCAAGAACATCTCTTTTATTTGTTTATGTTGATCATTTGTTTGAATTGGTTTAGGTTCTGATCACATTACGTGTACTTGGTTGGTTCAGGTGGCGATAGTGGTGGGCTTGGTGGTATTGCAGAAGCTGATGAAGCTGATGGTGAAAAGGATGGTGATGAGATCTTTTCAGATAGTGATGATGAAGATTTTGATGGTGATGGTGATGATGACAGCCTAAGTGACAGCGATGAGGAGGGGGTTGTAAATCTTCAGTCATCACTTGACGCTGTGGAAGAGAACGAAAATGCAGTTGTAGATGCTGATCGTACCATAAAAGGCCCGGATTCAATCAGTGGAGCAGATGCTACCCTGCAAGAGAAGGTGGATCAGAGTACCGACCCTGGACCCCTGTATGTACTGCCTCTATATGCGATGCTCCCAGCAGCTGCCCAGTTGCGTGTGTTTGCACAAGTTCCCGTAGGTGCGCGGCTTGTTGTCGTTGCAACCAATGTCGCGGAGACGTCCATTACCATACCTGGTATCCGGTGAGCCTTAAACCTATCTCTAGTTCTTTGGATCTTGAAAATTGATGATGTCTGTGTGGAAAATTATTGGTTTTGTTTCCAGATAATGATATCTCAGTTGCTTATAGCTTGTTTGAGTGGCTATTTTGCAAACTTTTATCATAGACTATTGTTTCTTACTCTATCAAATGAAATGTGGTCGTAGGTATGTGGTAGACACGGGCCGTTCTAAGGAAAGAGATTTTGATCGGGCCAATGGAGTGTCGAAGTATGAGGTTCGGTGGATCAGCAAAGCGTCAGCCAACCAACGTGCTGGTCGTGCTGGTCGTACAGGTCCAGGACATTGCTACCGGCTGTATTCATCCGCAGTTTTCAATAACATCTTCCCCAAATTCTCACCTCCAGAGATGAGCACTGCACCTATTGAAGGAGTTGTTCTTGTGATGAAGCGCATGGGCATCGCAAAGGTCGATATCTTTCTCTCCTCTGCTGCGAAGACCTTTGTGGTGTTATTCTACTTCAGTTTGATAGAGTTTCTAACATTTTTTTTGGTGTCTATTCAGGTTGTCAACTTCCCATTTCCATCTCCGCCAGAGAGACAAGCCCTTTTGGAGGCTGAGAGGTGTTTGCGAGCCCTCTCTGCTCTTGATCCCGACTCTGGAAATTTAACCCCAATTGGTAAAGCGATGGCAGTTTATCCAATTAGTCCTCGACACGGACGGATGATTCTAGCTGCTCTACAAGCTTCTCAAGGGATGGATGGAAAAGGGCATATTGTGCTTGCGTTTGCTGTCGCAGCAGCGGCTGCTTTGAGTCTCGAAAATCCATTTCTTCGAGAATCTGGTATCAGTCTTTGCTATTTTTTGTTATCTTAATCACTTGTGGAAAAATTATATGCGTTTCAGAGGGATTCATTCGGGAACGCTCTGCTATGGGTGTTGTAATCCGTGTTACTGTTTTTGTGGGTGCATTCTTATCACCCTCTGCGTACTGATGTATGTCATTTTGTGAATCAGGTGTTGAAATGGAGGACTCGCCAGGAGTTGTAGATAAGAATGGCAAACACCTGCCTGCGACATCTGAAAGATTGTCAAACAAAAAAGGAAATTCAACAAAGGATGATGATCCAGAGTTTACAGAAGAAGAGAAGAAAAAGAGAAAACAACGGCGAGCTGAAGCAGGGAGGGCTCATGGAAAATATCGCAACACCCATAGTGACGCGCTCAGTGTTGTAAATGCACTCTGGGCTTATGATAAGGCTGAGAACCGAGAGCAATTTTGTCAGCTCAACTTTCTTCACGCAAAGACTATGCAAGAGATGGCTAAGCTACGTCAGCAATTGTCACAGCTGGTGGTGCAATACAGTCTTGATGCCGGTGCGCAATCGAATGGTATGAAAGATGGATCTGGTCTGACAAAGGATTACCTCTTGGAATGTGAAAGAGTTTGGCACTGCAAGGATCAGGTGAAATTGAATATGAACCAAGAAATGGTGCTTCAGCAGGCCATATGTGCAGGTGAAGATTTTAGCCTTCTTCCCTTAGTCCATCCCTATGCTCATACATGAATTCTTCTTAGGTCATCAATCGTCTTATGTTGGTATCTTGGTCTGTCTAACTTTACTACTCATTTTCAACCGGTGGAGTAAACCAACAATGGTATTGGCTGATGAAAGAAGAGTCTGGCAGGTTGGGCTGATAGGGTGGCTCACCGACTCAGCGCTCGAGAACGAGCTTTGATTGTAGAAGAGGATGGGAAGCGGAAAGCAATCAGGTGAGATGTCTAAATGTTTTGTCTCACTCTATGACTGACCTCTGAATATTCTATTGATCGTTTTTTTGACTTCCAGATTTTATTTTAGACTGTTTATGCTTGGGATGTCATCGGTGTCACTGAAATCTCATCTGTTGTGTGGATTCGACTGTGTAGGTATCAAGCATGTGCAGTGGAAGAAACTGTATTCCTTCACCCAGCTTCAGCACTTGCCAGGGAGGCTCCTGAGTTCGTTGTCTACAATGAAATCATCTCTACAGGCCGACCTTACATGTGGGGTGTGACGGGTATTCAGGCCAGCTGGTTAGTGTCACACGCGACTCCGCTGTGTACATTTTCAAAGCCAGTAGCTGATCCACCTCCTTGGTACGACGCCATTGCAGACATTGTAATGTGCTGGGTTTTACCGACCTTTGGGCCACACCGTTGGGAGCTCCCTCCCCATGCTTTGCCACTGAAAAACAGCAAAGCACGAGCTGCCGTTTTTGCTGCAGCATTACTGGAAGGGAAAGTGGTGCCTTCTTTCAGATCCTTGCTGCCTCATCTATCAGCTGATCCAGCCATTATTCTCAAGCCAGAATCGCATGGCCAACTTAGAGTTGGTGAGCTCTTACATAAGCTTGGATCAGGACTGAATATCGTTGACACACGACATAAATTAGCTATGGCTTGGCGAAGGGACCCGACGTATTTGTATCCAGAGGTTCTTGCTTGGGTGCAGAGTAATGCACATGCCAAGTTCAAGCAAATTTGGAGTCAAGGACAACAAGAAGCTTCAATGGACGGGGCTGCACTTTACAGTAAGAAAGCAAAGAAGAAGAAAACTTAAGTTCCACATCGAGCAGTATTATGTACTTCGAATTTCTACACAGATTGCAGTCAAGGCATACGTATACTACGGCTTGCTCCGTCAAAGATCTGCAAATATCCTTTAAAGCACAAGGTATGAGTTTTGAGGTTCAGCAGCCAGCAGCGCAATCCGAGTTTCTTGTTATTGTTATATGGAATGGAATTTCGGACGTCAAGTGGCTACGAGTGGGTCTCATTCCTGTACAATACTACGGAAAAAGCGTTGTGGCGACTGCTTCAAAGATGAAGATGATGACCCTAAAACCCTGACAGCATCTTCTGATGGAGATTGAGTGGTGACTGTTTCAAAGATGATGACCCACTCTTGCGATATGATGATGATCCAGACTTTCTTGTGCAGATGGGCAGTCACTTGGAGTTGATCCAAAGGTTTCAACTTTTTTTAGAATTGGAGCATTCTCTGCTCTGGGTACTGTACTGAGGTAGAACAGCCCATCATGGGTAGAATTAGGAGTTTGCCCTCTGCCATTGCTGAAATTTTTAAAAAGAAATTTTCCACATAAAGACAAGTGAGAGAGTGAGAGCAATTGAAATTATATTTATTAAAACAAAGTAAGAATTTATTTTGAATTTTTGAAGTGTGTTGCCCATCATTGCCCAAAAGAGTCTCTAGACTACTCCCAAACCAACAGAATGTGCATTTGTAATGGTCATCTTATTCACCTAAAGTAATTTCAATATTTCTTAATATGGCCACAACATGAAGGCCTTAGGTCTCTTGCAATGAATTTACGCTCAAGGTTGAAGTTCCTATTGTAGACACTAATCACTCTATTATTGTCACCTAAGACATTGATTGTGGCTACTAACTCAATCCAATGTAGCAAAAATCTATAGAAGGTTGGAGCGTATTACCGTCTTGGATTTAAGCCTTAAAGGATGGTTTGGTCTTTGCAAAAATCATCCTTTTTGATACAGTGTAAATCATCTACTTTAACAAAACCAAAAGTATTCATTGGAAGTCAAGCTATTGTATAAGATCTCCCTTTTTGCACAAAATTTCAAGGATGAACAATTGCACTTCTGTCTTATATGAAAGTATTCTCTGTCATCCATCGAACACTTAGTGTCTTTGGCAATGGTACAGGGTCAATGAGTATTTTTCTATAAATTTTTTTACACAACCACAACATCAAGGCCTAAAATAGTTACTTTTTTGTAATGGTTTTACATCTAAAATGCAGATGTTCCTATTGTGGTTATTAAGTCATTCTATTAGTAATACTAATTACATTTGAATGTGGCCTCTATGTCATCCCATTTTGGCCAAAAATCTGAACCCAAATCTCATTTATTTGAAAATCCATGTTTGGGTTTTTGAATAGAAAAAAAAATTGGAATGGATTTTCTAACTTTAGTTATTGTAGTGTGTCTATCCTAATGCACCCATGTAATATATTTTCCACCTTCCACATTAAATTTTGAAGATAAGATTTGTTTATAAAAAAACAAATGAAAATATATGTATAACATATAATTAAAAATATGACTACTCCTATATTCAATTGGTTTAGAATTATTAACAAGAATAAGGTCAATTTGACTTCAAATCCACATCCTTCAATAGAAACCTTGACATTAGAGATGTTGATGACATTAGATATTTATAGTCAAAACAAAAGAGTATGTAGGATCCTAGTTTTAGTTTTCATAAATACCTACAAACATTATTTTGAAATTTCTTAATTTAGTTTTCATATGGTGTCCAAATAATGCTTGCTAAAGTGCTTTAGAATCCTCTTTTATTTTATAAGATCCAATAATTAAAATTTATATTTTATAATTATAATAAGTATGATTAATAGTTATTAGTATCAATTATAGGTGAATTGACCTTGCACTATTTTTCGATTTTCTTAGGTAACTCCAAGTTTAATCCTTGAATGCAAAGATGGTGACCGTGGAAATCATCCCTTTTGGCACTATATGACATCATCTACTTTGAAAAAATTAGAAGTGCTCAGTGGAGGTCAAACTACTATTCATGATCTCCCCTTTCCACACAAAATTTTGAGGATGAATAGTTGCAATTTTGTCCTACACAGAAAAATTCTCTCATTCATCAACCACAAAATGGCCGTGGCATTGTTAATATGTTAAAGGGTCCCTTACAAACTTAATCTTGGAAAGACTCAACCCTATTACCAAGGTAGTTAGTAAAAAAAAATTAGATTTTTGGATGAATAGGTACATTCTTTACCTCTACAATTTCTTAGAAAGTTATTCATAGGACACTTTAATCTTGAGCATCATCACAAGAATAATTCTTTAAAGACTAAGCATTCAAATTTCAAACAAGAGATGAAACACATCCTAAATACTAAAATATTCATTTTTTCATCCATCAATTGTTTTGAAGATTCTTTAGTTCTTTAACATTTCTACAATATAGATTCTAAAGACTTTGCTTTGCAAATATTCTACAATGCAAAGGGTATTGGTAAGTTTGGCCTCAAATGGTGACATTTTCAATTCAACAAATAATCCTTCCAAAACAACTTGAATCAAAAAGAAAAAGAAAAACCTTCAAAAATTACTATGATAAAACTTTACATTTTGAACTTAAAGGAAAAAAATTACTGTAAAAATCACAAATATTCAATCTTGAATCAATTTCAGAAGGAATTTTCAATTTTTGACTTCAAATTTTATTGAAAAATATCAATTTGCACAATAGTTGATCTAACTGTACAAATATGATCCATGGATCATATTTTATAACTATTGTTTGAGATTCATCACTAATTATTATTCTAAGTTTCATTTTATAATACATCTTCGCAATTTTGAAAATCTGAACTAGGTCAAGTGGTCAACAAGGGCAAATTTCAGCTGACACCACGGATGGAAACATGTTCATTGCTGTATCACGGGTCGGGTCGGGTCGGGTCGGGTCGGGATAGCCCCGTGAACCACAAAACCCGTTCTAGGGTTTAGGGAGCTCCAAGCTCTCACTCTTCTTCTCCTTCTTCGTCATTTCATCGCAATCATCTCTCCATCCTTGTGCTGATTTCTAGCTAGACTAGCAATCCTTCGTCGCTCCCACACTGCCATTTCGCGATCATGGACAACCGCAATTAGGGATCAACCGCCTGTCGGTAGCTTCGCTGCATGCGAACGTGGCCAATGCGTTGGAGCTTGAATTTGTAGAGGCTCCAACTGGGATTTGGTAGAAAACATGGTCAGTGCGTCTCCCTCAGCTCATATTTAGTTTTTTCAATTGATTGTGGTCTTCACTTCAACTGGGTTTTGAGTGGTTTAGCGTTAGTCTGATTTTGCACAGTTTCGTTGCGTCGGGGCTGCTGCGATGATTTCAACTCGTTTGCTTGAGAGCTCACTCCTCTCCATTCTGTTCCGAAAATGATCGAATGTGGTCTCTGAATGGCTATGGAAGTTGGAATCGTGTGTTGGAATCATAGTGTAGTGCGAGAAACAGAGTTCCAGGTCTGAATTTATTTCTTGCATTGCGATTCTGGTAGTAAGAATGGGCTATAATAATCGTTGATAGCGCTATGTCTGGTATTTTTGGAAGGTCTATGTTCAGTTTGTGTGACTCGATAGACCTTTTGTTATTTTATCTCAATCCATTCGTCAAGGATCGATCAACGGCAGGAATGCCAATTTTGTTATTAAGTTCAATGACACTTCAAGATTTTACAGACTACTCTCTGTATAGTAATATCTTGATTCTGCCTTTCAAGTAATTTTCATGTAGCAAACCATTTCTCGTGTGGTTCCGTGCAATGGGTTGATACTTTCAAAACCATTTGGATAGCTTATGAATAAGTTACGAATTTTTGAAGTAGTTCTTAGTTTTCTACTCAGTAGATTTCTTAAACCGTGTCAAAATTTGACGTTCTTGTGTTCATTTTGAAATGAATACGTACTTAAGATATATCAGGGCACGCTCGTTGATTGGGTTTAGGGTTTAGGGTTTAGGGTGTGTCTACCTTAAATCTCGAAGCCTTGAGATGCGGCATTGCAGTCATAATCGGTTCTTGCTGCTGGCGCAGTTCAATTTCAGTTTTTATGTGGGAAACGTTCTGGCTTATAATGCTCTTTTTTGTCCTTTTTTACAGGCTAACACTCTGAGACCGTACTTGACATGCATTCGCAACACTCTTACAGCAGCCATGTGCCTTCAGGTTTATTTACGACCTTTGTCATGCTCAGGCTTGTGTCTAATATCTATACTTCATTTTCCATGTCAAACAAGGTCTAGAGTTCCATGTCCGACTCCCCTAGCGGAATTTCCAGTAGCAGCTGCCGCACCTCTACATGGATTTGTGGGCCTCGGTTGTGTCGTGGATTGTTATTATGGCAGCCCAAGTCTGCTACTTTGATTTGAGAGTCACTGCATTTTCAAGTAGGACGACCAACATAGGTGACGGGCCATTTTAGAACCCTGGATAGTAGATTCATTACTTTTAAAAGTCCTGAATCTATCGGCAACTATGAAATGTGCTGAGTTCTAAAGTTCGCTTACCTGCAGAATTTTCCTTGTCAAGAAGTGGAGAGGCACAACAAACCTGAAGTTGAATTCAAGTGCGTGTTTTCTGATGACATTTGGCGCAAGAAAATAATTAGCACGTTCTAGATGATAAAGTTGCATTTTCCATTCCTCAAGAGGTTAACTCGATCAAAGCATTTTTTCTGATAGAAATTCAAGGGTTTTACGGAGTTTTTTCAACATAAACTCACATTTTGCTGTGTGTGATCACAGGACAAGCAAAGAGCTTCTGCTGAACCCAGTAAGTGTTTACTCAGCTTTAATCCCTAAATTCCCAGATGGCTGGTTCAATATCTACTGGAGTTGAATAAACCATTTATGAAGCTTCAAGGAAGTTAACAAAATGTACCTATATAAAGAAGAAATCATACCCTACATTTTTGAACGTGCCCCAATATCAAGCTAATCCCCATTTGTTTCCTTGAAAGTGTACTGTGCTGCACTGAAACGTTGTTTATATGGCCGGGCTGATGTAGTGTAGTTGTAATTGCAGTCTTTCACTAGATGCTTAGGCCCTTTTCAAGGACTAAGCAAGGTGTTGTGCTTTTGTGCAGATTCTCATTTGCAGGAATGAGGCGGAAAAGTGCTTGATAGAGTCATCTATAAACTCCATACGAATCAGTATCAAGGTTTCGGCTACTTCTTTGAATGTTTTCTTAACCTTTGCATTGAGTATTGTGTTCGAGTCTGGTGCAATGAGTTGCAGTTGCCGCAATTTCCTTCACCTTAAAATGTTTAATTTCAGATATATTTACATGGATTCAGGTGAAGCAAGCTGATGAGTTGGAGAACATTCTAGCGAAGAAGTTCCTGCGTTTTCTGTCAATGAGGGCTGAATCTTTTCAAGTTCTTCGGAGAAAACCTGTTCAGGTATCCTGGCGACACGCCATGAAAGACCTCTTGTCAGCAAGTTTTGTGCTTGAATATGGCACGATCATGAGGGGTTTTGTACACTGTAGGCAAAACTTGGAAGTAGAGATTATTGCTAAGTGCTGTATGCAATGTCTTTCTATCCAAATGTGCTGATTTACTGCCTTGGGATTTTTTGTTCTGTCTTGTCTTTGAGTTCACATCTTCTATTTAATACCACAGGTAAATTGGGGTGTTCTTATGTTGAATGATTTGTGTGATGCAGGGCTATGATATTAGCTTCTTAATCACAAACTTCCATTGTGAAGATATGTTCAAGCATAAACTTATTGACTTTGTGGTGAACTTCATGGAGGTATGTAAAAAAACCCGTCATTTTGATCTTGCTAGTCCCTTTTTGCTGGCCTTTCTCTTTAGATGGAGATGGCACCAAGTGCAAGAATATACAAGATCTTGCAAAACGATAACACCAGATGCTTACCTCTGTAGATTGGGATGGTTTACTTAGTGTATTTATGCGTGCGTTGTGTGCAGGATATCGACAAAGAAATTAGTGAACTCAAACTGTCTGTGAACACGCGAGGCAGATTGGTAGCAACAGAGTTTCTGAGGCAATTCACATAGATTGGCATTCTTGTGTCTGTATCCTAATTTTGTAGCGCAGGTTGCCACTTTCAATCATTTCAGCCATGTTTTTCCTAGTCTCACCATTACCTGAACTTCAGCGATTATTTGTTCCAGTGAAAGGAAACATGTTCCTGGCAGTTTTGAGCGACGTCCACAATTTCTAATCTTTGCCTCAAACAAAGTTTAGTTTCTCTCTGGACCTTTAGTTTCTTCACTATTTAGAGCCTCCAGGATTTTCACGTTCAAAATGAAGGAACAGTGTCCGCGGATCAGGGGCTGATCTTGAGGTTCCATTTGTACAGAACATGCAATCTAGGCTTTCAATAAAATGTGTCAGATTTCTTACAGATACATGATGTCGGGTCCGTCCTTGGGTTGAGATGCTATTGCTTCTCAGTATTAGTGCTAGCAGTTCGTTCTTGCCAAGTCAAGTAGCACCTAGCTCTTATTTCATGAGCGGTCTAAATGTTGAAGTCGTGGTGGATGTCTCATGCAGTCAATTTTGGGTAGTTGGCTGCGGCACGTCCTCAAATCACATTTAAATCGTGGCAAGCGTTGACCAACAGCGAAGAGACACAGGTCACTGTAACCTTCACCGTCCAATCAATGAGTTTTGTGATTATTGCTGTGTAGCTGACCTCTGGTGATGGAGACGTCGCAAGTTTACGAGTGCAGAGGTCAATATATGTTGCACTACAAACATGTGATGAGGTACAATTTATAGTAGGTGAAGTGCACAGCATTTATGGTGACAAGGAAGTCTGAAGCTCTGATGCACGTCCAGGAGTCATCATGTCTTTTTATAGTTATATTTGCACATGTGCAACACGTCTACGTACTAGCAGCTTGTACTACGATGTACCGAGTTCGATTTTAACAGTCTCGATTGGGAGGCCGAGAGTTCGTAGTTTGGGAAACCGGAAGGGCCGCCCATTCTGTTTGTTGAATGACCAAAAGCTGATCCAGCTGCGTAGCAAAGGCTTCACCTGCAGCATAGCTATGGCGATTCTGGAGTTGGAATTTTCGTTGCAAGGTGCAATCCCCAAATGCGTTGCTCCAGGTCCAAATTTATAGATGCTGTTATGTCCGCACAATTCTATGGCATGATTAGAAGTGAGACCGTGCTTGTATCTGTTCATCGCATTCACCTTCACACTTGTGATCACCAATGGTTGCGACTTCGATAAAAAAAAATGCGGAGTTGATTTCCTAAACTGAAACCCCAGATAAGAATGGCGCCGATCTAACAGGACTCTTCACAGGGAAAAAGTTTGCGGTGGAAGAATGTTACCGTATGTCCGACCTTGAGCACTGAGTGTGTCATTTTCAACAAAGCAAGGTCATTCCCAGAATCCAGAACGAAGTGAACATCCTCCTGCGCTGCACTAATTTAGCATCAATTGTGCTCAACATTACTGTACTGTACTGTACAGTACCCACCAAGTCTGAACCGTGCAGGCCTTGCTCGAGCTGAAAATGAGCAGTGAACTCATAACTTCAAAATCACACCAAAGACTCAAAAATTTATGAAATTGCAATCTGTAAAATGCGTTTGGAAGATATAGAAGTCTAGTTTTGTATTACATTAATTTATTACATTGACAAAGTCAAAAAGTACAACAATAGTGCATTTTGTAGCATGGTATCTACCATCTTGTACTCCCACCCCCTGCATTAATTACAGCCTTCATTTGGTGAGGCATGCTAGCAATGAGAATGTGAAGAGTCTCCATTGATATGGCTTCCCATGCTCGCTCAATGCTCTTAACCAATTCATCTTTGTTGTTTGGTCTAGTCTCATTTTGCACGAAGTCTTTTAGAATCATCCACACATTCTCTATAGGATTCAAGTCCGGTGAATTAGCAGGCCATGTGAACTTTTTGATCTTATGCGCTTCTCGCCATTGTTTTGGTAAGGTACTCTGATGCACTAGGGCACCATCCTCCATGAGATGAAGACTTTGAGGATTATCATGCATGAAGTAAAAGCCACTCAATCGACATTGATACACAATGTCCACAAAATCAGCACTTGTTCGTCTATCGGATGGCATGATAACAATGGGGCACTTCTCATAACTTGTAAAAGCACCCCAAATCATGACAGATGTCCGTCCAGATTTGAAGATGGGTGCTAGGCAATCCCATGAATAACGTTCGTACGCTCGCCGCCAAACTTTAACTTGACGAGAATTCTTGCCTATCTCAAATGAAGACTCATCTGTCCATATTACATTCATCCAATCAGAAACTGTCCAACTCTCATATTTTCTAGCAAAGGCCAATCGATCAGCCTTGTGCTTGTCATTGAGAAATGGCTTCTTTGCTGCAACTCGGTTACGAAATCCTAAACGTTTAATCTCCTTCCTTAACGTGCTTGCACAAACTTTCTCACTCATATTTTCTATGATGGATACAAGTGGTATGCGTCTATTTTGTGTAAGAATGCGTCCCAATTCCCTCCTACCTCGATCAGTCAATTTGCAATGTCGACGGACAACCTTACGAGTGACCACTGTTCCTTCATCGTGGAATTTATTCAAGACATACTCAACAGTAGTATGTGGTATGCCTAACTTTGCTCCAATGCTACGTTGTGACATGCCTGAACGACTCATTCCAACTATTATGCCTTTTTTCTCTGTACTCAAACGACGACCTCCCATTTCTCACAAATCCAGATTACAATCTCACACACTTTTAAATGAAATGCTAACCAACTGAGATGCAATAAGTACCCTGCCACAAGCCCACAACATGACACCAACATATGTAAAACATTAGAATGTCAACAATGATCAATTCATTCAAAGAAGATTCATATAAAAATCAGTATTTCAATAAACAAGAAACATGAAATCAAATCAAATCCATCTCCATCTTCATGAGTTAGCTAACTTATTGCAGAAGGAAAATGGAACTACATCGTCCAAGCAGCAAAGCAACAATGGATTGAGCAGCAATGGACAGGGCAGTAATGGACTGAGTGAGCAGCAGGGCAAGGCAGCTCAATGGAAGCACAATGTCAATGATTGGAGACAGTGAATCAAAGAGTACACATACCTTCACAAGTCTGTAGCTCAAAATATGCTCAAAATCTTGACAGAAGTTACACAACGAAAATGGATGTCATTCCACACTCAAGCACCATCTTCCAAAATGACATTTGAAGTGCATCTATCCACTCACAAGCTTCATTTATACAAAATTTCAGCTCATTTCAAGCAAATCCATGAACTCCATGTGCTTTGATATTTTTCAAAGTTGTGTACACGTTCAACCACCACAGTGACACATGTTTGCTTAATTGGATTTATCATAGATCTTTTACTATATCTCATTAAATGCTTAATGACACTTGTAACTAAAGTACTAATCTCACCTAACACCACTAATTTTAGTTCCTACATTGAACAAGTGAAAGAAAAAGAGGCGTTCAAAGTCAAGATCCCTGTAGCTTCACTGTGGCTTTCTCCGGTGCTGCACGGTTCAGACTTGGTGGGTACTATACATTAGAACTCCCATAAGTACACCCTCCATGATTCAGAAAACCTCTGTACAACAATAGGTCCAAGCGGTCCTGGCTTTCGGAATAAAATAAGTGTTAGCAATTAATGAAAGCTTGCCAAACAAATAGTGGTGGCCCTACACCTTGTCAAAAAAAGGGAATTTATTCTTATGAATAAGCTTGTTGGCCTCAAGATGTGGCATGTGTACCTTTGTGGCAACTTCCTATCTAGTGCGGGCCCTCTCTAATGCCTTGAACCTCTCTAAACTCATTTTATCAGGTGGTATGGGAATTCTATTGTATTCAGCTAGTCTTATCTATGAATGACTAAAAGTTCACAAAACTAGTTTTCCAAAATTAGGGAAACCACCTATTAATACATTCTCAAACTTTAAGCTAGTCTACAAGATCATGAAGTCAATAGCTAGCTCATTTACTACATTTCATATTCATGAAATCTCTAAAGGACCAAATTGTGTTTTTTTGGCAACATAGCAATTTAGGGTAGCTCATTATGAGTGGATTTTTTTTTTTCCTTTGAAATTTTCATACAATATGTACTTGAGGAGTAACTTTAAGGCCCAACAATTTTCATAACTTTTGACTACATGGTTCAAAAGTTATTGCATGATATGTAATTTTCAAAAATCTATCATATTTCTACTCAAGATTTTGTGCAAGGGTACCCATTGCAATCTTGACTTTCCGTAGTGTTGAGGGCTCTTGGAAATGAACCTCAAATACACTAGATCTTGGAGAAAAAATCACATTAGAAATTCATTTAAAAAAATTGTAGAGTAAATTTTGAGAAGCCATAATTTGATTGGGGTTATGCATGTTAAGCCCTTTGACCTCATATTTTTTTGGTGACCAACTTTTTAGATTTGACATGTAAAAAAAGGATTGAAAGAATTTCATAGTTTTAACACCTTCATGTTCAAACATTATAATTTTTCAAAAAAAATGATACAACTTATCAAAATGTTGGCTTTTTGTTCAATTTAGAGTAAATTTCAGGAAGTTCAAAACAGGCCTTGGGCATTTAGGGGTTAATGAGAAGAAGATTATGAGGAGTTTTAGTTTGCGGGTAGTTATAGAATCTTTATACTAAAATAAACTTTGAAGTCCTTTATTTAACTCAATTTTTAATATTTTTTGTTGGGTGCTCATTGTTTATTACAACATTACAACCATTGGGATTGGCATTTTTTAATTCCATAAATGAATTCTTAACAATTTATTATTTTGAATCATTCTCGACCTCTTTCTACTTACTTTACTTTATTTTATATGTTGTACAATTCCAAATGATCTGAAATATTTCAAGCATATAGCCAACTTGCCTTGAAGAATGAATCCAAAGAAACACCATCATCTTGGACATTTTTTCATATGAATGTGACCTTATGAAGTGCAGCTGCCCGTTTTTTTGCAGGGCCAAGAAAAAAGGATTTCCTTCAATTCAAATGCTAATATCTTGCAATCCACACTATGGAAATTTCTGAATTTTTTTCACATCTTCTTAAACCAATGTGCTACAAGATTCTACAAGTTACATGTGTCCAAAAATGTTTTTTTTTCTAAAATTTGGCACTTATACTAAAAATGGCAGTTTTGGAGCATTTTTGGTAAAAACATAGTCAAAAACCTCTAGGAATCAACCTTTTGACTCCCATACAACCGGGATGATTGCCAAATAATAAGTTAATGTTAGTCGCCACATGATTTTCAATTCTGGTTTGGACTTCAAAGGTTTTATGGTAACTACATCTAAAATGGACCGCTCTTGAATGTCGACCCCTATTTTTGAACTGAAAATGAATGGGGAGGAAACCGAAAATGGTGCACAGTAAAGGACAAGTGTAAGAGCCCATTTCGACTAGTGTACAGCTCTATTAATAGAACTGTAGAGGTGGCAACCTCCCAAGTGGTCCATTTTGAATACACTTTTCGTTCGTTTATCTTCTTGTCTTTGACATTTCTTCATATGCATCAAATTGATTTTGGCATCACCTAGGTGACACTTTTAACACCCTACACCTTGTATCTTTGAAAATTTGTAACTAATTCACAATGCATCCAAAAATTATGAAACCACTTGCATTTTGATTCAAAATCCTTCACGTATATACAAAAATTGTTGTTCATTTTCTAGAGCATACAGATCATGCCACAGAGCTTAACTGTGCGATTTTAGGTGTAGTTACCTTATGGTCTGATTTTTCACCACATCTTGTCACCTTGTTCAGTGCCACGTTGAGATTAGTTTTTTTTTTTTAGGGTTACAGGGCTTAGGCCAGTGCCAGAGCGCCAACAATTCAACCCCCCAAACTGATAATGTTTCCCAAATTTGGAACCCAAAAGAGTGGCCAAATCCTTCTCTGCCCTTGCGCGCGCTCGGTGCTGCCCTACTGCCCGTTCTCCTGCGTTGCCACTTGTCAATCCGCGGCTACCCGCCAGCTCATTCATTCGCCAGCTCAGCCCACATGAAGTCGGTGTACTAAACTTACGTATTATCTTACTTAAGCATCCATGTCTGTGGAGAGAATTTTGCAGAGTATGGTAAACCCTTGCTTAGTGGCGATTGATTCACAGATTCCTCAAATTAGGACTGCTTCATAGTTCTTCTTTTCTTATATGTACTGTGTTTCTTCGCTTAATTTGAGGTTTTGCATTTGGAAGAGTAGGCAATTCAATTCTTAATGCAAGCTGCTGACCTGCTGTTGCAACGCTGGTGTCAGTGATTCAACAGCTTTGGAAGCTTTACAAAGAGTTGACTGGTGAGTGTGCTCTGTACCTGCTCTGAGTTTGGATTTAATCACAGTTTTAGGGGCTATTCTGGATCTTTGGCTCTGAATTATATTTGCTGCTGTTGCTGATCCAGTTTCGTTGTGGCTATGTACATTTTTATTTACTAGTTCATTGGATGAATTGACGGATAATAGGGTGCAAAAGTGGAGGATATAAAACATGGAAGAAATGAAAGAGCTGCACGTGAACGGAGGTGGGAAGCTCCTGACAAAAGAAGATCTGGTTGCGTATGTTGCGAGTGGGTGTAAGCCCAAAGCTGACTGGAGGTCAGATCCAGATTGAATTCCGCTTGCTTTTTAGAAAAGGTTACATTTTTTGATACCTGAAGGATCAAGAAGCTCAACAGTGGGTCTCATATTCTTTTCAGCAATTTGGGGAAGGTCACATGGGAATCTTCTTTGGTCCAATTCTGTTTGTTTATATCCTATGCTCTTCTCTAATTCGGGTGACAAGTAATTTGGATTCTGATCTGTATTATATTAATCAAAATATGATTAAATTAAATTGGTCATTTTATAGCCACGAATCCTTGGTGTTTTAGGGGTTAATCATTGATTGGGTTTGTACACAATGTGGGGACACAGAGTTGGCGTGGAGAATGAGAAATTCGGGTTTCATTTAGACACGGTGAAGCCAATGAGTTTGAGCAACATTGGTGAGCTTCTGGAGGGAATGGCTTCACGCTTTGGGTACGAAAGAATCATGGAAGACGGCACCGTTGCTGGACTGCAAAAGGTGCATTGCCTCCCCTGAAATTCATACAGCAGCAACAATTTGTAATAGCTCCACCTGCCCAACTGACATTATTGAACTCATTAAAAATGGGTGACCTAGTTTCCGTGAGAAAGGAGGGGTGAATTTGATGAGATAATCACCTGTTGATAAGCCATGTTTTGGTGGGTTAATCATGAATTTGAAATAGCATTGACTTTAGGATAACTTTGCTGCTTATGTGATATTTTTTTTTCAATTTGTACTACAGGACGGTCAAAGCGTTACTCTGGAGCCTGGAGGTCAGTTTGAGTTGAGTGGTGCACCTTTGGAAGATATTCATGCCGTTAAGCGTGAGCTGGACACACACCTGAAGGAGGTAAGACCAAAACTATGGTGATAATTATTCTTCCAAATCTCTGTGGAAAGCTGCACAACATTCTTGAGTAGCTTCCTGTATACCCTTGGAATCAACGAACAGTGAGCCAAGAACGGAATCTAGATTCCTTTTTGCATAATCTTAAACTCGTGTTATAATCCCTAAGGAATATTTGACTCACATTACAATTATTTACTACTTTCATCTTGTTGTTAGTCACCACGTTTGCATGTGGGCTCATTTGGCAGCTAATGCATGACTGGCAATGGAAAAAAGTGGGCTAGTTCTTTTACATTTTAGTGCACTAGATTCTTTTTGTGCTATATAGTGAAAAGGATGCAAACTACACACTATTTAGAATGTCATTGGATGAAGAGTCTTCAAATTTTAGAGCTGAATGCATTTAATTCATGGGCTCATTTACGCTAATTTGAACCCAGGTGAACACGGTTGGCAAGGAGCTTGGATTGGGCTTTGCGGGCATGGGATATGAACCCAAGTGGCCAACGTCGGAGCGACCATACGTTAATAAGGTTTGGATCTTTTTCTTTTGGTCATTCAAGTTAACTGATTGATTTATCTTTTATTTGCAAATTAAGAATGAATCATTATGTTAAATGCTTTGCAAAGAGATGATTTAAGGATGGATGCTGCAGGGTGGCAGATTTGATGCTGCTGTCAAGCATATAAAAGGCATGGGTGCCGACAATTTCGACGTTATGTATCAAACTTGCACTGCTCAGGCAAGACCGTCTCGCACCTTGATTTGAAAGTCAACTGTTTTTTAAATCCAGAGTTCAATTCTAGAATGTGAAATATTCTATAATTTTCTGTCACCTAGATATTGACTTGTGAGACACACTCTTTGCTTCATGAATAGGTGAACTTGGATTTCGACTCAGAGCAAGATATGATCAATAAGTTCCGGGTTGGGTTGTCCCTCCAACCGGTGAGAGACCTCAACCCCTAAAAGACTGCGACGCAAGTTGAACCTAATGTTTTTCTTAAGGACTTTTTCGTGGATCACGTTAGGAATTTTTTTTGTTCAATCTATCGTATTTTTTTTTTGATCACAAACGCATGCAATGTTCTTCTCAGATTCTGATGATTTAAAATTTAGCCCTCTCTGGATTATAGCCCTCTCTGGAATTGTATTCATCAATTGAGCAAAACAATGCTAGGCTTTCTTTTATATCCACGACGACTCTCTCCTTTTCAACCCATTTACTTAAATTGAGTGATAGGTTGCAACGGCGCTGTTTGCAAATTCCCCTTTCTCAAATGGGAAACCGAACGGGTATTTGAGTTATAGAAGGTGAGTTAAATTAGCACTTACGTTAATCAGATTATTTTCCACAAGTATCATACTTCTCAGCGGGAAATCGTTAAATCTTCGAGCAATTTAGATGGCAGTTGAACAGTAGACCAAATCTTTGACTGAATCAAAGAACTTTCTTTTAATTGATGTGGGATTGACCTACGGCAGTGATACTTGGATACAATTTGACGACAGCCGGACAGGGGAACTGCCGTTTGTATTCGACAGCGACTTCGGGTAATATTTTCATACATGATGTTGCAGTTCATGATGGAAATCCATCGGTTTTGAGTATCACAACAATGTTAAAGGATGTGATAATTTATCTCGTTGGATATGTGAGTATTCCAGGTTTGAGAAGTATGTAGAATATGCGCTGAATGTGCCCATGATGATGGTTCACCGCAACAATAAGTGGAACTCCGTCTCTGGTGCATCATTTAAGGTAACTTACATTATTGATGGGAAACTATTAGATGAAGTGAAGTTATCCTTCGGCTTCTGTCTCTGTCAGTCAAAAGTAGGGGCCAGTATGCAATTTTCCTACATATTGATGATTTTAATTGTATCAGTGGATTTTGGAGAGCATTTTTTGGTTGTTTTTGAAGTAGGGCTTAAAACAGTATGCATGGATAACTGTATTGTTGGATACTGGTCCATGAAGCCCATAGTGACTGGATTGAGTTGTTCCAGATGTTTTAATATTTGATAGTTTCGACAAGGATTCATGAAATCAATTCTTGCACAGGATTTTATGGCTGGGGAATTGAAGGGTTTCGAGGGTGACCGGCCGACCCTGGAGGACTGGGAGAACCAGCTGGGCAATCTATACCCTGAGGTTTATTATATTCTTATGAGAATCTAATTATCTCCACTTCCATAATATAATTCTCAAATATAGATGCTTGGTACTGAAGAATGAAGATGAGATTTTAATCTTTTATTTCCTACAGGTGAGGCTTAAGAAATTCTTGGAGATGAGAGGAGCTGATTGCGGGCTTGGACCTTTCATCATCGCTCTTGGTGCTTTCTGGGTTTGTCTCGATCTGCACATTCTTTGCCCATAATAATAATGCAGTGTCTTTCACAAAATGTTTTGGTTCATATCATGACATCAACGCTGTAGAGAGCCCTTGATGAGCTTCCTTTAAATCTGCATGAAAAGGAACTGAACCCAAATAAAAGGAAATCCTTGACACCCTGTTCTGCAAAGTTAAGTTATTTGAACGAGTGAGAGCTTGTGAAGTCAATGAGACATTGTCTTCACAGATGAGTATTTTAGAGCTGTAATTTTGCTTGATTTACTCTGTTTTGGCTTGAATTTGCTCTAACTACCTCTTAATTGGTATTGTCCTCAAACCGCTGTGCCACTCCTACTCATGAATGTTATAATCTCTCCCAACATAAAAAATATTTTTGCCAATCTTGACTATTGGTAAATGCAGGTCGGGTTGTTGTATGACGAAAAGTCATTGAAGGGCGCATTGGACATCATCCGCGACTGGACTAATGACGACCGTGAGATGCTTCGCAACGAGGTATGATCCATATTATGAATCTCTTAAAATTTTCATTAATGAATTCTTAATTGCCACAGAATCGTCCGCACTCACTGCAAAATTCGGGTCAACATTGCGATCTGAATATGTATCCTAAACTCACTCTAATGCACACTCTGTAACTGGAATTGGAGACGCTTATGTATTCTCACAAGTATCATGTAGTTCACACATCTAAATGGACAACTTCCACTTGTCAAGTTTTAAATACGTGACATATAGAAGCACACTTGTTCGACCATCGATTTGACGCTGTTGCGTGAACATGTTCGCAGACGCCAAAGCATGGACTTAAAGTTCCTTTCAAAGGAGGTCTAGTGAAGGATGTGGCACAGAAGGTCGTCAAGCTTGCCAAGGTATTAAAGAAATATTTCACCCCTGTATCTCTCCAGGTATTCCTCCAATTTCTAAGTTACTAGTTTTGCAATAGCTTCATTACAAATCTTCTAGTCACATTGGGATGCCTGCTGGTGGAGAGCAGGAAGGATTGGTTCGAAGAGGCTACGAAGAGGAGGGATTCTTAGCTCCAATCGAGGAAGTGGCCAATTCAGGTACATGCAGTTTCTCTCTGCAAACCAAGTTTTTTTTGGAAGTAATAAGTGTTTTCAATACAATTATTGATTACAATACAATTTATTTCCAATGTATTGTTTCAAGAACATGTTAACAACGTTACAAAAAACCTTTGCCATAATTCATAGGTCGGTCTCTCTATCATCATTGGGACTTTAAAAAGACCTCACGAATTGTGGGGAAGTTTATGATCTCCTGGCCGTCTAATTTGCTAGGAATCATGTTAATTGGTCAATTGAGACCTTAGGGAGATCTGACTGATATATTGTGTTCTATGTAGGTGTAACCTTGGCAGAGCGGATGCTGAAACTCTACTATGACAAGTGGGATAGGAATGTGGAACCTGTTTTTAACGAAGAGAGATTGTAGAAGAGATTGTAGAAGAGGTTCATACTCCAGGTGTAAAAAATACAAGAGTTATAATTTACTACCTTGTTTTGAGGCCTTGCATTGAAGACCGGTGCTACTGTGATTGCATCTTCATATTCCTGATTGTAAAGCATTGTTGCGTGTATCAAGACCGAGAAGGCCACATTGAGAACGATAGCTTGGTCTAATTTCCGGGAGCTGAATCTTCAAATTCTCTGAAGGATGCTATATGTAAATATCCTGGCTCTAAAATTTGTCTGTTGGAGGCAGAGATTTTAGTTCTCTGTTACTTTTAGTGTAATCTAATATGTACTACACAATGCTTATTGTCTCTCCAATTAAATGTTCAGTTTTATGTTCATCTGTTTCACACTTAAGAAATGGATGTTCTATAACACCGCAAGAATAAGCGATTTTGTTTGTCAGGCAGATCTGCCCCAGGCCCAACCATTCGTCACTTTGTAAAATTAAAGAAAAGTCTTTTCTTTTAGAATATTGCTAAATTAGTAACCAATTGGCGGAGAAATATGCTTCTCCTGCTTCAGAGCTTGTTTGAATTCCTCCAAAACCTGAAAGACAACAAATCCAGCATCATTCAGAACAAGAGGTCCCAATTTCACTGTCAAATTGATATACAGAAGCAGTCGTTGACATATTTCGTAGTGTTTCCAACTATTTCTAGTTTGCTTCTGTAGTTTTAAAACATCTTTGGTGAAAACACAAAACATCTTTGGTCAAAAACTAATAGAAAACATTCGAAGATTTCTAACCTGAACCACAATGAAAAATTCAAAGAAAAAAAAGTTTTGTATTGCACTAAGGTGGAGGCACCCATAACCAATCACTTAAGCAATTCTGGACATGATCTGGAGTAGTATAAGGCAAAGCAAATATTTTCTTATGAGCAAAGATAGAAATAACAAGCATTGCAAATTTTTTGGTAATTTTATTGCTTGAATTGAAATTCCTATGAATTTCAGAAGCCAAAAGTTGGTCTAGAACCATGTCCAATGTCTAAAGTCTTCCAATTCTGATCATTCAAGAACTACTTTCCCACTCACTACTTCGGAACATGTGCCATGATCTTATTAGTTCTAACCTTGAAAAGGAAAAAAAAACGCATACCAAGCTTCGGTCAGAAATGTGTTCCAACCTTGGTTAGAGATATTTGCACGCTATATGTTGGGTTTGGGAGCCTAGTTGAGAATAGGTGCTTCTACCTTATGTCCAACATGTTCAAAACATAGAATATAGGATATGGTTTCAAAAAACTATGTTAATTCAACTTTGAATCCTTATAACTTTAGCATATTATGTTATATTTGAATGTTGTTTTTAAACTCCGCCCAACAATAGTTGCAATTTGCCTTTCCGTGATTAAAAAATGAGAGATCCTTAGAACACAGTTAGTAGTGGTTGTCAAACAAACTCATTTGGTTTTAAATGCTATTGCCTTATTCACAATCTCATGAAAAAAAGACAAGAAGATATCAATAGTATAAGCAACATATGGATGGACAATTTTACTTGCAAAGATAATCTACAATCCGCCCTTGCATAATGTGGCTCTCTTTCATCCATGAGAGCCATTAATTTAGCAAGGGCTTCTTTATAAGTTCCACACTTCCTACCTAAAAGAGAGCACAACGCAATGCCAACTCTAGTAACCCTTTCAGCCAAGTCTTCTATTGGCAAATCCAACCAAACATTAATACTACCCCTCAAATATGCCCTACAAATTTCACAACACTTCAATACTTAGGCTCATGCCACCACACCAACATGATTGCAAAACAACAATATAGTGATTCAATTTTAGACCCCAATTTATCACCCTTGTTTGCAAGTGAAGCAGGCTATTTATACTACCGCTAGTGAAAACATGATTAACTTAGACCAAAGAAATGATCACAAAAAGACCCACACCTAATCTAATTTGTCAAGTGGGTATTCTCAAAGGTACTACCGCTAGTGAAAACATGATTAACTTAGACCAAAGAAATGATCACAAAAAGACCCACACCTAATCTAATTTGTCAAGTGGGTATTCTCAAAGGTCAGTTCTCTCATCTAAGCAGACCATGTTCACTACTGTAGTGATTGTACTTGAAATTGTAAAAATTATCTTCTTAAGTTTGGAATTATCCTTGATTTTCAATAAGGTCAAGACCCCCTTTTGACCTGGTTTACAAATAACCTACTGTTTGCTACAACTTACAATTTCCTACCTCAAAACAATAGACAACTGATGAATAGTGAAGTTCACAGTGATTCCAAACGCTTCACTTCAGAGAGCCAGTGCCTGCAGTGCTTGTGTCTGTGACAAAACTATGGTGACGCACTTCTTCGTCAACCAGTTTCTTTCCAGGTTTAAAAAATAAAAAAGTAATTGTATTTTGTCATGTTATTTATTTGCAAAGAGTTTGGGAGTATACACAAATAGCTTATAACGGGAGGAGACGAACGACACCAATTCAAGCTTCATGTCTTCTTCACCTTAACCCTTTTATCGCCTGAATGCTTTTTTGAATCATTTTTTAAATCTTTGTACGAGTATGTTATTTACCTCAATAACATCAATTTGGTCATAAAGAAAGGTTATCTCTCAAAGATTCAAGCATTACTTTGGAGGAAACATTGACCTAAAACACTTCGTCCATCGTCTAGAATATGGACATCAGAGCACTGAAGGATTAAATGAGAAAGATTGAATAAATTTTTATATACAAAGTTTATTGCAAGTGAAAAACTGAACCTTAGTTCCTAACATGCAATAAGCTACATATACAATGCACCTACATTATGCAACAAGTTGCAGAGTCTCTCATAACTTTGGTAGCTGCATTACTAACAGATAGAGTCTCTTGTAGCGTATCTGTTTGCACCCAGAAACATCAAACTTCATTGTGGGGTTACAAGCTAGCGATTTAAAAAGCAAAAACACAAATGGCGAGACCAGAAAATGCTCTTACCAGTTCACATCAACTCAGTCAACTTGCAAACGGACTTAATTAAAACAAGGTGTACCTCAAGTTCTCTGAATTCCACCTCACTCTTCTGACGGAAAGTCTCCTTCACAAGCTGACCATCTACTTACGTAGCTTTCAATTACATCGTCACTGCATCGCCACAAAAATTGACATAATTAATCAGTCAAGTACTATCCACATTATTCCAGACAACGAATCTTTCCGTGTAGCATATGCTTCCTGACAGTCTCACAAGGACTAGACAGACGAAGGAAACGTGCATTCCAGCTTCATGTTATGGTTAGGACAGAAATTGAAGCCTAAAATATCTCTAGAACAATGGTCGATTATTAGTCTTGTGCATGCCCATGCCATCTAAGTCATAAATTTTGTTAAGTATCATATGAACTAAAAGAGTGACTGAAAAAGCAGGCAAAAAGAGAACATATCATAACATGGTGAATGAAGGAAGCTTGGCCAACAATGGAGACACGGGCCTGTTAATTTCACTTGAAGTTTTTTAAATTTTGGGCAACACATTTGAGTTTCAACTAGCCAGAAATTTCCTACTACAGGGGTCTTATTTTCTCGTATTGATACATCATGCAACAATCAAGCATGTCAGTACTATCCAAAGCATACAATTCTTTACTAACAATGCAAGGTACCTGTCAGAGAACTTGAAATTGAGGGTGTTGGCCACAATTCTTCCAACAGTTGATTACCCACAAGCCATCATACCAATGAGGAAAATGGAGGAGCCTTCTAGACTCCTTTGAACCAATTCCTGAGTCACTTCATCACCCTTCTTCATGAAACGCCCCTTGAATGCTCACAGCAAAGCAAGAGAGGAATCTGCTGCATTGCCAAGCAAATCCTCTTCAATAAAACAGTCAAATAAGATTCCATGACCTAGAAATTTCTTCCCTTACTTAGCCTTATTTGACACTTCACCAAAGGATACATATCCCTCTTTGAGAAGGGATTTTCGTTAAAATGACCACTAACATCTCACATGCAAGGTCTTTTGCTAGAACTTGGTAATCCTTTTAAAGCCCAAATCTTTATATATTTACACATTTTTGCTGATGCTTACACATATGTTTTCTACTTCTTTTTTAACCAATTTGATGAAATTGAAGGGCGTTTTTTAAAGATTCAAACGATGCATTGGATGATTGAGAAATCATTTGAATGAAACATCACCGTCAAGCACTATGTTCATCATACAAGTTATAGACATACTTAGGAGTTCCCAATGTCATGCACGCAAGCTTTCTCCTGTTGTCCTACGGACCTCAGTGTCAGAATCTTGAATGAACAAACAGACTCTTCACTCACAACGGTCCTTCAAAAAAGGACCAAACTTCTTCTTCTTCTTATGCACACAATAACTGATCTCTCAGAAGGGAAAAAAAATGTGAAAAACAAACAGCTACATGTACCGGGAGTTGATTCTTTCCCCACGTTGGGCACTTGCAACGCATTTCTCGTGACCTGCAGCATTTCCACAACAGCCACCCCAACCCCCTGTCAGAAGAATAATACGAAGTGCACTGACATTCACATGTCTCTGCTGACACCCCGGACATGACGTTCACCTCAGTCTCATAAACGTGGTTTTCCTGGGAGCCTTGGCTCCCATACCACTGCAAGATTCATTCTCTGATAGCGATGGCACGAGGACTGACTGACTGATGGACATGTTTTTCCTGTTCTGGACAACATTGAAACA
Organism: Pseudisothecium myosuroides; assembly: GCA_951799445.1. Taxonomy (NCBI): domain Eukaryota; kingdom Viridiplantae; phylum Streptophyta; class Bryopsida; order Hypnales; family Lembophyllaceae; genus Pseudisothecium; species Pseudisothecium myosuroides. The sequence continues at coordinate 7,913,271 of OX637291.1, read as the reverse complement.
CACTCCAGGACAACCCCACCTCCAATCCAATTCATCATTCCTTCCAAGTCACATCAATCTGTGCGTGCCCCAGACCACTTAGCACATTCCTCATTACGCAGAGCGAAAAATTCTCCACGGTTGTGAAATAGTGAATGCATCAAACTAAGAGTCTCAAGGGCACTTGACTGGAGTTATTCTAACCAAACAAATTTCTAATGAGAGATTTTTTCTAATGAGAAAACATTCCTCTACTCTGACAATTCGAATCAGAGATCTTCTTCTAATGAGAAGTATTCCTCTAATGAGACAATTCCAATGAGAGATCTGCTTATGATGAGAAGCATTCGATCCTCTAATGGAACACTGCTGATCAGAGACCATCTTCTGGTGAGAAGCATTACTCTAATGACACACTCCTAATAAGAGACCTTCGTCTAATGAGAAGCATTACTCTAATGAGGCAATTCTCATTAATCAGAGATCTTCTTCTAATGAGAGACACTTAACCCTAAATTTCCTAATCGCAAGGTACCGATCCTCCTCCATAGCCAATCACTCACTCCCCATCTCAAAATCTTAAGACTGCCCTCTCTCATTCTCTCCTCCATCTTCCAATAAATGTGCAGCAACTAAGTGAAAGACGTGAAGTGAATGGCACAGTACCAACGCAACATCGTCATTGTCCACAAAGAGCTCCCCAACAACGCCGTTCCCGCTGGAACGCACAACTTCCCAGCACCGAACTCTACATCGACTTGGCGGACCAATTCCACGCGCTCTGCTACAAAGTGACAATGCTGCAGCTCGCCCATCGAAATTATAGCACGTCCAGAAACGGACACAGAAAAAGAAACCAAAACTCCTCCAGAGACCATTGCCGCCATCGCCATTGCAAGCTCTCAAACTTTCCCAATCCAGTTCCTTAGGATGCAGCGTCGAGTCTCCCAATCTGCACAAGTCCTCATTCAATTCACAGCGGAATATTCCAAACGAAGAGGTCAAAGGAGTCAGCAACTGCTCCAGAGAAATTAACAGAAGGTGCCGTTTAGGGTGATCATTGAACTCTGACACGCCAAGAACTTGATGTTTTTTTGCAAATGGCGATGGCATGGGTGATGTGTAACCCAAATATCTCAAGTGTGATTTGAATACTTTGGGTTTTAAGTGTTAAGCTTGCTCACAACATGCAGTGCAGGGGTTTTGTGTGTTGGTTGTGGGGTTGCGTATGGTGGTCAAAGAGACGAGGTTTGAAAGCAGCGCTGCAAAGCTAGCATGACCAGCTTTTCTTCCAGCGGTACTGGTTCCATGACTCCAGGCGTCACCTGGTCCTGCTCCTGGGGAAGAAGATTGCGGGCTCTGTCTGTCTGTCTGTCAGTGACATCATGGATTCATCATTCATGTTCCTCCTGGCTGGCATCTTCCGAATTTGTAGATGCAGAGATAGTGCGGAATCATTCCTGCGAGTGGCCGGGGTTTCCTGGAAACGAGGTTCAATAATAAATAAACACATTTTGAACCAACGGCATACTCCTGCAGTATAACCGGCTACTTCAGGTGTACATTCAATGGGAGTTTGCTTGCGTTTTTGTAGTGCTCCTGGAAGCACGTTTGTTTGACTCTTGGGAGGGATGATGTCCAATCAGTGACTTTCCTTTCTCGTAGCTTGTTGGTGTAACTTAACTCTGCAGGTACGAGGTATACGTCATCCATCAATTTGATGTTCTTTTTTAGTGGAATGGGTACGTAATCAGGTATCGTAACTACCAATAGTTTGAAAAAATGGATTAGATTGCATCATCAAATATCACATTATTTATTGAAAACAGAAGTAAGGGATCCAGCATCGATCACGGGCACCAGCACGTGATTTGTGATGTTTCTCATTTTTGAGTTTTGAGTCTGATTTACAAGTACCTGGACAGCTTTGAATATACTAAATTTGCTCCTTCAAAGACGCTGCATGATTCACAAATCGAACATATCAACAACACATGACAAAACACGTTGAATTTCAACATTTCGTTTCTTAGTACTGTAGCCACTTCTATCTTTGGAAGTTCTCATCATTGGACGGAGCTGGGCCATGTGGTGCACACATTCTTCAACGACTTCTCTAATGTTGGAAGGTCAGTTTCCTGTCTTGTGATTAGAGATTCGTCTTCATGCTTTTAACGGTGAAAACTCATTTCCGTCTGTTAAAAAATTGAGATTATTCACCACTTTGGCCCCCCTGCTGCCATTCCATAGTAGGAGCCAGGCCATCATTGATACACTACGCTGAAACCCACTCATGTTGAAACCATTAATGAACCACCACAATTCAATTAGAAGTGTAAAATGCAAAATTTCTAGAAATCTACAACAGGTCCTCCAAAAAACAAGAATATCCAACAAAAAAACAAGACAAGCAACCCACCCTTGTGTGAGAATTGTCACAGAGAAAGCCTTGAGGGGAAATCTGATTCTCCAGTTGCACCCAACGGGCACCAAGTACGCCTCCTGCTTCAGGAGACCAAAGACAACCAAGGCTTACTTAAGCTACATGATAATCATCCACCTGTCTCAAAATAAAATTACAAGTGCCTATCTTCCAAGGCCGGAAAAGTGTTTTCACTCATTTGTGTACCCCCCTCCATCCTTCTTCTTCTTCATCTTCTTCTTCTCCTTCTCCTTCTCCTTCTCCTTCTCCTTCTCCTTCTCCTTCTCCTTCTTCTATTTTGTTTTGTATAGTCGACATTCAGTATACACTACCCGACTGCTCTAGAAGAACCTTTCTTAAAAACAAAAACACTCTGTCTGTACAGATGAACTCAACATCATTGTTGTTATTGCCCCGAGTGCAAAGAGAACGATCTCCTCCTGGAAGCACTCAACGACCCCGTGCTCCCCATGAAAAACTCCCCAATCGACGTCTCCAAATCCTCGACTGTATACTTAATATACTTATCAGGGTGCCTCCCAGTTTCAATATAATGCCCATACCGCCCCAGAAACGCCCTGTAAGCCGGCAACACCTTGTCCGCGATGAAGATCCGCAGCTCGTCACGCAACATGGGATCCAACACCACCCACTGCGACTGCGTCCGATGCACCTCATCGAAAATAGTGTTGAAATTCTTAAACCTGTCTTTCAACACTTGCCTGGAGACGTTTGAGGATAACCCACTCTTGTTGTGCAACCCTTCGTCACGCAAACAGGCCAACACTTTCGTCCAGGCGGCTCGCTGGTAGCTCGCCGCAGCTTGCCTTACCATCCCCGCTTGCCTCCTCACCCAAATATCGCCCAGCAAAGCACGCACCTCCGAAGATTTCACTTTCTGCACCACGTAATGGATGTTGTTCATGAGAAAGAGATGCGTGAGAGCTGGGTCTCTGTAGAGCTTCGCTTTCCCTTCGAGATTCGCTTGCAACACTTGCGCCAAACGGCTGATTTGATTTGCAAGAGGGGAAGACTCTTCGCGCGTGTACCTGTCGTCAGGGGAGTGGGAATGGTGGGAGCGAGGGGAAGGAGAGGATAGGGTTAGGGATAGGGCTTGTGTTGTTTCCCCGTAAGCGAGCTTCAAGGTGTCGGTGTAGTCGCAGGCGAGCTTGATGTAGTTCATGACGTAGCGGGTGAGCGGGTGGACGGATCCACCCGTGACGGGCACGCGGGAGCTGTCGCGTTGGATGGCGAGTTCGAATTCCGTGAAAGTGGCCCGCGCGGCTTCCCCGAGGTGGGCGAGAACGTCGGAAGCGGAAGAGCGGACGCTGGTGCCGGAGGTCCCGGAGAATGTGAGCTCGAGGTCGGGGATGAGGAAACGGAGGGTGTCGTACATGTCGAGCACCTTGAAAAGCTTCTCAGGGGAGCGGCGGGAGAGGGCGATGGCGTCGCCGAAGCTCAGGAGGTGGAGCATCTCCGAGTTGGCGAAGTCGTTGAAGCAGATGTCGGCAAGAGGAGGGGCGAAAACCTGGCAGGGGGACACACGAGGCACACAAGCGATGTTCTAAGATTTCCGAATTACACAAGCAGCGTTTATGAAGATTGTAAACCTAGAATCCAATGTGGATCTCCACGCAATCGGCAATCCGAAGGAGGAAGAGACATGAAACAATATGAATCAATCACTGGATACATCCTCGAAGCCCAATGGGGATCTCCACCCAATCGTAAATCCAAAGGAAGAAATATCAAATAATACGAATCAATCACTGGAAGCAATACAATTGAAATGGCTCCACCGACACTCCATCCGCTGACTACACTCAAACCTCTAAATTTTAACCTACTCGAAACTGACATTCTAGGATATCTTGCACAAGAATGACACAAGGAGTGGTTTAAGAAAAATTGTCAAAGTGGATCCAATGTAGATCTCTACCCAATCGGCAATCCAAAGGAGGAAGAAATATGAAAATATACGAAGCACTCACTGGAACTATCTAATTCAAAAGGCTCCACCGACACTGCATCAGCAGACTACTCTCAAACCTCTTTTTTATGAACGTCTCTAAAATTAGAATTCTACAATATCTTGCACATTTACCACGTGATTAATGACTGTAGCACACTTGCCACAAACTCAATCTCTGTCGCAGTGTAACAAAACGTTGGGATCCCAGGTGGTAAGTTCAAAAAGGTTTGAGTGTAAACAAATGGAATGCCGCTACAGAAGCTTCCGAGGGAATCGACAATTCCGAGGAGGAAATATGAAGCCATTCACTAGAATCGATCAACCAGGGGCTCCACCGACAGTTCTCATCGCCCAACAAGTAACTCCGCCCTCTCTAAAGCCACTGCCTAGGGAGAATAAATGAGCTTCTTGCACAGGAGCTTAGAAATTGGCAAGAGCACATCGTTTAACACAATGTCTACACAAAAGCAGAGAGCCTCACGGAATGTGCAATTGCAGAGGTGTCATCTCTCTCATGAGCGCACAGAAAGGAGGAATGTCGAAACCAAGAGCGCACTTCCGAGGGCATCGTCATTCTTAAGGAAGAAGAAACACGAAACAACACAAACAGGAACAATTCGACTGGACAAGGCTCCACCGACACTTCACCGCCCCAAGAGTATCAGTGCCGGAGGATTTCTAAGAGGAAATGCATCTAAATCTGGAAGTACTTTTCACCGACACCACATCTGCAACCCTAAAATGGGTGAAAAATTAGCCCAAAATACGAGCATTGGGGACGCAGCAAGCCTGCTTACCTGATCACAGAGCTGCTTCTCGCTAGCGAACAGCACCGACACCCCGACCTTCATAGCTTGGTTCCATTTCCTGATCTTCTCCTCCTGGAGCTCCCATGGCATCTTCTGCACCTCCTCAATACTCATCCTCTCCACACCCAACGCCTCCAAGCTTCTCTCCAACACAATTTTCCTCGAGCTGATATACACCTGCACGCATTCCTTCTTGAACCCTCCCGCAATCAATCTCGTCACAATCGCCAACACGTCCTCCGCAGCTTGCGCAGGCAGAAGCGCCACTGCTTTACTCTGCGTCCTCTCCAATTTCCTCACCTGAAGCTTCCCTTCATCACCATCTTCTTCGTCTTCCTCCTCTTCCTCTTCCTCTTCGTCTTCTTCGTCTTCTTCCTCGTCACGAAACGACTTCGCAGAGAACGAATCGATCAAGACATCAGGATCCACGAACCCCGTGTACCGTTCCAGCACATGCCGCAGCTCCTCCTCCAGTCTCTCCATAGCCAGCTGCAACAAATGCTGCGCCTCTTCCAGCAGCTTCGGATCCCGGTTATGGATTTTCATACTCTCCAGCTCGGTCAGAATCTCGTCGACTGCATCCAAGTACGTCCGTGCGTCTTCTTCCGTGCTTTCGAAGATCCAGCGATGCGAAGTCGCGTAGCCCATGTCCCAGTGCACGATCACTTTCTCCGCGTCCTCCAAGGCGGAATTCAGCACCCGTGAGTCGAAATCCTCGTGTTGCTGTTGGTGGGAGGTTGATGGGTCGGAGGAAGAGGATCTCCGTTGCTCCAAATTGCGGTCGTTCATGTTGGAGAATCGGTGGTCGAACTTGGAGAGGACGGAAATCATGTCGTCCGTCATGGCGTCGGTGGTGCCGAGCGCCTTGATGATGTGTTGGGCGGTCATGAGGACGCGAGCCTCCCCGTCTAAGACCGCCATCGCTGGCTTCCTTGAAGAAGACGAGGAGGATGAGGAGGGTTCCTTGGGCTTCAGCCTGGAAGACTTAATGGTGACGTCGGAAGTGGTTCTATGCGCCCTCAGCGCATCCTCGGATGCCAGAACGTCCTCACCCACACGAATTCAAAACCACACTTGCCTAACGGTCACCTCTCCACACACAGACACACACACACACTCACAGACACAGACACGAAATTCTTCCTGGTCCGCCTCTTCACCTCCGCCACGCATTGGCACGAAAACAACACTCCTTCCAACACAAACCTCCAAACCTCCAAATCTCTAAATCAAACCAAGCTTTCCTCGTATTCCTGTGAACGACGTCCTCTAGTAGCAGTGACACCCAGATCTCGGTCTGCACAGCACGAGCGCCCGCAAAACCTGGGCATCCCTACCGACTACCACTTCACACCACGCCCGTCGCTCACCTCCTCTCCAGAGTCCAGATTACAAACCCCAACTTCTACCAAAACCCTGACCAAAAACAAGATCTTTCCCAGTGAAAAAAAACCCTCCAAGCGCCCCAAACCTAGAAATGGGGCACGACCCAAGCTCCCACCTTTAGGAAAACCCAAACGCAGAGTCCCTTCCCAACTCCCGGAATTTGCTGCCAGCAACGTTTGTGGTGTTCCCGCCAGAGTTGGGTTGCACAGAAACGTTTTGCACACACACACACACACACAACACACAACACACAACACAACACAACACAAACAAAAATAGAATGGTAAAATGAGACCCAGATTTGGTGCATCAGTTGCGGGAGTACGAAGAAGACGGAGGTGAAGGGGAGTAAGTAATAAGGCTGTAGTTGCGAAGATGCCTGGAGTTGTGAGTGTAAGTCTCGGCAGACCTGCTGCCTGGTGATGATGGTGAAAGGAGGAGGGAGAACGGGATGCGAGTGTTTTCGGTTTGATGGAGAAGACGATGACGACGAAGTGGAAGTGGGGGTGGTGATGATGGCTAGGTGATGCAAAGTCTTCCTGCAGGATGTGTGTGTGTGGGAGGGGAGGTGGGGAGAGCTACTGGCTACGGTGTGAACAGGGCTAGCTTTGGAAATGGAAAAATGGACATGGAAATGGGAGCCCAAAACGGGAATATGATGCAACTGGGTTGACTGGGTAAGGGCACGTTTGCCTTGACTTGTCCTGGTTGCCTTCCCCTGTTGGTTCATTTCTACCATATCTTTGCTCTGCTTGCGGTGGGGTATCTGCTGCATTGTGTGCTTCCTGTTCCCTGCATATTGTATGTTTTTATTATTTCTTTTTTAACTTCGGAAAATATGGAATTTTACACCGAATTTCAGGCTGAATTTCAGGCCGAATTTCAGGGTAAAAGGGGAACCTCTGTCTGCAGCCAGGGAGCTTATTGGCTGGAGACTGGAGAAAGAATGAGTTTTGGGGCGGTGGTGAAAAGAACTGAAATCAGGTCGTTGTACTCTTTCCTCAATCAATGGAAAATTGTCCTTGTTTTTCAAGAAAGAAAAAAAAAAATTAAAAAAAAAATCAGGACGAATGAGCCTTCAGGGCTTCGTCACATTGACTGGAGATTGGAGAATGAATGAGTTTTGGTGGTAAAATGAGACTGGCCTTTGAGACGCAATGGACTGTCCGTGCATAGGACTTGAGGGAGGTGGGGTTGGGGAGTTGTTCAGGAAATGTCAACTTTTTTGTCGTCCTTGTCCCCACTTTTTTGTCAACTTTTTAGCCAGTTCTTTCGCTAGGTGGTCATGTCTACTCTACTCTTATTTTTACGAATATGAGAATCTTCTCGAAATTTGGACTAACAATGAACCAGAACAAGCAATTTGAATGGTTGTGTAATTTGTAAGCTCTGGCTTCCTTTTTTTGCGCAGTTTGTATGACATAACATGAAGTTCACTTACCTCAACTAGTTAGAGATGATTTAGGTGAACTCAAGTTCTCAATCTTTGCAAGGGTTCGATTCAGCATTTGTTTTCTTTGTCTTTTTCAAAAGAAAGTGGCACATGTCATCATGTGATTGATTATGACCTCTTGAAAAATGTGGTATGTAAAAATTGGAAGAAGTTCAACAACACTGAGTGAAAGTGCTGTTGTTGTACCTGACCTGTTGTGTGTACCGGATTTTTTGATAACACAAAGGTCAAAGTTCTGGCCGTCTTCTATGGAAAAAGTTACACCAAGTGGGTCTGATAATGGATGAGAACTTGTGCAGAGTTTTGCAGTGGAGTCACACTCACTCAGCCATGTCCGGCTTCAAGTGGATGAGTCTAGCTAGCTACAAGCGTACGGGGATGAGATAGATTTTTTTCTTCCTTTATCTTGAAGATAGGTACAGTACTGTAATTTACATTATTTTGTTACGATGAGCTTCGGTTTGGTGGGGGACGCTCCCAGTGCGTTTATCTTTTGTCAAACCCCTAAAAAGAAGGGGCAGCACAGACATCACTGTCTACGTTGCATATCAGAGACACGTAACTTTAGGGGCTTCATAATGTTGATGTGCATTTGTTGATCATCACCATTTTAGCATGAGCGGAAAGCCCTGATGAGGAGGACAATGGGTTACCAACCTTCATCATCAGAATTTCAATTGAGGTGTGATAATTGGCCAGGAACTAGCTGGGCGGTCCATGAGAGATGCCATTTTGTCCATTTTCACACGGACCTAAGTTAGAAACCAAAAAGTGCTGGATATTCTAAGTGTGTGTCAGTGATTTGGGTCAGCGATCATTTGGGACTGCACTGAAGTTAAGTAAGTTATCACAAGTTTAGGGAAGTTATAATTTGGCTGATTTGTGATCAAGCTGCCATTTCGGGACAGGGAGGAATTGTCTGCTGCAAAAGTTCCTGTTTCTCCATGATGGATACATAAAAACTCCGATGGCCCATTCAAAAACCATGGCCTGGTGCCAGCCGGACAGCATGGAACTTGTTGATAGACTTGATGGCTAGATTTGTCGTAGATTGATTGGAAATGCCATGTGCACAATTGTGGCAGTGTGTGCATACAATATTTTATTACAAATAGGGATAGATTTCACAAGTACTGAAATAGCTTTAAATGCAACCCTTCTCTTTTAAACCCTTGATGCAGCATTACAGTAAGTTAACCCACCTTTACCGAACCAGCGAAAAGCTTAACCCTAACTTACAGCAATTCAAGTCATCAATGTCGATCGACAATCAAGTGCTTGCATAGGCAGGCAGCAGTGTGCCAATTCTTTCCCATTCCTTGCCAGGCTTGAAGCAACAACTGACGACCCTGCAGCAAATCATTTTCGAGATGTTTCAGGGGCGCCACTCACCACTTCACAAGGCTGTTTGAACTCGACAACTGAAGTAATGGTCGCCTGGTAGGTAAAAAAATCTCCAGCAACGGATTACAAAAATAATTTTCTAATGCTGGTCCGTGCGGCACCACCTGTGAGAACATCAAAGACAATAGAGAATAGAACTGAACCAAGTCCAACGATGAAAATGACTGCAGTAGTACAGTCCACCGTAAGTAGCCCTTCTGAGGACAAGCAGCCGGACGAAATTCGAAGGTTCGGCACTCAATTCAAATGATCAGGAACATGGGTAGAAAAACATATGTTGATAAGGAAGCGACGGTTAAGTTCAATATTAGAAAAAGCAATACTGAACCTATCCAAGACCAGGCATTCATTCTCTGAGGACTAAGTCGCAACGTAACCACACTGAATCTTCACGAAAGAAATGCACTAGTTACGTTACAGCATCTTTAACCACTTGAGATAGCTACACGACCAAAAGGTGAGTTCCCCTTGGTGAAACCAGGAAGGGAGCCTTGAAAAATCATTCTTCACCATCCTGATAGACTAGTCAAGATCCAACCTAGAACTCTACGTCTTTAACATACCCCACTGTAGGCATGCACAATATACAGACTTGCTCTGGTGGTCGGTATGCCACCTGCAAATGCTAACTGTGCCGGAAGCAACAAATGGTCAGTAAACGGCCGCCAAAGCATCTGAGAGCGGCCAAAACAGCAAACCAAACCCACAAGTACGAAAGAGAGCATGAACACCCATTTGAGGGACCAAGGCAGTATGAACTAGGACTTGAATGCAATCTAGGAAAAAATAACTCTCACAGCATCTTCTAAATCTCTCACCCATGTTTGAGGGTCAGGCATTTGATGACGTGATGAACAGTAGAATCTATGTTTCTGCAAGCATACTTTGCATGAGACGGATGCAATATGCTAGGCATCGAGGTGGAAAACAATATATGCATACATATGTAGAAAAGACGTAATATGACTCAGACCAACCTCCAGCATGATACCCAGCACAATCAACGTTCTTCTGGACCCTGAACCTGTACAAATACGCAGAGAGAAATGAACAGAGGAGACTGGGCAAACGTTCATATCCAAATATGACAGGATTCTAAAACCCGAAATAGGAATCATCACAGGTTAGTAGCTCTATGTTCATAGCAGACCGTCATTCCTACTACTAAGAAATTCTACACTTACTACATTACAGCTACAGATTGCAAGCAATTACAACAGGAGATTGGAGACTTGAACAAAGGCACCACCCTCTGCTGACTTTCAACATCAGGACGTACAGGTAACTATGTAGCGTTCCAAATTGTGAAGACTAAGAGGCTCGTTACTTAGGACCAGTAAAAAAATCACCAATAGCCGATTCAAGATCCTCTACTTGGTACTTGATGTATTTCTCTGGATGCCTTCCTGACTCAATAAGGTGTCCATAACGCCCAACAAGGTATCGATACGCTGGGATCAACTTGTCAGCGATAAAAATTCTCAACTCGTCACGCAGGTCATCGCCATACACAACCCACTGTGATTGGATGCGATGGACTTCATCGAACGCAGTATTGAAATTCTTCAACCTGTCCTTCAGAGTGTTTCGAGAAACTCCACTGGTCATGCCTGGATTTTGAATACCTTCGTCTTTCAAAAACGCTAAGATCTTGCTCCAAGCAGACCTCTGGTAGTTTGTTGCATGCTGTCGTAACATACTAGTATGCTTTTTCACCCAGTCATCCCCTATCAACGCCCTAACCTGCGAGTCTTTCACCTTCTGGACCATGTAATATACATTGTTCATTAAAAATAAGCTGCTCAACGCCGGATCCCTGTGGATTTTGGACTTCGTCTCTAAATTGTTCTGAAGTACGTGCATTAACCAGTTGATCTGCACAGCCAAGGGTGTAAGCTCTTCTCTGTCTCCTCCGTCATTGTCTCCATACTCAGGCAACTCAGGATCGTCCCCTAATAGCTTTGGAACCTCCTTCTTTTTCCCAAAGAGCTGCTTCAAAGTGTCGGTATAATCACACAGCAGTTTGATGTAATTCATCACATACCGGTTGAGTGGGTGCACAGCGCCTCCCGGGACAGGAGTCCTTGAAGCATCTCTCTGGATAGCGTTTTCAAATTCGCCGAAGGTTCCTCTAGCCGCCTCCCCTAAACGCATAAGAATTCCTTCGGCCTCTGACCGGACGCCTGCGCCACATGCTCCAGCGAAAAGAACATCCAATTCTGGGAGGACGTCTCGTAGTGTTTCATACATATCAAGAACTTTGAACAGCTTCTCAGGGGACCGTCGAATTATAGCTATGGCCTCCCCAAAGCTGAGCAGTTGCATCATAGCCCCTTTACCGATGTCATTGAAGATGTTTTCGCTTAGAGGCGGTGAAAATACCTGGATTCGAACAATCACAAGAGTTCAGAGGTCGATACAAATACTTATAGTTAAAGTGTAAGCAATATCTATTGCAATCCAGTACCATCGCCTACACCACTCATAGCAACACCTTTGTTTAAATGGGAGACGAAAGAATACCTCATCACAGAACTGTTTTTCGCTGGTAAATAGCACCTTCACTCCCACATTCATAGCCTGGTTCCATTTCTTAATCCGGTCCTCTTGAACCTCCCACTGCATCTTCTGCACCTCATCAATTGTCACTCGTTCCACTCCTAGCTCATACAAGCTTTCTTCCAGAATAACCTTCCTCTTCTTCACATACAAATCCATGCACTCCCTTTTGAAATCTACGCTTCGAACCAAACGCTTCGCAATGTCAGTGAGATCCGCTGCCACCTGAGGAGGGACTAAATCTACCGCAGTTTCAATCTTATCCAAAGGCTGGGCAACGGGAACTTCCTCATCTTCATCTTCCTCCTCTTCCTCTTCCTCCTCCTCGCTTCCTGACTCCACCGGATTCACGACATCGTTCACAGGAGTTCGGAAGAACCCCGCGGCCAGCGAGTCTAACAACCAGTCAGGATCCACTTTCTCACTATACACTTCCAACATATGTCGAAACTCTTCAATTAGTCTCTGAAGAGCCGTCTGATGGAGGCTTTGCGCCCGTTCCAAAGTTCCCGGGTCTCGATTGATCCCTCGCATCGACTCCAATTGATTCACAATCTCGTCCACAGCATCCAAAAATTGAACCGAATCGTCCTCGGGGCCTTCGAAGATCCACTTCTGTCTGGCTTGGATGTCGGAGTACTTCGACCATTGCAATACAACATTCTCCGCTGCATCCAACGCGAAGTTGCTAGCCCTGGCATGGCTTGCATTCCGGGCACTCGATCGGGTGCTCCGAGGCGGAGCATAGTCTTCCACTTCAGACGACTGGGAGCTCGAAGGTTCAGGGACATCCTCCTTCGAATTCATGCTCGAGAATCGATGATCGAACTTCGACAAAATGTGCAACATGTCATCCGTCATGGCCGTGTCTGTCGTGCCGAGCGATTTCACAATATGCTGCGCTGTGGCCAGCACCCGCGCCTCGCCATCGGGAGCTTCCATAATTGCCGATTCCACTCTACAAATTTATACCGACTTCTGTACTACCCACAAACCTAAACACCAAACCTCGACGCTCCACTAAAGCAAAAATCTCGACTAAATCTCAGATCACTCCTCCACGAAACCAAACCTAAAAACTCCATCCTAATAACCTAAAGAACGACACAAACAGAGCTTAAACACAAAATCCCGACAGACCCATTGCCAATCGCGAACAGATCCTTCGCACAATACTTCCACATTCTGCACTAATGCGCAAACCCAAAAACGATACCCACTCCAAATCTCAAAACCTCTTCCTCCTCCTCGTCCGCAACTACCACTAACGAGTTTGCAAGCTCAAAAATGGAGATTGACCGCCACTGAATCCGTCATCTCCTGCGTAATCGAGAATACTACAGTGAGTGAGAAGCTACAGGCACCCACACGCCGGAACGCGTACGCGGACACGCTAGGGCTGACTGTTCTCACATCCGCTTCAATTGGTCCCTCGCCAGTTGAAAAACGCAGCCGATCCGCGGAGAGCTGGAAAGGAGCTTCCTACGCAGGTTCCTGGAAGAAAGGAACTCCGGATTTGGGGCTGCTGTGGAGAATTTCTGATTCCTCCCCGCCATTGTGGTAAAAGCTTCTTAGTAATGGACTCCGTAATAAGCAATGCAGAGTTTTGGCCATAGCCAGAGCTCTAGCGACCGTGACGACACACACGGCGAAGGTGACGCCGCGTTTGTGGGGAAAGCGAAGGAGCGCGTGAGCGCAGGCGACGCAAGCGGTAGAGGGGGGAGATCCGAGACCCGACCCGGACCGGACCGGACCGGATTGGGGGTGTATCCGGAGACGTATACCCTGACACTACCCGGGTAACTGCGTGGCGTGTCGGTTTGGGGACGCTGCTAGCTAGAGTGCCCGGACTTGAAGGAAAAAGTTAGATTTTATAGAGTTTGGCTCAGTGGGTGTCAGAGGACCACAGTGTGAGATTTTCTTCGTTTTCACCATTTTGAGCCTTGAATGATTATGAGCCCCAAATGCTCACGAAAAATAGTAAGCCCTTCATTGATTATGAGCCACAAACTGTCGCCAAAAATATTAGACTTTCCAATACGGTAGAGCTTTGGAAGTCTCCTTTTGATCGCCTTCTAAAGTTCTGAAGATCTGATACAGGCAGGGATGAGACTTCAAGCTTTCCAATATGGATGTGAACTCTCAAGGCTAGTAGGTCTTGCAATCTCTATCGTAGAGCAAGAGATTTGAATGGAGACTCGGGGCTTGTCGGTGATTTTTGATGAGTCACATTTAGAAAGAATTTGACCTCAAAACCTTAAAACTAACAAGGGCACAAGTTATTAATCACATGTCTTCGGTCATTCAAGAATGTTACGTGTCTGTCTTGGATTAAGTTCAGAATGAATGAAATATAAAAAGTATGAAATCGTGATATCGTGAGATCTGTGGTCATGTTCTGGCCGTGGAGAGGTAACCAAGTTCTTGAGATCCAAAAATATTACTTTCAAGACGCCTAACCGACTGAATACATTTTCAACTGAAGGTTACGTCAACACTGACTGTTGAATTCTGAGTATACGAAATCACATCAATCTATTTGCTTGGCATTGAATGGATGATTAAGAGCCACGAGTGGATAATACTGACAATGGACTGGCACATGAATGCTGAAAAGTACATATCTGGCCAGAAGCAATCGAATCAGAAAGCAAACTTGGATCACTGCTCCTCCAAGTGAGGACAGGATCACGCAAAACAGAGCATGATCCGATAATAAATAGATGCTCAATGCAGAAGGACATCAAAATTAAGGCAAGAATTTAGAAAATCTACAAAACTCACTTCCAAATGTAATCTTATAAGCTCTACATACAATATTCAATGTCATCCTTGAGCTTCACTTATGTATAGCTGCAATTTGTCTACATGTGACTGAAGAATCAGACCTTACTGACACAATCATGTCTGTTAACTTTTGCTCAATTTTGAGTGATCGTAACTTCAGGGCAGTATGAATTCCAAAAGTGAAACACACTTTAGTGACAAACGAATAACACTAGTCCAGCCTGAAAGCGAATCTATTCATATTTGAATGAAAGATTCTCATCTGAATGAATGAATGAGAAAGCATGTTCTATAATCCTTCTCATCAATGTTGGTAATATCCTTGTGAAATTGGATCCTCAACAAACAAGGAATTGGTCAATAAATATCAAGGTTTTAGCTCTAATCCATAATCATCTCTATCCGGCTTTTTCTGTGCAAGTTCCAAGTGCTCACAGTTTTTTGGAGGCCTTCGTTTGTTAGAAGTCTCACTCCTTCCACTCCTCGTTGAAGCGTTGCATCCAACTGCACAGCCCACCCAAGCTACGTAAGATAACAAAAAACATGCAGCTGTTCTCAATCGGAAACGAAATTCAAGAGTAACGTAAAACTGACGATATTGATGCCCACAGCCACTAGAAACTACACCGAAATAGAGTAGTGTGGACTCACTTCTTCTCTTTCCTTCGAGCTGAATTTTTGCAGCACATAAGCGCTTG
Source organism: Pseudisothecium myosuroides (assembly GCA_951799445.1). Classification (NCBI taxonomy): domain Eukaryota; kingdom Viridiplantae; phylum Streptophyta; class Bryopsida; order Hypnales; family Lembophyllaceae; genus Pseudisothecium; species Pseudisothecium myosuroides. Next base: position 7,897,802 of record OX637291.1, on the reverse strand, counting down.
GAGCCATACTACCAACTGGCCTTCCGACACCTGTGAAAGTACAAACGCCAGTTTGAAACAAACAAGTAATATGCAATTTGCAGAGTGAATATCAGCTAGAAAATTCACAGAACTTCCATCAGCATAAACATATGATTGAAGAAGCCATGTTTAAAAACACGAGGCCATGAGAACCAAGCCATACCAAATCGTAATCGAGGAAAGTCTTGTTTCCCTCCAAAATGCTCAATCAAGCTTCTCATCCTGCAAACAAATCATGAAGCAACGACTGAAAGATCCATTAAGACATAATACGTGTGTTGATCACTGCCTTTTGGTCCATCTTCGGTACTCATTCAAGACATCTAAGAAATCTACTCATCCAAAAGAAACTACTGAAAGTCATCAGATGTATCATTAGAATGGAAATGTTCATGTACTCACAAGCATCCACCACAATTGAATCAACCGAGGTAGAGTTGTAAAGTCATCAAATGCGTACCCGTTGTGACCTCCGTGGCCTCCCTTCGGCAGCATCCGTAGCATAGCAAACTCAAGATCCAAGTCATCGAAAATCTACCACAACCATTCAGAGAAGCAGTCAAATGGAGAAACTGGCACACGTCAAAAGTAGTAAGCTTCAAGCAAATCATATCAAGGATAGAATACAAGATGGCTAATAATGAGCAAGAGTAGTACCATACCGCAAGCACACGTTCGCGAGGTATCTTGTAGTAAGAAGCTATTGGTCCAACCTGGCCAGAAAAATATAAATGATGTCAACAGAAAACATATCTCTTGTTGCATAATCGAAAATCTTACTAACCTTATGAACAGCTGTCATAGTCATGTTGAATATAAGGACAAAGACAAACCCAAGAAGTTCTTGAGAACTAATTTGCCTCCAAATCTGCCACCATGCAGCCAACTATCATTTCTCATAACATAGCAAAAGTATATACTGAAGACGGTAGACGCAGAATAGCTAATCATAATCAAGTTCACGCGGTTAAAAATCGTAGTCTTACAGATTCTCCACTTAAATTCATGTAAGTCTGGGGCTTAGCAAGAAGTACTGGTGTAGATCCAATATATCCTGTAAACATGAGCTTGCACAGTGCAAGCCAAGGATCCAATCGATCAAAAATATTCCCTACAGATTGACGTAATTTCTCAATGCAGTTGAAGGAAACCAGCCATAGTTACAACTTCGTGCCCTCCAAGAATGATAAAAAAAAAAAACGTCCACAATAACAAATCAAAAACCAACTACAGTGCAAGTGCCGGTCTTAAACCCTAAACTCCAAACAGCAAGCACTTCAATCTACCGCAAATTGGCATCCTATAACAAAATCCACCCCGGAACCACCCTTTTTAATTTAGAAGAAAAATAAACAGACCAGGGCTCCACAGAAACTAGTACCCTTTCCAAGAAGTGCTTTGTGTTGAATAGTTCGAAGCGGAATGCCCTCTGATTCCGCAATAGCATCAATCATTTCAAACCCTACCTGTACAGAACCACCAAATTACAACAAAAAATGACCAGTCATACCTAGCATCAATCATTTCAAACCCTATCTGTATGAAAACACCAAAAAGGAGCAGTTACACATAGCATCAATCATTTCAAGCCCTAATTCTACTAAAACACCAAAAAATGAGCAATTCCACCCTAAACCGAATTCGCCTCGGCAACAAAACAAAGCAATTCACAGCACTGTATCCCAAAATTTTCCAAGAAAGCGAACTCACATTGTGACGAGTGCCTTCAAACTTGGATCCCGGATTTCCCAATCCAACAATGAGCCACGGCAAATTGCGACCCGAGGCGGAGGCCGACGACGACGACGACGAAGAAGAAGCCGAAGCCGAAGCGTGGATAGAAAGCGAAGCAGGACTGGAACGCGGGCGAGGAGGGAGGAACGCCGGAGAATTCGTCGAGGTCGGAGGAGTGCACAGTCGCTGCAAGCGCATCCATGGCTGCCTCTGCAGCTGCAACTGCTGCTGCATCATCATCATCGTCGTGCTCTTCGGATTTCTTCGAAAAACTCACTTCGATCACAATTCTGTGACCACAAGAATTTCAGTGGGAGCCTCGGGCTTAACCGGCATCCCTACTCTTGGAATCTACCTCGAGGGACCTCGTGCAATTGTAGCGATGGGCGCCATGGATGAGGAATGGCTCAATTTAGGGTTTTGGATCAAATCATGATTTGCAGCCATTTGTTCTTGTCCAGAATAAGGTGAACCAGCCCATTCTCAATTCCGCCCTCATGTACCTGTGGTGTACACTTCCCCTCTGAAATGAACCCCATGGATACATGAGGGGAGAATTGAGTAGGTTGGTTCACTCCATATTCTACTAGATTGGTGCATTTTGCATTGCAAAACATCAAAAAAGTTTCAACAAGCTGCGAGGTTTCATTGAGAAGATATTTGGATGTCATTAGGGTACAATTGCATGTACCTGTGGTGAACATTTTTCTTCTGAAATGTATCCATTGGATACATGAGGGGAGAATTGAGTGGCGGCAATAAATTGGTTTACCTTATGCTCTACTAGAATAAAGCATGGTGCATTGCTACAACACCAAAAAGGTTTCATTCAAGCTGTAAGGTTTTGTTTTTGTTTTTGTTTTTTCTGAAACACAAGCTGCAAGGTTTCAATGAAAAGATGTTTGGATGTCATTAGGGTACAATGTGCATTAAAAAGTGTACGGATAAAATTATGACGGATGAAATTGGGGCACAATTGGCATTTATTGTTAATTGTAAGAGATTATTGGAAAGATTAGGTTTTGAAGTATCCTTGTTAGCAAATCAATTAGGATTTCAACATATAGACAGAGTTTGAATGTTGAAATGTGATTTTAAACACTAACAATCTTTGTGTTTTAGGTTGACAAAAATGTTCCTAGAAAGAGATGTAGAATTTGAAGCACAACAATTTTAGAATTGATGTTTTCTATTTTTTCATCTATTTCTAGTTTAGAGTTTTTGCTATAGTTAATTTAGTAGGGTTTGGTGTTTGGATCGTGTTGACCAATTGACAATCTCTAAAATCCAAAATCTTCAAAATTTAAGATTTTATAATTTATTAAAATTTAACATTCAAATTAATTACAAGTTTTAAATTCATAGATTACATAAAATCTTGAAGTTTAACCCCTAAAGCACAGAACATGTTTTTTTGAGAACATAGCTTTTGGGGGTAACTCACTACAAGTGGAGTTTATATTTTTTTTCTCTCAAATTTTCACACAACATTTTCCCGAGGAGTAGCTTTAAGGCCCAAAAATTTTCATAACTTTTGACTACATGGTTAAAAAAAGTTATTGCATAATATGTAATTTTCATTGCTCGGCGGGCAGCCCAGGTAGCAAAAAAACTTCTTTAAAAATTACTTTTAAAAAAAAATAAAAATTTGAAATTGGTTATTTAGATTTCTATATACACGGGAAGCTTTGAACCATTCCATTCTGATCAATGAGTCAAAAGTTATGGGATTCTTAGTTTGAGGGTAGTTATGGAATTTCAATTCTTAAATAAACTTTGAAGTCCTTTATTTAACCCAATTTTCAATATTTTTGAAAAAAAATAAAAACATTAGGTGTAGATTGTTTATTACAACATTGCAACCGGTGGGATTGGCATTTTTCAATTTCATAAATAAATTCTTAACAATTTAGTGTTTTGAATCATTTTCTACCTCTTCCTACTTACTATTTTTTTCCTATATGTTGTACAATTCCAAATGATCTGAAATTTTTCAAGCATGTCGCCAACTTGCCTTGAAGAATGAATCCAAAGAGTAACCACCATTTTGGACACTTTTTCATGCAATTGTGACCTTGTGAAGGGCAGCTGCCCGTTGTTTTGCAGGGACAAAAGAAGGATTTTTGTCAATTCAAACGCTATTATCTTGCAATCCACATGGTGGAAAATTCTGAAAGTTTTTTCACATCTTTTCAAACAAGTTTACTACAAGATCCTATGGTTACATGTGTCCAAAAATGTTTTTTTTTTCTAAAATTTGGCACTTGTATTAGAAATGGCTGTTTTGGAGCGTTTTGGGAGAAAACATAGTCAAAAACCTTTAGGGGTTAATACTACAAACTATAATTTAGCAAATTACAAGTTTCAAAAATTTACAAGTTCCATTTTCTTAGCTATTGAGAATTTTAAAGATTTTACAATTCAAAAATTGAAAATCCAAGGTATCTTTTAATCTTTAATATTAAAATGAAAGTAAAACATTGAGGGATTGAAGCATTGAATTTCATGTGAAAAAACTCATTACAATCAAGTATGAATTAGAAAATATACTAAAAAAATAAAATAATCCCCTCTAGCAATGTAATATAACTATAGTACAAATAATTTATGTTTGCATCTTGAAATTCATTTTTTTTCCTTTCAATGCATAGTTAAATGGAACATCATTGAATTTTTTTGCCTCCTCCAAGTTTATCTACTCTTTTTTTCTTCTACATTTTAGTTACACAATTTACAATAGTGCAATGGTTTGAATCAGGGTTCTTTTTTTGGGGGTTGAAAAAGTGATGAAGTGATCAAATATTTTAGTATTCATCTATATTTTGGATAGAACTATCTTTTTATTCACATATTTGGATGAGTTTCATTTTTAAATTGGCAATTTCGTCCAATTTATTTTTTTAAATTGGAACAACTTGGCATCATCATCCAATTTTTCTTAAAAATTTTCCTCAGGGTTTGGTACTCACCAATTGTTTTTGGTGCTTGTAGGCATTTAAATGCCTAAAAAAAATACCTTGGTTTGAATAGTGCAAGACCACTCACTCTAATTTGGATGGATGTTAGATAGGGATGACTATTGCATAGTAAAAAAGTGATTTTTCTTTTCTTTTTGTAAATTAATGGGTAAGCTTTCAACTTACATAGGTAAAAGGACTAGATACAATGGGTTCTCTATCTTATTTCAAATAGTAATTGAACCTTCAAAATCCCACTATAACAAAATTTGGTAAAAAAAATGCAGTCAAAATCAACTATGCTTTTTCTGACCACTATTCTGTGCAGTCCCAAAATGACAACAAGTTTTCTTTTTCAAAATACCTTTTCAATGGTACATTATACATCCAAAAATTGTCAAAATTCCAATAGCAAAACAAAAACAAAAAATATATAGTTGTTTTGGAACTACATAGAGTAATATTCAAAAGAACTATAGTTGATTTCCACTTTGGATTTTCTTTACCAAGTTTTGTTAAAATATATTCTACCACTTTAATTGGGATACTTGCCTTGATAAACAACACATCAGGGAAAATTCCAGGCCTATAGAGGGCCACGAGACTGCATGGCAACAGTGCAATTACAACTATATATATATATATATATATATATATATATATATATATATATATATATATATATATATATATATATATATATATATATATATTTTTTTTTTTTTTAAATTTTCTTAGGAATTTGATGTGGCATTACTAGTGCCATGCTAGACTGACAATTTTTATTTTTTTTATTTTTTTGAAAAAAAATATTTTAAAAAATGTATATTTTTAATTCCCCTATAATTGCATTGCTGCCGAAAGTCAGCTACCAATCAAACAGCCTTGTTTTGGTTTCAAATTTTTTATAATGTTGGGGGGGGTCAAAGGAGTAGTTTGGTCCCCCTCCAAACCATTCCCCTAATTTGTTGAAAGTTTGAATGTAGAATGTTGTGGTTGATTTGCATGGATGGTTTCAATAGACTTGTTCAAGCAATTATACTCATTCCAAAGGTTGCGTAAACTTTCTCAAAGTTTGCTAACAAACTTAATGAAGAATCTTTAACTAGTGTGACTCCCCCTAATTATGTCTATTAGCTTTGAATTGTGTAATTACTCTAAAATAAATGATTTGATCACATCATTCTCATGCACCTAAAAATCATGGAATAAGCATTTGAGAATGGTTCTTGTTATAAAATTATGTTTAATTTTTTGTTTGATCTTGTTGAGAACCAAAAAGGATTTCGGATACTCTTAACCCCAAAATGCCCGAGGCCTTCTTGGATTTAAAAACATCATTGCTTTTGAAGTGTTATATGTCTATATATCACAAAGATATAGAAATCCCAACCCTAAAATCTTGCAATATATATGTTGTAGATGACATGAATCAAATTTGGATTCATTTGGCAACAAAGATTCCACAAATTATAATGTTTTTGTGTTGAAAAGGGATGCTGAAATTCCTTGCAAGTAGCAACTCACTTGGAGGTGAAATTTGATTTCTAAACCTACTCAAATGAAAAAACTTCAAACTATAAAGTGCTGCAATACTAGCATATAAACACATTGGTGAATGAAAATATCATTCAATTGACTCATAGTCATAGTGTCTACAAAATAGCTTTGAAATGTAAAAAATAGCAAAAAGTTGCAAAAAACACATTTAAGGCTGAACCTCCTTCTACTAAAATTTTTCTCAGTCACTTATAACTTCTTGGATTGATATGAAATTTTAACCACACAAACTAGGCTAGTGTACACAAATTTTCTAAAAAAAGTTATTTGAAATGGATAGTGTATTAAGAAGATACAAGCTGCCGAGGTTCACTGTAATCCAAAAATGTTGGGATTTTGAACTTTGAATTGCTCCGAAGCATTCAAAACAACTTGGATTGACATGAAACTTTTACCACATTAACTAGACTTCAAGGGGAGCAAATTCCAACAAATTCGATTAAAAACAAACATTGAAGTTGCAACCATCAAAATGCAGTTTGGTGAACTGAAATTAAACCCGTGAACTTTGAATGGCTTCTAAAAAATCAATACATGGCTTAGATTGATTAGAAAATTTTACCACACAACTCTAGAAGAGAGAGTGCAGATTTTCCAACAACTTTTATTAAATCCTATGTTCTCCCATGAGACCTTACGGAACAAACATACCCAGGTCAAAACTCAAAACTCGCTCTGTACACACTCTGTTACTGCACACAAGAGGATGCATACAAATTTGATAGGAAGATGCCCACAAGTGTGAAAAGGGTTCCACACCTCATGACCCAAAGTACTTCCTTGATGCCACCATTGCATTCAACACTAGTAAATGTCAGTGTTGAATAACTTCAATCTAAGAACATGACCTACTGTCTGATTTGATCCTACATAAAAGAAAAATTAGATTAAGTCCCAGTACCTTGGACTTGGAATCACTATTTGAAAACCAGAATTAACCGTAATCAATGAAAAGACCTCAAAAAATAAATACAAAGTACAACATTGGTAATGGCCAATGAGAGATGAGCCATTAGAGAAAATCTCAGCCTACGGGAGGGCCGTTCCAAGTTGACATGCCATGCTATTTCATGCATGGCCTGTCAACTTAGAAAAGTGCCCTTGGTGAGTAGTCAGAGTGTATGATTGCTCGCTGGAGCAGTCAGATTTTGTAAATTTTGCAAATTTTTTTTTCAGATTAAAATAAAATAAAATAATTATTATTATTAATTTTTTACTCGAGAATTTCGGTTCCTGCACCACTGTCATAGCAGAAACTGCTGCACGAAAATAGGGCAAAAAACATTTTTTCAGCCTCGAAAAACACTATTTCAGGGTCCTTCTGAGGGCTGTGGAGCAGCCCTCCACAGGCCTGAAATTTTCTCTAATGCCTTTGACAATCATCAGTTGTTATTTGTAGTCTTGAACCTATTTCAAACCTATTTTTCTCTTCTTAGAGCAATGCTTTCGCATTCCTCTCCAAAAACACCTAGATTGGTGAATCTTTACATTGCCAAAGAATGCTATGTAGGTTTGTGTTAATGACTTCATGTCAAAAAGAGTGTTAGTGCACATCAGAGTTTTTCTAGAATGTTGAGATTTTGAATGGACGATACCTGTGTTGTAGGAACCCAAATATGAAATATAACACCAACTTTTGATGCCCGTTGCATCAATAGCTTGTCCATTTCCCGTTTACAAAAACGCTCATGGCATTCTTCAGCTGTCAAAATCCAAAACCACAGTCAACTTGGATTCCTGGCTGGGGATGAAATGTTTGTGATAAGTGGATTTTGGAGCGGATCATAATAAGATCAAAATTCACTCAACGAGCTCTCCAAGCAACTCTATAGTGATGTCCCAAAAATCACAATCCTGCTTATTAGGTTATAAATGCTTTGAAGTGATGCAACTAGCACGGGGAGAACGGGGAGGCCTTACCCCCCGGGTATTTTTTGGGGGCTGTCACTATACCTCCCCCAAACTTTCTGAAAACATAAAGTTTGGGGGGGTATAATAACAGCCCCCCCCCAAAATACCCCGGGGTATCGACCTCCCAATCTCCCTGTGTAGTGTCCTCTATTTTAAACGAAAGAAGACCAACTGACTGCAAACCCGAATCCATGTTTTACCTTCGGTAGTCAACCGTGGGTTTCTTCCTCCAGTTTTACAACATCCGACCTTGGTCACAACAATGAGGCAACAAGGTTTAGTATGCTTCTTTGAACAATCCCACTGTAGGGATTAGTGTGTTGTAATTCCATCTTAGAGCTATAATTAATGGTTTAGTTTTTTCCTTTATCTTTGTACCTGCTTCTACTTAACAATTTCTTAGAGAATGAAAATCAAATTATTTTGTTTGAATTCTTTTTCCCATGCTATCAACTTATTTCTTCAATATAAAAAATAAAAAATTTATAGTGCAAAAATTTTAAGTTAAGAATTCCAAAGTCAAATAATCTAGTCACACAAGATTAAAAAAAACTTGTTTTTTTCCCCTTTGAACACAGATACTTTTAATCTGTAGGGTCTAAGTTTCTGAAATTTCTTCCACACATTCTATACTAGTGTAGTGCAAGATCCAAGATCCTATGGTGAGATATGCAAAAAAAACAATTTTTAAAGTTCACCAAACCTCCCTTACAGTCAGCCCAGCATGCAAGCATCCACAGTTTTGGGTAATATGGCCGAAGATCATAATATTAGGGCTTCCAAAAGCTTTAGGTTTTGATCCTGCTGAACCCTCACCAATTCTCACCTTCTATACACTTTGCAACTGATGCTCAGACTGCGAAGAATCCAATGGACGCAACAATTGCGAAGTTACGAAGCTCACAATCCTGTGGAAGCGGATCCAAGTCTGAGGAATGTGGTAATTTTGTTGCACTCTGTACTGCAAGCCCCAAGGGATATAATAAGTTCACTCCTACGATCGTGTGCAAGCTTCGTCAATCGGGGTGGCGATATCAGCGGCCTTGGGACTGTTGTTTTTTCGATGTTCAAATCACGGTCCTGCGTTCGACTTTAAAATGGGATCAAATATTGACGTACTACGTGGCCTTCCAAAGAGGCTGGAGATCTTTCTCGGCCTGCAGGATAATTGCACGAATATCTACTCCAGTCGCTTCACCAGGCCGTAGATTCCATTTCTTTTACTCTTGGATTTGACCCAGAGGCACGGCATTGGTATCATCCAAATGTATCCATGATGTGCTCCATGGGGAAGAGTGAAGAAATTAATGAACCTCCCGAGCTTGCTCTGGAATCGTTTTGAATTTGGAAGCTGAAATGATGCCCACGTACTATCAGAGTTCATTCACGAACCCTCATTGTGTAACAATCTAGAGAAAAATTGGGACGACTCACCCTTTTCCACAGTGACCTCAAATTGAAAAGGATTTCTATCGCGGTAGAGAATACTAGACCCAAGGACCATGCTACACACACGCAATGCATAATTATGCTACCAACGTCACTGGATTGTGATTAAATTTGTCAAATTGAGGGCAAAATTTTGTGTTCTCAAGTTGAACGATAGCAAGGGTGTGGACTCAGATTGACGACGTTGTTGAAGTATGAAGCCTAGACTTTCTCGTCAACCTGGAGAGATTTGATCTCAACAGATTTGTCTGGATATGAAATCTTGAATGTTTGTACCCAAAGAGATCCCTCCAAAGCTATCTCCTCAAAATCACTCTTAGTTACATATGTTCGAAAGCTTAAATTGCTACAAACAGCTTGTATCCTTTAATGTACAGTACAGTCAGGTATCAGCATACAGATAAACTTTGAACCTTTTTATACAACAATCTCAAAACTTGCACCATCTTACACTTTGCTCATTTGTTTTCTGTTAAGTTAAACATCAATTGCAAAAATCTGAATGCCAATAGAATTAAGTATTTTCTCACCTACCACAGATCAAAGCTCACATGCAGACTCTAATATACTGTAAGGTTAATGGAGCCTCTACCTCCCTTGAGTTAAACAATATTTACAAAGAAGAGCAGGAGCAGCTCCCACATGCATGTTTTTCAACGTTGCTAGAAGATGAGAAATTCAAGCAATTGTGATCTTCTCAAGGAGATGACCAGCCTTGGATTCCCCATTACTGATTAGCATCACATACTCCTTCCATGAGACATCTTTGTACTTGCGGGGATGTGCTTCATCGACAAGCTCCGCAGGGGTGGAGATGACCTCGTCAAAGCGTGGATTCTTGAAGAAAATGAGCGAGAATCTTGCTGTGGTGGAATTCAATGCCACTCGATGCTGCACACTTTGATATCGTCCATTGCTCCAAATCTGTGCAACAACACCAAGTTAATGAGATTGGTGAGCGAAGGACAACCTAGCCTAGATCTTGATTAGCCTAGATTTTGAGAAATTATGGATGCTGTATTAATAGGATCACGACAACCTCACAAGTGGCTTTCAGCACTACCTGCAGCATGTCCCCGATGTTGACGATGAGAGTGCCGACCTCAGGCTTGACCGACAGCCACTTGCCGTCTTTCAGCAGCTGCAGTCCCGGGTACTCTTGATACAAAATCGAGAGGCTGTGGGCGTCGGTGTGGGCTCGAAGGCCACGAGCGAGGTCGGGTCGAGGACATGGAGGGTAATGCGCGGCAATGAAGTTCCCAGTCGTACTGTCGTGGAACGCCTTGAATTTCTGGGATGAGTCCAAGGCTATCCCTTCGGCCAGCAACCCAATCAGTCGATGCGACAGGGAGTCCATGTGGTCCATGTACTGCATCAGATCCTCCCTGCACCATAGCCACTCAAAACAAGTCGAAAACAAAACTTTGGACAGCAGTCGAATAGAGCATCGATCCTGGCGAAAACGGAATGTGACCAATGGACTTACAATATCTATCCAAAGTTCAAGGAGATCATCATCTTAAGTAAGAAAATTATTAGACCCTAAGATAGACAGCATGCATGTGCAGCCCAGCAACTTCATCACAAATTAATCCATCGTGAATTATAATGTAATCCTGATCTCAAAGAGAAAATAGCATTCCATTCTTCAGAAGTACTCCAAAATAATCTAGATTCGTAAGGAAAGGCAGCTGCTCAAAAATGTTGTAAGGGGAGGAAAGCGGTGATTTAAGAATCGCCCATGGGTACCACAGGGTTTCTTCCTCCACAGTTCAAACTATCCGAAATTCAGAAAACCTACAATTCGGGAAATTAAGAACTAAGTGCAAGGCGATGCCTACAATTCAAGTGGTTAACTAATTACCCGACTGGTCCATCATCCTCTCGCCACACCTGCTCCGCCAACGCTTGCAGTGCATCCCTCTTCCTTTCAAAGAAGAGCCTCTCCGTCCAACAAGGATGCTGTCCATCCACATCCACAATCATAGTCCCAGGGGTATACCCCGCGTACTTCCTCGGCAGGTCCGACTTCACCCGCATCTTCTCCTCGATGGGCCTCGCAAAGAACTTCTGCACATGCGCCATGATCTTCTGAATGACCTCGTGGGGAACCCCATGGTTCACCACCTTGAAGAACCCCCACGTCTCCGCAGCCCGAACCAACTTCGTTATCACTTCCTCATGGGACCCTGCACCATCGAGGTCGACCAAGTCGATGACAGGAAACTGATTCTCAGCAGCGAAGTTGTCGAAGGGAGTGTCGTATCGCAGCGACTCAGGGAGCACAAACTCTTGTAAGGAGTGATGGTGGTCGATTGCGAAGGACTGGTGCTGAACATCAGGAGCTGCCATGGTGGAAGAAATTGGCCTTGGCGACAATGGTATCAATTGCTAGCAACCATATATACAGGGATCGATGTGATCAGATCTAGCTAGAGCGAGAGTGTAGGATGGATGGCTATGGCGGTTGCAAGGTGGGAGAGAATGCTAGCAAACATACTGGACAAGTCCGTGGGGATCGATCTGATGAATCGAGCTCACTTGCGGATCGATGTGATCAGATCTGGATAGAGAGCTAGCTCGGATGGCAATGGCGGGCGCAAGGTGTCGGGTTGCGTTTGGGAAACGGCAGAATATCAAGGTGTCATCAGTGGCAGGATAACGTCGAATGATTATAGTATGAGGAATTATACATCTTGCAGACTTTCTCGCAGGTTGAACTTTGGGCTGTGAGTTTGACTGTGATGGTCTCGCCACGCCTGCTCCGCCAGCGCTTGTATGCTGACGCACTTGATTTCAAAAGACCTACAACCTCGTTCTTCGCAGTCTTCGAGGATTGTGGCACGAAACCGCGATCGACTGAGATACGAGCGGAAATTCGTGCACTTGCAAGAGACTCCAAAGGACCGTTCCCACCTGGCGTTTGGAAACAACTGGTTTTGAAAACAGGATACTCCCACCTAGTTCGGAGAAGATGCTAGATTTGTTGAATAGGTTGCTGGTATAGGCTCGGCAAAATTATGACTTCTAATATGTGTCTGTTGTTCGCACATGGTCAAATTGTTGAATCTGAAATCCCAGCACTTCATGTGAACTAAAATTTTCATCTTGCCCTGTCCGACTCCACTTGCAACTTCGCAACTGTGAATTTCTTTAACCGCCTTGTTGTATCCATTTCCGACATTTTGTTCGTAACCTCTTGCGGCACCCTCCAAATCTTGGGGTCTTCAATTTAAACTTGGTGTGCTCGATTTGAATTTACTTCATCTTGCTTTGCTTGCGAGCTCTTCTCAATCAAGCCTCTTCAGTTGTATTATAACAACTGAAGCCTGAAATGGACTTACTTAACCTCTAAAGGCTCGGGGGTGCAAAAAACCGTGTTGTAGAAGCCACCTGGTGCCCTTACAGTCCTTTAGGGGAACCCGGTTAACTTGTTACCTTGTGATTTGTAACTAGGATAGCGAAACCCTCCTCTATGTTGTGTGTAATGGCTCTTGTCCGACTTCATTGGGCAAGGCAGCTTTACTAAGTGAGGAGGCGGACCTCAACACCAAAAAAGAAAGGAATTGAGAATGCCAATACCAAAAGAAGCAAGGGTTTGAGTACTCCAAAACCAAAGATGCAAGGGTTTGAGAATTCGATCAGATTTGCTCCCATTTACACAATCAGACAATTGCATGCCCACAGCGGTAAACGTACAGAAATTGAAACCATGGCGGGCTATAACTAATCCTGTAGTGGCTTGCAGCACAAAACCTTCAACTACGGCATGTATTAACGATCCATTTTATACAAAAAGCATGCATTCTTGCACCCACAGCTTTAAGACAGAATCGAACACCAGGGAACAAACTCAGATTGCCTAACACCGAATGGATGCATAGCCAAAGCCAAACCCGAGGTGACGGGGGCTGAAAATCGTCAAACTGATGTCAATGCCGGTCTCCATAAAATCAGACCAAAATGCGAGTTTGCTGAACCTCTCCCTCACAGCCAGCCCAGCATGCAAGCATACACAGTTTTGCAGAATATGGCAAAATCATAATATTAGGGCTTCGAAAAGCTTTAGGTTTGATCCTGCTGATTACCAATTTGAACCCTCACCAATTCTCACCTTCTATACACTTTGCAACTGATGCTGTCAACTCAGATTGCGAAGCTACCAAGCTCACAATCCTGTGGAAGCGGATTCCTGCGGATCGTCGCAGTGTACCTTGTACTCTGTAATGCAAGTCCCAAGGAATGTAATATGTTTACTCCTCCGATCGATCTTCTGAACTGCCAAGGGTTGTTAGATGCAATAGCTGTCCGATCAGTTTGAGTGCAACTACATCGATCGATTACTCCTATCAGTATTCGTTCTATTTGGATATTCCAGCCTTCACTACCTGTGATCAGGTTCCTAAGCAGGGATTTCAGGGTGCTCGATTCGCCTCTAATTCAGATTACTACGGAATGTGCTGTGAGTCTTGTCTGGACTGTGAGCTTTGAGTTCCAAGTCCGTGACTCAGTCGGTTCCTCTATTTCACTAGCACTCAATAATCTTCGTCACCAGAATTCTCAGCGTTGTGACTGAAAATGCAAACAATTTTGAACCCACCGAGTGGCAGTGGCGGAGTTTCAAAGGCAGAGAGATTCTCGCCATGTCGCCATGGCCATCGAAGCGTCGGTCGAGTTAATCTGAAGGTCGGTAAGTTAAGTTATTTGGGAATAACCTGAATTGACTTCCACGTGTTTGTCACAAGATCTTGTGCAAGCTTCAATTCATCAATCGGGGTGGCGATATCAGCGACTTTGGGAGATATTTAAAAAAACGGTCCTGCGTTCGATTTTGAAATGGGATCAAATATTGACGTACTGCATGGCCTTATAAAGAGGCTGGAGATCTTTCTCGAACCTGCAGTGAAAATTGCAAGAATGTCTACTCCAGTCGCTTCACCAGGGCGTAGACTCCATTTCTTTTACTCTCGGCTTTGACCAAGAGGCACGCCATTGCTATCATCGAAATGTTTCCATGATGTGCTCCATGGGAAGAGTGAAGAAAGTAATAAATTAACCTCCCGAGGAATCGTTTTGAATTTGCCGGAAGCCGACATGATGCCCACTTATGGTGGAGTCCATTCACGAACCCTCTCCGTGTGACATTCTATACGGAAGTTGGGACGACTCACCGTTCTCAGCAGTGACCTCAAATTGAAAGGATTTCTATCATGGTAGAGAATTATCACATGGAATACTAGACCCAAGGAACACCTGGTTCCAAAAATGCAATGCATAACAACGTCACTGAATCGTGATTAAATTTTCAAATTGAGGGCAAAATGTAGTGTTCTTAAGTTGGACCATAGCACTGGTGTGGACTCAGACTGACGATGTTATTGAAGTCTCATGAGAGAAAATCTGGACTCTCTAGAAGGCTGCTAAGAAGTGCCCAAAGGCACCCCAACATTACTTTCTTTTTGCCTTTGCAGGAATTTTCCCCCTATTTTTGCTAATCATTGTACTGCCAATTGTTAGAGAATTAGTATACTAGCATTGGTACACAAGTAATTTAATGGAAGAGGGTTGTGGCAGTTACAATTTTATATTCAAAAGAGAATAGGACATTGAGATATATTCCCTTTCATTCCCGATATTTACACAAGGTGAATTGTTGTTTCTGTCAGAGATTTGGTACTTTCACTAGCTCCTTAGGGCTTTGGAAATAGCTACGCTTGTCAAATCCTGGCAGCTTTATGGAGAGTTCAAAATTTCTCTCATAGAAGCCTAGACATTTTGGCCAACTTGGAGAGATCTGATACAAAAAGATTTGTCTAGATATGAAATCTTGGATGATTGTAATGAATGTGATCCCTCCATAGCTATTTCCCCAAAACTAAATCACACTCTTAGTTACATATGTTAGAAAGCTTAAAATGCTACAAACAACTTGTATCTTCTAATATATAGTCAGGTATTAACATACAGATGGACTTTGAACCTTTTCCTACATCACTCACTAGAAACTTGCACCATCTTCAACTTTCCACATTTATTTTCTGTTAAGTTAAAGGCACCAATTGCAAAAATCTAAACGTCAATAGAATTATGTATTTTCTCACTTTTCACAAATCAAAGTTCATATGTAGATTCTAATGTACTATAAGGTTAATGGAGTTTCTACTTACCTTGAGTTCAATAGTAATTATATAAAAGAGTAGGAGCAACTTCCACATGCTTGTTTTTCTATGTCGTTGGGAGATGAGAAATTCAAACAATTGTGACCTTTTCAAGGCCCGTCTTAAATATCCTATTCTTCATTAGCCTCAAATACTCCTTAAACGAGACATTTTTGTATATGCGTGGATGTTCTTCATCGACGAGCTCTGTAGGGGCGGAAATGACCTCGTCAAGGCGCGGATTCTTAAAGAAGATGAGAGAGAATCTTGCCGTGGTGGAATTCAATGCCACTCGGTGTTGCACACTATGATATTGTCCATTGCTCCAAATCTGTGGAGCAACCCCCAATTGATGAGATTAGTGAGTACACGACACAATTGTGGGTTTCAGACCTAGATCTTAACGGAAGTGGATGTTGAAACAAAATCAAGATGACCTCACAAGTGACCCATCAATTTTAGCATCCAAGTGGTGACACCAATACTCAAGCTATACGGTGACTAGACACTATTGATGCATTTTTATTAATGTCTACTTGTTTTTATGTTATGTTTGATGTTACATTTGATGTCATTGATAACATAAAGAAAGATGAACATCAATAAAATGCATCAATATAAACATGGGGTTCTTATAGTGAGATTGGAGACTAAAGGAGTGTTTGCACTTGGTGGAAACAACAATATTAGGAAGAGTTTTTAGATACACCTTTGGACTACTAGAGTGAATTTTCTAACACCATTCTTTGCACCAAGTGCAACATATCTAAGGAAGCAAGGTTTACTTTTGGCAATACTATTAATGGAAGGATCATTATTTGGCGCTCCTTCCACTAAAAAGAAATATAATTGGTCGTCTTTTTTGTTGATTGGAACCCAAAACATCTCATAACCAATGCACTCATGTGAAGGTGAAATTGGTAGTGCTCAATCATTTCAATACAATGATATGACACTATCAAAAAAAACCCTATGGAAATAAAGTTCAAATCAAACACTTTAATGTCCATATCTAGATTATACCACATTCCTAGTATGGAGCACCGCGTGATTCAAATAATGGACCCTTCTCAAATATAGGGTAGTAAGATGAAGAGAGACTTGATAGATTATGGTGGACAAAAAATTTCCTAGAAGTTTGGCATGCTTCTAAGAAAATTTCCAAAGTTTGCTAGATGTATTCTAACAACTAGATGCCAATATTAGAAAAATTCCTTGTTACCATGCAGGAGATAACCATTTGTCATCTCACTCCACAAAGTTTGAATCTTGTAGATAATGGATTTCAAACCATGAGGAATAGATAATGAGAACAATTAGAAAGAACCCTAGTAGGTGATTATCATATGATATAGTGTTTAGCAAGATGAAATCAACAACAATCAATTCAATCCAATGCCATTAAGATAAACATACCTATTACCAAGACAATTTACAGTCTATGTACCTTGGAGAAGCTATTTATAAACTCATATCTTTTCCAGAGATAGAAAAGTTTGAGAGAAACCATTTGCAAATAGAATCAAAACATCCTGACAAGAAATGAATTTTCTGTGATTTTTCAAAGTTTGTTGAGACTAAATTGGTAAAACATGGGTAGCCCCATGCTAAACCACATCAATTGACGTGTACCCTCCCCAAGAGCATTGTCATGATGCTTTCAAGCGGAAGCTGGCCAAGAAGTACCTGCAGCATGTCCCCGACGTTGACGATGAGAGTGCCGACCTCGGGCTTGACCGACAGCCACTTGCCATCTTTCAGCAACTGCAGTCCCGGGTACTCTTGATACAAAATCGACAGGGTGTGGGGATCGGTGTGGATTCGAAGGCCGCGAGCAAGGTCGGGTCGAGGACATGGCGGGTAATGGGCGGCGGCAAAGTGCCCAGACGTACTGTCATGGACCTCCTCGAATTTCTGGGATGAGTCCACGGCTATCGCTTCGCTCAGCAACCCAATCAGTCGATGTGACAGGGAGTCCATGTGGTCCATGTACTGCATCAGGTCCTGGCTGCGCCGTAGCCACTGAAAACAAGTCGGAAGCAAAACTTCGGACAGCAGTGGAATTCGAAAAGAGCATCGATCCACTGGGCAAACCTGGCGAAACGGAATGTGACCACGTCCTATCTGAAATGTAGAGGACCCCAGTGGACTTACAATATCTATCCAAAGTGCAATGAGATCATCACCTTGTGTAAAAAAATTATTAGACCCTAAGATAGACGACATGCACCTGCAGCCCAACAACTTTTCACAAACTAATCCGTCGTGAATTATAATGTATGAGGATCTCAAATAGAACATAAAATTCGATTCCTGAAGGAGCAATTGTGAAAACTCACCCTTCTCGTACACCAAAAGGACTCCAAGTCCGGCATTCACTAGAGAGCATCTATGGTGCTCCGACGTGAGCTTAGTGAGTGGACTCTCTTTAAGTCCAAGGATGTTAAAAGTACTAAAAAATAATCTAGAGTCGCCAGGAAAGGCAGCTGCTTAAAAATGTTGTCAGGGGAGGAAAACGGTGATTCAAGATTCCTCGTCCATGGGGTCTTCATCGGACCTGGAGGAAGAAACCCTGTGGTACGTAGGGTTTCCACCTCTAGATCCTCCACAGTTCAAACCAGCCAAAATTCAGAAAACGTGCAATTCGGGAAATAAGAACTCAAGTGCAAGATGATACCTACAATTCAAGTCGTTAATTAAATACCTGACTTGTCTATCATCCTCTCGCCACACCTGCTCCGCCAGCGCTTGAAGCGCATCCCCTTCCCTTTCAAAGTTGATCCTCTCCGACCAACAAGGATTCTGTCCATCCGCATCCACCATCATAGTCCCGGGGGTATACCCCTCGAAATCCCTCGGATAGTTCGACTTCACCCGCATCTTCTCCTCGATGGGCCTCGCGAAGAACTTCCCCATATGCGCCATGATCTTCTGAATGACCTCGTGGGGAACCCCGTGGTTCACCACCTTGAAGAACCCCCACGTCTTCGCAGCCCAAACCAACTTCGTTATCACTTCCTCGTAGGACCCTGCACCATCCAGGTCCGCCAAGTCGATGACAGGAAAATGATTCTCAGCAGCGAAGTTGTCGAAGGGAGTGTCGTATCGCAGCGACTCAGGGAGCACAAACTCTTGTAAGGAGTGATGGTGGTCAATTGCGAAGGACTGGTGCTCGACATCAGGAGCTGCCATGGTGAAATCGAAGAAGGTGGCGACAGTGACAATGGTAAGAATTAATTGCTAGCAAACATATACAGTATACAGTGGGGATCGATGTGATCAGATGTAGATACAGCGAGAGTGTAGGACGGATGGCTATGGCGGTTGCAAGGTGGTCGGGAACATTCTGTACAATCGAGCTCACGTGTGCATCGATGTGATCAGATCGATCTGGATAGAGAGCTAGCTCGGATGGCTATGGCGGTTTCAAGGTGGCGGGTTGCGTTTGGGAAATGGCAGATTGTGAAGTCGTCATCAGTGGCAGGATGACGTCCAATGCTTTTAGTATGAGGAATTATATATCTTGCGGAATTTCTTGCAGGTTGGACATTGGGCTGTGAGGTTGACTGTGATGATCGAGTGATTGCATGCTGACGCACTTGATTGTGCAAAGAACCTCGTTCTCCGCAATCTGCGAGGATTGTGCCACGAGACCGCGATCGACCAAGATACGAGCGGAAATTCGTGCACTTGCAAGAGACTCCAAAGGACCGCTGCAACCTGGCGTTTGGAAAACAACTGGTCTTTAAACATAATACTCCCACCTGGTTCGGAGAATATGCTAGATTTGCTGAAAAGGTTGCTAGGCAAAATTATGAATTCTAATATTTATCTGTTGTTCAATTTGTAGAGTCTGAAGTCCCAGTATTTCATTTTAGAATGTTACTAGAGTGAAGGAAAAAGTGAGGGCTCCCAGTTATGGCGTTCCAAGCAAGCAATTCTTTCGTCACCCAGAAGCCCCGTGTTTGCCAAGCTCACCCTGCTGGCCAATTCCAAAATTACCAAACAATCACAACCTCAAATTACCAATTCGGGTCGTAAGAGATGTGATTTCTAGAGCTCAAAATTGTGCAGACTGAGCTCAAATGGTAAGAAATAGTGAAAGCTAGCCTGGAAGTTTTAGCCACCGACAACCCCTGTTAGAGCTTGGCAGAGCTCGCCCCGCAAATGAAGGCGACTCACAATCACATGATTCCAAACTCTATGAGAGAGCTATTTCACTGTCGATAGAAGAATTGCATCGTGCCGAATTTGGTAACGACCCTCCTGCAAATCAAAAGCTTTGACAACCCTATCAAATTCTCTAGCTTTAATTAATCTTTCATAAAAAGTTGAAACCATGGCCGGCCATAACTAATCCTGTAGTGGCTTGCAGCACAAGACCTTCAACTATGGCTTGCTTTAACGATCCATTTTATACAAAAAGCATGCATTCCTGCACCTATAGCTTAAAAGACAGAATCAAACACCAGGGCACAAACTCAGATTGTCTAACACCGAATGGATACATAAGCCAAAGCCAAACCTGAGGTGACGGAGGCTGAGAATCGTTCCTAGTTGCAAACTGGTGTGAATGCCGGTCTCCATAAAATCAGTCCAAAATGCGAGTTCGCTGGACCTCTCCCTCAGAGCCAGCCCAGCATGCAAGCATCCACAATTTTGGGTAATATGGCAAGATCATAATATTAGGGCTTCGAAAAGCTTTAGGTTTGATCCTGCTGAACCCTCACCAATTCTCAGATTGCGAAGAATCCAATGAATCTCTGAACACGCAACAATTGCGAAGCTACCAAGCTCACAATCCTGTGAAAGCGGATCCCTGCGGATCGTCGTAGTGTACCCTGTACTCTATAATGCAAGTCCTGAGGATTGTGGTAATTTTATTGCACTCTGCAATGCAAGTCCCAAGGCATGTAATAAGTTTACTCCTCCGACCGATCTTCTGGACTGCCAAGGGTTGTTAGATTCAAGGAAACTAGCAATGGCTGTCCAATCAGTTCGAATGGAACTACATCGATCGATTACTTCTATCAGTGTTAGTTCTACTTGGATATTCTAGCTTACTCTATCTGTGATTAGATTTGCAGGTTTGGTTCCTAAGCAAGGATTTCAGGGTGCTTGATTTCCCTCTAATTCAGATTACTACGGAATGTGCTGTGAGTCTTGTCTCGATTGTGAGCTTTGAGTTCCAAGTCCTTGACTCAGTCGGTTCCTCTATTTCACTAGCACTCGATAATCTTCGTCACCAGAATTCTCAGCGTTGTGACTGAAAATGCAAACAATTTTGAACCCACCAAGTTGCAGTGGCGGAGTTTCCAAGGCAGAGAGACTCTCGCCATGTCGCCATGGCCAGCGAAGCGTCGGTCGTATTAATCTGAAGGGCAGTAAGTTAAGTTATTTGGGAATAATCCAATTGACTTCCAAGTGTTTGTGACAAGATCATGTGCAAGCTTCATCAATCAGGGTGGCAACATCAGCGGCTTTGGGAGTGTTGTGTTTGAGATATTTGAATCACGGTCCTGTGTTCGGCTTTGAAATGGGATCATAAATTGACGTAATGGCCTTCCAAAGAGGCTGGAGATCTTGCTCGACCTGCAGTGAAAATTGCATGGATGTCTACTCCAGTCGCTTCACCAGGCCATAGATTCCACCTTTTTTTAACTCTTGGATTTGACCCAGAGGCACGGCATTGCCTTCATCGAAATGTTTCCATGATGTTCTCCATGGGGAAGAGTGAAGAAAGTAATGGACCTCCTGAGCTTGCTCTGGAATTGTTTGGAATTTGGAAGCCGACATCATCGATGCCCACGCACTGTGGAGTCAATTCTCTGTGTAACATTCTGGAGCAAAATTGGGACGACTCACCGTTCTCCACAGTGAACTCAAACTGAAAAGTATTTCCATCACTGTAGAGAACTATCACATGGAATACTAGCCCTGCTACACACATGCAATCCATTAGCATATGCTACCAACGTCACCCCCGGGATTAAATTTGTCAAATTGAGGGCAAAATTTAGAGTTCTCAAGTTGGACCATAGCACTGGTGTGGACTCAGACTGACGACGTTGTTGAAGTATGAAGCCTGTAGACTTTCTGGTGAGGTTTGATCTCAACAGATTTGTCTACATATGAAATCTTGAATGATTGTAACCAAAGGGATCCCTCCAAAGCTATTTCCCCAAAATTAAATCACATTCTTAGTTCCATATGTTAGAAAGCTTAAAGTGTTGCAAACAGCTGGAATCCTCTATCGTAGGAGTCTCCATTCATCATCTAGATGAAATTGAACCTTTTTCTGCAACGATTTAGAAACTTGCACCCTCTTAAACTTTGCACATTTATTTTTTGTTAATCCTTAAAGGACAGATTGGTGACCATGGAAATCATCGATCCCTTTGAATATTGTGGGAATCATTGGCTTAAAAAAATGGAAAAGCACACATTGAAAGTCAAAGCATTGAAGAAGACCCCCCGCTTTTCACAACAAAATTATGAAGATGAATAGTTGTAATTCTGTTTTACATAAAAGGATTCTCTATCATTCATTGGACCCCAAAACATCCACGACATCGTTTATGGGTTAAATTAAACATCAATTGCAAAAACTAAACATTAATAGTATTAAGTATTTCTCACTTACCACAAATCAAAGCTCACATGCAGACTCTAATGTATTATAAAGTTAATGGAGTCTCTGCGTATCTTGAGTTAAACAATAATTACACAAAAGAGTAGGAGCGGCTCCCACAAGCATGTTTTCCGACCTTGATGGGAGATGAGAAATTCAAGCAATTGTAATCTTCTCAAGGAGATGGCCGGCCTTAGACTCCCCATTCCTGATTAGCATCATATACTCTTTCCACGAGACATCTTTGTACTTGCGTGGATGTGCTTCATCGATGAGCTCTACAGGGGTGGAGATGATTTCATCAAAGCACGGATTCTTGAAGAAGATAAGCGAGAATCTTGCCGTGGTGGAATTCAATGCCACTCGATGTTGCACGCTCTGGTATCGTCCATTGCTCCAAATCTGTGCAACAAAACCTAGTTGATTAGATTGATGAGCACAAGACAACAATGTAGGTTTCAAACCCAGATCTTGAGAAATGGATGCTAAAACAAAATCAAGACAACCTAACAAGTGGCCCATTAGTAGCTTTCAGCATCCCAAGTGGTGGTACCAGTAATCATGCTATACGGTGAAGAGACTAAAACAATGTTTGCACTTGGTGGAAACAATCATACTAAGGAAGGTCTTCAAATTAATTTAGATAAACCTTTGGACTACTCCAGTGACTTTTCAAAAACTCCCACTCCTTACACCAAGTGCAACATATCTATGCAAGAGGTTTACTTTTGGCAATAAAATCAATGGGAGGATCATTGTTTGGCACTCCTTCGAGTATAAAGAAATATGACTGGTCCTCTTCTAGGTTGATTGGACCCAAAACGACTCACAACCAATGCACTCACGTGAAAGTGAAATTGGCAACAATTGTTTCAACACAATGATATGATATTAATAAAATGGAGATAGATGGGAATGAAGTTCAAAATCAAACACTTCAATGTCCACATCCAAATTACCATGTGGAACATAACCATTTGTCATCTCACTCCACAAAGTTTGAATCTTGTAGATAATGGGTTTCAAACCTTGATGAACAGAAAATGAGGACGGTCTCAGACGGTACTTTTAAGAACCTTAGTAGGTGATTAGCATGTCATATAGAATAGCAAGATGAAACCAACAACAATCAATTCAATTGAGTGCCATTTTAGCCAAACTTAAGGAGAGTTGTGGAAAATGAGTTGGACATTTACCACTTCAGTATCCTCACCCAAAGTAATTACAGCCTCTCATTCCACAACCTCTGAACCCCAAACGAAAAGAAAACATGCAATGACCAAACCCTAATTCAAGGGGAAGCTAGCCAAGCAGTACCTGCAGCATATCCCCAACGTTGACGATGAAGGTGCCGACCTCGGGCTTGACCGACAGCCACTTGCCGTCTTTCAGCAGCTGCAGTCCCGGGTGCTCTTGATACAAAATCGACAGGCTGTGGGGGTCGGTGTGGGCTCGAAGGCCACGAGCAAGGTCGGGTCGTGGACATGGTGGGTAATGCGCGGCGATGAAGTTCCCAGTCGTACTGTCATGGAACGCCTTGTATTTCTGGGATGAGTCCACGGCTATCCCTTCGCACAGCAACCCAATAAGTCGATGCGACAGCGAGTCCACGTGGTCCACGTATTGCATCAGATCCTGGCTGCGCCATAGCCACTCAAAACAAGTCGGAAACAAAACTTTGGACAGCAGTCGAATTTGAATAGAGCATCGATCCACTGGGCAGAATTGGCGAAAACGGAATGTGGCCACGTCCTATGTGAAATGTAGAGGACCCCAGTGGACTTACAATATCTATCCAAAGTTCAATGAGATCATCACCTAGAATAAAAAAATTATTAGACACTAAGACAGTATGCCCCTGCAGCCCGGAAACTTTATCACAAACTAATCCGTCGTGAATTATAATGTATGAGGATCTCAAAGAGAAAATAACATTCGATTCCTGAAGGAGCAATTGTAAGAACTCACCCTTCTCGTACACCAAAAAAGACTCCAAGTCTGCCATTCACTGAAAAGCATCTATGGTGCTCCTACGTGAGCTTAGTGAGTGCACTCTCTTTATGTCCAAGGATGTTAAGGTTACTAAAAAATAATCTAGATTTGTCAGGAAAGGCAGCTGCAAATAAATGTTGTCAGGGGAGGGAAATGGTGATTTAAGATTCCTCGTCCACGGGGTCATCATCGGACCTGGAGGAAGAAACCCTGTGGTACATAGGGTTTCCACCTCTGGATCCTCCACAGTTCGAACCAACCGAAATTCAGAAAATGTACAATTCAAGAAAGAACTCAAGTGCAAGGCGATGCCTACAATTCAAGTGGGGTTAATTACATACCAGACTTGTCCATCATCCTCTCGCCACACCTGCTCCGCCAACGCTTGCAACAAATCCCTCTTCCTTTTAAATAAGAGCCTCTCCGTCCAACACGGATGCTGTCCATCCACATCCACAATCATAGTCCCAGGGGTATACCCCACGTACTTCCTCGGCAGGTCCGACTTCACACGCATCTTCTCCTCGATGGGCCTCGCGAAGAACTTCTGCACATGTGCCATGATCTTCTGAATGACCTCGTGAGGAACCCCATGGTTCACCACCTTGAAGAACCCCCACGTCTCCGCTGCCCGAACCAACTTCTTTATCACTTCCTCATGGGACCCTGCACCATCGAGGTCCGCCAAGTCGATGACAGGAAACTGATCCTCAGCAGCGAAGTTGTCGAAGGGAGTGTCGTATCGCAGCGACTCAGGGAGCACGAACTCTTGTAAGGAGTGATGGTGGTCGATTGCGAAGGTCTGGTGCTGGACATCAGGAGCTGCCATGGCGGAAGAAGCGGCTGTGAAGGAAGCGTCAAATGAATTTGTTTCTGAAAGGCTGGCGTGAATGAAGCGCATGTTGGGAATGAGTGGCGTCTCAACCAAGGAAAGCTTGCCCATTATCACTCAACGCAAAACTGGCATTTCGGTGTTCCAAAGAGTAAAAAAATTTATAGTTTTATTTTTTAATATTTTTTCATATTTGACCGTAGGATCATGCGTTAGACTAGTGGAATTTTCAGAGTCATTGACCTCGTAGATTGCAAGACATTTGCATTTAAAGTGAAGAAAACAAGTTCTTTGGACCTTGCTCGACTACAATTTTTGACTTTGAAGCTTCTTAGCTCAAAAGTTTTGTACTACTGATTTTGAATTTCTAGGTTTTTACGTTGAAGAATTGAGTTGAGAGTCTAGGAAAATAAATTAAAAAAACTTAATTTTCATTCATTAGAAATTTGATAAATAGAAGGAGGTTCAAGATTGAAGGAAGAACTAAACCGTTAATAGCTCTAAGATGGAATTGAAGTACACTAACCTCAATGGTTAGATTGTTCTAGGAAGTGATCTTAATCTTGTAAAAAAAAAATTGTGAAATTGTGAAAATTGAATAGTAAATGAATCCTACAAGTTCTTTTTCAAGAAGATGCTAAGATTGCTCCAAAGACAAGATTGTCCATAATTTTCACATCACTAATCCAAGTGGAATGAATCAAAGCTTTCCGTATAGATAAAAATACAATCTCTGAGTCTAAAAAAAAAATTCTTTTAATTTAATTTTTTGTGGGTTTTTTTTTCTACCCACTAAACTAAAGTTTGAACTTATTGTGCCATAAGTTTTGCTACCAGGCACCGATTGAAATAAAGATTTGATTCCAGGAAAACTAAGGTATTTTTCTATCTTCAAATAAAGTTTCTAAATATCATGACAAATATTGAGACCATCTAGGAGCATGCCTAAAATCTATTTTGTCCCCCATGGGAACAATGCATGGGACTTTAGGGGATAATAAACCAAAGCAACTGTCCTTTAATTTCTACCAGTTCTAAATTTCAACTCTATTGACACTTTCATCTAATGCCATGGATCTCCATCCTCTTAAAAATCCAATGCTACTTCAACAATTATGACAAATTCTACTATGGGAATGGATGGACTTCATAGGTGATGGAATTGAGAAAGACACGGAATTGGGTAGATTTACCTTATTTAAACTTCATGGACCTAGATGGCAAATCTCATCATTGCATGATGCTTCATTTGGGAGGTAGATCATGTAAAGAACCAGCATTTTTTTAATTTTCCAACAAATTCTCAGGTCCCCATATGACGACAAGGTCATTTGATCCCCCACCATACTTAGGTGGACTTGCCTCATTTGGAACTAAACTCATAACCACCTCACCAATCAGCCAAGGCCAAAGTCACTAAGCCAAGGCCGTAGGTACTTGCACTAGCAATACTATGTATTCTTCCTTAGCAAGAACTTAAATGGAGTACTTGAAAGCTCTTCATGCTAGGAATCCTGGAGCAAGGAAATGTGAAACAAAGAATCAAGAATGTGGCTATAAAAGAAGCTTCAGTGTGCACGATAGTTGTTCACATATTGCAATTGAGAGGCTACTTTCCCACTTAATTACTTTCTACGCTTAGCTAGAAGAAAAAGACTACAATGTTGCATGTTGATATTTTTGTATCACATATATATAATAATGAACTAAATCCTATGTTCTTCATTGGTTATGAAGCATGAATTTGACAAACTCATTTGAGGTTTTGGTTGTCAGTTGACAACCATTTTGTGAGGAGGTTGTTGGATGTAGCAACCAAAAATTCTTGAAAGTCTTCATTTAGACAACCAAAATTATTTGAAGTTGTCTCTTAGTATGGTTGTAAGTGGCTAGTCCAACTAATGGATTACTTACTACTATACACGTCAAAGTTTTGGAACATCTTAGTAGGTGGTGAAGATCCATTCACAACATTCCATAGAGACCATGCATTTGTTTTGTCTTCATTATGGAGCATTGCCAAATGGAATAGCTTGTAGTAATGATGGTTCTTTGTGTGGATCATGCAAATTATTGATCGAGCATATTAGACCAAGGATATTGAACCATTGCATGTGTGATTCCCATACTTGAAAATATTCAACGCTACCAAGTTATTTAGTCCCATCACTCCCATGGATTTTCTAAATGATCCAATATTAGTTTATTGAAATGCCCAATGGTGGCTTCAAATTGACATACTGCATGGCCTTCCAAAGAAGATAGAGATCTTTCTCGATCTGTAGTGAAAATTGCATGAATGTCTACTCCACTCACTTCACTAGGCCATAGATTCCATTGTTCATTATTCTTGGATTTAACCCAGAGGCACGACATTGCTATGATCGAAATATTTTCCATGATGTTCTCCATGGGAAGAGTGTGGTCGTTTGAATTTGGAAGTTGACATGATGCCTATGTACTAAGGGAGTCCATTCATGAACCCTCTCTGTGTAACAATCTAGAGTAAAGTTGGGACGGCTCACCATTCTCCACAGTGAACTCAAATTGAAAAGTATTTCCATCACTATAGAGAACCATCACATGGAATACTAGACCCAAGGTACACCCTGTTACACACATGTGGTACCAACGTCACTCCCGGGAATTGAATCATGATACAATTTGTAAAATTGAGCTCAAAGTTTTGTGTTATCAAGGTGGACCATTGATAGCACTGGTGTGGACTCAAACGTATGAATCCTAGACTTTCTAGTCAACCTGTCCAGAGAGATTTGATCTCAACAGATTTGTCTAGATACGAAATCTTGATTGACTGTATCCAAACGGATTCCTCCAAAGCTATCTCCCAAAAATCACACTATTAATTACATATGTCAGAAAGCTTAAAGTGCTGCAAATAGCTTGTACCCTCTAATGTAGAGTCTCCATTCACCATACTTTAAACCTTCTCTTACAACAATCTAGAAACTTGCACCATCTTAAATTTTGCACACTTATTTTTTGTTAAGTTAAACATCAATTGCTAGAATCTAAACTTCAATAAAATTAAATATTTTCTCACTTACCACAAATCAAAAATCACATGTAGACTCTAATGTACAATAAAGTTAATGGATCCTCTACCTACCTTGAGTTAAACAATAATTACACAATAGAGCAGGAGCAGCTCTTACATGCATGTTTTCAATGTTATTGGGAGAAGAGAAATTCAAGCAATTGTAACCTTCTCAAGGCCCGTCTTGGGCACCCCGTTCGTGATTAGCATTAAATACTCTTTAAACGAGACATTTTTGTACTTGTGTGGATGCGCTTCATCGACAAGCTCCACAGGGGCAGAGATGACCTCGTCAAGTCTTGGATTCTTGAAGAGGATGAGCGAGAATCTTGATGTAGTGGAATTCAATGCTACTCGGTGCTGCACACTGCGATATCTTCCATTGCTCCAAATCTGTGCAACAACACCCAATTAACGAGATTGGTGAGCACAGGTTTCAAACCTAAATCTTGAAAACTGGATTTTGAAACAATATTAGGATGACCTCACAAGTGGCCCACCAATAGCTTTGAACATAACAAATAGGGATACTGGTATTCATGGTATACAAGGCCAAGATAGGAGACTAAAGGAGTGTTTGAACTTGGTGGAAACAATGATGTTAGGGAGAATCTTCACATACACCTTTGGACTATTTGAGTGACTTTCCTAACACTACACCTTGTACCAAGTGTAACATATCTAAGTAACCGAGGTAAAAGACAATCAATAGAAGGATCATTGTTTGGCACTCCCTCTAGTTTAAAGGAATATGAGTGGTCTACTTATAGGTTGGTTGGGCCCAAATCAATTCACAACCAATGTACTCACGTGAAGGTGAAAATGGCAACATTCATTTCAATACAATGATATGGCCTGATTAAAAAAAAAAGGAGATAGATGGGAATCAAGATCAATATCATACACTTCAATGTCCACATCGAGATTATCATATGGGACATAACCATTTGTCATCTCACTCCACAATGTTTGAATCTTGTAGGTAATGGGTTTCAAACCTTATAGACCGGCTAATAAAGCCAGTTTAATCCCAGCACGTGAATATCATGTGATATAGTAATTAACAAGATGAAACCAGCAACAATCAAATCAATCCAGTGCCATTTTAGCCAAAAGAGAGTTGTGGAAAATGAGTTTGACATTCACCACTTCAGTGTCCCCACCCAAATTTATTACATTGTGGACACTCATTCAGCATTGAAAACCTTCACCAAGGACAGCCTCTCATTGCACATCCTCTAAACCCCAAACAAAAAGAAAACATGCAATGACCAAACCCTAATTCAAGGGTGAGCAAGCTAGCCAAGCAGTACCTGCAGAATGTCTCCGACGTTGACGATGAAAGTGCCGACCTCGGGCTTGACCGAAAGCCACTTGCCGTCTTTCAGCAGCTGCAGTCCAGGGTACTCTTGATACAAAATCGCAAGGCTGTGGGGATCGGTGTGGACTCGAAGGCCGCGAGCGAGGTCGGGTCGAGGACATGGCGGGTAATGCGCGGCGGCGAAGTGCCCAGTCGTACTGTCATGGAACGCCTTGAATTTCTGAGATGAGTCCACGGCTATCCCTTCGGCCAGCAACCCAATCAGTCGATGTGACAAGGAGTCCATGTGGTCCATGTATTGCATCAGATCCTGCCTGCACCATAGCCACTCCAAACAAGTCGGAAACAAAACTTCGGACAGCAGTCGAATAGAGCATCGATCCGCTGGGCAGAAACTGGCAAAAATGGAATGTGACCACGTCCTATCTGAAATGTAGAGGACCCCAGTGGACTTACAATATCTATCCAAAGTTCAATGAGATCATCACGTAGAGTAAAAAATTATTAGACCCTAAGACGGCATGCCCCTGCAACCCGGCAACTTTATCACAAATTAATCCGACCTCAATTATAATGTATGAGGATCTCAAAGAGAAAATAACATTCGATTCCTGAAGAAGCTACTGTGAGAACTCACCCTTCTCGAACACCAAAAAGACTCCAAGTCTGGCAGTCACTAGCTAGAGAGCATTTATGGTGTTCCGACGTGAGCTTAGTGAGTATCTAGAATCGTAAGGAAAGATAGCTGCTCAGAAATGTTGTCAGGGGAGGAAAACGGTGATTCAAGATTCCTCGCCTATGGGATCTTCATCGGACCTGGAGGACGAAACCCTGTGCTACGTAGGGTTTCCACCTCTGGATCCTCCACAAAACTAATCAAACTAATCAAAATTCAGAAAACGTGCAATTCGAGAAAGAGCTCAATTGCAAGGCGATGTCTACAAATCAAGTGGTTAATTAATTACCCGACTGGTCCATCATCCTCTCGCCACACCTGCTCCGCCAACGCTTGCAGCGCATCCCCTTCCCTTTCAAAGGTGAGCCTCTCCGACCAACAAGGATGCTGTCCATCCGCATCCACAATCCTATTCCCGGGGGTATACCCCAAGAACTTCCTCGGATAGTCCGACTTCACCCGCATCTTCTCCTCGATGGACCTTGCGAAGTACTTTTCCACATGCGCCATGATCTTCTGAATGACCTCGTGAGGAACCCCATGGTTCACCACCTTGAAGAACCCCCACGTCTCCGCAGCCCAAACCAACTTCGTTATCACTTCCTCATGGGACCCTGCACCATCGAGGTCCGCCAAGTCGATGACAGGAAACTGATTCTCAGCAGCGAAGTTGTCGAAGGGAGAGTCATATCGAAGTGACTCAGGGAGCACAAACTCTTGTAAGGAGTGATGGTGGTCGATTGGGAATGACTGGCGCTGGACATCAGGAGCTGCCATGGTGGAAGAAGGTGGCGATGGCAACAATGGTATCAATTGCTAGCAAACACATATACAGTGGGATGTGATCAGATCTATTGTAGATAGGGCGAAAGTGTAGGATGGATGACTATGGCGGGTTGCAAGGGGTCGAGTTGCGTTTGGGAAATGGCAGAATGTCAAGGCGTCATCAGTGGCAGGATGACGTCCAGTGATTAGAGTATGAGGAATCTTGCGGAATGCCTTGCAGGTTGGACTTTGGGCTGTGAGTTTGACTGTGATGAATGAGTGACTGCATGCTGACGCACTTGATTGCGCAAAGAACCTCGTTCTCCGCAGTCTGCGAGGATTGCGCCCAGGAGACCGCGATCGATCAAGATACGAGTTGAAATTCTTGCGTCTATAGGAGTGTAACGAGTCTCCTTCGGAGGCAGGGCTTGGATGCGGGCACCTCTGCCCCTGCTGAACGCGGTGCTCCTCTTCCGATCCAGTCGCTGCTTCCCTCACAACCTCGCAGCCCATTCTCCCAGCAGCTCGTTGTGTGTATTTGATTTTGTCCTGCTGCACTGGAATTGTTGAGCGACAGACAGCCTGAGTGTGAGTTTATATATATGGCAGTGTATAATTTTTGCACATACTATACCAGATTAACCGTGGTTGACTTTTTGCATGCCACGCGACGCACAGTAAGATAAGGCTGCATCGATCAAAGATACCTTACGCACCGCATCCATTCAATTCGTGGGATAATGAAGTTGGAGCCCCCTGGCTTTGCCCTCTCACTATGGTTGTAAGTTAACCCTTAAAGAACGGACTGGTGACCGTGGAAATCATCCGTTTGAATACCGTGAGGATCATTGCCTTAAAAAAAATGGAAAAGCACTCAATGGAAGTCAACCTACTGTAGAAGACCTTACCTTTTCACAACAAACTTCGGAGGATGAAAGGGTTAACTGTTGAATGGAATTAAACCTCCTAAGTGTTCAATCAATGAAAATATGGCACATTGCACGGAAATTGGCACCAATGGTTTCATTCCGAAGTCTCTTAGCATTTCTTCTATAACTTCTAAGCACAGTTGTCATTGGGCATTGAAACGTCGCAACCTTGGCATTGTGAAGTGAAACTAGATGTTGAACTTTTCAAATACGAGTCCCAAGGGAGTCATTGACATTGAAATTTTTAGAACAATAAAGAATTATGGAAAATTTTGTTGAAATGCCGGTATTCTATATGCCATTTTTCCATTCATTACTTTAAAATTTAGGACAAACGTAGATTTCAAACCGTGCAATCTAAATGTAATAGTGCCAAATTTGTGGAAAACCATCAGTTTAGGGTTGTTGCAAGAAAGAGCAATACTGGTTATTTGTCACAAGGGGAATGCCGAAGCTTTCTTTTGCAATAACTTTTGAAACATGATCCGCATGAACTTATTTAATATTTAAAAATCTATTAAATTAATTTGTCAAATTTTGAATTTTAAGGATTTTTAGTACTATGGTCCCAAAATTTAATGATCTAAAGCTGAAATTTAATAATCATAGTAGGAAGTCATATTTCTACCAAGGGGCATTTAAAAATATTTTATTTTATGTCCACTATATTCATGCATGTAGGGCTCCCTTGCGCTTACATTATTAAACATTGAAGATGGTTTCAAGAATAATTTTTAAATTGTGAAATTTCTTTCCTATGAAGTCTTCCCAAATGGGCAATTTTTAATTTCTTTGAAAATTTCTTTTCCTATTTTTTATAAATTAAAATGTCAAAACATCTATTTCCTTCAAATTTTGCACTTTTCGAGTTTTCCTACTTAGAGAATTTTTATTTATTTTTTCCTTTCTAGGATACCTTCTTCTTATAGATGTATACATTGTTTATATTTTTAATGCTTTTTCAAAAATGTTTTCTAATTTTATAGTACTCCCCCCCAAAAGGTTGAAAACTAGTTGAAAACATCCAAAGTGGAACAAAAATGGACAGTCACTCTTTCTTGCAACGACCCTTTAACAAAATTTTGGTTAATTTCAATTTTAGGCAATTTTGGGGGCACCAAAGCTAATAGCTTGAAGAAATACGATAGAGTAGTGAAGTATTCTCCGTGATGCCGCAAAAATAAAAATGACAAATTGTACCAAGCTTCAGGGATAGCTAGATTTATAGGTGTGCAAAAGATAAGAAAAGTGTAATTGCAGAGGTACCCTAAATTTAGTGTTTGGAAAGGATTTAGGGTTGACAATTTCTGTAAAGGGTCGACAGTTTGTGTAAATATTTTTTGCACACAAGGAGACAATTAGAGGCAAATTTACAAAGAAGTAGGCAATTACAACAAATTTACACACAATAATCCATGTATGACAATAGACTCAATCATTTGAGGCACTTTTTTGAAACATCTTTGTCCTCTTATGTAAAATCAATTTCTTGCAAACAAGCATTATACAAATAAAATTTCAGAGTACCAGTATCAAAAGTTAGAACTTGCAAATGAAGTGCACATCCTAAGGTACAAGCAACACATTTAGCATAGTGATGAAATCAATGTGTTGTCTGCTTCTTGTTCCCACCTTTATGTGGCTTATATTCTAGGAAGCTCATTTGTCTCTTCAAATTTATGTGGCTCATTAGGGACAAAGGACCTAAAGGATCAAGGTTTGTTTTTTTGTCAAAAAACACTTAGAACTACCAATTCTATTACAAAGAGCAAACATCTTGAAATTTATTTTTTACATATCTATCTATAGTATGATCTTGCACTAGGCTAGTATATGAATGTATGGAAGAAATTTAGAAAATTAGAAATTTAGAAATTTTTGCAACATAGATTGCAAAATGTTTGTGTTTAAAGTGAAGAAAACATGTTTTTTTTGCACCTTATTTGACTAGATTATAAGACTTTAAATCTTCTTAATTTAAAATATTTGCACTACACATTTTGATTTTCTAATTCTTTATATTGAAGAGTTGAGTTGAAGTATGAAAAATTAAGTTAAAAAAGACTTGATTCTCATACTTTAAAAAACTGTTAAATAGAAGTAGCTTCGAGAGTGATGGAAAAATTGAATTGTTAATGGCTCTAAAATACAATTGAAAGACACTAATTCCATTGGTGACATTTTTCCAGCAAGCAAACTAACCCCTATGGAACTTTTTGTTTTGAAAAATTGTAAAAGTTGAGTTCAAAATCAAATCTAATACATTTTTTTTCACAAGAAATTTCTATGATTGCCAACAAAACAATCTGCTCCATAACTTTCACATCACTAATCCAAATGGAATGAATCAAAGTTTTCCATGTAGGCAAAATTACAATTTACAAAAAACAATCAAACAAATCTTTTCAATTTTTTTTCAATTTATTTTGTTTTTTTGTTTCATATGCCAAAAAAAAGAGTTTAATGTTGCATAAGTTGAATAACTTTGGCTCCTAGGCACCAATCAAAGTAAAAATTAAATCTCCAAAAAGATAATTTGTATTTTAATCTTCAAAAAAAAAATCAAAAATTGAGACCATAGGAACCTACCCAAACTTCTATTTGTCTCCTTAGGGGACAAATATTCCCGCATTTGGGGTTAATTTGAAATTTCTTCAAGGTCGACAGATATCAATAAAAAAATAGTTTGGAAAATTTTTAGATAATTATTTAATTTTTTACTCTTGAACTTCCTTGGTGTTGCCATATTGCAAAAGAATTAT
Organism: Pseudisothecium myosuroides; assembly: GCA_951799445.1. NCBI lineage: Eukaryota > Viridiplantae > Streptophyta > Bryopsida > Hypnales > Lembophyllaceae > Pseudisothecium > Pseudisothecium myosuroides. The sequence continues at coordinate 7,863,046 of OX637291.1, read as the reverse complement.
TCTTTTACGTCTTAAAGGATACAAAACAATATTATTGCGTAAAATCACCTAGGGAAAGCATATTTAATTCCTCAAAGATATACGATAGGACAAAAATTTGAATGTAGATCTCTTTTAACCAAATAAATTATGCTTGGGGGAAATTGCAAGTCATTTGTACTACTTTTTGTCATTCATTGCAAAATGTTACATTTTTTTATCATAACTTTTGAATTATACCTCCAAAAGATCCCTAAATCTAAGGTTCACAAGACTATTATAAACATTGAATTTTTCATATTCATCAAAAATCATTTATAATTTTAAACAACCCCTAAAAGTGATTGCAAGAAACATATGTCCTATTTTAAGTCACACCTTGCTTGTTTTTTTGTTTTTTGGCCATAACTTTTGAACTCTAGCTCCAAATGAGTTAAGATTTATAGGTGAGGTATTCATGACTATTTTACACTATGCATTATTTTTTTGAAATTTACAAAAATGTTTACTATCCAAAAATAGCCCCCAATTTTATGTCACACTTGTCAATTTGGAGGTTTTTAGAACTATTTCGTATCCAAAAAAACAAATTTGGAGGTAAAATTTGGTGTATATGGTCTTCTAGTAGACTTGTAGCTACTCCCAAAAGGAATTATAAAAAAAAATGGTGTCAATAGAAGTCTACAAAATGAACTTCATTCAGTTTACATTTTGAAACATGTAAAATATTACTTTGTTGATTCTTTTGATGAATGACCATCTCTATAGAGTTGTTACAAATGGCCAATTTTTATTTTATTTATTAAATTTTATTTCTATTTTTATCTAATTAAAACATTGAAGTATCTATTTTTTTCAAATTTGGCACTTTTCTAGTTAGAGAGTTTTCCTAGGCTTTTCTTTTAGTAGTTTACCTTCATCTTAAAGGTGTATACATTAGTCCTATTTTTAAAATAAATTTAAAATTATTTTTCTAATTTAAAAGGGCTTCAAAAAAATCATGAATACTACTACAAAATGCAACAAATAGTACAGGTGTTTTTTGCAATCACCCCTAATTGGAAGTCATCCTAATCATTTAGGGTTTTTAGAACTAATTTGGTCCAAAAAACAAAAGTTGAAGCTAAAAATTAGTTTTTGAGATCATGTGCCAAGATTACATAAATTGACTAATGGGTTTCTAAGAATAAAATTTATCCATTTTGCACATGTTTTCAAAGTGTGTTATCTTTGTATCAGTATAGGAATTGTAGAATCATTTTTCTTCAATATGCAATTAGTTGATTAGAATTCTCTTTAGGTTGTGAAAAATGAGCATATTTTTTTGTGAATATATCTAGTTTCTTGATAGTTTTAGTATCTATATTTAGTGCATAACTTTTAGAAAATTTGTTTTTTAGGCCAAAAATTTTGGCATAATTTTTTTTAGTATTCTATTAATTTTTCATCTTCTTCTTATTTTTTAAAATGTGTTTTCAAAAAGTTCATAGTACATAGTATGACAATCAAAATGCAACAAAACCCACAAGTGTTTCTTACAATTGCCTATAGAAAAACATCCAGATATATTATCTTCATTCTTGTGAGTTTTTTTTAATTTTCTTCCCATCCCAACACAATATGATTCAGACCTTAAGTTTGTACAAAACGAGGTACAAAAAATATAAAGCACTCCAAGGCTAAGCTACATTGATTTGTCCTACTAGAAAATAGATATTAGCATCACCTAGAAAATAGTATCATTGCAATTTTTTTTAAAGAAAATTGGTATAAAATAATAATATTTAAAATTAAACTAATTTTAATATTTTATAAGTATTTCGGCCTTATTAAATTAATGTCCCAAGTACAACTAAGACAAATGCATTTAGTCACATCATTAGGAATAAACAAAGATTACATTTTCAATAATTTTGAATATACATCCATTACATCACTTTCATGTTTCTCTCATGGGTCATTGCAAGAAACACTTGCCGTTTTTGTCTCAAAACAACTTATTTCAATGAGTACTATGATATTTGGAATAATTTTTTTAAATAAAATAAAATATGGATAATTTGTAAAACATTCAAATTATTATATTTGTAAAAGTTTAAGCATAGAAAAACTTATCTCGAAAAGTTATGCACAAAATGGAGCAATGGAAAATACCAAAAAAATGGATACTTTGCTGTTTGATTTTTAGAAAATAGTATAAAAATTCTATAAATTTTTTGTATTTTTCTTTACTTAAAATTACTCCTTCTCAACCATTTTGCATCTTTGGGAAAAAAATTGTATTCATTACTTCGAGCACATGTGGCACATAGACACGTAATTATTATTAAAAAATCTCTTCCTGGGCTTGTGGAACGTTAGTAGAAGTCCTTGTATCCCAATATTGACTTGCAAATTTTCATTTTTGGATCAAAATAGTACGAAAATCCTCCAAAACATTTGGCAAAAATAGACATCCATTTTGGAGTTGTTTAAATATAATAAATTAATTTTAAGAAACTAAAAAATAATAATTAATTCTTATAACTACCGTCCAAGGTCAGAGGACAAAAAAGTTAAGGGCAAGTGCTTTTTGCAATCACCGTCATGCTAAGATCTTGAAAACATTCATAATCTACACAACAATTTCAACTCCCTTAGAAGTTAAGAAAGGTGTTAGCAAAGAATTTAGGCCCGCTTTCGAAGTAGATTAATTTTGCTAATACCATTTAGTGATCAACAATTGTGATTACCAATTTAGTTACTAAAATCTAAAAGCTAAGGGCTACTAAAGTCTAAAGTTATGTTGGAGCCCAATCCAAAATTTTTGGCCAAATTTCAAAAATACCAAAATCAATCAAAAGAGTGCTTGGGCCAATGAGGCCTAAAGACTTTATATATTGAAAGTCCACCAAAATTTCTTTTATATCACATGCCTGCTTAGTATATGGTGATGTTTTGGCGCCAAGAAATTAGGCAGTTGGGCCTACTAATAATTGGTTCCCCACTATCCTTGACCCAACTCTATTGTACGGAGTACAACTTACGGGCATAATTTGAGTTGGCCCATGTGTATAAATTGGGTCAATTCGGAATTAGGCTTGGACCCTAATTGTGGGGTTACTGCGTCCTTTGCCGCTTTGGAGGCCCTAGCAAATTTTATTAATCTTCCACAACGGAGCTCCACGTTGGAATTACCTATTCATTGCGTCGTTTATAAACAAGAACAATGAGTGACCGTGAGGCTCTGTGCACTCCAACAATTGTGCAACGTCAATGCGGTGGTAAACAGGATTTGGAAACTGAGATTCAGAAACCACAGAGTCGACGCCATAGACTCTGTCGGGACAGAGCCAATAAACAACAGTTTCCCTTAGCCATAAAATTGTCCACTTGGAATTTAGATTCGAAGCAACTGCGACTACATAAATTCTGTGGAAACCCATTCACCCCGCGTATGCTTTTGAAAGTCGTTAAATGTTCTAACATTTTGTGCAACAACTTCTCAAGTCCACAGTTCTCCACTTTTATTCAGTTAACAGAGTGGAATTTTAGTTACAACGGATTGTACTGTACTGTAGCATTTCAGACTACGAATTCAACAAGCTGCTCTACAATTCGGAAGACAGGCAACTTAATTTCACCCTCATGTACTTGCATTGCTATTTCCCTAAACTAAACTACAAACAATTATAACATTCACCAAATATTGTAGAAACCTCCGAATCGCCACGATCAATATATAAACATAGTTGAATCAGGCTGCACTCAACAAATTAAACTGCAAAAGCATTCATGACACAAAAATGTAGCGTAGAAAGTCGGCTTCCGTTCCGAAGCGGACAAGGTTCCCGTTTTATTAGCTATAGTGGCTATACACGCACAATGGCGAAAAATGATGAAGTGTACAAATCCCCCTCACAGATTCATTTTCTACAAAACTCCCTACAATGAAGCCAAGAATCGACTGAAGCTCTGAACTCTCTTCCCAAGATCGAGCTTTCTAGCCTCCGGACACGGGTACAGGTGCGTACGCCGGCGTATCCGCACTAGGTCCATAGCTCTCAGGCGCGTACAACGGAGCCCAGCTGGGAGCGTAGCTAGGCGCATACTCAGGTGCATAACCAGGTCCTTCAGCGTATTCAGGAGCGGGAGCAGGGGACGCAATCGGCCTTGCAGCATTCACATCTTGCACAGACACGGCGAACATCACCACCATCACCGCCAGCAACACCGCAACAGATTGCTTCATCGCCATCTCGATCGCACACTAGCAAAAGCTTCGATCTGAAACCTGAAATCTGGATATCAGTCGATCGATCACAGAAAATTAAAAGCTTGAAAGCTTGCAGTAACTTCACAGTACTCGCACTTCGATCAACGCAGTCTAAATCTCAATGTCTAGACCCTCCACTTGATGTGCGCTTCACTGCTGGAGAAATGCAGGATGGCGTCTTGGATATATAGCAGTGAAGGGCACGGTGTCGATGCTATTCCGCGTGAAGGCTCTCGAAGAGACGAAGACGAACATGGCGTCGCAATTGACGCGTGACGGTAGGATCCAATGAAAGTACGTCAACGCGCTGCTGGCCGGGTGTGCGCTGGTTCAAGTTCAACGGTCCCGGCTTCATGTTATTATTAGGGCTCCCCCTTTTTCTAGACTATTCAACAGTAGAACGTTTTGCTTTCAATGAGGTGGCACTGTTGTTTTTAAAGCTTTTTTTATAAAATGATGACGGGTGCTTCGTGGCACCATCGACACAAGTCCTTTGCTGGCCCAAGGGTTGTTCAGAGTGCAGACTTCAGAAGTCTTCGTACAGACGTGGTTTGCGCCGCGTTGGAAGCTTCCTGGTAGTTGTTGTTGGTGATGTGCGTTGTTAAAATACTGATTTTCAGGGGGGTTGCCTGAGGGGGGTTGGTATACAGTAATTCAACTTGGTCCTGATTTTCTTGACCTCTTTCAGGGATCGGCTATTCGGCTACTTATGGAATGGAGCATTGGCTACCGATTTTTCTTTTCGTTGTGAAACGGAAACTCTGAAAGTAACGGTTAAGTTGCATTGTTGCACTGATTCAGGCTTTATAAGTCAAAGGCGCTTGTGAGACAAGTCATCCCAGATTGGTTCTTCGAATTGGGTACCACCTGGGCTGATATTTTTCAGTCTGGGTGGATATGCAGACTGATTGGGGTGCTCATTGGACTCATCTGGTCTTGTGTCTTTTCACTCACCCGTTGGGGAAACATGGGAATTTACTGTTTATCAATCATTAGCCAGGTGATCACTGATCAATTTGGGAATTTTTAATTTATATTTGGGAATAGAGACCCTGAATTAGGTAGGAGAGGTGACAATTTATGAAAAGTAAACACTCCAAAATAGGAGGGCAAAATTTTGTATTTACTTCCAAATTATCCCCGTGATGGAAAAGATCATCACAGAGTTCTAGCCCTTGTCCAATGTGGGCCGATTAATTAATCATTCAATGTATACACCCATATACCATTAATATACCTATTAAATTTCATAAAAAATTTATAATATTTGATCATAGTTGGATGGATGGTATGTATTTTTTAGAGCAACCCCACAGCAAGGCGTCAAAGGCACTCGACACAGGCAATGGGCAGGCCATGGCTTAGAAATTGCCCCACTGCAAATTTGCCAAGTGCAAAAATATACCTGGCCACTTCAAAAAATGAAGAGGGTACAGCAAATGGAGAGTCTTGAACTTGACTTGCCAAGTTATTTAACCCCGAAAGGACCAACATGCCTTTTTTTGGCAACATAGATATTTTGGGCAGGTACGTGTGACTAGAGATTTTCATATTTCGGGCTGAAATTTTTGTAGAAGGTGGGGACAAGGAATATCTTTCATATGCACCAAATTTCATGACATTTGAAAATACGAGTCAAAAGTTATGGCCAAATATGTTGTTTGTTGGTCAACTCGGGCAATTCGGGCAGATCAGAAAAAATCACTTTTTTCAAAAGTAAAAATTCGAAATTGGTTTATTAGATTTATATAGACGTGGAAAGCTTTGAATCATTCCATTCTGATCAATGAGTCAAACGTTATGAGGATTTTTAGTTTGCGGGCAGTTATGGATTGTCTACTCTAAAATAAACTTTGAAGTCATTTATTTCACTCAATTTTCAATATTTTTCAAAAAAATAAAAATTGTAGGGTGTAGATTGTATATTACAACATTGCAACCATTGGGATTGGCATTTTTCAATTCCATAATTAACTTCTTAACAATTTAGTGTTTTGAACCATTCTCTACTTCTTTCTACTTACTATTTTTTTCCTATATGTTGTACAATTTCAAATAATCTGAAAATTTTCAAGCATGTAGCCAACTTGCCTTGAGAAATGAATACAAAGAAGCACAACCATTTTGGAAATTTTTCATAATAATCTGACCTTGTGAAGTGCAGCAGGGCCAAAAAAAGGACTTTTGCCACTTCAAATGCTAATATATTCCAATCTGTACGATAGAAATTTCTGAAATTTTTTCCGCATATTCTCAAACCAGAATACTACAAGATCCTATGGTTACATGTGCGCAAAAATGATATTTTTCAAAAATTTGGTACTTGTACTAGAAATGACAGTTTTTGAGCATTTTTGGTGAGAACATAGTCAAGGAACTTTAGGGGTTAATAATCTTTTGAATCCCACTTTTTGAAAGCTTCTCTTCAAAAGTTAAAGAGATTCTTTTTTAAATAATAAAATAATAAATATGGTGCACCTTTTGACCACTTAGCGAGTCTTCATGTAGGACCGTGACTCTTCAATCGAAATGGCGGCACACCAAACCACAACAAATCCTTGTTTGGCGATCTTGTTCCGTGCATTAGCTCATTTAGCTTTGGAAATGTCCTTATGATGTTTTAGGTGATCTCATCCAATTTTTTAATAAAATTTATGTATTTTCTTGTGGTGAATTTGGTGATTTCATCTAAAATTTCACTAATTTCTCCAAAGTATCACTAATATTTTTCCTTTGGTATTAATTTTAGTTTAGCTTTAGATAAAATTGGGGCCTCAAGGAGGCTTCTAGATTGTAGACTAACACCCCCATTCCTCCAAGAGTCCAAGTAAAAAATTAAATTATTTTTTTTCAAATAAAACATTATTTTATTATTTTTTAATTGGACTATTGGTTCAACTTGGTAGCCCTGTAGAGGCCACGTTTCTTTTCTAATGATCCTTGAAAATAATTGCCAACAAATAAATAACTAAAAATATTCATTCTAGCAAATATTTTTTAGGAAGTGAAAAAAGGGTAGTCAATTATTCACTTATTTCAATTCCTGTAAATGTTTGAATATTGCGGTTTTCCTTCACATTAATTTCAATTTGTATTAATGCTCTAGTTTGAGTGAATTAAAAGTTTGAGTGAATTAAAAGTTTGAGTGAATTAAAATGAATTAAATCTTGCAATGACCTTTATGTCAAAGGTGGACTATAAATTGACATATGCAAAGTCCTATTGTCACTTTATGAGCTATTCTAGGTTCATAATGTTAAAAATATTTTGTGAAATAAGATAACTAAAGCTATAGCCATTGCAAAAAACATTGTTTTGTGTATACTATTCAACCTCTCAAACTCTACAACTTTGAAATAATAGTTAGAAAAAATTGCACAAGACAAATAAAATATACATTAATTTTAATTTATACTATTTTAAATATTATTTTTACAAGTAGTGTGATTGTAGCAAACTAGAGCCACTTACACTAATCAAACACTAACAGAACAAATTAGTGTAATCACATACCGACATTAGTGAAGAATCAACAAAAAAAAAATTTGCAATATACTTAAATGTACTTCATCCATTATGTGAAGCAATGAAGCTCTTACCATAAGTTCTTGAAACTTTTCGGAATCCGCCCAATAAATGTCAAACATTTGTAATCAAGGGTTAAGAAAGGTGTTAGAAATGAATTTAGCAATTCTAGTTAAGAATAACTTTCAAAGCATTTGCAAAAAATACTTATACTATTTCTTGTCACTTGTTGCATGACAATATTTTTTTGGCTTGTTTATTGGCTATACCTTTCTTTCCTAAGGGCATCATTAATGAATCACGGTAAGCAATTTTTTCTAAACATATATACTAAGGCTCCACTATGTTTTGCACTATCAATGATGCCTCATTGAAAGTTTTAACTTTTGTTTTGGACTCCAAAGACCAGAGAGTACTAGTAGAAAACAATGACTACGAAATGACTGCAAAGTGATTGTGGACCAGTCATTTATAGTCTGTTTTCTATTAGTGGAGATAGTTATTTTAACACCAATATCAAAGCATCAAATTCAAGTTTAAATTGAAAATCGTTTTTCAAGGATACCCTTCAGCTATTCATTTGTAATTGTATTTAAAATAGGAAATTCTCTAAAGCATTGATCCATCATATTGGTAATTCCCATTTGTTGCCTTAAGAAACTTTTTAACCCTCTCATTAGTTGCTCTTTATTTATCCCTAACAATATCAACTAATCCAGTTCATATCCAAACTCTCTTTAAGCTTCAATTTTAGTTGTACAGATTTTAAATTCCTAAATTTTAGTTGTAGTTTCATTCCATCAGTTTTGTTGTAGCTTCAAAGAGATCCCATAATCACAAAGTGGATCCTATATTCTTGAATACAGAAACCTCAAAGGTCATTGCTATAAAAATTGACTAAACCATTTCCAACCTAAAAGTTGTCAATATTAGAATTAATAATTATCTTCTAATTGGTGTAGAATTAGAATTGAAAATATTATAATTGTAAGTATATAAAAAATAACATAAAATAGATATAAGAATATTTAGATTCGGCCTTTGAACAACTAAAATAGAGCCCATTAGAAGCAAATTAAAAGACAAAAAGATAAAAATTACATAGAATCACCTAGATCATGCTTAAGAAAGACAAATCATGGAAATGTCACTTTAAATCATGATTAACCTTAGAAAGGTGTGGCCCTATTACCAAGTAGTCAGATAAAAATTACCATTGTTTCTATAGTTTCCTTGAAAGTCACTTATTGAATCATTGGACATTTTTATCCCTTGCAATCTTTAATGGATAGAAAATAATATTTTTAATTTTTTTATGAGGCAAAACTCCTAAACTTTGATGCCAACACTTAAAAACAATTCTAATGGAGTCATTATATGGAAGAGTGGAATAGTGGATCTAGAATTTGGAATTGATTGGTGATCCAAAGGCACCGTTATCCTTACCTAAATGCTCATGGTCTTTGTATATATTCCCTTGCACCGGATTCAATTGTGTTTTCTAGTGCCTTTAGCTTTGTCCACCACTACTCATGGTGCTTCAACTAATTAAGTAGATGAACAAGTCTCTTCTGCATTTCTAACTACATGGTCCAAAAGTTAGTCAACATTAGGGTGTTAGGGTCTAATCATGGGGTGCAGCTAAGAGATAGTCCGGACCTTGTCCAAATTTGTTTTGATCTAAGTGCGTGGATGTCGGATTTGCACTGGAGTTGCCCTAAGACATTTTGATACTAAATACAACAGGGGTGCGCGTGCACGCAGATATATGTAGGTAATGTTTCACTTTAAAGGGCAATTGTAACACCATTTTTGTAAAAAGTAAAGATGCAATGATAAATCGATTTGCAAAAGTTGGAGTGTACTAGCCTATTGGCTAGAATCTATCACCCCTTTTATGCAAGGCTATTAAAGTCTATTTGAAATTGCTTTCTTATAACTACGCATGTATTTGACTAGTGATTGTTGAAAGGCTTTGAAAGATTTCTTCATTGGTCCATTGTAGTAGATAATGAATGGTGTCTTGAATTTTTTTTAACTCTATAAACTTGCCATAAAAGCAACAAACTAAAAAAATGGTGGAATGAGAGAATAGTAAAAAAATTATTAAAAAATATCTCAAATAATAAAATTCATTATTTTATGCTCTTATAGAATAGATTTGGTAAACATATTACTTGGCCCTACCATCAATGGGTTTGGAGACTTTGGTAATGGAAATTTTCACACAAATATTGGAGATCCAAAAGCATTAGATTTCCATTGGAATTAGTTTTTTTTATTAATATAGTACTTTCAAGCTATATACATTTGTAATTCTATTTAAAAGATAGAAAATATTCTAAACTATTGACAAATAATTTGGAAATATGAATTTGCAACCATGGAGTGTTGCTTTTCTAATTTTAGAATGATATGATAAAAAAAATATAACATGATGATCTACACTATATTATAAATATATATAGAGAGATTTTCAGATTTTGAATTTATATTGCATTTGTATTGAATTATTTTACTTTTTGTTCACAAATTCATGGTAATTTCAAAAAAATTCTCCTAATTATGAAATTTTTACAACTACCCTATGTGTAGGTCAATTTTATAAATAATTAGGAAAAATTTGGAACATGTCTAAAATTTTAAAAATTGTACATCCATTTTAGAAAATCTGAAAAAATTTAATTGTTACTAATTCTGAATATCTAAGAATCATTCTTGAGAAAATTTAGAAAAATGAACACTTTTATGCATGAATAGAAAAATCAATCCAAAATTAGGAAGAGCAAAAAGCCAAAAGTCAAGAAGTTCAAATTGAGCTCCCGAACTGTCTTGAATTTTAAAATTAAATTATTTCGGCACCAATGTGCCAAATTTGACTTGAGTGTACGGTAATAGAAGACATCTAATTACATCTTCAAAAAATAAGAACAAAAGATTAAATTCATAGGTACTTGCAAAACAAAGTTTGAAAAAATTATTATAGGCTTGTCTTTTGAGGGTTGGAAGTCTTTGGCAATTGTGAACTCATTATGATGGAGTTTGGTGGTATATGTTGACTAACAGTCGCTGCTGAATACTATATTTGTCAATGTGAAAACTCCAAATATTCAAACCCTACAGTTCCAAAGTAAATCCTTTTAACTCTTATATATTTTTTAATCCAAATGCCAGTCAAATTTTCATAGCTTTTGTTTTGAAAATTAATTGAACATTAGTTCCCATTGGTTCCTGCATAGAAAGTTTTCAACTCCAATTGAAAAGACATTGAATTTTCTATAGATCTGCCCCCATGGTTGCAAGTGGATATTTTTAACGTTCATATTTTTTCTTTTTAAATTCCAAATTCTTCCCGCCTTTGTTTTGGAAATTAATTGGACCTCAAAGGTTTCCATTGGTTCCCTCAAAGAATTGTTCAACTCCCCCAATTGAAAAGACAATTTTCCTATGGGCTTCAATTTTAGTCTTGCAACTTCTAAAATTCCAATATTTTTGTTGTCACTTCAAAATTCCGTTGTTTTCATCTTGGCTTCATTCCACTATTTTTTTAGTTGTGACTTAAACAAACCCAATAGTCCCAAAATGACCTTTACACTTGTCAATACAAAAAAACCAAAGGTCACTTCAAAAATTTGCTAAACCAATCTAGAAATCCTCATTGGAATTTAATAGCAATTGAACTTTGGGTTTAGAATCCAGAGAGTAATGATTATCTAATTTAGAATGACACAGTAAGAAAATTTGCACCACAATGCTCTATACTTTTTTAATCATGGCTTCAAACTTCAAAGGCCCTTATGGTCACAAAGTGGATCCTACATGTCAATATAGAAATCCCAAAGGTCACTCTAAAAATTGGCTAAAATTGTTTTGACCTAAAAATCATCATTGGAATTTTAAACAATTGTATAAAATAAAATATTAAGCTATTATATTGTTGGCAACATTTTTGAATGTAAGTATAATTAAGGATCATGAGATCTAATTGAGGATCATTAGCTAAAGTCCACAAATTCATGACAAACCACCTTTGATCAAGTCCCACATGTGACAAGCTAAGACCATGACTATGATTGTCAATCTGTCATCCAATTACTCATACAAATAACTCATAAAAAATTGAGTCCACGAATTCATGACAAGCCACCTTCGATCAAATCCCACATATGACAAGCTGAGACCATGACTATGATTGTCAATCTATCCACCTTCGATCAAGTCCCATAGATAACAAGATGAGACCATGACTATGATTGTCAATCTATCCACCTTCGATCAAATCCCACATATGACAAGCTGAGACCATGACTATGATTGTCAATCTGTCATCCAGTCATAACTCATAGAAAATTGAGGATCATTAGATATAATCCAAATTATGCAAAAGAATTGAAATTTTAAAACAATAGCATTATGGGTGAGTGTCAATGGTGAAAAGTAGAAGCATGAATATATATTATCTAATTAGTTGCGATTTCTCAAGATGACATTCATTTCATAAATCTTGCAATTTCAATCTAGGAACGACTTTTCCAACATCCTATAAGGTAATAAGATTGCCCACAAGATGTTTTACCATTAAATTAACCCTAAGTCTTCAAATTCTAATTATACATGTATAAAATGCATTTTTCAAATTTTAAATAACATTCAAATATAAAAGGGTCAAAGATTCCAATTTTAGTGAAGGTGGATCTTATACAATGTATAAAGACATGCCAAGGTATGTGACTAAATTAGTGCAATAAAAAGTAATTTGTTGTATCACTTTTAGGAAAAGTTCAAAACCAAGTCTAAAGGGTTGCAAATGAGGGTTGAGATTCAATACATTCTAAACTATGATTGCATGTTGCTTCAAAATTTTCAATACGTTACACACTACGACATTTGTGTTCGTACTTTTACAATGTCTTCACTCATTCTTATGCTATGATTTTTTGAATACAAATGTCCCCAAACACTGACTCAGATTTGTGAGCCACTGTATGTAAGGAAACATCCATACACTCAAATCCTACTCGCACTCAATGTACTGAATCCAACCACATATGCTGACTATTGCAAGCAATTCTGGTCTCGATACAATGTAACAGCTGTGGTTATAACCGGTCTATCTCGTTGAGTTCTACTCTACCTAAGGTCACATGTTCTAACTGCAGTCCATTAAGGATCCAAACACACGCAACCCCTGGTTCAAGTCAAGCACGCTGTGAATAGGAGCGAAATACTTTGGGCGTCCACTCTCCACTTAGTCTTGCCAAAAGTACAAAACTCATTATTCAGAATGAAACTGTACTGAAAAGAGTTTCCCCTAAAGCAAACACCACAAAGATTACAGAGCAACTACACTAGTGGTCAAGCAATAGTTGCTAAGAAAAAGAAGCTTTTGAAGCATTGCTAAGAAACACACTAGCGGATTCGGTGGCAGAGGTAGCCACTTCTTTATTATTGTCCAGCTAGTTCTAATTGACGTTACCTACACTCTGGTGGGCTCAGTTGTGAAGTGTACCACAACATAGTCGACCTCCATTTTTCTCAATCAATGCTGTTTGCGCGCTATGATATCCACATCAACTTCACCACCCCTGGATTTCCTTTTCCGTCGTTTCTTCTCTGCAAATCTAATCAGCCGTCCACATGCTAATTCGAGGCTTGATGGTGCCATTGATGCGTAGCAGACTCGAAAAAAACCCGGTTCGGCATAATGGCACGCTCGACCTGAGTAGCATCGAATATCAACTTCAGTTCGCTTCGTCATGGGAAAAACAACGAAACATCCTATAGAATGTAGAGAATCTATGGACCATGGAATCAAGACCATGAATCCCTGCCGGAACATGAAACGCATAAGGAATTAAGTATTTGGAGTGATAAGCCCCAACATGCTACTCGTGCTTACAACACATGTCCCATTTTCCATTGGGCACCAGATTTTTCTACAATTTCAAACCATTCCTTAGGCTCTCCCTTATGGTAGAGACAAAAAACTGGACAGCAAGCCTGAGACCAAAAATTCATCTAGTACTTGAGCTAAGGTGACCAGACCTAATTGCAATACCTACATACAGGTTGCACTCCAAAATCGTGCATGATGAGTACATATTGATTTTGAGAATGTAGACCACTTCAACATCAGAGCTTGTGTTGGTTTTATGGCTGCTTCATACTGGGGACTAAGCCAAGAAAGAAAAAAAATTCTGAACACTCTAATTTTTTAAGCTGAACCGTTTCTAAGCTCTTTGCCAACGCCAATTCTCGATGCTCAGAATTTTTAAATTTTTCTTGGCTTAGTCCCCCAGTGCAATGCGATTCCTTAGAGCATCTACCAATAAAACATTGAACTCTTCTGTATACAGTATCCAAAAAATGAATTTTTTGCTTTGTTTGAATTCTTTTTGATGTGCTAACAAGAATATCAAAAACTCTGACCAATTAAATTGATAGGAAATATGCTCAGCGCTTAAAAGTGTTGCAACTAGGTGTGGTTTTCTTAGTAGGTTTCAGTTCAATGGCGTATAAACAACCAAGTGACATAATAAATGAGCAACTAGCCGTACGAACCTGGTGTAAGGACTATGCGAGATTCATCGAGAATCTCCTTCCAGAGACAGTCTTCTGCCGCAAAGGTGGGCTGCAAACAGGTCACACGGGAACCTTATAAAATTGTACATTTCCTCTTGCATCTTATTGCAATATTCTTGTCCTTAATCAAAACCTGGTAGAGTTCCTGCTGTGAAGAAGTTCAAATACCTCGGTCAGAAGATTTCTCAAGTCAAGCCAGCAAAACATGGCTGCACATGCAGGCATGTACCGCAGACCTGCTGACTCAAAAGACTTCGTCAAAAGCTCATATGACTTCTTCAATCGCCTGTCATTGCATTCACAATCCGTTAGCAATTGCTTGGAGGGTAGGCATCAAAGGTAAAGATAAGTCTGCCAAGTCTTAAAGCAGTACGCAGGTGGTTCTATAACTTTTCACTTAAACTCAAACACGCAACATTATAATTCCACACTTGCCCAAGTAAAAAGAAATAGCAATAAAAAGGCTTTTCACAAAGGATTACACCAACCTGTTGTTCTCCTCCACGTATGTATCGACAAAATTTTCATCTTCCAGCATAATAGCTAGGGCATGCTGAGTGTCGTTTGAAACTGCAGCAAACATGCCCATGTTTTGCCAAAACTGTATTCCAACACACAACAAACCAACCAGGATTTTCCAATTAGTACAAGTCAACAGGCACAAATGTATCAATTCCAGCAAATTGTAAACGCTTCATGACTCCGTCCAACCCATGATATCCTATCATAAATTACATGTCTTATTAAGAAAAAAAGTCAGCACTAGGATCCAGGATAATCGTCTCACCTCAAGTAGGTCCTTGTTCTTTGTATGGAGGCAACCAACACGAAAGCCATTCATTCCAAAGTCTTTGCTCATACCATAGGCAGTGTGGACAAGTTCAGCTGCAATTTCAGCAGATAGAAGACCCTCCGCGACAGCATTCTTGGCAACCTTTTCCAAGCTCACGAACTCGTCCACCGAGGGCCTGGACAAACAACGTTTTTTGAATTGAGAAGTCTGAAAAACCTAGTCTGTCGGATAAAAATATACTTTCAAGGCCTTCCATGCAGTGTGAATAATATGAGGTCGACATCACCAAAGCCAACGTACCAGAAAAACCGTGATAGTTTAACAGAAAAGTACTAACCCAAACTTGGAATTTGCGTAAATCTCGTCTGAGAGCACATGAAGACCACGTTCGACAGCCCAAAGCAAGAGCTCCTGCTCGCACAAAGACACCTGTAGTGAGCATAGGGTTTGTACTAATCCATCCTTTCAGTGAATGGTGGCCTCGTTTATCAAGAGAAACTGAACGAAAACCAATTCAATTCCCTAATGACCAAGGATTCATGCCTTCAAAATGACCATTTCGATGGATCAGTGTGAAAATAGATCATTCAAATGTCGTAAGATTTATATCACTAGGTGAAGATTGTTGCATGTGTTTGTGAGAAAATGAACTAAACTCAACAAATGAGAGTCCCAACGCGGCCGACTCAAAAATGCTACTGAGAAAAAAATAATGAGGCCCAATATTTGGGATTCTTGATCATTTAGGGGATAAACCATTACCTTGAGGGTTGCCTCCGGGTAGAGAGTACCCAGCGGGTTCCCAGGGTTTGTCACAAGCAGCATCCGAGCATGTATGCCTTTCGATTCGGCAACCAGCACAGCCTCTTCCATCTCTTGTGCAGTTGGAATGTAAGTGCGCGTATCAGTTGGCTGGACTGGGATGGGAATGACCTCATTCTGCAACAACGACGCAAAAAATCTCCTTACCCCAAGGTTCGAGAACAGAGAAATGAAGGCCAGGTCTCATCGTGAACAGGAAGGTAACAAAATGTACCAACAGAAAGAAGAAATCATACCCTGCATGATAGATCCACCGTACTATTCAACGATAGAAACATGATTTGAAAGTTACTACAGTCAACTGTTTCAAGGTGGAATTTCTGTTTTAGCCTGGGCACTAAGGAGTTGAGAGGCAGTGATAAGAATGATACAGTGATAAGAATGAATTTTGTTAAAACAGCAATACCAAGAAGTGTACTGAGGACTCAGTTGCACAAACTCACCCGTATAGACATATCATTATCAAAGGCAGGGAAGTATGGTGCCGGTATCAAGCATCCATCGCCAGGATTACAAGTTGCGAAAAAAAAGAGGTCCAGCACGCTGCCCTTGCATAAGACCAATAATGAAGCTCAAAATCTTGCATAAGCCATCATTCGCTTCGTAGACTACTGCTCAAACTACAGTAATGGTGCAAGCTTAAATCTTACAGCTGTGCCAACAACCATCTATTTAACAATACACTAAACCTCCTTCGTAGCAGAGACAGATATTGAAACATCAGAAAACATGCTACAAGAATGGTATCAAAACTTCACAAGATACAATCATGAAGTATGTACTTACGCTGTAACACCACTAGAGATGCATATATGGCTCGGATCAACCTACAAACAACGTACCACCACATGTTAGCAGCAGAAACTCAAATATCCTCAGTAACTAAGCCCGTTCCTGCCTAGGCTACAAATCGAGGATTCCCTTTGCCCAGACTGTCCGACCATCTTGCATCTCACAAGATTCCCCTCGCTAGATTCAAATTCTTATTTATGGAATATAAATGTGATTAATAGCAAATTAGATGAACGATGATATAGTAATTCAGATTTATGTTTACTAAGGTGAACTTAATAATTAGTAATGTAATATCAAATTCATGCCAATAACACTAAAGTCAAACTAACATTAATTTGTCACCATTTGCATTACAATAACATTAACTTAACACGAGGACAATACGAGTCCAATGACAATTAATATATTTAACATCAATAACTTCGAGAATTTAGTGGGGAAGTCTTTTGTAATGTGTACCCATGCTCCTCAAATTCACAAATGTTCTCCTAAAGATTTTCAAGGAAACTGAACATTACAGATTTTATGATATCCAAAAAGGCTGGGTCTATCAGAACGTGACATAGCAATACCTCAACGCCCATGAACGTCCTCTCCATCATTCGAGAAATGGCATTTCGCAGTCGCTCACTTCCTCGAAAGTTTCCATACAGACCAACAGTAGCTGGTATTTCCCTACAGCCCCTGCAATCGGCAACTCAAATAAAATCAATTGATCGATTCTATTAAGTCAATCACACAAACTGCCTCAAAACCAAGGCTCTTAAAATCAGCTAGAGTGCTGCGCAGGAGACACTCCGTGTACATTCTTCGGAGAGAATGTACCCAAAGTGTGTACTCCTATAATTGTATGATACAATACCAAAGGGCCTTGAAACTATTACCGTATCTTATCATGGACGAGATCAAACGACAAAACACTCTCGGCGGTGGCCATCTGCAAATACAATCACACAACACTCTCATTAGGTTGTAAATAATAATCAGAATTCGATTTCAAGTCACCTCGTGAAGGACGCTATCTCAACAAGGGGAAGCTCGGAAGGCTCCAACCCCCTTTTAGATTGTGGATAGTCAACAGAATTTCCATTTCAAAGCCACCTCGTGAAGGACGCTAGTGTCTAAACAAGGGCAAGCTCAGAAGGTATGAATTACCACAAAGTAGCCGTCGGGATTATCAAGAGACCACGGATTCTTCTTCGCATCGTTGACAGCTCTGATGTAAGGCGAGAAAGGATCGAGAGCTCGTTGGCCTCGAGTGGAGAGATTCGACCAACCCCCGGATTGCTTGTAATTGTTGTTCTTGTTCTTCGAGTCGCCGTCCTTGGATTCCCCATTCATTGGCATAGTGGCGCCTCCCAGCTCACATCTCTCTCCTCCAAAGCCTTCTTCACAGACCAAACTCGAACCCTTGCAATTCCCACGCGCATAGAGGCACCCTAACTGGGAAACTCACAAGAACCCACAAGAAAAGTAGAATGACAATCTCAATTCCTTGATCACGCAAACGACCTCTCAAATTCCTTGGCGAAAGATTCCTACAACCCTCTCGAAACGAATCTTTCGAACACAAGCAATACCCAACACTGCCAGTACAGTGCCAAAGGCCCAACTCAAATGCGTTCTCGTAAAGGAATCGTCAGCACAATCTGAACGCACAATCTGAACGCACAACCTCCGAAGAAGACTCGATTAGAGCTTTACGAAGGAGAAGAAGAAGAAGTGAGTAACGAGGAATCTGGAACAACAAGGAGAATGTGAGTGGCCGGCACGTGACGCAGGAATCAGCCACTAGATACTTCTAAATTCGCTGCAAGCCTGCAATCGTCTTGCAATAAACTTCGATTCGATATAATAATACTCTTATATCGCCATTGAAGCCTCTCAGTCGGTTCATATTAGGCATAGGCTGGAGTGTAATGTATCCCCTGTTGCAGATTCTCTGCCAAGGTTTGCGGGGAACTTGCACTCAATCACGATTTGCAAGCTCTCCTCCATAACTTATATTCTTCTGAAAAGTTCCCGTTGAGCGGCGAATTCGGAGAGGACAAGACGACGAGTGACCTCGGATTCTTCGCATGGATTCTCACTTTGGGTGGCAAGAATCTGCGGATTGGTTTTCCAAGCTTGGGTCACGCTATGGCTCGGGATGACGACCATATCCACGGCCATGGACGGTTCAGCGCACAACCACGCGGGCTCCGGTTCCCGTGGATGGTATAAACCCTAAACCCTCTTGTGATGCGCAGTTTTAGGTGGAGCTTGCTTCAGCGATCATGCGTTGGAATTCTTATGGAGGTGTGTGCTTCATTGGGTTCCTCGATCAATAAACTGGCTAAAATTAGCTGAGTTTCTTAAAAAAAAAAAAATTCTTGTGCTACTAGTACATTGTAAAAAAGGGCCTTTTATGGACATTTTAGCCAAAACTGCAACAAGCAATAGAATTCAGTAGCCAATTTGCAACTTCCTCCACATTGGAATTAGCATCTATTTAGTCTGTTTTTTGTTATAGTATTCCCAACAATCGTTTACAACTTGCAAAATCCTTTCTCTTCTATTTTTTTTAATACTACTCACTCTCAAGGTAGCCAAAGCTGATGCTTGTCTACTTTGAAGGTAGCATATTGCACTAAATTCCAACAACTAACTCTAGAGTTCACTATCTCCCACAGTCAAAATAAGAGTAAAAGTAATTTTTAAAAATTTTAATTCAAAAATAACTTTGAAATTTAGTATCTTTTCTTTCATAGGTCTAAACGCCATGAAACAAAGCCCGTGCACCCCTCTTTGCAAACAAGCCCCTATTATTTGGGGGTTATGTAGGTGATTTTTTTGAATTTATTGGGGACTTTTTTTATCTAAATTTCTAAAGTTCACTTATTTCATGTACCCTATCTTTTAGTCAAATTTTTTTTGGGTGTCAATTTTTTATACCCTATGTTCATTATAAATACAGCATAATGGAATATGTCATACAAACAGCTGAAAGGATTAGGAGGGATTTTTTTGCTGGAATGTTTGCATAGTCGTTACAATATATTCTGTAGATAACCTTGAATGGTATATTTGCAAACTATATTTGCGGTAACAACACAAAATCACACCAATTGCAATGAAACAATCACAACTTTGAAGCAAAAACTAGAACCATGAACAAAACAATGCACACATTACTATACAAGTTCAGGTCTTGAGGGCTCAAGGCAATGTACAAAACTGTGGTGTACGTGTTAACAAACACATAACATACACTATTAAAAACAAGTTTCCAAAAATGAAGGTTGCACTATGCCGTGTCGAAGGTTCAATTTTCAAATACAATGGCAAAGCGAATTTCCAATGAGATACATGGATCTTGAACACTCAACAACTCCAAACTAAGGCCTGCAACATCTTGGTGTACGAAAAATGTGATGCTTGTGACCTGCATATTTGCACAGTACAACATCAATGAATCTGTATGAGAGAAGCGCACATGAAATGAGAAAACAAAGATGCATGCTAATTACAAACGCTTGAAGACCTTACCTCATCAACATGTAGGGGTTACCCAAACGTTGGGCAAGTCGCCCTACCCATTTCCCTTGCGCACTTAAATTTTCACTTGCCACCCGCTAAGAAGAGTAGCTCTAAGTTGGTGTAGCTCTGCAGCACTGAGCTCGCCAAGTGGGACCATCCGCAGTTTTTGAGGGACATGAAACTCCAATCTCCACGACTTGGTGAAAACAGCCACGTTGGTGTCGAAAGCCTTCAGCACCAACTTCGCCTTCATCGCAGGTGTAACGTCCAGTGCAACCACAACATAAGATGTCAAGTGCAGCTGCAAACTGTAATGCAAAACCTGCATTCACAACGCTCATCTTCAATGTACATGCAACAATAGCCAGCCCTCGCAACAATGCTCTCCTGTTCAATAATGCCTCTCAAAACGAAACCAACCGCAAAAGGACTTACAAGAATATTCCAAAAGAAATTGACGGTTTTGTCTCCTTTGTTCTTTTGGTTCATCCAAACCGCAAACCCTAAGGCTTGACAATACAATCTAGTGCACAAACACTCTATTCAATTTACAGCCAAAATTTTCGTTACATTCCTAAACCTGAAGCATCTGAAAGCACCCTAAACCATACGACCTTGCGTTCTATCACCATTCTCTCATCCAAATTCAAGATTTTGCAAAACGAAGCCGAAAACATCCGCCAAAAGCAACTTGCAACCCTAACGTTTGGGGAACACCCACTTACTAAAGTGAGCAGGATCGAACATAACATCCATCGAACATTGTTCATCCACAATCTCATCCGCTGTCAGTTTGTACAGCACATGGGATTCCACCTTTGGGTACCTCTACTACATTTATACTATACTAAGTATACTAATGAAAAATTCAAGTTTTTGGAGGGGATTTTTGGCGGAGCTACTTTAGAATAAAAATTTGAATAAAATTCAGTATTATTTTATATCCTTCATTATTTATAACGTCTAATAGCCCATTATATGGATGCTAATTTACTTTGAATAATTATCTAAAATTTAGGTCCAAGGCAATTAAAATGATCCTTGATTTGTTCGCATGCTAATATAAAAAAAAGGGAAGTGCATCCCTCGAGACCACAAAACAAAGCCCGTGCACCCCTCCTCACCAAGACCTTTCCGATGATACCAAGAACGCAACCAGGGAATGCACGGTCCAGAAAATCTCACCGTAACAAATAAATTAACAAAGTAAAGAAACAAAGAAACAGCCTAGCTTAAAGTATTAGATGGATGGACAGTAACAACTAAAAGTGACATTTTTTCTAGTCCCACTAAAAAGACAAATGACAAAACAAATACCATGAGATTATTAGTGACCCCAAAAGAAATGCAATCATCTAAGTGGTTTCGTAATTTTCCAACACTTTAATAATATTTTACAAATTTTGAAAGTTGTAAAAATAGAATAGTCTAGACATAACACTAGACTCACTTTGAAAGGATACTTTTGAAGCACAAAATGTCTCAACTTTCATTGATTGCTTCTAAAAGGGGGCACTAGGCATTAAGATATTTTTTTTAAACTTAAGCAAAAAATTTAAATTTTTTTCCTTTCAATATAGGGTTCTTATATTGGAATTGTAACAAATATAGAATGTGAAACTGAACTATTATTTTAGAAGTAACATATGATGTCCATTAAATTAAAAAAATAAGGGTCACTGCACACTAGGATAATTTATCACATTAGTGATATACTTTAACATTGCAAGTTCGTGAAATATCTTGTTCTATTCACATGGTACGTATTGAAACTGGTTTTTTCAAATTCACAAAGGTTCGTGGGTTTTGCCAAGGTAGGCTTACATTTTCCACGCTTCACATTAGAGCATGGTGTAATGCTTTTTTTAATTACCTATCACCATGTACTTATCTACGCGTTCAAATCAGAGTGTCGACTTCACGCAACTTCTCTTTTCTTCTAAGCTTACAACTGAGCCCATATTCTAAAATTTCTAAAATACAACCCAAATTTGATTTTGAATTTCAAAATCTTGCTCAATTTGGGCACCCAAATTTTTTGTGATTTATTTTGAAAATCGTATTGCGAGTTGCAAGGATTTGAGTTTGTTCGATGTTTTTGAGAATGTTTTGTTCTTCAATGCATTAATTCAGATGCCTATAATGAATTTGGAGGATTTGAGTATCAACTAATTTGGAAGATTTCTGTGTCAACTGGTTTGAAGGAATTTAAAGATGTGCTCTTGAGTTTAGAAACATGTGCTTTTGAGAGGTGCGTTTGAAGGAGACGGGTGCTCTTCAATACATGAATTGGGAGACTTCTATGGTATTCCATAAGATTTGATTGTTGAGTGTTTTGATGGAGATTAGATTCTAGAGATTCTAGTACAATAGTTTAATTAATGTCTTTCATAATGATGTTTTCTGAACCTGCGGAGGTTGTAGGATTCTTTGCAACCCTATTTTTGCTACTTCAATTTAAACATTCATAGCGACATGGCTACATCTAAAAAGATAGAAAGAAACGAAGCTACAGCAGTAATTCATCCTTTCCATTATGTGCATAATACCTTGAATGAAATGGACCATATCATCTTGTTTGTGCTACATAATTTTTGTATTAGTATTGCCAAGATTTTGTTAGACAAGGACTTAGGTTGGTGGATAAAATCATGTTCAAAGGTCTATTTCTCAATTTTTTTGCTCACCGTATATAATGACAAGCGATGGATAGACAATTTTAGGATGACAAAGCAAACAGTCTTCAATTTGGCATGCATTTTGCAACCCTATATTGAAAAACAAGCTACTAAATTTTGCCAAGCAATTCTTGCCTACTTTTGAGTAGCAGTTGCAATCTATAAGTTTGTTCAAGGATCTCTACTATTGATAGTGTCAGAGAATTTCGCTATATAATTATCCACCGTGTTAAAAATTTTGCGAGAAGTTGTGTTTGCTATCAATGAGTGCTTCAAAAATGAAATCAAATGGCCAGACCATGCTCAAGCATAAATCAATGTGGGAGAATTTCAGGAATGATGTGGGTTGCTGAGAATCATGGGTGTTATTAATAGAACTCATTTTAGTATCTCAAAGCCAAGCCATTTTTCTAAAGATTAGTTTTATTGCAAGACAAATGGATATAGCATAGTTTGCCAAGCAGTTGTGAACAGACAAAAGAAATTTCTCAATGTCTATGTGGGAATACCGGGAAGCATGAACAATGTCAGAGTTTTGAGGAGGTCTGGCCTTTACAGGAAAGCCAAAGATGGAAATCTCATTGACAGTTCACTGTCTCTTTGTCATGAAGGATCCCCCCTTATCTCCAAGGAGATAAAGAATACTCGCTTCTTCCCTGGCTTATGATACTGCACAAAAAAGAAGGTTGACCATGTTAGAGGAAGTATACAACAAAAAGCACAAGCAAGGGACGAGTGTTGTTGAAAATTCCTTTAGTATACTTAAACAAAGTTTTTGGGAGTTGATGAAGAAATCTGAGCTTCATGTAAGATTTCTGCTAGATGTTGTTATGGCGTGCTGCTACCTTTACAACATGCTCATTGGTCAAGATTCTCACGAGGTAGAGCTATTCATAGAACAATTGCAGATTGATGGATTAACCAATGACAATGATGCTGAAGACTTGGACCTACCGCTGTCGTGTAGAGAGAGTTTGCTTTGGAAAATCGCGAGGATTCTGACTGCGACTGGAAATAGTTTGCTATGGAATTTTGTCAAATCTTCTAGTCTTCACTCTTCACTCTTCAAACTCCTCCCTGTTGGCCTATCCTGTAGTGGCTCTATAAGGGTCAAGATAAAGGTAGGTGATAAGAACCCATGACCTCGGACGGGTAAAACGGGACGGCCAAACCACGAACTGACCATCCGTAGAATTGGCTCCTAAACTTCAAACCCACGACGACCAGAAAGCGAGTCTCACTAATGGGAACGACATAAAAGATTGACCATGTAAGTGATCAAGCCCACTTCGTCGCCACAAACATAAAATGGGACTAATACTGAATCACCACATAATTCGCAACAAAGTTTACAATGTAGAAATGAAAAACAACAAGCCTCCAAAATCGGCTAGGAATAACAAGTTACAAGCCACAATACACAAATCTTCAACTTTCTTCTCTTCAATCTTTTTCTCTTCAAGTCTTGAAAGTCTTCTACAATTCCAACTCCAACTCCAAATCTTTGGCTAAACTTTGATTTAGTGTCGACGCTTCATTTAAAGTCCAAATGAATTGAATGATAACTTTTTGAAAAGCTAATTCAATTTTTTAATTTTCTTACAATTTTCAACTCATTCTAATACTCTATCCGTTTTTTATGATCTCTCAAAGTTTCGGCCTTTAAAAATGAAAGCAACAGACTCTCATTCACTTCAACACTCATAACTCCCTCATAACAACTTCAAATGAAATGAATGATAACTTCAAAAAAAGCTAACACAATTCTCTACTCTTTCTCTAAATCTTAAATCATTCGAACACTCTGTCCAACTTCCATGGCCACCCAAAGTTTCAACCTCTAAAAGTGAGGGCATCAGACCCTTCTTCACTTTGTCACTCACAACTCACTTATACTAATTCTAAATTGAATGAATGATAGCTTTTTGGAAAGATAAAATAATTTCTCACACTTCCTCAAAATTTCATTGCAAACTAAAGACATGTCCGTTTTTTATGGTCGGTCGAAGTCCCTGCTCCTTCTCATAGGAGGCAACAGACCTCCCTTCACTCAAACTAGCACAAATTTCAATTCACAATTTCAAATCAAGCAAGAAAAGACTTTTTGAAATCTCAACACCATGATACACAACTCCTCTAATTTTCATTCCAAAATTCTCCAAATACAACACACTATATCTTCTCAAACATTCGGGCCTTTTAAAACCAACAACGGGGAAGAAGATGAATAGTGTTTCTTATCTTCCACCTCATCTTTTCCTTCAACCACACAAGTCAAATGGATTTCAGCCCATATCTTGTTCATGTAGCTATATTAACACTCATTGGTTATTAAATTTGACCACACAACTAAATTCACCTCCTTACAAAGAAGATAAATAACACTAGAATCACTAAAAAACAATTATTTTTATATTTTCCTTCTATGGCTTTGAACACACAAAATAAAATATATAATTCATTAGCATGTCTATTAAATGTATACTAGAGGTAAAAAATCAAAGTCCAAAAAAAGCTTCACTTCATCTATAGAAACTTGAGAATGCGTTTAACGGTTGCTGTAACGTATTCTACATGATCCTTCTTGGTCAAAGGTTTAACCGTCCCCTCTAACCAATACTGGTGGCCACGACTTCCCTTTATAGACCCTCAAAACACCTTTTGAATGTCACTTTTCAGCTGCCGAGCTCAACACATCCGACTTGCAATAAGATTACCATTGCTCAAGCGTCAGGTTGAAGATTCCCGTGCCATCGCTACTCCACACGAGATTGCTTTGGCGGTCAAGAAGGCCCAGCTTTATCTTGAGGGCGCTCATGTGGCGATGCAAGACCCATCAACAGAAGAGGCTGATCCGACAATTGTGACAAAGAAAACTCGAATTCCGATTTCGGCTGAAGCTTCTCATTATGAGACTAAAAAAAATCCTTCAATTCGACATACTAAAATCTTAAGTGAAAAATAAGGAAACTACATCAAATTGATGACGCTCTCAAACAAATGCCTCTTGTTAAATAAATGGATTGCTCTATAAAGAGAAGGCGTCACCTTGAAGCTAGTAAAATGATGTCATCCTTTTTATCTAAATTATTATAATCAATCCATCAAAATAACATATTAATATATGTTTTTACAACATGTACGCATTTACAATGCGACACCGCCATCACAAGAAGACAACCTTCAAATTCTAGAGGTCCAAGAAATGCGGCAAGAATTGGGACTGTATTTTAGCAAGCTACTTTTGATCAAAAGTAAGTACACATTACCTACACCTTTTTCCTCCCAATTTGCTTTTGTTTCTATCTATCGACTATAATATATTGCATTTAACTCCTATGTATGATACAGAAGATAATTACAAAGCAAATATTGGACTCTATGTTCACGTGCATGTAAGAAGATGTGTAAATGATTGTGTCATCATGTAGGTGAATCTAGAGGTGTCTCAATTGTTAACGTTGAAGATTGGAGCATCATCGTCTTCAGTAGTAGAATCTACATATCCCTTAGAAGATGTAGAAGGTTGATTTGTTACATTGTTGATTCCAATTGGGTGCATTGTCAAGAGTATTGGCAGCTTGACCTTTAAATGTAGAGTAAGAAGCTGCACCTACGAACGCTAAGTAAGAAGTTGCAAGAATACACCAAAGGTCGCAAATCAAGGCTCAAAATATTTTTGAATCTAGTGATTGTCTATACAAGGGAACCTTAATTGGCATGAGTTAAACGTACATTCTCTTGGGCAATCAAGTCTCGTTCTTTATTGTAGTTGAGTTGTTCTTGAAATATCTCCCATTGCAGTTGAGTATCTTATTTATTCAATTTCTCCAATGTGCTTACAAGCTTGTCACTAGATGTTTGTGTTGCTTGTGCAATTTTTGTATACCCTAAAAGTGATTTCCACCTATGACCCGTATTGCCAAGCTTTCGAGTTAGTTCCTCGAAAGTGGCTTCGGAGGATGACAAGACCTTGAGAGCATTGGCAGGTGTTGCATTGTTACTAGCAGGAATAGATACACGAGCAAAAATTACTACTTTGGATTTGCATTTAGCAATTGTTCTGAGTTTTCCATAGTCGTTAGCTTCAACTAGAACGTTGAAGTTCAAATTCAAATTGATAAGGGTGGAACATTGCCAACACAAGAGCCTCTAGGACCGAGGCTGATACCTCTAGCAATCACATGATCCACACCGTTGCTCTCTTTATTTGGTATATTGTAATGATGTAACATTGTTGCACGATTGTAGACGACATCTCAAAGCTAACTAAGATCGTGAGAATGCGAAGGATTCATGATTGGACGAATGCGTCTATATTGATGTAATTCTCTTTCAAGAAGTTGCGAGGGAGATGCTTAGCTACATGTTGAGGTGAGCTCATGACCATTAGTCCTCATTTATGCCAATATCATTATGATAATTGTGTATTTTCTTATAGTCCACTAGAAGCGTAGCCCATTTGTCTTTGCATGCTGCAGAATCTCAAAAGCACTCTACCAATTGGCCGCATATTTCCATCACCCTATCAGCAATCAATCTCCATTAAAAATTCTCCCGCCGCATGAGATTAGACCCATGGTACATTGTCCAATTCGTCAAAGAACTTCTCATGCTTCACACGGATGAATACAGAGATCTCTACTTGAATCCAATTTGGTTGATGCTCCTTGCGAGGTCGCCTAGGTGGACAAGGTGTAGATGGTATAAAGGCCATGGCTCCCATCTTCTTTTTCCCCCTTTGACTAGTCACACAGACTGGCTAGCGAGGTGCATCTACAAATTGAATCATCAATGTCAAGGTAAGTAAAAGTGCAACAGAACTATGAATTTCTTTAAATGTTTGTAGAATTGTGAATACTACACGTAATGAAAGGTAGTTGAATCATCAATGTCAAGATTCAACTACGGCAAAATTATCACAAAACTCTTTGAAATCATCTTTTTTTTAAATGCTTTGTAGACTTTTGAATAGTACAAGTAATGGAAGGTAGTTGAAGATAAAGCGCAAAAATCAAGGTTTCAATCAATCACAAGGAATTTTAGCAGATAAAAGATCAAAAATTGAAGCGAATGACAAGTAGAGATGAATTCAGTACTTACTTTCGGTACTCTAATTTGAATTTGTTGAAGTTGCTGCGTGGGCAAAAAGATCTTTGTTGCTGCATAAATCTCCACTACCAATTTCTACCATCTTCCAAGAATTTGAAATAAAAAACGGCGATTCAATTGCCACATTGAATCACTGCTGACTCCAAGTATTCTATCGAAATTGGAATTGCCAAAACTCAAAACACACTTGCAAATGCACTAGCAATTGCTCTCAAGGGTGCACTCAAAATTTAGATCACAATGCAATCCCTCAGGTGAATGCACTCAAAAATCTTACACAATACACAAACAAGAAAGCAGGGGAAGATTTGATGTGACATGAGACTTAATGTGGGGTGGTATACTCGATTTTACAAACTCCGGGTTTTTTTCCCTTAAATCTACGTTTTCATTTTATTTTCAACTAAATTTACACTTTTCATCCAACCACTACAAATTCCTTGTTAATTGCATAAAAAGGTTTCATTAACTAGTAATCACGGCGCCGAACACGTCAGCTCAAGAATGCCACATCAGATTGCCGCGTAGGTTTAGTTACTATAGCTATCATAGGTGTGCAACGGCCCTAAGCTTGATAGCTTCTAGAATCCTTTAATGTAGTTATTAGTGCAAATCATATTTAAAAAATAAAATTGACAACACAATGTTGCATTATCTAAAAGTTTGGAGATGAATTTTGTTTGTCAAGAAGTTTTGGTTGTTTAACACCTAAAGGACCATTTGTCCGTTCGAGAGACAAATGGGATTTTGGGTTGGTACCCACAATCCCAATTTTGTCATGATTTATTGAAACTTTTTTTGAAGAGAGAAAAATTGATTAGTTTTGTAAAAATATAATTATTTTTCAATTGGTGCCTGGAAACAAAAATTAAGCTCAAATAAACCTAATACAAGGGAGAGTGGGGGAGAAGGGACAACAAAAAACAATTTAAAAATTTGAATTTGAATTTTCTTCATAGATTAGATTTTTGTCAACATGGAAAGATTTGGTTCATTCCATTTGGATTTGTTATGAGAAAGTTATGGACAATCTTGTTTTTCAAGCAATTAGAGCATTTTTTTGAAAAAATAACTTATAGAATCCATTTTTGAAAGTAATGTTTATGATTTTTGAGGAAAACAAGTTCCATATGGTTTAATTTGCTTGGTAGAACAATCTCACCATTGGGATTAGTGCATTTTAATTCCATCTTAGAGATATTAATAATTTAGATTTTTCCTCTAACTCATAATCTTCTCTATCCGTTATTGATTGAGATGAAGGTTGACACACATATGGAATATTGAGTGTTAAGGTTGTCCCTAGCTAGCAGATGCCTGTATGCACATCCTACCTTCAAAGTTGTCAATTTCAAAGCAAGTGGTATTTGTAGTATCATCAAAATTGGTGTACATTTAGGAGAAACTAGTTTGTTTCAAGTTTTGCTTCTCTTTGCCTCATGAAGTTGGCGATTGTATACCTTAGTGTCATTGAGCTTTGGTTTCCTTGTGATTTGTTAAGAGGAAAGACATATACTCACCCGGGTGGAGGCAGATTCTTTTGCATAGGGATCTAGTCGAGCGTTATGGTGCGTGCTCATTGGATTTAGAAATGGTTGATCTAATTGCATGTAGATAGTACTTTTCTTTTTTGTATGTTTGATTATATTTCTCCAAGGTCCAGTGCAAGTCATTAAGATGTAATTTTGAAGCAAGGAATCAAACAATTTTTTTTACACCATATAAATTTACATTGTTGCAAACCTTAATCTACAAGAATTAATTTTTTATTTTGAAATATGAAGACATAAGGTGGTTGTTAGTAGACTAATGTGAATTGTAGTATTTGTGTCTTTTTTTTGTCACCCGAGCGTTGTGTTGATGCAAGTTGTGAAATTTAATAATGTATTTAGAATTGCATGCATATCAATAGGGAAACCAATCACAAAACCTCAAAAGCCTCTTTTTTTTTGAATTTGTAAAGGCATATTCTATGCAAATGCTTTGTTTGTTGTTATACAGCTATAATGTTCATATGAATCATATAGGTTGCTTAAATTTGTAGTCATTCTTCTTGTTTGAGTGTGCAACATTCACAGTTCAAGTCCATGTAACACTAAAATCATGAGTGAACATGCTAAATCTTCAATTATGATACCGAATAGTTTGCCTTGTTCATTGTATTGATGTATTTTTCTAGTCATTTGCTGTTAAATTGTATTAAATTGCTCAAGACCAAAAAACAAAGCTTTTAAAACAAATGTAGCCTACCAAAAAAAGATTGTAAATAAAATTTAAACAAACAATAGCCCCACATATAGTACTCAGCATTAGAAAACTTTATACAATAGGATACCTTAATAAATCATAAAAAGAAAAATAATATCTTCCCATAAAATACCTTTTGGACACATGTATATGTAAAAGTTAATAGATAATGTCCTTCTTGAAGTCATGGAAGTATTCATTCATGATCATTTTTTAGGTCTTAAAGAAAGAAAAATGTTGCAATTGGATGCTTCAATCTTAATCCTCCTTGTCTTTACTATAACATTTAGCTCCATCTCAATCAAAATTATGGCCCATGAAAAGGATGAAGAATGATTTGGAGGCACAAAGCATTGAGGAGAATTCCCTTTGGAAACAATCATCATCCAATGTGTAAGTCCTCTGTCCCATGGAATTTCACAAAATTTCATCTAAAATCTAAATCTATTATGAAAACTTTCCATTGCATTTTTTTCCCTCTAGAATTTGTACCTTACACAAGGAAATTTTTATAATCTCATCACAAGAGATATTTAACATGTTGACTTGTGAACAAAATTTCTTAAGGCAATGCGGATACTATAAACCATTTGATGATCTTTGACACTCTTAAATTCAACGGTGTTAGTATGTGAGCTCAAGAATGCAAGCTTGTGAGCATTGAGCCTACCATACAAGTACCTATAATATAGATACCACACACTATAGAAGGTGTATGTATTATAAATACCTATAACATGGGCATTTGTAATATGCATATCTTATAATCATAGACAATTTCTATAGTATATACACCTATAACATAGGTGTGTAATATTCTAGGCTTATGGGCTCACACTCCTATGCTCACATAATAGCAACCCTCCTCTTAAATTTACCAAACCATTGATAATTAACCTCTAAAGTCTCATATCTCCTTGGGGACAAAATGGATTTCAGATAGGCTCATGTAACTTCAATTTTTTGAAGCTTTTTTGTAAAATAGAAAAAATACATTAACTTTTGGGGAATATAATTTTATTTCAATTGGTGCCCGGGAGTAGAAGTTATGCTACAATAAACTCAAAATAGGGGAGTTTGGATAACCAAAAAAATCCACAAAAACTTGAAATAAAATTTTGTAATTCTTTTTTTTCATAGATTATATTTTTTTCTATACATAAAGCTTTGATTCATTCCATTTGAATTAGTGATGTGAAAATTATGGAGCTTCTTATTTTGCATGCAATTATAGAAACTTCTTAAGAAAATAATGTATTGGATTTATTTTTTAACTTAATTTTCACAATTTAAAAAAGAATTCTACAAGGATAAACATGCTTGCTAGAATAATCTCACTCTTGGCATTGGTGTCTTTTAATCCCATTTTAAAGCTATTGACGATTTAGATTTTTCTTCAATCTCGTACCTACTTCTACTAAAAAAATTTAAAGAATAAAAATCACATTTTTTTTGTTTGAAAAAAAAATCCCTAAGCTTCAATTCAAATCTTCAGCATAAAAAAATTAAATTCAAATATATAGTGCAAAAATTTTAAGTTAAGAAGATTCAAAGTCAAATAATTTAAGGTAAACCAGCCTACAACAAGCAAAATGGTAGGTTTGCCTTGCTAACATTTTTGAATTTAAAAAAAAAAATCCTATATTAAGGCAAAAATAAAAAATGAAAAGAGCAATTGAAATTTTATTTTTTTGATAAAGTATAAATTTGATGAATTTTTGAAGTGTTGCCTAAGTGGTCCAAAATAGTCTCTAGACAACTCCACTGAACCACCCCAAACTGTATCCATAATGGTCATCTTACCACCTAAAGCAATCACAATATTCTCTAACATGGCTATGACACAAAGGAATAAAAAAATTAAATCTTGTAATGAACTTATACTAGAAAGGTAAAAGTTCCTAAAGGAGTCACTAATAACTCCATCACCATCACCCAAGGCATTGATTTTGGCCACTAATCAATGTAATGAAGCCCTAATCACATTTATTAGCAAAAGTTTGCCATCATGGGTTGATGTAAGATTGTAATGGGTGGTTTTCTATGTGTTTGCATTGGGCGGTTTGCATATTATAGGCTCATTTACCTTAGTCATGGACTATGCTCCCACTATAAGAAACCCGAGTTTCAGGTGACGTTAGCATAATTTTTGGAGACGGATTTTTGTGGATGTCCGAAAAAAAAACTTGTGTTTTTATATCAATAATAACGTTCAATGTTATTATTGACATAAAAACACAAGTTGTTTTTTTGGACGTCCACAAAAATCCGTCTCCAAAAATTATGCTAACGTCACCTGAAACTCGGGTTTCTTATAGTGTCCAAAACTTCTTTTCTTCACTTTGAACGCAAATATCTTGAAATCTATGTGCTAAAAGTTTCTGAAATTTCTTCTATATATACTTATAATAGTTTTATATAAGGCCACATAATTAAATATGCAAAAAAAAAATTGTAAATTTTTTTCTCTTCGCAATAGAAATGATAGTTTTGAGTGTTTTTTGATGAAAAAAGGCTTTGGAACTTTAGGGTTTAAAATTTTGCCTAAAACTTCCCCTAATGACTTGTCACCACACTATCACGGTAAAAGTTGGGCAGATATTTGAATGTCTTCCCCCCTCAAGATCAAATAAAAAACAAAATGCTCTCTCAAAAGTCAAGATACTCAAATATTGCTTAAAACTCAAATAATTCTTAACTTGTGTTAAAATGAAAGGATTCTCCTATTCCCATATAAAACATATTGGTTATTTATTATTCTAACAATGGATAGCAGGCGACATGCAAACTTTATATGAATTTTGGATAGAATCAGAATGATTGATTCAGACTTAGAGAAGCCTACCCTCTATATAATATTATAGAATGTTATGATTGTTACAATTTTGACAAGTCAAGTTAACTAAGAAATTGTAGCCCCAATAATGTTTTGTTTATTCCTCCTTCTTCTTACAATTGTTAAAATTATATTTTTTGTGATACTTTTATGGTAGCATCTTGCTAGCTTAAAATACACCAGTTTTGAACTTTCTCTACCAAATTTATCTTTGTGTAAGCTCAATGAGTACATCAATCACTATGATCTCCATTTTTTATTCAAAATTTCATATTATTTTAATCATTTTTGTAATTACTTTAATTCTTATCAATTTAAAAAAATGATATGTAATTCATTATTATGTTTTTCAATTATGAAATAATGACAAAATATCAAATGTTTAAAGTGTGTATTTTAATAGAGAAAATAATGAAGTTTGACCAAGCGTGGACATAAAACATCCCTTACAGGTTAATCTAGAATTACACTCAAAAAATGATGCATGCTCGTACACCAATTAGAAGCAAATAATAATCCGGTGTTTGTCTGGGACCATCCACCACCATCCATGGGAGTTGATTGTAAAAAAATTGATAAAAAAAAATTTACATCAAATGTCCAATCGTCCGCCAAAACTAATGGCGTTCAAGGCGGACATCTAATTGTCCGTCAAGCATCCCCTAGCACTTAGTGAATGCCTTGGGATCAAAAGGGTGGATGCCAAAAGGTGGACACCTAAGCGTTCAATAGCAACGCTTTGCGAAAAAAGTTGACCAATGGAAATCTTGGGGGGGCCGGGTAGTTATCCTAAGTTAAGATGACAAATCTTAGTGTCATATACCATTTAGGGGCATCATCTTCATCCATCCGTCTTTCCATCCAAACATCCTAGGCATGCATCAATTATCGTTTTTTTACTACTTTTGTCTACCTTCATAAGGTAAAGCTTAAAGCACCAATGAATCTGAAATGCCCGCTACATAGCCAACTTGGCGTGTAGCCTCTCTCCCCAAAGCACAATACAAAGGTCTTGTTCTAAAATTATGAAAGTCATTCTTCACCAAGTCCACATCTTTATTTTTTTGTCAACCTTAGAGAAAAAATATCCATAATGTTGTTGATCTTTGTATCTAGATCAAAATTGTTATGTGAATTGCAAATTGTTTTTTGTCTTAGAAAACACAACTCAAGAAATCAATCTCTAATAGGATTATTGGTTGGAAAGGTCAATTAGTCTATCATTTTATGAATCATGACTAAATTCACTTTTAAATGTAGAAGGATTCTTCAATTAGACTTTTATAAGGTATTTTATTGCCAATTCTTTTTATGCTCAAACACTATTAAATTCCTCTCCTACACAATCTAATCTATATGCTATTGACAAATGGATGTTGTCATTGTCATGTACTAGTACCTACAAACCTAGAGACAATTTGTCAGATTTGGTCAATTTATCATTATAATAGATGATTCCATTGATTTAATCAAAATTTCAATTTGTGTGTATGTATATATATCATTTGTGATAATCTTTTTATTTTCATCTTTTAATTTTGGCCAACTTTGCATAGTCCTATCCATAAGCTACCTTATTAGCCTAATTGCTAATTTAATATATTCAATAAAATTTTGTAATCTATGGCAATTTGTTTCCATCATGCAAAGTATGAAGTTCAAAATGCAACGCTCATAGTCATCATGTTGAACATTGCGACACAATGTCTAGAACGTCTAGTAGACCCCTTGTTTGTTTAGTTAAAAATATATCAAGAATATTTGAAAATATTTGAAAATATATTTAGAGTATTTGAAAACGTTCTACAAGTACATTTAATGGACTAAATACATGTCCAATGCAACACCGTTCAATAGACGTTCTACAAGACACATATGGACCAAAACGTGTCTAGTAAGATAACCTAAGGAACACTCATAGATTGTTTATTTGATTGTTGATCTTCCTTTCTCCTATTCCAACTCCATCACAACCAAACAATAAGACGATGTAGGCTCCTACTATAAGTGTTTCTTGCAGTCACCCCCTGTCAATTAAGTTTTGGTCTATACCAATGTTTTTTCTTTGTGCATTTTAATTAGACTAGTTTTTATTCAAGATCATAAAATATATGCGATGGCTAGTTCTGTCTAATAAGATTATATTCTAGACAGATCAAGTATATAATAATTCTTTTATTGAAAGAACTAAAAATATACGGAGTACAAAATATCAAGTAAACAACTATTTCGGCATTTGAATTTGTAGAATATAGAAAAAAAAAAAAAAAAAAAAATATATATATATATATATATATATATATATATATATATATATATATATATATATATATATATATATATATATATATATATATATATATATATATATATATATATAACAAAGTTTGACCATTTGTAAAAAATCATTAGACAGAAGAGTTAATTGTAAATTGTGTACAAGGCGGGACCAGGAGCCGGAGTTTGGGGAAAACATAGGACCAAACTCCCTTGAGCACCCAAACTCAAGTCTGATTGAGTTTGTTACCGTGTTTGTTTTGTTCTATTCTTAGTTAAATCTTCCTCTGACGCAGGTTTAGAAACACATGACAATTTTACGATTAACTCTATAGTAGTGCACAACTTCCAAAATCACCAAAAATATATACATTCCAGAATGTAGGTTAAAAAAAGCTGAATATATAGACTTCTATAGAACACATAATTAACTTTCTAAAAAGATTTTTGAAACATTATGCAATCATATTAGAGCAATTTAAACTGAGAAGTAAAATTATTGAAAAAAAGAAGATATAAACCTCATTAATGCAGTGTCACAATTTTGAATTAAAATGTTGAAAAACAAAATATTTTGAGATTTATAATTTGTTGTTGCAACTTCTGAAAGAATAAACCTCAAATTCTTTTTGCAACTTCTGAGAATAATAAGAACTAAGTAATTTCAAACAAAATTTGTCACTGATGATCCTTATCTAGATTAAATCCATGTAGTGGGACACATTACTGTATTGATTAATGTGCCTTGTACCATAGCCACAACCGAAATAAAAATAAAAGTAATTTTTTAATTTTTTAATTCATAAAACTTCAAAATTCAATAACTTTAACATTGTAGGTCCAAACTCCATAAAACAAAGCCCCTGCATCCCTTCCAATCAAGGACTTTCCAATGGTACAAAAAATGCAACAAAAGGGGACACGGTCTAGGAGATCTCACTATAATAGACAAATAAACAAAACAAACAAAAGAGAGTCTAACATAAGGTAAAGTATGGATTGATTAATCAATAATAATAGTCAATAAAAAAATAAAAAAATTCTCATTAAAATTGATTTTATTAGCCAATTTTTCTATAAAATATATCTATGATTGTAGAAATATATAGTTCTAATAATCCCTAAAGTTCCAAGGCCATTTTTTTGTCAAATAACACTCAAAATTGCCATCTCTATTGTGTTTGCTTAAGAAAAAAGAAAAAATATTTTTCTTAGAATCTAATTGTAAGATCTTGTACTTGACTTGTCTCAAATCATGTGGTAGAAATTTCATGAAGCTGTTTATTTGTATAGACTGGAAGATATTAGCATTCAAAGTTGGATTTTTTTTTTAATGTTGTTTTGCAATTTTAGATTGCTTTGACTGCCATTGATGGAAATTTTTTGCACTACACACTTTGAATTAAAAAGAATTTATGTTGTAAAATTAAGTTGAAAGTGAAGGAAAAAAAATTCAAAAAACACATACTTGATTTTCATTCTTTAAAAGATTGTTAGGTAGAAGTAGATCTAAGATTAATTGTAAACTATATTGTTAATAGCTCTAAGATGGAATTGAACTGACACAATAGATCCAATGGTGAGATTGATTTTGCAAGTATACTTAACTCTATCAAACAAAAAATTCTAAAAAATTCTAAAAATTGCATTAGAAAATGAATCCAATAATTTATTTTTTGAAGAAGATGCTTAAATTGTTCAAAAAATAAGATTGTCCATAACTTTCTCATTATTGGTCCAAATAAAATGAATCAAAGATTCACATGTAGAAAAAAATACAATATTTAAAAAAAATTTAAAAAAAATTATTCAGACTTTTTGTGATTTTTTTTTGTTGCCTGCCAACCTTCATTTTCAGCTTATTAGAGTTATTCGTAAAGTACCCAAAACCGGGGTTTAAACCCTGCAGTTTTGTGAAAAAGCAGGTTTTGGGCAAAAAGTCAATACAAAAGTGGGTATCAAACTTTCTTAAGCACCCAAATTGACCAAAAAGAAGTTTGGTCCAGACTTTGCCTGTGGTTTAGTGGTTGCCTACGGGGTCGTGGTCGCCTGCGGGATCGTCCGTCGGAGGAAATTTGTGGGAAAAAGTCCCCTCCAAACTGGGGGGGACTTTACAAATAACTCTATTGTGCTATAACTTTTGCTCCTAGGTACCTATTGAAATACAATTATATTTCCAAAAAGCTTATAAGTTTTTCTAGCTTTACAAAAAAATTCAAAAAATTATGATGAATATTGTGACCGTATGAGCCTATCCAAAGTTGCATTTTGGCCCTCGTAGGGCCAATGGGACTTTAGGGATTGATGATGATTTTCAGTTAAAGATTGCTCTCTTGTTTATTTTTTGAAGGCTTAATTTTAAAACTAGAAAAATTTGCTATGTAAGATGAACATATTTGTGGCTTTGTCATCAATAAAATAATTATCTCTAAAAAATTTGGAATTTTGATTTGTACATATGTTAACCCCTAAAAGCCCATTGTCCCTTCGGGGGACAAATGCGATTTCGGTCATGTACCTTTTTGCAACCACGTTTGTAATATTTTTTGAAAAATTTAATGGAGGTGGAGACTGGGAAGACCTAGGTGGGGACATAATTTTTTTTACAATCGGTGCCCGGGAACAACAGTTATGACCAAATAAGCTCAAAACAGGGGACGGAGGGCAGCCTAGGCAACAAAAAAAAAATGGCAAAAAGTTTATATTTTTTTTTTTAATATTTTTTTTCTTGTAGATTATATTTTTGTCTATCTGGGAAGCTTTTATTCATTTCATTTGGATTTGTTATGAGAAAGTTATGGACATTCTTGTTTTTTGGGCAATTAGAGCATCTTCTTGAGAAAATAACTTGTAGGATTCATTTCTGAATGCTATTTTTGTAATTTTTTCAAAAAAATAAATTCTTATGGTTTAGTTTACTTGCTAGAACAATCTCACCATTGGTATTAGTGTATTTTAATTCCATCTAAAATATATTAATATTTTTTATTTTCCTTCTATCTCGTACCTACTTCTACTTAACAATTTTTTTAAGAATGATAATTAAGTTTTTTTTAATTTTTTTGTTCCCCCTAGACTCTCAACTTGATTCTCCACTAAAAAGATATAAAGCTCAAAACTCTGTAGTGCATAAATTTTATGTTAAAAATGTTCAAAGTCAAAAAAATCCAGTCCCGCAATGTGCTGAAATACTTGTTTTTTCCACTTTAAACGCAGATATCTTGCAATCTGAGCGGTCAAAAGTTCTGAATTTTTTTCCACACATTCTCATACTAGTTAGGTGTAAGATCCTACGGTTATATGTGCAAAAAAACATTTTCCAATTTTTTTTACTATTTGCTATAGAAATGGCAGTTTTCAGTGTTTTTTGGCAGAAAAAAGGCCTTGGGCCTTTAGGGGTTAAAGTTTATATTTTGTACATATGTCAATCTGCCTTGTGATCAAGAGGCCAGAGTGTCCCAATTCAAATTTAAACTTTTTTAGGATGTGATTAAGAATAACACGTTTATACGTGCAATTGCTATAATAAAATAAATCGATTCATAGGAATGTAGGCACACAAAAGAATCATACTTCTTAAGAAATTTTGGAATACTCTTGAAGTCTAAAATATGAACCTTCAAATTCTGAAAATAGGTGTACATAAGATTGATTCTAAGTTTTCATGTCTACAATATATAAATGTAGACAAAATCTTGTAGGGGTAGATTTTGCAACCATATAGCACCTAAGTGTACTGGTAGGTGGCCAAGTAGGTGCTAAAGTTGTACAAATAAGTCTAAAATCTCAGTAACATTTGCAAATTAGAGGCATGATGAAAGGTTGTTGACAACAATCAAATATCTTAACTGTTTAATGCCCTCATCCTTTAAAAAAAAATTTGTACGCTTTTGTTTATATCTTTATGTAGATATATCATTTACATCAATGTCATTAAATCGATAATATAGAATTTTTATCATTTGAAGATTCAAATATTACTTGGGATGAATGCAAAGCTCTTTGGACAAAATCATTACTTCCAAACACTTGTTCATCATCAAGAATATGGACTTTGCAATGTTTAAAAGTAAATATTTAAAAGTTTGTAGGGAATGGTATATATGGGTATTGTATTTAATTCCTAGAATACAAATTATGTACTCAAATATGGCAAGCCATGCACCATTGGATTGATTTTTCAACTATTAGTTTTTTTTCATTTGAATGTCAATTTAACATCTAAAGCTTATCATGCTAAAATACGGCAACATTCATATTAAATACTTAACTATTTTGTAGCTTCTTAGAACAGGGGAGGTGCAATAAAGATCCAAATTGGGAGTGTCATGTGTCATTGCACCCTACACAACATGTGTACCATTTTTTTCACTCAAGTAACTAAGTGAGCCCATTGTAGGTAAAATTATATTAGTGGTACACATTTCTGAATGTACACCACCATTACAATTTTGTCCACAATGAGCTTATTGACCTTAAAAGAGAGAAACAAGTTGGAAGTTGCAAGACTGTAAATTCATTTGACTTTAAAAATTGCATAAAAAACACCATGAATTAGATTCCATTAAAAGCCTCCTCCACTATTGGAACCTTTTTGAATTCATTTTATGATTGAAAAAAGAAGATTGAACAAACCCAGGCATTGAGATAACAGGCTCAAAAACAATTGTATAGGCATTAAAAACCGCCCCTATAAATGACTGTGAAATGGACATGAAGTGACTCTTAAATTGACCTTCATGATCATTGGTTGTGTTGTGTATAGGCAGTTATCGCCTATTTTGAGGTGATAGTGATAGTGACAAACCATGTATAAATGCAATAGTAGAGTAGTCAAAGAATTAATTTTGCACACATGGCGCGATGTCATTGGACACAAATTATTTTTATTTCTCTACATTGCAACGTACATATTAAATGAGACACAAGAAGTGTTTCATTGGCAATAACATAAGAATCACACTACAAAACTACTGAGCTCGTCTCGATCACCATAACACACTCGATTGAACATAGGAGCAACTCCTTGCATTGCAACACCTCCACAACCAATCTTTGTTGATCACTGAAGAATATGAAAATATGTTATTGGTCATTTGCTCAGATCAACGGGTTAAGTATCATATGGGATGCAAAACTATGTTTCTGTCATCGTATCAAGTTTGTTGAGCTTGACAAAATTTTCTTGTCATCATTGCAAACATACGCATTCTTTTACATTGTTTTCTTTTAAAACAAGAGCTCAAGTGGCATACCCCGCCCTTTGCAAAGGTGTACCAAACATAATTTGTTAGTGCCATGACTACACATCTTTATTTCATTATTAGGTACTTATGGATCTCTAAGGTGGTCTTAACCCTAACGCTTAACTATGAGAAAACGTTGGAACGTTGCCTCAATTCCCACCAGAACTCTACATGTCGTAGTTGATCACAAGAAAACAACACGCTTAGCGTTGGTTGTAAACTCACGTCAACGTACGTGGAAAACCACAATTTCTCTAGGTTGAATTGGTGCTTTTCCCATGCAGTAATAATCTTACAAAAAAAGCCGAAAGATCTATCAATAGATGCAAACCAAAGAGAGTGATATATCAATGCCCTGACATGCAAGACATCAATTTTATGCAACACGAAAATTGACCAAAATACAATAAGAATTTGAGACGTAACTTGTAAATGATTATGCTGTTAGAATTTTTTGTCATAGTTACACAAAGCCAACCTCAATTTGAACAACCTCAAAACGTGACTTACTTCAGCATGAGACCATTGACAACTTCATATTAAGACAAAATAATATCATCCAAAGGAAGTAGAACTTGCTGCATTCAGATAGGGATGCATACTTGGACTTAAAAAATAAGCAAAACAAACAGTGGCAGTCCTCCCTTAATGGAACCCTATGTTGAAATCTGTCTTTAAACATGCAACACAATGTCCATATAATATCATTGGCGCAACAAGTATGCACAAATTTTATAATTACAGAGGAAATAAATCCTAAGCTAACAGCATTGCTCAGTACCTCAGCACAAGATTGAAATTGCACCCCTCAACTATATACCAAAGAAATATTTTGACTAAAAGTAGTCTAGAGTGCATACATCAGGAACTTCAAGGCATGTGAACATGGTGCCACAATGGTGCATTGAAATGCAATTAAGTTAATTTGGTGCCAACCTCTGTACCAACCTAGTATGGATAAAATGACACTAAAATGACCTGTATGTGGCCTTTGGTGTCAAAATGGCACCAAAACAATCTGGCCCAACTTTTCTGATGTAGTTTTTGCAACAAATGCCAGCATGAAATCCTGAAATGGTCATTACACAAAACCTGTGCACATCAACCTAAAGTGCCTGCTGTATGTCCATGGCATAGCGCGAACCTCTTTGGCGCAGTGCAAATCCTAATCTGTAACCGCCTGCACTGAGATTGACGATTTTTTTTTTTTGAACCCTGGAGTTTATTTTGAGATTGACGATTTCATTGCTTATCAATGCCATTGATTTGAACATTAACATTTTGCTTTTAAAAATGAGATCGACGGCAAGGGCAGGGGATCATTATTTATTTACATTGTAATCGACGGTTGCTAATTCTTCACTTGGGGGAGGGGGGGGTCTAGGACGGAGCTGCCTATCTATTTTCAAGAGAGAGTCATTGAATGAATCAAAGATAAAAAAAACATTATTAATCCCAAGAATCAATCATTCTTTTTGCTTTTCCATCTTTCTTTAGAAGTTGCAAGTGTATGGTTTATAGAAGACCTAGGGTCATATATAGTGGCCTACAACACAAATACTTTGAAAATTCATAAGT
The DNA here is from genome assembly GCA_951799445.1 of Pseudisothecium myosuroides. Lineage (NCBI taxonomy): Eukaryota > Viridiplantae > Streptophyta > Bryopsida > Hypnales > Lembophyllaceae > Pseudisothecium > Pseudisothecium myosuroides. Next base: position 7,820,802 of record OX637291.1, on the reverse strand, counting down.
AATTCAATAATGCTTCAAAAAATAAAAAACCACTTGTGTTAGATTCCTCACCTATTTTCCTTTGTCTGAAAAATGAGCTAAAAATATTCCCATTCAAGGAAATACATGGAAAGGGCAGACTAGCCCTTTGATGAGCAGTTTCTGAGCTTGTTATCTTAACCCTAGAGCGCTCCGACGTCCATTTTTTGGACGATGAACAGATTCAGATCCTTGTTTCTGCCTCATTCCTGCTTGGATGAAAGTCATCTTAATTTTGGGTGATACTTTATCAAGTTGTTGTCCTATCCATCGGTTGGATTTGGTATTACTAGAATATATATATTTCTAAAATTACAAATGTGGAAGTATGTCAAGTGGTCAATTTGCATTGACTTTAGTTCAAAACTAGATGTGCAAAAATGAGGTCAAAGATGTAAAGGTCACAAAAATTTCAAAAAATCACCATATGAAGAGAACCTTATTTCAAATCCATTTCAACAAGTTTTACTCAAAAAATGATAATATTTTACTCGTAATTGAATTTAGAAGGAATTCTGAATTTTTTTTTTCAAAATTTATAGAAAAAGATTGGTGATAGCATTAGTAGATCTAACCGTACGGATAGAGTTTAAAAATCAAAATCTACAGCTTTCATTTGTATACCAATTCCAAAATATTCTTCCAAATTGAAGTTTATAATGGTTTTTCTCAAATCGTCAATTTTGGAGAGAAATCCAGACGTTTAGGGGTTAAACTCAAAACTCAAACCAATTGCAACCGGAAGAATCAGTAAACTCAGAACTCAAAAACCAAATGCAACCGGAAGAATCAGTAAACTCAGAACTCAAAAACCAAATGCAACCGGAAGAATCAGTAAACTCAGAACTCAAAAACCAAATGCAACCGGAAGAATCGGTAAAATAGGGTTAGGCGCCCGTTCTTCAGTACAGTTCAGTCCCGTCTCTCTCCCCGCCCTGCACTTTCGTTTTCGTGTTTTGGTCGACGTTGCTTTTTTCCGGACACAACCTCCTCGGACTCGCACCATGGACTCTTCTGTTCACTGCCGCTCTCCCACTTAATCTCACCTCGTCGAATTCCGTTCATTTCAATTCCATTTTCAATTGATCCTTTTGCTGTCTCTGCAGTCAGTCCTTCGCACAACAATTTGCCTGCCTCCCGATTCCTTTTTTTTCTCGTCACGCGAATTGGTTTCTGTTTTTTGCGGAAGCAGCTGAGCGCTTGGAGCTTGCGCTGGCGTGGGCCGATTGTGAAGGGCGTGGCGCAATTGGTGAGACAGTGCAATTGGTAAGGGTTTAGGAGGAGGTTGTTGAATTTGGAATCTTGTTTTAGGGTTTCGTGAGGTGGAACTTGGTGTAGGAATCGGAGTGTGTGAATTTTAGGGCATGGAGAATCCCGGTCGTTTGGTTGCTGTCAGTTCCTGCACTGGCTGTTCGAGGAGGTTTCGAGTGTGATCTGATCTGATAAAGCGCAGAAAGCGTCGGGGAATCGCTGCCATACCCGCGCCACAGATTCTATGGCCTCCGCCACTTTCTTGGGGTATAAGTAGGGTTCCATTGGGTTCTGATGAAGGGACGGTCTTTGTTTTGCAGATGAAGAGACGACCATGTTTAGCGTGATTACTTGCATTAAGAAATCAATTTCGGACTGAAACGCAGGACGACAAGCGCGGTCAGGGTTAGCACATTGAAATGGGGATCAAACCACGAGGAACTGTGACGCCACTTTCGGAGTCCATTTCGGTGCAGGATGCAGAAAACGTGGCCAAGAAAGTGGCGGAGGCCATAGAATCTCAGATGCAACAGCTTCGCACCCTTCAAGGGTTTGCAGTCGAGAACCAGTCCTTAACCAAGCTTCTCCTCGAACTTCCAGACCTTGTCTCTTACAATATTATGGTATTGCCCTTCTTTAAAACTCTGGAGGATGTGACTAACATTACAATACACTCATGGTTTGCTTCAAGAGTTTGTCCGAGGGGGTCATAGTTGATGACGTAATGCATTTGTTCTACCAGATTGAGAATTTTTAATTCAATATAGAACCTTGCGACCTGAAGTTGTGGCACAATTGACCTTCTAAATGGTTGCTGGAGTGCAGGTGCCGTTTGGAAAGGCAGCATTTATGCCAGGACGTCTGATTCATACGAATGAGTTCCTGGTACGGAATCTGATGGCTCCTGTCTCATAACGAATGCATTCCGCAGACCACTGAATTATCGGAGAAGACATCGTTTTAAATGTCGTGTTTCGCTCACATAGACGTCTATCGCATTCTCTAAGCTCTCCAGGTGCTTTAACCCCTTTAAGAGCCAATTCGATTGACTATGTTGTGAAAAATCAAAAATTCAGATTGCATGTGTGGGTCGAAAAATAAATAAGATTGGACAAAAGAAGTCCCTACATGGTTTACTCGAAACTGCCAAGAGAAAAGTTGATGCCTAACTTGGCTCTTTTGAGGGTTAAATGGATTAAGTCGCAAGAACTGGTTTCTCCTCAATCTAATCTCTTGAGTGCTACTATCTCCTGGACTGGGAGGTTAAGTGAATGTGGCTGAAGGTGAAAATAAAAGTGAGTGGGCATGGTTGGTTATGCATGATGTTGGCCATAGCTCAGGTCCTGCTGGGAGAGGGCTACTATGCGGAGAGATCTGCTAAGCAAGCGGCTGAAATCTTGACGAGGCGTAGCAATTTCATCACGACCAAAATCGATGCGCTCGAAGAGCAAATCAAGGACCTCGAAGCTGAGGCCTCCTTTGCTCAGGAAACTGCTGCTGAGGCTGCGGTGCGTCTTCTGCAGCACAAATGGCTCTCAATATGTACTCGTTTTTTGTCTCATTACATTTTTGAATTATTTTACACCAAAGCGGACGCTTGTATATCCATTGGAGTTGAAATAAATCATCTAAGAATGTTAGGGAAGGTAACCAGATGTACCAGTAGAAAGAAGAAATCATTCCCTGCATTGAACGATAGGTCCATTTTAGTATTATCAACTCCTGGCTTGGAAATTGAACTTTCTATTGTGGCTTGGACACTTCGAGATTAAGCCTATGTCTTCTCCAATCAGCCGTTGAAGCTAGAAATAACAGGTTTTGAATGATTTGGCATGTACGCGACTGGGAAAGGTTTAGCAAACAACGATGAAATGCTAACAAGTGATTCGGTCATCTTTAGTCATATTAATAGGTTCTTCTGTGGTTGCAGGGTGGTCTTGTAGAAATCAGGGAAGAATACACGGAGCCCGCTTTGCAACCTGCTCTGGAGACAACACAGACTAACAATGACATGGCAACTGCCACTTTTATGCAAGGTGCCAATTCTTATACCAGTATTGTCGATCACATTGACGATATTTCAAAAGAAGCGCGACCACCTTTGGCAGTGGATGGTGTCTTTTCAAGAAGTTGTTTATGGTTAACGATGTTTCAGTTCCTCGCTATTTTAGGTGACTTTGCGGGTTGAGAATCAATTATCTGAAGCTTCCGGGATTGTTGATTAATCCTTTGCAGGTGACAAGGAAATGGACAGGGATGATGAACATGCTCGAATTATGGCTCGACTTGCTGAACTGGAGATGGCTGAGGAAGCTGCTGAAGACGAGGAGGAAGATGAAGATTCAGAGGAGACGCAGGATGATTTTCGGGCAATCTTTAGGAGATCTCGTCTTGATGACTCGGATGAGACCGAAGTAGAAGAAGAAGATGAAGGCGCAGATGAAGAAGATGAAGACAGCGAGGAGGTAGATTTAGATGATAGAACAACCGCGAGTACATTCCTCAACAACAGAAGCGCTGTGCGCTTGTCAGAGGTTGAAGGGCAGGATCCGAGGCAGGGATTTGAGAGCAGTATTTTGCAGAGCCAAGTCCAAGCCAGGGGACCAGGATCTCAAAGTGTCAGTTTCCCTGCAGCCGGACCCAGTGAACAAAGACGGGTTAAGTTTTCCGAGGTGGACGACGCCTCAAAACCATCCTCTGCTGAGCCACTTCCGCCTAGGGATATAAAGGCATCAGATGCACAAAAACGGGTATGGGACTTTCTTACATCCAAAATGACTATCCTAGAGCAATTCGGTCGTTTTACTTCAGAATTGAAGCGTCTGACGGCTGTACACATTTGTTCCTGCAAATTCTATGGCAACAATACATGCATGCATTTAGCTCATCTGCTTTTGTCAGTGTTTAACCTGGTCTTCAGAAGCAGTTATGGATTTCATAGACTATGTCTCTTTTTCATGAAATTTAGTTAGTACTTTCATGTCTGTTTGAACGTGCATAGAATGCTCTGTCAAGACATTCGAGTTAATAACGTAAATCACTGCTAGTTGTGTAGATGTTGGACTGTGGTTCACTTATATAAATGAACCGATGTGTTTCCCGAGTATTAGGTTTATGAAACACTGCTTCATGTAATGATTCTGTTTCTGCCTAGGTTTCACTGATTAAAGATTCAGAATGATAACGCCTTTGATCTCTTCTTTTCCAGGCTTTCACTGGCAGTGTCATGGAGCGAAACACTGAACTTCTCCCTCCTTTATCACCAGCAGTGAGTTCGATAACATTGCTAATGTGATAGTTGCAGTGTACCTCAAGTACCTAAATGTTTTTAAGCTCCTTTTGAACTCTGAAACTCCAAAATCAGTAGCTTTTTCTTTTTTTTAAATTGTAGATTAAAAAATGACATTTTGTGCAGCCTGAATTTCAAAATTAAACTATTTCTACACTCAAAGTGTTGAGATTGACCTAGGGGGACGGCACGTGGAGAATTTGACACTACTACGAAGTGTTGTAATTCTGTCGCACTGATGGTGGAACATTTGTTGTTTTCAGGCTCCTGAGACTTCCTCAAGTCGACCTGTCTCGAAATTCAAGCAGCGGAAGGGCTAATATGCGGAACGTTTTGTAGCATTAAAGAGTGTAAGCTTCCTGATATACTACTGAGTATCTCGTGAACAGGGGACATTATTCTACTGAAGGAGTGAATCTTGCACAACTCTGCTGATTGCATCCAGCGTTTTGCCCGCAAACTTTTCATTCCGTCCGCTTTGTTGCCATGAAATTCATGCACACCTATTTGACAATAGACCATAAAGTCCATGTTCAAAACAGTGATTGTGACCGATGTTCTCGATTGATGAACTACTAAATAGGCAAATTTATTTCACTAAGCAGTGGCCGGATACAGTGTCAACCGTTTTGCCCAGCCAATTGATTCTCCCTTTGCAAATAGTGTACAGAGTACCCAAACCTCTCTAATGTTACCTTTTTTAGTAAGATCTCCTCATCCCCGTCTCTCTCGTTAAACTGTAATCGTATAGAACATGGGTACCCAATTAAAAACTCTCTCTGTTCTCTCACTATCTTACTTTGATATGTCGCTGGGAGTCATGTAGAAATTTCATAATAAGGGGTTTAACAAGTATAGAATGGGTTCTACACTAGATGGAAAAATTCATTCCATATGATCAATGAGTTCTAGATACCTAGGTTGTAACGAACAGGTACCGTACACATACAAGCAAGAGCCTTGTCCAAAATTTAGCTACAAAATGAAGGTAGTCTCACTAATTCCTGTTCTATCACAGTCTCAAAAGCCCTTCTCATATACCCTCTAAATTGACATGAACAAGACGCATGAAAAACAGTCGCTACACCTCATTTTGCATAGTTCTGTTCCATGTCGTAGTTCCAATTTCACTTGATTTGCTTTTTATCGACTCTGGAATGAAGAGGTGTGAGTCAATAGGACCTTGCTAGAAAGCAAGCCAATGCTACAAGGATAAAACCTCTGCTAGTTTAATTCCTTGTTTAGCATAACATTGCCCTAACCTAAATATGAGTTGGTTACCACTGTTCTCAAAAGGTGCAATGCCACATCTACTCAAAAATGTTATGCAAACGGCGAGAGATTGGCACTTTCCAGGGGAACCTCAGATCTTTAGGCAAGGTCGGAGTATTCAGAACTCTAAGCAATAGAACATCACAATGAGAGCGCCAGTTCAACGAATTTGATCAGACCACTGGAGTAATACAATGCAGACTATTCCAAAGCGGTCACAGAAACAAAATCTCAAGACCAATCACAACAGAAAAAAATAAATAGCAACTCCACAGAAGTCCTCACAAACCTCGTAATCAAGAAAAGAGTACACACACGGCGGCTAGATTGTAAAAGTCGCAGGTACGATGAATCATTACTGCAGTTTATCAATAATCCGGAAAACAATCGGATAGTCACCCCACATCTCAAAAACAATGAAACCAATTTCTCTCTCGTCTACAAATGCACTACTAACTGACCTGCAAAAGAAGCCCATTTCACCGCCCCTAATTTCCAATGCCAGAGATCATCGTGCACCGTACCATTCCAGGCACCATCTAAGAAGTCTTATTAAATAGACCTAATCAGTAGGACCACCCAGGCTTGGCCGGGGAAGCCAATGTTCCGATCCACAGGGTTAATTCAACCCATAAAAAATTTAAAAATCAAGCAACACCGAAGAATAGAGTGAAGATCCAACACTAGCTAGCTACTAAAAACTGTCACAGGTCGGGAGAGCAAAGCAAATTCTCGAACGATGTACACCAAAGTCTTTCGAATTCGCTGTTGTAGAGCGCGCGTTGAGGACGTCAATGTCGGCGTTTTGCAGAAACCATTCTATAGAACTGTCGTAAGAATTCAATAGAAATCATGTGGTAGCTTAGAGCCGCGTCGCTCTACACTAGCACCAGCATGCTCCCCCTTGTGAGACTAGTTTCCTGGCGACATCGCCGGCGCCCCGTAAGGCGACTCGTAAGGCGACTCCCCAAAGGGCGCCATAGCTGGACCCGCATCAAAATACGTGGGCGCCATCACGGGCTCCCACATGGGCGCCAAAGCTGGCCCGCGGACGTAACTTGGCGGCGGTGCAGACACGGGCGGCGTGGCAAAGTCCAGCTTGAAGCAGCCCTGATAGCAATACGACTCATTCGTGGCCGGGTCGATCAAACGCAGGAGCGTGTAGTACATGTACGGCTTGAGATTGCTCGCAGGGTTGGCGGTCGCGTTCGTGAGCGCCTTCCGAAGGGTAGTCTGGCATGTGGAAGTGATCGCATCGGAGTAGAGCGTGTTGGAGAAGCCGTACCAGTCGCAAGAAACGGGGGTTCCGGAGTCAGTGAGCACGGGGTCGGGGCCATAGGAAGTTGTGGGCTCGTCGGCGAAGTTCGCAGGGCGGGGTAAGCCGTCCTGGAGCCTGGCTGTCACAAAGGCGACAATGCAGGCGTACACCAACAATGTCGCAAGGGTTCTCGTCATGATCGATACGATGTCTAGATAGACCTGATCACCACTTCGAACCAAATCTCTAGACAATCGGATCCGGAGGTGATCGATTGATACGAGTTCGCACTCTGTGAACTGGAGACTGCAAATGGAACCTCCAATGCAACCTTCAACGTAACCTTCAGTGCAACCCTCGGTGCCACCTTCAATGGGACCCTCAATGCAACCTCCAATGCAACCTCCTAGTGTTGTGATGACTCCTCCTGTGAGAGGTCTCAACCTGGAGGGTTGCGAAGGAACCACGAATACTTGAACCAGCCCGGTCCACGGGATGCAACAAGGAACTGCAACAAGGAAGGCACTGCAACCACCGTTCCTAAGAATGTGCACAGAGTTCGATCAGCGGTTCGTCTGGCCGCAGCTACCATCTCGCGACCAGTGCTCGGCTGTGTTCGCGCGCTGGAGGCGCCAAATGCGTCGGTTTGTTGACTGGTACAGTATCTATCAAGTTCTTTACTTAGAAAGTAAGGGAGCTTGAAGAAATGGGATTGGGAGTGACTTACCAAGAGTTACTAATTTAAGGTGATATGAACAAGCGTTATTACCTGTGTCTCTACATACCGAAACAAGCGGTAACACGAAATTATACTGTGTGCGTAAAAATAAATAGGTAATAGTAGTAATTTACACTGCAATCATTCTGTCTAGCATGGCATTTTTGTTTTAGCTTTCAGTTGTTTTACATAGATGGGCAATTTCGTTAAAATGGCAATAATTTTTTTAAATGGCATGAAAACAGTTCAGAAGGGCCGTTCTGAAATCTATACACGTCCTAGATGGTTCAGAACGACCGTTCTGAAATCTATACCAGTCCTAGATGGTGAAAATGGCACACCGTCAAAGTGGCACTTGGAATACCGCCATTTTAACAAAATTGCCCATATAGTAATTTTAGTTTTTGATATTAAAAAGAGGGCCTTCAGTGCTCAAAAAGTACACAACATGAACACCCCAAGCTTACCCAGGTAGAATGAATGTCTTATTTCGTTGGTGACAAGAATTAATAATATTATCTCAAACTTCATAGACTCAATGATCAGTGTGCCAGGAGACTATGATCCATGCAGTAAGGAAGTCGGTGTACGATTTCTTCGATTTGAAACATCGCAGGCCTACGAATTCAGTATACTGTAGAGTACAAGGGCAGCACTGTATACGGCATGAATCGATTCAACTGGAATGGACTGATCACAGCACTTCAATCAGCACCGGAGTGGCAAGAGTTCACAAGGCACGCCTGAAGGGGAAACGCCACTTAGAGTTTCCTCCGAGGAAAACGCAGGAGCTTGATATTTACCACGGATGATAAAATATGGAAAATTTGAATTCACATGTCGAATCATGTTGTTGAATTCAAGCTTCAGTTGTCCAATGAGGCATGAGAGGTCCTAAAATAGGCAAAACTAGAACCACTTCACAATAGAGTTAATTGTAAAGTGTGTGCAAGGTAGGACCAGAAGCCGGAGTTTGGGAAAAACACGGGATGAATTAAACTTGCTGGAGCACCAAAACTCAAGTTTGATGGAGTTTGGTGTCATGTTTGCCTTGTACTATTCTTAGTTAAACCTTCCTAGAGCTGACACTGGTTTGCAAACACATGATAAACTTTAAAATTAAGTCTAATATGGAACAATTTTTTTCATTAGTCCCCATGTGGTGAATCCCTTCCCAAACAAGTGGCTTGCTTCCCAAACATTAAAGAGAATTTGGGGTCTCAAAAGGGCTGCTAGACTCTCAACCAACTATATAGATACAAAAAGTCCAAATAAAAAACTAACATATTGATTTTTTGAAGAAAAAAAATATTAATTTCTTTTTTTGGATGGATGGCCCAAATTTGGGAGCCCTCTTAAGGTCCCGATTTTCTTTTTTTCTTATTTTCTTTCTTTTTTTTTGAAACACATGGACAATTGTGACCCCATTTTTTTTCAATGCACCAACAACTCCCTCCAAAGTCATGATCCATCCAATTTCTTCAATTTATGTCTCCAATTTGACTCCGATCATAACATTTAGTAACTCTATAGTGATGGTGTGGTATATTCCACACCCCAATAGTGCTTCATCAGTAACTACTGATGAAATAGACAGGTGGAAGATGTAGAGACACACCATCACTGTAGAACCAAGGCAACATCAACACATGCTACTGAATGTTATCTATCTATCTGCTACTGAATGTTATGATTGTTTTCCCTGGACGGTCCGAATGTTCCAATTCGGGAGACTGCCTGTAGCCTGCTGGAGAGCTTGCTGAGGAGGCTGCCAGGTCTACGCCTGCTACAGCGGCGTTTTCATTGGCACAAATGGTTCTGTATGGAAGCGAGAGTTGGGGACGCTGGGGAAGCGCCAGTAGTGGTATTGCACGCCTCGAATCCCGCAGCTGAGAGCCTGGAGAAGCGGCGCCGAGCGCGCTGGACGGCGTCTAACTTAGACACAAGTGAGTCACTTGGCTGGCCGTGCACACGAAAAACTTGGACAGAGGCAGCAATCTTCATGCTTCTGGAAGCACCCACTCAATGAGTTATTAGCTGAAAGCCTTGAAAGCCTTGAAACCACCAAATGTAGGCACCAAATGTAGGTACAGCCAAATGTGCCACTGACCTTAAACCGTCATCTTTTGGCTATTGCATGATCTCCAAAATCAATTTTGTACCTCTCTAGAAGAAACCATTTAAGAATCAAACTTTGTTCCGCTTAATAACTTTTGCATATAGTAGAGTTAATCGTAAAGTTGTCACGTGTCTGTGAACTTGTGTCAGAGGAAGGTTTAACTAAGAATAGAACAAAACAAACACGGCATCAAACTCAATCAGACCTGAGTTTGGGTGCTCCAAGGAGATTGGTCCCGTATTTTTCCCAAACTCCGACTCCTAGTCCCGCCTTGTAGCACTTTACAATTAACTCTAGTATCCAAATGTCGGCCTTATTCTTTGGTGCAGGTTGGAACCTCCTTTCACTTGCCAACAAGAGCATATAAAAATTTGGTCAATCTAATAATAGTAATTACTCAACTGGTAGCAAAAAGTGGCGGTTTTGGATGTATCCATCTTAATGCCAAGTCCGGTTTTCAAGATAGATTTGTCACCATTCCATTGGATAGTTAAAAAAGCGTTATAACTCATAGTGGAGCTCCTCTTTCTCCACCTTTACTACCCCCTTTAGATTTGTGAAAATTACTAATATGGACGTTGGTGATGAACTATAAGACTTGGCATTATGTCCCATAATGCTCTCAAGACTTCCAGCTCTTAATCCCTAAAGGACCATTGTCCGTTCAAGGGACAAATGGGACTTGGGGCAGGTACCTACAGGCTGAAATTTTCTCCTAATTTTTTGAAACTTTTTGTGAATGTGAAGAATTGAGAGAAGTACGTGGCAGAAAAAAAAATTGAAATCGGACTTTTGAGCGAGAAGTTATGCCATTTCTTGGAATGTGTGGGGACAGGGGGTAGCAAAAAAAAATTTGCAAAATTTTGAATTTTTTTTTAAAATATTTTTTTTCTCATAGATTATATTTTTGTCTATCTGGAAAGCTTTGATTCATTTCATTTGACTTTGTTATGAGGAAGTTATGGACATTCTTGTTTTTCGGGCAGTTAGAGCATCTTCTTGAAAAAAATAACTTGTAGGATTCATTTATGAATGCTATTTTTGCAATTTTTCAAAAAAAATAAATTCTCATGGTTTAATTTACTTGCTAGAACAATCTCACCAGTGGGATTAGTGTATTTTAATTCCATCTAAAATATATAAATATTTTAGATTTTCCTTCTATCTCGTACCTACTTCTACTTAACAATTTTTTGAAGAATGATAATTATTTTTTTTTTAATTTCTTTTTTTTCCTAGACTCTCAACTGAATTCTCTACTATAAAGATTTAAAGCTCAAAACGCTGTAGTGCAAAAAATTTAAGTTAAAAATGTTCAAAGTCAAAAAATCCAGTCCCGCAATGTGTTGAAAAACTTGTTTTGTCCACTTTAAACGCAAATATCTTGCAATCTGTGCGGTCAAAAATTCTGAAATTTTTTCCACACTTTATAATACTAGTTAGGTGTAAGATCCCACGGTTAGATGTTAAAAAAGAACAATTAAATTTTTTTTTACTCTTTGCTATAGAAATGGCACTTTTGAGTGTTTTTTGGCAGAAAATAGGCCTCGGAACTTTAGAAGTTAAGCATTATCTAGTCACTTTCAATCGCTTGGTATTTTTTAGTCTATTTTGAACAGGATAGGATTATAATAATTACTTAGGCTCATGTTCCACCAAATTGAGAGATGAGGGGGAGAATTTTTTTGACAATATTAGAGTTAATTGTAAAATGTGTGAAGTGAGGGTGACAAGGAGCCTAGTTTGAAGAAAAGCGTAGACAAAACTCCTTGAACTAAGGTGAATGCAAGAAATACCTGTACTATTTTGCGTCACACCTGGCATTTTGATTAGTTTTTTGGCCATAACTTTTGCGTTCTGGCTCTAAATGACTCAAGCTTTATAGGTAAGCCTATATTCATGACTATTATACACTTTGCCTTATTTTTGTAATTTTCAAAAATAATTTATTGTCCAAAAATAGCCCCCGATTATATGTCACACTTGCCAATTTAGAGGTTTTTAGTACTATTTAGTACCCCAAAAAACAAATTTTGAACTGAAATTTAGTAGGCATGGTCTTCTAATAGACTTGTAGCTACGCAAGGAAGGAATTCTAAAAATAATTAATTGTAAGTGGTGTGGAAGTCTACAAAGTGCGCTTCTTTTTGCTTACATTTTGAAACATGTAAAATATTATTTGGGAGTTTTTTTGGGTGAATGACCATCTCCATAGAGTTGTTACAAATGGCCAATTTTTATTTTATGTATTTAATTTTGTTTCCTATTTTTAACTAATTTATACATCAAGGTATCCATTTTCTTGAGATTGGGCATTTATTTAGTTCTCTAGCTTAAAGAATTTTTCTATGCATTTCCTTTGGTGGTTACCTTCATCTTAAAGGTTTATACATTAGCCACATTTTTTTATTTTTTTTAAAATCATTTTTCTAATTTTATAGTACTCCAGAAGAAAAATCATGAGTACTGTAAAAATGCAACAAAATCGACAAGTGTTTCTTGCATTCACCCACTACTAAAACTAGGGTCAAATGGAGTTTGGTGATGTGTTTTATTTGTACTATTCTTAGTGAAGCCTTACTTAGAGAACTTTATGATTGATTCTATGAATGGAATGAAATTGAAAAATCCTTGGAAATTTGGATTTACATCACAAAAGAAAAGGTCACAAGTCTCCAAAAAGGTCCAATGACGTAGAGTGCGTTTTTTTCTTATGTCGCAACAAAATTATTCAAATTTTGAGCCCCATAAATTTTTGTTACATCTTCCCCAAGGAGGTGGTATCAAAATTTAAATCTTACTTCAATTTGTGAACGATTCATATCACCTTAGTGGGTTTAATCAAAAGATGACAAGTGACATTTTTGACAAAATGGCCTTAATTTTTGTTGAATATAAACCTCACACAAGGTCACTTGGTCATAGCTTGATTACGTTGGAGCTTGTGACCCTAGAGTGCAAAACCTTCAACTTTTCACCTTAGTGGATTATATGTCAAAATTTGCCTCATTCTTATAATTTGTTGATTTTGTGTCTCTCAACACTTGCCAATTAAATAGGGATATTGGTTCTTAAAATGAATTCAAATTTTTCCCATTTAGCCATCCATGATAAATGGCATAAGTTCTTGCATTTTCTTCCAAGGAAAACACTTGGGGCAGGTCGACATGACCAAATGTGAATTAGCACCGGACATATAGATGGAAGAATAGGAGATTGAAAAAAACACTTATTGATTTTGTTGTGTTTCTCAATATTCATGATGTTTTTTCTAGAGTACTTTAAAATTAGATTTTTTTTTTAAATTTAAAAAATATGGCCAATGTATACACTTTGAAGTTTTAGGTACATTAGAGAAAATTTCAGGCCTCCGAAGGGCTGCTCCACAGCCCTCCGAGGTACCTTGAAGTTTGTTTGTTTTTTGCTAAAAAAATTGTTTTTCCCCTAAAACTGCAGTGACAGTGGCGTAGGAACCAAGTTTTACGAGTAAAAATAAAAATATATAAAAATAAAAATTTATTTATTTATTTATTTTAAATATTAAAAAAATATTAAAATATTAAAATTTCAAAAATTTCAAAAAAAATCGCGGAAACTGATTGTTTCGACAAGCAGTCAACCTAGTTAACTGCTCAGTGCTGCAATTTTCTGGAGTGATAGACCAAGCTTTTTAATAGCTTGGTTTGTCACTCCAGAAAACTACCCTCCGAAGGATTGAAAATTCCTCTAATGACTGCAAAAGGAAAACTATAGAAAAAAAATTCTAAATCAATAGGAGAACTAGAAAAGTGTCAAATCTCAAGAAAATAGATACTTCAATGATTTATTTAGTTAAAAATAGGAAAATAAATAATTAAAAAAAATTGGCCATTTGTAAAAATTCTATAGAGATGGTCATTAACCAAATTAACCACCAAAAAATATTTTGTATACTTTAAAATGCAAGTTGAAAGAAGCTCACTTTGTGGACTTTTACACCACATAAAATAAGTTATTTTTAGGACTATAGCTACAAGTCTAGAAGAAAACTATCTCTTCTAAATTTCAGCTCCAAATTTGTTTTTTGGGTACTAAATAGTTTTGAAACCTCCCAAATTGATAAGTTTGATGTAAAATTGAAGCTTATTTCTGGATGATAAAACATTTTTGAAAAATGAAAAAAATTATAAATTTTTTATTATAGTCATTAATACCTCATATACAAATCTTGAGTCATTTGGAACCAGAATGCAAAAATTATGGCCAAAAAACAAATCAATACATATATAGGGAGTGACAGAAAATAGTACACGTGTTTCTTGCAATCACCCGAATCTATATTTTATACTAGTTAATTAAGATAGCGCAACCCCCACAGTAATAAGACTAACTTGCGGAATCATACAAATGTTGTAAGTGAATTGAATGTAAAATTTTATAGTGATCTAGATACAAATAATGACCTACGGTTCAAATTATTGTCATCCTTTCTCAAATGGGGTAGTTTTCCATCTATTTTCATTTAACTTTGTCTAACTTTCATCCAAAATATTCACATAGTTTGACTCACATTCATCCAAAACTCATCCAACAAATTTGAAGGTCTTCATACCATCCAAACTCTCTCACTTATTGAGTTAACACAAATAGTTGGTAGTAGTGTTCTATAAATTGCTTTGACCAATCACATCTAATTTGGAGTATGGATTTCAATTTTAAATGGGAGTTCAAATGTAATTCCAATTAACTCTAATCTATCCTAGGGTAATTTCAAGGAACACTTGTACTATTTTTTGTCACACCCTACATATTGACATTTTTTTAGCCATAACTTTTGTATTATAGCTACAAAAGGCTCAAGTAAAAAATAGCCCCCAATTTTTGTCACACTTGCTAATTTGGGGGGTTTAGTACTATTTAATACCCCCACACCATATCTAAAGCTGAAATTTAGAGGGGACGGTCTTCTAGAAGACTTGACGCTATTTTCAGAAGAATTCTAAAAATAAATAATTGTATGTTCTATGAAAATTTAGGAAGTAAGCCTCTTTTTCCTTATATTTCAAAGCTTGTAAAATATTATTTTGGGGATTATTTTGGAGAATGACCATCTCAATAGGATTGTTACAAATGGCCAATTCATCTTAACTTTTTGTTTTTTATTCTTTTTCATCCAGGGCCATGTCTAGTTGGATCCAAACTGTCTGTGCTTCGTCCAGTTGTTATTCGTCCATATCAGTCGTCCCATCAAAGTGTCAATCATAGTGTCTTTCGTTTAAAGGTAGGAGGTTGTAAGACAGAGCGGGCATTAAGAATGGACCCTATAAATGGTTCATAACATTGCTTATTGGGCTGCAGAGTTCCCTACCAGACGAGGGATAATCCCCCCCGGGATCCCTGGCAGGGAATTTAGTTTAAAAGTGAACGAATCCATTGGCCAATCCATCTGCAATCTGATGGACCCTATAAAGTCTAACACTTCCATCTGCAATCTAAATGCTCATATACAATCTGACACAACCTGACACAATCCATCTGCAATCTGATGGACCCTATAAAGTCTGACACTTCCATCTGCAATCTAAATGCTCATATACAATCTGACACAACCTGACAACGCTGGGGGGCTTCCATGTCTGCAGGGAGCAAAAGGGCCCCCCCCAGCGTTGGTAAACAATGTTATGTTGTGAAATGGACAGGAGTTGGTTCTAAAATTGACTAGTATAGTCATTGAATGAATCAAGGAAAAAAGACTTATTAATTGCAAGAGCCAATCCTTCTCTTTGCTTTCCCCATTCTTATTTAGAATTGCAAGTGAACCGTTTATGAAAGACCTAGGGTCACAAATATGGACCTATGACCCAACTCGTTTGAAAATTCATAAGTAATTCAAAAATGCTCGGAAAAATACGAAACCACTTCGGTTAGATTCCTCATCAATTTCTCTATGTCTGAAAAATGAGCTAAAAATATTCCCGTCCAAGGAAATACATGAAAAAGGGGGACCAGCCCTTAGATGCTCCATTTCTGAGCCTCCTACCTTACTTGTGATTCCTCCATATCGCCCTGCCCTCAAAATGTTAATGATGTCCATGATGTTGTCCTTACTAGAGAAAATAAGTTACTTGCAGCAAAACCTTCAGATGCTGGCTAGAAAGATTCTTTAAGTAGGAAAACTAACAAAATATTGAATGTGAAGATAAAAGATATTTTGTTATTTTATGCTTTATCTTCCTAAGATACACTCTTTTCCAAGGTGTATACATTGGCCATATTTTCTTTATTTTTCAATTTTTGAAAATAACAATATTTTAACCAACAGTATATCTCTAACCCATTTTAGGAGCCTACATCGTCTTATTGTTTGGTTGTGATGGAGTTAGAATAGGAGAAAGGAAGATCAACGGTCAAATAAACAATCTATGAGTGTTGCTTAGGTTATCTTACTAGACACGTTTTGGTCCATGTGTGTCTTGTAGAACGTCTATTGAACGGTGTTCCGTTGGACATGTGTCTAGTCCATTAAATATAATGTACTTGTAGAATGTTTTCAAATATTCTTGATATATTTTTTAAATCTATCTACTAAACAAATAAGGGATCTACTAGATGTTTTAGACATTGTGTCGCAATGTTCAACATGATGACTATGAGCGTTGCATTTTGAACTTCATACTTTGCATGATGGAAACA
This sequence comes from Pseudisothecium myosuroides, assembly GCA_951799445.1. Lineage (NCBI taxonomy): Eukaryota > Viridiplantae > Streptophyta > Bryopsida > Hypnales > Lembophyllaceae > Pseudisothecium > Pseudisothecium myosuroides. Next base: position 7,804,205 of record OX637291.1, on the reverse strand, counting down.
AATTGCCATAGATTACAAAATTTTATTGAATATATTAAATTAGCAATTAGGCTAATAAGGTAGCTTATGGATAGGACTATGCAAAGTTGGCCAAAATTAAAGGATGAAAATAAAAAGATTATCACAAATGATATATATATACATACACACAAATTGAAAATTTGATTAAATCAATGGAATCATCTATTATAATGATAAATTGACCAAATCTGACAAATTGTCTCTAGGTTTGTAGGTACTAGTACATGACAATGACAACATCCATTTGTCAATAGCATATAGATTAAATTGTGTAGGAGAGGAATTTAATAGTGTTTGAGCATAAAAAGAATTGGCAATAAAATACCTTATAAAAGTCTAATTGAAGAATCCTTCTACATTTAAAAGTGAATTTAGTCATGATTCATAAAATGATAGACTAATTGACCTTCCCAACCAAGAATCCTATTAGAGATTGATTTCTTGAGTTGTGTTTTCTAAGACAAAAAACAATTCGCAATTCACATAACAGCTTTGATCTAAATACAAAGATCAACAACATCATGGATATTTTTTCACTAAGGTTGACAAAAAAATAGAAATGTGGGCTTGGTAAAGAATGACTTTCGGAATTTTAGAACAAGACCTTTGTATTGTATCTTGGGAGAGAGGCTACATGCCAAGTTGGCTATGTAGCGGGCATGAAGGATTCATTGGTGCTTTAAGCTTTACCTTATGAAGGTAGACAAAAATTGTAGAAAAAGCCATTATTGATGCATGCCTAGGATGTTTGGATGGAAAGACGGATGGATGAAGATGATGTCCTTAAACGGTATATGGCACTAAGATTTGTCATCTTAAATTAGGATAACTACCCATCCCCGTGAAGATTCCCATTGGTCAATTTTGTCCGCAAAGCATTGCCATTGGTTGCTTAGGTGTCCACCTTTTGGCATCCACCCTTTTGGTTCCAAGGCATCCGCTAAGTGCCAGGGGATGCTTGACGGACAGTTGGATGTCCGCCTTGAACGCCATTAGTTTTGGCAGATGGTTGGACATTTGATATAAATTTTTTTTATCAATTTTTTTACAATCAACTCCTATGGATGGTGGTGGATGGTCCCAGACAATCACCGGAATAGTCAAACCACGGCAGTGCAATTGTCCACTTTGAATAACTTCAAACTAGATTTATTGTTAAATTTGATTACAAAAAGACAAAAGGATGGTGTTGAAGACGGAGGTTAGGGCAGACCTTGAAGATGTCAAGCATTATGTATTTTCTTGTGATGAAGATTCAAAAAGACATCAGCAAATGCCATCACTAGTCACCATAGATTACGATGATTTGTGGCGAATTTCTTTCTTGGTTGGAGCAGCGTCGGAGCATGGTTGGAGCTTCCTTGTGATTCAACAGCATAGGGCAAACTAGTTAGTAACGAAAGTATCTTCAAACTAACAATTAATAACACACCAAAACAATTATGGATGTGTTTTGTTCAAGCTTCTCAAATTAGTCGGAAAGGTTAGACTTTCTTCGAAGCCTTTAGAGAATATCTTTTTCTCTTTGAAAAGATCACAGATTACTATATTAACAAAATGGATGTGTTATTATATTTCAATTTTTATATTTCAATGTCACTAGGAATTTAAACTTTTAAAGTCTATAAAGCTCATTCTAAGATGTGTTGTTTGAAGCATGGAGAAAATTAGCAATTTCATGTTAAATGTACATGTGCTTTGAACCAATAGCATTTTATAGTCAATACAGGATAAATAACAATCTGGTCATAGCAAAAAGTGGCAAATGATACGTTGCAATTACTTTTATAATTTATCACAATATATTTAATTTTAATTTTAATGTACATCATCTATTATTGTTTATCTTTTACAACAAAAAAATCAATCTTTCTTTTTTTGTTTATACTATATTTACACTTTAAATAATTAAAATTTGTTGAATAACACTTGAATTGGATGCATACAGAAAAGACGATCAATTTTGCTTCCATTCCAAGATGATAGCAACGACTTAGGAGTGTCATGTTATCCTTTTGTCACTAACACATGAACAAAATGAAATAAAAAAGAATGTAATCAAATGTAAACTTCAATATTAGAATATAATTTTATCTTGTTTTTTTGTTGGAGTGTTCCTCACCCATTATTGGGGCTTAAAATTTACCAGTTTTAAACTTTGTCTATTGGATTTATTTTTGTGTAAGCTCAATGATACACCAATTACACCATGATGTAAATCACTATGATCTCCATTTTTTTATTTGAAAATTTTGTATTATTTTAATCATTTTTGTAATTACTTTGATTCTTACCAATTTTAAAAAAATGATATATAACTCATTATTATGTTTCATAATTATGAAATAATGACAAAATATCAAATGTTTGAAGTGTGCATTTTAATAGAGAAAATAATGAAGTTTGACCAAGCGTGGACATAAGACATTTATGCTAAAGTGAATATAGTCATTAACACAATGCCCACAATGTATCGACCTCAAATGTATACCAAGTAGATATATAAATTTTGAAGATATTGCTTGATCAAAGCATCCATTTGAAGTTTATTAAGTTCATATTCAATAAATACTCTAGAATTGCAAGTTCCTCAGACACCATAGGCTGTGGAAAAAACTCGAAAATGTCGGAAGTCAAGGTGCCAAGTAGTCAGCCCACGTCGGCTGTGAGTTCAGGCACTACGACCCCGACAAATAAGAAGGTGCTATACCCAAAAGGCACTGTTCCTCCAGAAGCGAAGATAATCATTAAGGATAATATGAAGCAAGTACTAAATAAATTGGGTAATATTACAGAGGTGATTGTACAAAAGAATAATGAAATGAAAGATGGGGGTAAAGATACTAGCAACCTCGTAAGATCATTGGATGAAGCTCATGTTGTACTAGACAAACTTGACATTTTTAAATAGCTTGTATTGCTTTGCAACCAAGAATGCACTCATAATTTATGTTTTTTTTATTGCAAATGATAAAACATTGATTTGTATTCTGAAAAAGGATTTAAAAAAAATCTGATTTGTGAAACAATAGAATTTATATTAACATTGTGTATGAAATTTATTTCAAATCTAGTATTGCTTTCATTAATTATAATAGCTATATCTAAACACTTAATTATTGAATGTATATTCTAAACTACAAATGAAAACTTGTAGTACACTAATTCAAGGAAAAATCAAATTAAGAAAACAATTTTTACTAATTAATATTTTAACTACAAAGTTTAGCCACCCTATTGACTCATTTCATCATTTGATTTTAAAAATTCCTCAAAAAATCTGAACTTCTTTTTATACGATTGTGAGATGCTCATCTAGAGCTAGACAACAGAGATCTATATAAACTCAAAAAAATTTACTTCCTTGGTTCCAAAATGATCTTCTAGTTCCTCTTAATTTTTTTTTGTCTCAAAATGATGTGTGCAATCAAAGGTTAATCAATACTATTTATTCTTGTTTATTGCATCTTTGCAATAAAATGATGCCTCACACTCAATAATTGAGTTCTATTTTGTTTGTTTGGTAAACTCTTTGCAATGCCACTTGGACCTATAAATTAGAAAATTAAATTATCTTTGATTAAATTAATGAATTAAAAAATTGAATTAAATTATCTATTATTAAAGAAAATCTTTAACTTTTATATTGCATGTACAAACGCTACAAATCCCTTCCCTTCCTTTGTGCATAAAGCTTTCTATTCATACCAAGAATTCAAACTCTCACAATGCGGTGCCGTGGTTTGACTATTCCAGTGATTGTCTGGGACCATCCACCACCATCCATAGGAGTTGATTGTAAAAAAATTGATAAAAAAAATTTATATCAAATGTCCAACCATCTGCCAAAACTAATGGCGTTCAAGGCGGACATCCAACTGTCCGTCAAGCATCCCCTGGCACTTAGCGGATGCCTTGGAACCAAAAGGGTGGATGCCAAAAGGTGGACACCTAAGCAACCAATGGCAATGCTTTGCGGACAAAATTGACCAATGGGAATCTTCATGGGGATGGGTAGTTATCCTAAGTTAAGATGACAAATCTTAGTGCCATATACCGTTTAAGGACATCATCTTCATCCATCCGTCTTTCCATCCAAACATCCTAGGCATGCATCAATAATGGCTTTTTCTACAATTTTTGTCTACCTTCATAAGGTAAAGCTTAAAGCACCAATGAATCCTTCATGCCCGCTACATAGCCAACTTGGCATGTAGCCTCTCTCCCAAGACACAATACAAAGGTCTTGTTCTAAAATTCTGAAAGTCATTCTTTACCAAGCCCACATTTCTATTTTTTTGTCAACCTTAGTGAAAAAATATCCATGATGTTGTTGATCTTTCTATTTAGATCAAAGCTGTTATGTGAATTGCGAATTGTTTTTTGTCTTAGAAAACACAACTCAAGAAATCAATCTCTAATAGGATTCTTGGTTGGGAAGGTCAATTAGTCTATCATTTTATGAATCATGACTAAATTCACTTTTAAATGTAGAAGGATTCTTCAATTAGACTTTTATAAGGTATTTTATTGCCAATTCTTTTTATGCTCAAACACTATTAAATTCCTCTCCTACACAATTTAATCTATATGCTATTGACAAATGGATGTTGTCATTGTCATGTACTAGTACCTACAAACCTAGAGACAATTTGTCAGATTTGGTCAATTTATCATTATAATAGATGATTCCATTGATTTAATCAAATTTTCAATTTGTGTGTATGTATATATATATCATTTGTGATAATCTTTTTATTTTCATCCTTTAATTTTGGCCAACTTTGCATAGTCCTATCCATAAGCTACCTTATTAGCCTAATTGCTAATTTAATATATTCAATAAAATTTTGTAATCTATGGCAATTTGTTTCCATCATGCAAAGTATGAAGTTCAAAATGCAACGCTCATAGTCATCATGTTGAACATTGCGACACAATGTCTAAAACATCTAGTAGATCCCTTATTTGTTTAGTAGATAGATTTAAAAAATATATCAAGAATATTTGAAAACATTCTACAAGTACATTATATTTAATGGACTAGACACATGTCCAACGGAACACCGTTCAATAGACGTTCTACAAGACACACATGGACCAAAACGTGTCTAGTAAGATAACCTAAGCAACACTCATAGATTGTTTATTTGACCGTTGATCTTCCTTTCTCCTATTCTAACTCCATCACAACCAAACAATAAGACGATGTAGGCTCCTACAATGGATGTTTCTTGCAGTCACCCCCATCAATTAAGTTTTGGTCTGTACCAATGTTTTTTCTTTATACATTTTAATTAGACTAGTTTTTTTCAAAGATCATAAAATGTATGCACTGGTTAGATATGTCTAATAAGAGTGTACTCTAGACAGATAAATATATAATAATTCTTTCAGCGAAAGAACTAAAAATATACAGAGTACAAAATATCAAGTAAACAACTATTTCAGCATTTGAATTTGTAGAATATAGAAAATTGAATAAAAATATATAACAAACTTTGACCATTTGTAAAAAATCATGATTAGACATAGTAGTGCACAACTTCCAAAATTACCAAAAATATATACATTCAAAAATGTAGGTTAACCCTTGAAGTTCCTTAACTATGTTCTCACCAAAACTGCTCCAAAACTGCCATTTCTAGTACAAGTACCAAATTTTTGAAAAATATCATTTTTGGATAGAGGTAACCATAGGATCTTGTAGTACTTTGGTTTGAGAATATGTGGAAAATTTTTTAGAAATTTCCATCATGTAGATTGGATGATATTAGCGTTTGAAGTGGCAAAAGTCCTTTTTTTGACCCTACGAAAAACCAGGCGGCTGCACTTCACAAGGTCAGATTATTATGAAAGAAATTTTAAAATGGTTGTGCTTCTTTGGATTCATTCTTCAGGGCAAGTTGGCTACATGCTTGAAAATTTTCAAATCATTTGGAACTGTACAACATAGAGGAAAAAAATAGTAAGTAGAAAGAAGTAGAGAATATTTCAAAACACTAAATTGTTAAGAAGTTAATTATGGAATTGAAAAATGCCAATCCCAATGGTTTTCAATGTTGTAATAAACAATCTACATCCTACAAATTTATTTTTTTTGAAAAATATTGAAAATTGAGTGAAATAAACAACTTCAAAGTTTATTTTAAAGTAGACAATCCATAACTACCCGCAAACTAAAAATCCTCATAACGTTTGATTCATTGATCATAATGGAATGATTCAAAGCTTTCCACGTATATATAAATCTAATAACCAATTTCAAATATTTATTTTTGAAAAAAGTGATTTTTTTTATCTGCCCGGATTGCCCGAGTTGAGAAACAAACAACATATTAGGCTATAACTTTTGACTCGTATTTCCAAATGTCATGAAGTTTGGTGCATATGAAAGATATTCCTCGTCCCCACCTTCTATAAAAATTTCAGCCCAAAATATGCAAATCTCCAGTCACACGTACCTGCCCAAAATTTCTATGTTGCCAAACACATAATTAACTTTCTAAAAAGATTTTTGAAACATTATACAATCATATTAGAACAATTTAAATTGAGAAGTAAAATTATTAAAAAGAAGAAGATATAAACCTCGTCACAATTTTGAATTAAAATGTTGAAAAACAAAAATAATTTGAGGTTTATAATTTGTTGTTGCAACTTGTAATAACAATTTATAACAACAAATTATAAACCTCAGATAAAATCTTGAAAAAAAAATTTAACCTCAAATTCTTTTTGCAACTTTTGAGAATAATAAGAATTAAATAATTTCAAACAAAATTTGTCAATGATGATCCATTGTCTAGATTAAATCATGTAGTGGGACACATTATTGTATTGATTAGTGCGCCTTGTGCCATTGCCACAACCAAAATAAATAATAAAAGCAATTTTCTAATTTTCTAATTTTTTTGAAATTCAATAACTTTAATACCGTAGGTCCAAACTCCATGAAACAAAGCCCGTGCACCCCTCCTTGTCAAGGGTACAAAAATCGCAACCAAAGGGGACACGCTCTAGGAGATCTCATTGTAACAGACAATAAAATTTCCAAGGCCATTTTTTGTCAAATAACACTCAAAATTGCAATCTCTATTGTGTTTGCCCAAGAAAAAGAAAAAATATTTTTCTTAGAATCTAATTGTAAGATCTTGTACTTGACTTGTTTCAAATCATGTGGTAAAAATTTCATGAAGTTTGACCGTATAGATTGGAAGATATTAGCATTCAAAGTTGGATCTATTTTTTTGAATGTTGTCTTGCAATTTTAGATTGCTTTGGTTGCCATTGGTAGAATTTTTTTGCACTACACACTTTGAATTAAAAAGAATTTATGTTGTAAAATAAGTTGAAAGTGAACGAAAAAAAATTCAAAAAACACACAGTTGATTTTCATTCTTTAAAAGATTGTTAGGTAGAAGTAGGTCTAAGATTGAATGAAAACTTTATTGTTAATAGCTCTAAGATGGAATTGAAGTGACACAATAATTCCAATGGTGAGATTTTTTTTGCAAGTACACTTAACTCTATCAAACAATTTTTTTGAAAAATTCTGAAAATTGCATTAAAAAATGAATTCAATAACTTATTTTTTGAAGAAGATGCTTAAATTGCTCAAAAATAAGATTGTCCATAACTTTCTCATCATTGGTTCAAATGGAATGAATCAAAGCTTCACATGTAGAAAAAAAATACAATGTTTAAAAAAAATTAAAAAAAACTAATTTAGACTTTTTTTGATTTTTTTGGTGTTGCCTACCAACCTTCATTTTCAGCTTATTGTGCCATAACTTTTGCTCCTAGGTACCTATTGAAATAAAATTATATTCTTAACAAGCTTATAAGTTTTTCTAGCTTTACAAAAAAATTCAAAAAATTATGATGAATATTGTGACTGTATGAGCCTACCCAAAGTTGCATTTTGGCCCTTGTAGGGCCAATGGGACTTTAGGGATTGATGATGATTTTTAGTTAAAGATTGCTCTTTTGTTTATTTTTTGAAGGCTTAGTTTTAAACTAGAAAAATTGTTTTGTAAGATGAACTTATTTGGTGCATTGTCATCAATAAAATAATTATCTCTAAAAAAATTTGGAATTTTGATTTGTACATATGCTAAATTTTATATTTTGTACATATGTCAATCTGCCTTGTGATCAAGAGGCCAGAGTGTCTCAATTCAAATTCAAATTTTTGTAGGATGTGATTAACCCCTTAAGGACTATGAGTGCAGATTTCAAACAATGAATGAACGGAAACACATCCCAGATGCACTAAAATGCATTTTTTCATCCATCAATTTTTTATGAAGATTCTTATATTAGTTCTTTAACATTTTTATGGTTTAGATTATGAAGATTTTGCTTTGCAAGTATTCTATAATTCAAAGGGTATTGGGAGGTCTAGCTTCCAAAAGTAACTTTTTCAATTCAAAAATTGACCCTTCAAAAACGACTTGAACCAAAAAATAAAATAAAATATTTCAAAAATCAATATGATTAGAACTTAGCATTTTGAACTTATAGAAAAAAAACTTTTGTAAAAATCTTAAATATTCAATCTACAATTGATTTTAGAAGGAATTTTCAATTTCTGGTTTCAAATTTTATTGTAAAATATTGGTTTGTATAATTGTTGATCTAATCATATGGATGTGATCTATAAATCATAATTTACAACTATTGTTTGAGAGCCATCATTAAAATATTGTTTAAAGTTGCATTTTATAATAGATCTTCACAAGTTTGGAAATTTGGACACCCCCCTAGTCCTTTAGAGGTTAAGAATAACACGTTTATATGTGCAATTGCTATAATAAAAAGAAATTGATTCATAGGAACTTAGGCACACAATATAATATACGGAGTACTTCTTAAGAAATTTTGGGATACTTGAAGTCTAAAATATGAACCTTCAAATTTTGAAAATAGGTGTACATAAGATTTACCCTAAATTTTCATGTCTACAATACATAAATGTAGACAAAACCTTGTCGGGGTAGATTTTGCAACCATATAGCAACTAAGTGTATTGGTAGGTGGCCAAGTAGGTGCTAGTGTTGTACAAATAAGCCTAAAATCTCACTAACATTTGCAAATTAGAAGCATAATGAAAGGTTGTTGACAACAATCAAATATCTTAACCGTTTAATGCCCTCATCCTTTTTAAAAAAATTTGCATATTTTTGTTTATATCTTTATATAGATATATCATTTACATCAATGTCATTAAATCAATTATATAGAATTGTTATCATTGAAGATTCAAATATTACTTGGAATGAATGCAAAGCTCTTTGGACAAAATCATTACTTCCAAACACGTGTTTATCATCAAGAATATGGACTTTGCAATGTTTAAAGGTAAATACTTAAAAGTTTGTAGGGAATGGTATATATGGTATTGTATTTAATTCCTAGAATACAAATTATGTATTCAAATATGGCAAGCCATGCACCATTGGATTGATTTTTCAACTATTAGCTTTTTTTCATTTGAATGTCAATTTAACATTTAAATCTTATCATGCTAAAATAAGGCAACATTCATATAAAATACGTTACTATTTTGTAGCTTCTCAGAGTAGGAGAGGTGCAATAAAGATCCAGATTGGGAGTGTCATGTGTCATTGCACCGCACACAACATGTATACTTTTTTTCACTCAAGTAACTAAGCGAGCCCATTGTAGGTAAAATTATATTAGTGTTATACATTTTTGAATTTGAATGTACACCACCATTACAATTTTGTCCACAATGAGCTTATAAGAGCCGAGACACAAGTTGGAAGTTGCAAGACTGTAAATTCATTTGACTTCGAAAGTTGTGTGAAAAGCACCATGAAATAGATTCCATTAGATTTGTTACAAGCTTGCAAATTCAATTGAGCATTCAAATTCAAAAGCCTCATCCACTATTGGAACCTTTTTGAGTTCATTTTGTGATCAAAAGAGGAAGATTGAACAAACCTAGGCACTAAGGTAACAGACTCAAGAATCGCACAAGCATTAAGAACCGCCCCTATAAATGACTGTGAAATGGACATGAAGCACTTGACTCTCAAATTGACCTTCATAGTCATTGAATGAATCAAGGATAAAAGCATTATTAATCCCAAGAGTCAATCATTCTCTTTGCTTTCCCATCTTTCTTTAGAATTTAGTTGCAAGTGCACGGTTTATGGAAGACCTAGGGTCATAAATAAGGGCCTACAACACAATGACTTTGAAAATTCATAAGTGCTTCAAAAAATAAAAAAACCACTTGTGTTAGATTCCTCATCTACTGCTCTTTGTCTAAAAAACGAGCTAAAAATATTCCCATTCAAGGAAATACATGAAAAGGGCAGACCAGCCCTTAGATGAGCGGTTTCTGAGCTTGTTATTTTAAACTCAAAACTCAAACCAATTGCAACCGGAAGAATCGGTCAACTCAAAACTCAAACCAAATGCAACCGGAAGAATCGGTAAACTCAAAACTCGAAAAACCGAATGAAACCGGAAGAATCGGTAAACTCAAAACTCAAAAACCGAATGGAACCGGAAGAATCGGTAAACTCAAAACTCAAAAACCGAATGGAACCGGAAGAATCGGTAAACTCAAAACTCAAACCAAATGCAACCGGAAGAATCGGTAAAATAGGGTTAGGCGCCCGTTCTTCAGTACAGTTCAGTCCCGTCTCTCTCCCCGCCCTGCACTTTCGTTTTCGTATTTTTGTCGACGTTTGCTTGTTTCCGGACGACCTCATCGGACTCGCACCATGGACTCTTCTGTTCACTGCCGCTCTCCCACTTAAGCTTACCTCGTCGAATTCCGTTTATTTCAATTCATTTTCAATTGATCCGTTTGCTGTCTCTGCAGTCAGTCCTTCGCACAACAATTTGCCTGCCTCCCGATTCCTTTTTTTTCTCGTCACCACGCGAATTGGTTTCTGTTTGTTGCGGAAGCAGCTGAGCGCTTGGAGCTTGCGCTGGCGTGGGCCGATTGTGAAGGGCGTGGCGCAATTGGTGAGACAGTGCAATTGGTAAGGGTTTAGGAGGAGGTTGTTGAATTTGGAATCTTGTTTTAGGGTTTCGTGAGGTGGAACTTGGTGTAGGAATCGGTGTGTGTGAATTTTAGGGCATGGAGAATCCCGGCCGTTTGGTTGCTGTCAATTTCTGCACTGGCTGTTCGAGGAGGTTTCGAGTGTGATCTGTTCGGGTGTTTGGACCTGGTCGGGTGTTTTGGTTTTGTGCTCTAATTATTGGGAATCTTTGCAATTGATTGTGTTTTTTTGTAATATAAAAGAGTGCGGAACATTTTGTTGGGATCTTGGTCATGTCGCGGTGGTTCAAAATTTGAAAATCAATGAGTGGCCTCGAGTTTCAGAATTTGACGCTGGAACTGGAGCAGTGGATCGAAGGGTAGCAATTGCAGGGTATAGGAATATCCACCTGTTGTGAAATGAGTTCATTCCATAATTGGGATTGTGTTTTTGGAAGATTGGTGGAATAGAGATTATTGTAGCTGGATGATTCGGCGGGATTGAGCACGTTTGAGGTGTTTTTTTTAGCTTTTAGATGATCTTCAGTTTATCAATACTTTTCTTATGAAAGAGACGAGTGCCAACGTTTATCTGCCAAGGGACAGGGTTTTAGAGCCTTATTTCTACGATCAGCCATTTTGCTGCTTAGACTCCCAGGGTTGTATTTGTACATTCTTGGCGGGGCATAAGCACGTTTGTGACGTGGTACGTGTAGTGTGTGCCGTTGCAAGCGTATTGTGAATTGTTCGTGCCAAGCGCGTTTCTTGATGGGTTTTCATTCCTGTGATTTCTGTTCAGAGAAGGTTTGATGGACACACAGGCTGTGAATTGGTGTGCGCTGGATGCTTTGGTTCTCGACTACCTAGATCAAGAGCAGCTGCTTGAGGGTTCAGAGGATAACCGGTCATGTGGCCTCAATGGTGTGCGCGAAATTATTTGCCTCATACGCTCACTCATTGAAGCAGGGTATATTCCAGAATCCTTGCATCTTCTGCGGCAACATGCTCATATGGTGTTGGAAGACCAACGCCTCCTTTTTCGACTTTACAAGCAGGTCTGTATATTTTTTCACCGAAGTGATCTGTGTTCGTCCGTCAGCGTGTCATGTCATGGACCATGGACGTGGGGCTGGAGTAATGTAATCAGTTATGTTGTAGTGTTCCCATAGTTTAAACTTGCAAGAGAGGGAGACCCCAAGGGTTTCCACTATTGCACCAGTCCGTGAGTGTGCGTCGTGTGTGGGAATCTTTTATATTCTTGTTTTTATTGAAGATTGTTTGTTGTGATTTTCGTGCAGAATTTTATCGAGTTGTTACGAGCTGGAGGTCCAACTGCACAAATGAAGGCCATTGAGTGCTTGCGCACACAACTGGGTCCATGCGCTTTGAATGCCTACCCTGTACGTTACTTTCTTAGGTTCACTCTTGAAATGTTTTGTTTTTGAGCACTGTTAAATGTTCAAGCACTTCGTTACGATGTTGGCGTCTTCAGCATTATGCTCTTTCGATTTTTTCATGGAGGGTTGCCGTAACAAGATTTTAAGAGTATCCTATCCTGCTGAAACCTTCGAGACTTTTTTTATGGGGTGGAGTTTTAGATCTTTGTTGTTGTGCAGAATTACGGTGAAAGCTAATTTTGCAAATTGGTTTGCAGGAGGCATATGAGGAATTTAAGCGTGTACTTTTGGCGCTCATGTATGATAAAGAGGATGAGAGTTCGCCTGTTACTGAAGAGGTATTGCTGTCTTATTTCAGCTAAAGCAGAATTCTGACTGAATGGTTACGTCAAATACTTTCTGAGATATAATTTTCTCTAAAAGTAAACGGTTGTGGGGATGGTGCGCTGTGTAGTAGTGGTCAGAAGTCAGGAGGGCTGAGTTGGCTGCAACGATTGCATCAACTCTCACAGCTCAGCTGCAGGCATACGATCCATTACTCTCTTCGACCATCCGCTACCTGATCAGGTTTGTGAAGATGTGAAGTTTTCATCAAGGTTTCTGGCTACGCTACTGGCTCTGCAAGTGGTAACCTTATCGTGAGAGTTCTACTTTGGGAGCATAGTCATCCGTTTAATGATAAACTCTCACACATATATCATTAGACTGGAAGAATTCTTCTGTGTGTGGTCTCCTTTGTGCTTTTAATATGATAGAATTTCACAATTACTGGTTTGCGCAATTCTCAAGATATCTATTGAATACAAATTAATGCTTCTAAGGTGGGTTCAACCTGCAGTATCCATAATGGCTACTGTCAACGACAAGCCTTACCGTCACCAGTCCCTGAACTCTGCTCCAATTTGCTCTTCAAAGACCGTGACCCTCCTGCCACACCGCAGGAGTCCTTGCTGGAAGCTCCAAAGTTTAGTGAGGTATTCAACTAATATCACTGGGACCAATTCCTCCTTAGCAACATTTGGGTTACAGTTCTCCACTCGAGGGGACAACAGAATGCTCATTTGTGGGATTCTGACTGTAAGTCGTGCTATTTTGGTCTTGGCCATTCTGAAGGAGTGAGAACTGACAGCATGAAGGATACACTCATTGTATACGAAACCAGGGGTTCAATTACTGTTGTGCAGTTTGTGAAGCTGTGAAATTTTACTTGTGACAGAGTGATGTACAAGATTTAGCGCAAGCATTGGAGCTATCCAGGCAGGGAGCAGTCGATAGTTTGCGTTTCACTGGTGGTGATCTTCCAGCTGCTTTTAAGGTTGATATTGCAAATTCGTATTCAAATAGAGTTGCAACTACTATCTTCTTCTTAATTTGTTTACTTCTTATCTTGTTTTGTCTCCTGTCGTACTTTATGGTAGCTGCACATGTCGGAAGTTCATATAAGTGCTGAGATTTCGTTACCCGATGTTCTTTCTCCTGTTTGATCCAGTTTGATCTAGTTTGATTCTGATCTAGTTTGACGATGGTAGAGGGTGTGAGTGGATCAAGTCTTTGTTCTTAAAAATATTACATTTTAAACATTACGGTTATTATCCTCACTATTGTTTCTCGTGCATTGTAGAACGAGTTGAGCCGGTTGAGGGTGAATGTTGCTGCAATGGATGAGCTTGTTCGAGAATATTGCCTGTACAGAGGACTTATTGAAGGAGGGGCTAACTTTACGCAAGGAACTACAGGTATTTCAACTGATGCTGTAGTAGCACAGCTAAGTGATGTCCTTGCAGCTGGTGTGGTCAATGGGTTCAAGGCTGTTGGGGCCAGAGTGCCAACTCCTGAGCCAATTCCAACAGATATGCGTCAGAATGGAGAACAGGCGACTGCTAGTGTCCTCAATAGTGCGGCTTCAGATTGTCAACCAGAGATAGTTTTGGAGGATTTGATTGGTTTGCAAGACAGTATGAATTTCTCTCCACCTAAAGGGTTACAGGATATGTCAAGTGATGTGATTATGGAGGAGCCCGCTCTGCTTATTAGTGAAGGTATGAATTACCTATATTAGTGCTATAATAACCGCCTATGTCTTCTTCTCCTTCTTCTCTAGGTTATAGATTAGGTTAGCATCAATTTATCGTGATGTCATTGTTGTATTAGCACTTGCTAGTGTAGCTATTTAAATCTTAAGATCTTCTTGTTCAGGCCTTCCCAATTTTTGTCCAACCGTCCTATTCTGCACAAGAGAACAAGTGTCCCTATCATGTTGGCTTGTAGTGACCTATTCTTTAGCAGCATCGCTTCTTACTATCCTGTTTCATTGTATGACAGTGGCTGGAGAGTCTCTTTCGCAAGGATCTTGCAGTATGGTAGCACCTGAGGAGAATCATAATTCTGGTATGTGTAGTACTAGTGGATCAACGCATATCAGCATTAATGGCTGTTTATCATCATCCCTTGTTGATAGCAGCAAAGATCGGGGATGTCGTAGATGGAGAGGAAGAAGACAGTCCGTAGAAGCTAAAGATTATGTAAAGACCTTGCGGGGCTCTTCCTCAGACGGTAGTGAACCCAAGAAAGGTGTTGAAGCAAATGACACAGAAGTATCTGCCATTCTCACGAATACAAAAATGGTACTTCAGCTCAACATTGACCTCTATATGCCTATGTGAAGCGTGTCTCATACTCATGTGTTTTGTAAGATCTATTGGCGATTGCTGAATAGATGGAATAACAGAAATGATCAAAGTCATATGGAGTTCCTATTTTTACTGGAAAACAGTATATTCATTGCATGGTCAGGTGTTAATGTGAGGTGGATTTTTTTGCTAGGAACATGAAGCTGACGTGTTTGAGATGTACGGAAGGGCCCTAGAAATACGACAGTTAGCAAGTGAGGGAAAGACCGACGCAGTAATTTTGGAAGTGTGCAAATTGAACCCCGATTTTTTTGAGCATAATCCCCAACTACTTTTTCAGCTCAAGCAGGTATTCTCGTTTTATTCTCTGACGATGAGTTAATAAGATCTAAGTTGGCGCTTATACAGTATGCATTGCTTGATAATATTGTCGCCAATACACACTGAATCTCCTCCTATAGTAGGTACTCTTTTCTATCATATTTGGATTCTCGGATTTCTAGTTTCTTGTATTTATGTAGATGGTGGTGCTTGTTCTTGGTAGACAGTGCGTTGACTTTTGCATTTGTCATGATTGCTACCCATTTAAGCTATCTTAATTATTTATTAGCGCTTACTAAGATCTGATGTCAATTTAGGTTGAGTTCCTCAAGCTGGTTGAAGGAGGAGACTATTTTGGAGCAGTAAGTGTTGCTCGAGCTGACTTAGGGCCTCTCGCTTCAAGATTTCCCGACTTACTTCGACCACTCAAGGAGACACTGCTTGCTCTTGCACGGCCGAGAGGTGAACCTGCTCTGAAGCAAACTCCTCCGTCTGTACTAGCAGCTGCCCTCCAGGTACTTTACTTTCACATATCCTAGTTTGGGCACTTCTCTTTTTTAACATGCTCAATTTGGTTTTTGTAACGGTGCTAGTTAAATTCGAATTATAAGAAACTTGGTAGTAATACATACACGACTTATGCTCTGTAGTGGTGATCGGCGTAGTTCACTTTCAGTGTTGTTCTTGCTGCTATTGTACGTCACTTAGATTTTTTTAAGTAGTACGATTTGATCATCTTGTTGTGAAATATTGCATGGAGCGATTAGCATGCAATCAATCAACAGCCCAGTGGGGTTCTTAACCTCTTAAGGATCAACGGGACTCAAATTGGGCCGCATGTTCAGATGGGACTTTTATTTGTCCACTACTTGTTACTTCATTTTACCAACACATCAACGTTCTTCACTGAAACAGATGATATGAAATTTGGCCCTGTCTGAATTGTGTTTCTCTCAAATGATCAATTGAATTGGGTACTTATTATAACCGTAAATCCCTGGTCCTAATAATGGTATCTAACACCACAATGCTCACTTGCTACAGGTGGCCCTAGGAGCAAGTCTGGGCATAGCAGATCCGCAGTTGATGAAGATGATGGGAGCGATCCTGTTCACGCATACTCAGTGGTTCAAGCTTCAGATGTGTACTGATCGTTTTGCGGACTTGCTCAGCATTAACACGCTCAAGGAACCAGATGCAGTAGCGGAAACTTCTGAACCTACCATGGAGGACTCCAAAACTGTTGGGGGTTCAGGTTCTTGTACATCGACTAGTGAGATGAGTGGGAGTCAACTCCCCGATGTCCCAAGGGATGGACCTCTCTTTGATGATGCGTCTATTTTGACATTAATGGTAAAGTCTCTTTTCATTCCTATCCCCTATTTTACCATCCGTTTTGTGCACAATTGATTCTAATTATTAAAGTCGTGATTTCTATGTACGATGTTGCATGTTGCGAAGTATTGAGAGTGTTATTAATTCCTAGGTGGCACCTTGGAAATTAAGTATTTTTCACATCTGACCGGAACGTAATATGGTTTCCTTTATTCACGAGATCATTTCATTTCACAATATTTTTTTGGTTTAAATTTATTGATTCAAGATATTTACCCCCTTCACATGATTTATATTGCTTCATGGCGGATGTATTGCTATTAGAAGAAAACAATTTTCACGCTGAGGCTACCTCATCACTGCCTTGGTCTTGAAACTGAATACCGATGAGGGATTGCTGAGAGTCACGGTTCCAATAGTGTAAATTCTGCGGTTTTACTAGGATCTATTTACATTACAAGCCTCTCATGTATTGACTTCACACTTGACATATGTGCAGGAATTCCTGGCCTTATCAAGAGGAGATGCAATCCAGTTGTTGGTGCAGTATGATGGGAGTGTGGACAATGTGTTTGCACATTTAATGCAATAATTTTTATTCCAGGGGCCTCACATTTTTAGTGGCTTAGCATTTTTCACATTGACAGCGTACTGTACCCTAATGGAGAAGCTTGCCGCTTTACAGTAACGGCAATAAAAGTAAATATCTTCTAATGTACAATTTGTCTGAAGGCCTAGAAAAGATGAGGTTTGCTTGAAGCAATTGCTAGATGAGGGAATTACCGTGAGCCTACAGGGTCACTAGTTGTGAAGATTCTACGGGCCACAATACCATCTGTTGGTATGGTGGTCTAGATCATGTTAACATCTTGTACGAAGATCCCTTGTGTAGAATTCATCTTCATGTTTAAGAATTCAAAGAATACATGTGTTTTTGGTCACGGGCAGGATTGATTTTTGAGGGTCTTCCAATACAGCCTTTTAAGTTCTCTGCATGGTGCTTGTTCCTTCTATATCTGATATGGGCATGGCCGAGCTTACGTTGATGAGATATTTACTGTAAGTCAGACACCGTGTTGAAGCTAAAAATGCAACAGTGTCCATCCATACATTACATTCAATTAGGCTGTTTGTTTGTTTTGTTTGTTATGTTGAGATCTCTTGGATTGTGAGTCCCTTGGTCTCATACTTTGTACCATCAAGAAAGCCCTTGTGAGGAGGGGTGCATGGACTTTGTTTTGTGGACCTATGGTGTGTAAGTTATGGATTTTTGAGTTATGCTAAATTATGTATCTCTTGAATCGTGTGTCAATTGGTCATGTACTTGGTATCATTGGAAAGTCCTCGGTGAGGAGGGGTGCACGGGCTTTGTTTCGCGGTGTTTGAACCTATGATGTAAAAGTTATGGATTTTTGAATTATTTTTGGATCTTAAATTATAATAATTTATATATCTTTTGAATCGTGCATCAATTGATCACATTCTTGGTACAGTTGAAAAGCTTAACCCTGTAAGGACGTGGGGGGTGACCCTGGAAATCATGCATTGTATAACCGTGAGAGTCATTGGAATAAAAAAATCCAAAAGTATTCATTGGAAGTCAAGCTACTGTAGATGTTCTCCACTTTCCACAAAAAACTCCAAGAATGAATAGTTGTAGTTCTGTCCTACATTGGAGAATCCCTTGTCATTCATCGGACACTTATGGTCCGCGGCGTCCTTATTGGGTTAAAAGCTTTCAACGTGTACAAACTTTTTTTTGTCATATTTGGACCAACATTAGGAAAATAATGGGTTTTTGAGTTATTTTGGATCTTAAATTATGCTAAATTATAGATCTTTTGTTCATCTTTTACTTTATATCGATTTTCATTTTATATTTTTATTTATGTTATTTTATCTTTTGTTTTATCTTTTACTTTGTTATAGTGTTCATAACCTTGGTAGTTTATAAAGAGATGTCTAAACATGTTAAGCAAAGCACTTTGTTTGTTTGTTTTATAGGGTATTAAAGGGTATCAATAGAATTTGAAACCCTTCTCAACTTACTTCACTGGGCAATTGGTCATAGACGATCTTGACCTTCATTTGTCTTCGAAGTTGCAGTGAAAATACTGACATGAGAAGCTGCTTCCGGGCACAATTAGATTTGCTTTCTGGATACTGTCCACTTTCGTTCGTTGTCAGTTTTTCATTTCTCTATTTTCGCAATGGAATCTAGAAAGTGGATGTAGTTTGAGGTTTCAAGGAAGCGATTTTTTGGTATTGCTCCTGTCTGCGCTAGGAAAAAACATCGGTGAGTGCGGTTTGGTCCAGATGGTGGTGTTGGAGTGATGGAGAAAATGACTACGGCAGAGATCAAGGGTGTAGCTGTCCAAGATCCTCATGTGAGAGTGCGATTGATGGGAGGGGAGGTGACATCGCTTTTGGGCTCTCCAATGTCCGTGATTGCAGAAGTACATGATTTAGAAAACATGCTGATCAGACTTCAACACCAAGTGGAGAGATTGGAGGCCAGTGCGCGGAAAGAAAAGATTGCAAGGAAGGAGGAGGCGCTTCAATTCTAGGCGGATTTGAAGATTTTACAAGAAGAGTAAGTGGCAACTAGCCTCATTGTGAATGTTGGCTTCACTATTTGCCTCAGGGCATTTTGTGATTTTGTGGTGAACAACTTCATGCAACGTGCAGGGATGGGCCATTTCCATGCTAGCAACCAAGCTCAGTGGTTGGAGGGGAAGGGTGCCCATAATTTTGTGAAGGATGGGGGCTTGTTGAAGGTCTTTGACTGTCAATTGAAGATTGATACCGAACTTCTCACCATTGTGAAGAAGCTATGTGCGTTTTCCGGGCGCTCTAGCAACAAAGGAGTGTGCCATTCGTTTCAACCGGTACAAGTGGCCTTTGCCCTGCACCGGTTGAAACAATTCAATATAGGTGACATGTTCTTCAAATTTTTCCATACATGCTTTGGCCTCCAAGTCGAAAGCATGATGGATTTGCAGAAGCAGGGTGGTTTACCGGAGCAATATATGTTGGAGTACTCCATTGCATATTGATGTAGTATTGGGATTTTGGTTGTAGGATTTGGCCAATTCCAATGATATAGGGTTTTGTATCATTCCAACCTATTGCAATATAGCCCTCTCAATGTTGCAAACTATGTGAACTTTCCTTTTTTTTGCAATTAACGCCTCTTTGACATGAATTGGGTTGATTTGGACATTTCATTTGAATTCAGTCAACTCTCTGTCCATTATTCTGGACTTGGTGGCCAAGAAGAAATTCACTTTTGATTTCAGCCGTTTCCAGGTGTATTTGCAACTAGGTTTTTTCTCGTGGCAATGCAATTTGTGCATGAGATTAAAGTAGGAGGCTCATAAACCGACCATCTAAGAGCTCTTTGCCATTTGGGGGAAGCTAAACTCCTTAAAACAATTTTCAGTAAATTTTAGTAGGAAGAAAAATGCAATTCACATCTAACCGAAGTCGTTTCATATTTTTTGGACCTTTGTGGAATTTTTGAAGTTGAAACACAATGGTCACTAAAAGCGACCACCTCCTGAAATGTACACTGTTGGTACATGGAAGAAAGCAAAATGTACCTCTAAGCCAGGATTGGTTTTACAGGTTGGTCACTCTTTTAGAGCAGACTACCTTAAGTCTAATATGGCAATGCATAGTGAAGTTTGTCTCAAGGTACAGTACAGTATGTTCAAACTGGGTGATAAGAGTGGTGTACTTGGATTGCTTACACAGAATGTGAAAGTCTCATTTAGGCTTCCCGATTGAGAAAACGTTTACATTTTTCAGGGAGTCAACAATTCTCGAAACGTGACAATTGCAATTGTTAACCTTCATTTTTCTATGGGGCGTTGCCAGTAATGAGGCGTTTTGGGCCTTTTGTCCAATTCTGAGATTCTTCATACAATTCCGAAACGTTGTTGTAGGTATTCGTGTTTTTGGATCTTTGCATTATGAGGGGGAATCTCGAGTCGGCTCAAGAACTATAGAAACATTCCCTGGATTACTCAAATTGTATTAGTGAATGATGCAATACTTGTCGTTGGTTTTGAATTTCTTAAAGATTGCATGGATCCATCAGTGTCAAAATTTGGAAATATTTGACTCTGCAATATTACACACATCTTCAGTAACGAGTACATTGCATACGTTCAGAAATACATCTATCGGTTTTATGTACAAAATAATTTCCCCAGATTATAAGATTCCCAGGAAATACTTTGATTTTACAAAACATAGCATGGAACCTGAAAGATGAAAGCTTGCCATTTGCGTTAAACCTACTTACTGATGCGTGTCTGACAGTGGGATCCAGTAGTTTCTACCTCACAAAGTTCTAAGTTAGTGCGGAAAGAGATGCCCGAAATTACGAAACACGAAAATGATGAAGCAGAAGGCTCCAGCTGAGGTCATCATTTTCTTCTCTCGAAGCTTTCTTGCTACAGCATCTGGGTATACCCATAAGCTTGAACATACAGAACACTCGCTCTGATCCCCTTCTCCCCAAAAATTCCCCCAAAACTTTCCGAACGCCATACTGAAGATAGTCTAGCTACCGAAGCTTGCTAGCAACCCCACGCAAGCTTGTATCCCGTTGCACAGTCCTGCTGCACTCGCTCACACCTAGTTTCTTCTGGAACTAGAGTGAACAATCAACACGACTCAAGAATCTTGGCACTCATGCGGCATATTCATGGTTTGAAAATGACCAATTCAATTGATCATGTTGAATGAATGCAACAAGTATAGCATTCAGATGAGGCCAAACTATATGTCACCGGAATATTGCAAGTGTTGGTCAAAAAACAATTAAGAGTGAGCAAGTGAAAGTTTCCATATGACCTACTCGAAATGCTGAAAACATATGGCCCGATTCGTGGTCGTTCCGGAGCTAATGCATCTACATGGTCTCTTTGCGGTTAAAATATGGTTCACAGATTCGGTCAAGGACACCAGAATGTTAAACATCACAGAACTCAAAGGAAAATTCGTAACACCAGGCACTTACTTACATCATGTCGTCGTGCTGCGGAGCTTCAAATGGAACTTCCGGCATCAAATCCTAACAGAGGAAAAGCTCGGGTCTGAGTACATGAAGAGTTGCGACCCTCTTGCACCGCTTGAAATATGAATTTTGTGCGGCATTGCATTACACCTCTTGAAAGTCGAATTTGTCAACCGACAATTGATTTCCAGTCTGCATCCAGTACCGGAAACGACGGAAAATCCTAATTTAATTGCACCGTGAACCCCTAAAATGATCAGACTTTGGTCTCCCACGAGAAGCCTTTGTAAAATGGCTGGCCGTAGTACTGGAAAGGCAGAGGGAGTGTGGGAGCGGGCGGGTTGTAGCGAGCGACGTCGGGGAATCGCTGCCATACCCGCGACTCAGCATCAAAAAAAATACTCCCGTCGTCCAAATTCTGTTTCCGCTTGTTCTCACAGGATGTCGTTGTTGCTGATGGCGACCTCCATGGCTGCGGAAAATTTGCCTTCAAAGTTGTAGGCAGATTTTGCAACCACGCAAGCAATCTGGAGCCGGGATTGTCCATTGAAACTCCGCAACATGAAGAAGAGAAAGGATAATGGAAAGGAGAAGGGAATGTAGAGAACCCCGGACTTGTACCTGAAACCCTAAACCTCAGACATGTACCTGAAAGCCTTAAAAAAAACCTAAAACCCTGACCCCTACTGGATGTCCAAACAGAATACCGTACCCGGAGGTCACCTTCGGCACAAATTTGCCGAATAATTAATTAAAACCAGAATGAGTGGATCGGCACTTCATTTGTAATTTTTAAATTATTCGGCAATTATTGAATATTTTTTCTAAGTTTTCGGCAGCCCTTCAAATTATTTCAGAAATTGCATAAAGATTTCTTCATTGCATAAGGTAGCATCCATAACCGTTACTATACCCAAAACCATCACTTCTAAAATCTTAAAAAATTTGTGGAAATAAATAGATGTGATTATGAAGATGTACTATATCTGAACATCAAACCCTAGTGTTGGTACTAGGTGCAATTGCAGTTGGCTCTTTAAAAATTTATAACTTATTCTCATAGTATCCAAATAATACATTCAAAAGTGCATATGTGTTATTTTTCTCTTGCTAATAGGATCCTATAATTTCCAGAAACTTTATTAATAATAATCATGTTCAAAACCCTTATTTTGACGGTTATGGGTGCTGCTACCTTACATATGGGTGCACTAGTCAACAACCACCACTTAGAAGTGGAAGTAACTTACAATAAGTACAAACAATCTCTTTATACAAGTGGGATAGTAGTAGGTAAGACAACCCATGTGGGATATGTAAATTTGGATTAGTAGAACCTTAACTACTCACACTTAGTTAAGTCAAAAGCAGAAATCGTGTTAAATGTAGAACTTCAGACCTCGTTTTGGCATAGTAGAATAATTTTTTTCAAAAAAATTTAAACTAAAAAAAGTTGGTATTTTAGTCTAAATTTCATCTCCAAAAACCCGTTTGAGATTTAGATTCTCCAATCAAAAGTTATGAATAAAATTTAGAGAGGGATTGGGAGGGACATTTTCTTTGACATTTTCAAACATCATCTCTGATTTTTGTCCATAACTTTCTTTTAAAGTCTCAAAATCACAAACGGATTTCTGGAAATGAAATTTGGCTTAATTTTCCCACTTTTCTTAGTTCAAAGTTTTTTGAAAAAAATTATTATACTATGACAAAAAGAGGTCTGAAATTCTCCTTAGAACACAATTCCTGCGTTTTGACAATGAAAGGTCTAGCTCTCATGATCAAATTGTCCCATATCCTTTGAGGATTCATGATGGATAATGGACTTCATTATAAAAACGACCTCTCCACCCAAAATTATGAGGATATGAGTTGGCATCAAGTTGGATTGGTATATTTTCCAATATTTAGGCTTCCTTAACAATTAACTTTCTTTGAATTCGGCATAATGACTTACTAATTTTCAAAATTATTCGGCTTAAAATTTTCTAATTATTTTTCGCCGAAGGTGACCTCTGGCTACGGTATATCACAAATCTATACAAAATAATATCATAACATTTAGTAGCCTTCAGAGAGGCTGCCTTTTCATCTCTGGAGTCCTCATCCACAAAGTTCATCTTCACATCGTTAACCCTTAAACGTCAAAGGGGTGACCCTCGAAATCATCCATTCCTATTACCGTGTAAATCGGTAGCCTCCAAAATTGCAAAAGTATTTATTGCAAGTCAAACTACTGTAGAAGAAATTTCCTTTCCACAACAAATTTTGAAGATGAATAGTTGCACTTCTGTCCTATAGAGTTTGATTCCCTGTCATCCATCGGACACAAAACATCCGCTTTGACGTTTAAGGGTTAATGTAAGCTTCAGTATAGGATAGGGGCAGTACAATTATGGTATTCTCCAATTTTTTTGCTAATTTTAGGACTAAACATAGAAATCAACAAATAATTGTGAAGAAAGATGGATTGCCAAAACCCCATAGAATTCATTATGTAATATACCAATGCAGTCTATCCATTTGCCATTAATAACTAATTTTGGATTTTCCAATTGAAGAGAAGCTCTTTATATACACATGGGGTAGTAGTAGGTAGAACAACCCATGTGGGATAAGTAAATTAGAATTTGTAGTTCCTCAATTCTCAACCACTCATAGTTAATTCAAAAGTATGAATTGTGTTAGAAGTACAATTTCAGACCTCATTTAGACATAGTAGAATAATTTTTTTCAAAAAAATTTTACTAAAAAAGTTGGTAAATTAAGTTAAGTTTCATCTCCAAAAATCCGTTTTGGATTTTGAGTCTCCAATCAAAAGTTATGGACAAAAATCAGAGAGGGTGTTTAACCCCTAAACGTCTGGATTCATCTCCAAAATTGACGATCTGAGAAAAAACATTATAAACTACAATTTGGAAGATTATTTTGGAATTGGTATACAAATGAAAGCTGTAGATTTTAATTTTTAAATTTATCTGTACGGTTAGATCTACTAATGCTATCACCAATCTTTTTCTATAAATTTTGAAAAGAAAATTTCAGAATTCCTTCTAAATTCAATTACAAGTAAAATATTATCATTTTTTGAGTAAAACTTGTTGGAATGGATTTAAAATAAGGTTCTCTTCATATGGTGATTTTTTGAAATTTTTGTGACCTTTACATCTTTGACCTCATTTTTGCACATCTAGTTTTGAACTAAAGTCAATGCAAATTGACCACTTGACATACTTCCACATTTGTAATTTTAGAAATATATATATTCTAGTAACATCAAATCCAACCGATGGATAGGACAACAACTTGATAAAGTATCACCAAAAATTAGGATGACTTTCATCCAAGCAGGAATGAGACAGAAACAAGGATCTGAATCTGTTCATATATCGTCCAAAAAATGGACGCCGGAGCGCTCCAGGGTTAAAAATGTCAAAGAAAATGTCCATTCCAACCCCTCTTTGAAATTTGTTCATAACTTTTGATTGGAGACTCAAAATCCAAAACGGATTTTCGGAGATGAAACTTAACTTAATTTACCAAATTTTTTTAGTTTCATTTTTTCTAAAAAAAAGTTATTCTACTATGCCTTAATGAGGTCTAAAATTCTACTTTAAATACAATTCCTACTTTTGACTTAACTATGAGTGGTTGAAAAACTACAAATTCTAATTTACATATCCCACATGGGTTGTTCTACCTCGTACCACTTCATGTGCATGTAAAGAGTTGTCTTCTCACTTCCAAACGTAATGCATAAATGAACTTCAATGCAATGTGAGGTAATTCTAACATTGAAACTAATATTCTCAATGAAATCATTAGCATTTTGTTTAAAATTCCTATTTTGAATTTAGTTTTATTTGAAAGTTCATAATTTGCTACTATCTGCAGTGTATAGTTTTGACTCGGGCACCAAGTTAAATTCTGACAGTTATTGACAAGTGTCCTTATAGCTACTGATTGAGTGCGGAACATATCGTACCATTCCGTTCAAGGAGGGCAAAATCAGTAACTGCTACTGAATGTTATAATGGAAGCCCTGACTGCTTGAGTGGTCAAAAATTAATTAACCTTTAAACGACGCCGCAGCCATTTTCCGGCTGATGAATGAAAAAAATCTTTCTATGTAGGATAGAAGTGTGATAGTTCATTTTTAGACTTTTGTGCAAAATGGAGAGATCTTGCACAATAGTTTGAGCTCCAATGAGTACATTGAGTTTTTTTGAAGTGAATGATGTCAAACAATACCAAAAAGGATAAGTTCAACAGTCATCAACCTAGTATTTATGGGTTAAACAAGAACAATATGATTGTGAGACTTCGTCCTAGGTAAACAACAATATTAGTTTATTGATAGTGGATAGTGGAAAAATTAATCAAAAAACACATTATTTCAATGATAGATAAATATAAATAAATAAATAATGCAATAAAAATTTAAAAAATTGACCCTCCCCAATCCTATCAATTGAACTAAGGGTTTTGGGGGGGGGCTTTATAGTTCTAAAATGCACTAGAAAATAATAATTGGATAGAGAAGGGGTTCGACTAGTTGGAATCTCCTCCTAACCAACCTCTACATGTGTTATGCAATGTGAATGCGGTTGTAGATAGAATTTTGGAAATTCGGATTCAAAAATCGTAGTTGATGCTATAGTTTGTGTCCAAAGGACAAAGTCAACAAATAGGTTTGGCATTGTCTAAAGAAAGTATGGTTTGGGACATTTTGGGGCTTAACCCTTAAAGGTCCTTGACTATGTTTTCACCAAAAACGTTCCAAAACTGCCAGTTCTAGTATAAGTAAAAAAATTTAGAATTTTTTTGGACACATGCAACCATAACATCTTGTGGTATACTAGTTTGAGAATATGTCAAAAACAATTCAGAAATTTCCATTGTGTAGATTGTAAGATATTGGCATCTGAAGTGACAAAAATCTTTTTTTGACCCTGCAAAAAATCAGGTAGCTACACTTCACAACATCACATTTGTATGTAAAAATGTCCAAAATGGTGGTACTTCTTTGGATTCATTCTTCAAGGCAAGTTAGCTGCATGCTTGAAAAATTTCAGATCATTTGGAATTGTACAACATATAGGAAAAAAATAGTAAGTAGAAAGAAGTAGAGAATGATTTAAAACACTAAATTGTTAAGAATTTAGTTATGGAAATGAAAAATACCATTTCCAATGGTTGTAATGTTGCAATAAACAATCTACATCCTATGATTTTAATTTTTTCGAAAAATATTGAAAATTGAGTTAAATAAAGGACTTCAAATTTTATTTTAGGGTAGAGATTCCATAATTGCCCACAAACTAAATATCTTCATAACTTTCATCTCATTGATCAAAATAGAATGATTCAAAGCTTTCCACGTATATATGAATTCAGAGAACCAATTTCAAATTTTTATTTCTAAAAAGAATTTTTTTTTTTATCTCTCCGGGTTGCCGGAGTTGATAAACAAAAAATATTTTGCAACATAACTGTTCACTTGTACTCAAATAAAATGAAATTTAGCAATCATGGAAGATATTCCTCATCCACACATTGTAAAAGAAAATTCAGCCTAAATAAGTTAAATCTCCGCTCACATGTACTTGCCCCAAAAAATTATTTTGCCAAAAACACAAGGCTGATCCTTTAGGATTAAAGAACTTTACGGATGCACCCATTGTCATGTGGTCAAACACCATTTGTAAGTTCAATTTAGCCTACTGAATATTTCAATCGATACTCGGGAATAAAAGATGTGCCATCCAAAGCTCAAACAGGAATTTGTAGAGAAGCACCAAAAAATCACAAAAACTCATAATTATTATTTTTTTTAAACTCATAGAAAATACTTTTTCTATATAGAAAGATTTGATTCATTCCATTTGGATCATATTAGTGATGAGAAAGGTTTGTAGAATCTTTGTTTTTTAATTGGACAATCAGAGCATCTTCTTCAAAAAATAACTTACAGACTCATCTTTTAATTCAATTTTAAAATTTTAAAAAATTCCAAATAGTTTAGTTTGTGTGTTTGAACAATGTTTCCATTGAGATTAGCATATTCACTAGTATGAATTTTTATTGATAAGTTAGCCTTGACAAATAGAAGCCGTGCAAATTTCTCAAAGTACGATGAGTATAAGTGTATAGAAATAGTTTCATGTAGATGATAAAATGAACATAGTGAAGAAAATCTACAATAAAGGGTGGTTGACTAAATTATGTCATAGTACTAATAATGTATATATCAAAAAAATTAAGTGTAAACGTAAGGCATTGACCGCAAGTGGCAAAAATTGTTACATTGCACAAATAGGGAGTCATACTTTAGTGGGTTCAATGAACTAAAAATTGTACAACATGAGGATAGAGTTTATAATCTGTTTAACTTCATTCTTTAAAGCTATAAATGTTAAATACATTCATATTAAATGGGATGTTGATGGGATAGTATCAATGGAAATATTGAAGTGTTCAATTATAAACTTGCTATTAACCCCTAGAGGCTGAAGGATGTTTGGAAGAAGAAAAGTTCAAAATTGCCCATTTTTTATGCACAATCCAATTTTTTTTTAAATAATTGAATTTTAACCATATAAAAGTGCATTAAACAAATAAGGCAATGTGTGAAAAAAAAATTCAACCCATTTGGCCGCGTGGATTGAAAAATTATAACATTTGAAGTGAGATTTTTTATTTTTTATTTTAATTCATACAAAACATGGCCAACAGACTTTGAGCCATCATAGAATAAAAAAAATTCTCTACACAAAGATGAGGATTTTAGCCATTCATACGTATATGATATTAGGTTTATCCATAAAATATTTTAGAAGCAAATATGGAGTCTAGCTTATTCTAAATCAACCTGCAATGTAAGGAGGTTAAGTGCATTGGCAATATACTAGTCATTTTTTGATGATTTCTTGTGCAATGGAGAAATTTTTTATTTGAATTCCAAAAAATAAAAAATTAGAGACAAACATTTGGAATATGTGGGAAAAGTTTCAAGAACTTTGACTTCACATATTGCAAGATAAGAGGGCTTGAAGTAGAAGAAAATGTTTTTCTTGAACCCACCTCAATATAGCTAATAAAGTTTGACTCCTTTTAGCATGTGATTTGAAAACTAATTTTTTTGACAATTGTATGCCATAGTTTATTAGTTACATATATGCCAAATTTCAAAAGTTGATGAGCATTTTTGCAAAGGTGCTTAAAAGACACCCAAATTGCTTTGATTCAGGTTCTCAATTAGAAAAAGAAATATTCTTACTAAAGGGATACATATTCACACCTTGTGTCAATATTTTGTGAATAACCAGCCAAAATTGACTTCATAGGATCCTACCCAGATTTTAAATTGTTCATTTAACGGACAATTGGTCTTTAGGGGTTAAAAACTACCACTTAGTCAATTGGACACTTAAATTTGGTATGTAAGATAGACCCACTTATAAAACCGCATGAATGAATTTACAAAAAACATAAAGTATTGGAAATATGCCCCTCGTAGCTTTTTATGTAAAAAAACAATCATTTTAAACTCAATAATTAAGGTAAATAGCCCCACATCAAATACCCTCTTAATCTTTACAGGACCATCTGGAGGGGGTCTAAATTTCTAAAATTATGAAGATCTATTATAAAATGCAACTTAAACAATATTTTAATAATGAATTTCAAACAATAGTTGTAAAATATGATTTATACAGTATAACCTCTCTTAGTGCATAATACCAGGACTATGCACTAAGAGAGGTTTATGCAGTTGGAGAGGTTCTATACTGAACTTTGGCTAACGTGGCCTCTCACTATGAGGCCTCTAACTACTATTCACAAATATCACAACCTCTCTTACTGTATATTATGCAATAAGAATGGTTCTATTATAGATTACATCCATAAGGTTAATACAACAAATACACAAAATAATATTTTACAATGAAATTTAAAACCAAATATTGAAAATTCTTTCTAAAATCAATCGTAGATTGAATATTTATGATATTTACAAGATTTTTTTTCTATAAGTTCAAAATGCTAAGTCCTAATTATAGTGATTTTTAAAGATTTTTATTTTATTTTTTGATTCTAGTTGTTTTTGAAGGGTCATTTTTTAAATTGAAAATGCTACTTTTTGAGGCTAGACCTACTGATCCCCTTTGAATTATAGAATATTTGCAAATCAAAATCTTCATAATCTATATTGTACAAATGTTAAAGAACTAATACAAGATTTTTTTTTAAATGATGGATAAAAAAATGCATTTCGGTGAGTTTGGGATGTGTTTTCATATATTCATTGTTCAAAATTTGCATTCATGGTCTTTAAGGGATTAACTTAGGTGTATACCTTAAATTACAAGGAGTGATCTCATTGGGCATCAAGTCCAAACACTTTGATATTCAACAAAATTCTAATTCCTAAAAACAACAATAGTCATGGAACGGATATAAGCAAATAATTCAAAGGAAAGAAATCCTTCATTCCCACTTCCTATCTCTGGAATGAAACAATCTCCTACTTTGATTAACATTTATAAGAACACATTTTGGTTCTTGGAATTTTACCTGAGGAAGTGGGGAATGTACCCAATAGGTTTTCTTGAAGGTGAGCATTCTTTATTGTAACTTCACTAACCTCCATCACTCTTATACGGATGCCAATTGCTGCTATTGACTCATTCCAAAATGGCTTGTTACAATCTTTTAGAAGACATGTTTCTGCCTTCTTGGCATGCTCCGTCAAACAAAATGGGTAGTAGGTGTGGCCACATCCCATCACAACAAAGTTGTAACAGTGATACTACAATCTACATATAGGACACAAATTGAGAATGTACATTGTCGCCAGAGGAGTGACAAGATTTTTTGAGATAGGTTTGAAAGACAACATGTTACTGCTACTACCTTTCATGGCTTGTAGTTGTTTTCACATACTTTTCAAGATATCCTTTAGCGACAAAATCCTAGACGAGACTAATTTTTACTTCTCTTCACTTGCAGCCAACATACCTTCTGTCCTTGAAATAATAGCCCGACAACCTTCAACAACATTGCTATAAAGGCATACAACCTTCTCAGCAAACGCCCTGTTTAAACAAACTTGGTCCTACTTTTTTCATATCTTTCAATAGCAATCATGCTTCAATCATCTCCATAGCTCATTTATGTAACACCAGCTGCTGATGACCTTTGTAATGAATTATTGATCTTGCACTTGAAAAAAGACTTTTCGTTGCAAAGTTTCTTAACCTCAATCTTTGACTATTCAAACATTAGCATTCTATTTGACAACAATACTTTAACCCTCTTCAACTCGCCCTCAATTGACATCTTTATGCAAGACCGTTTTAAAAAAATCCAACCTACTCTCTTGTATCAACTTCTCACTTCTTCCATATCTATCAAATCTCTATTTGACCAACTTAGCGAGACAACTAGATTTTTCCTTGTTTAATTTTTCAAGCTTTGCAATGACATTGTTGCAACATACCCTTCTTTCCCATCTTTGTCTTTTCAAGCACATCATTTTTCAAATAGAGCTTGAAATCAGGAGCCAACGTCACGCTCTCTAAAGATTGCACACTACATCTCCTCTTCTCCAAAACCAAAACCTTACTATAGGCTCTCATTTTCTCAACTCTCCTCCCAAACCTCTTACTATTTGCCTTTTGGGAATTTAGAGGTCTTTAACACTTCTCTGTATTTGTATCTACCAATTGCAAATTCAACCCAGTTGACAAGTTTTCTTTAAGATTGTAAAATGAGTCCTCCAACAAATTGAAGTTTAACCTCTTTGTTGGGCATAAATGACTTGTCATACACACATCTTCATAAGCTGTAAATGGAGGCAGCCTCTTCAAAAGTCTAGCCTTTGTAGTACTTCCAACTTGATTTGTTGCTCTTGCTGCCAAAGTAGCGATAAAGTACACTCTCAGTAACCTTGCCTTTTATGTTTTCCACAGCATGAAAAGTGGGAGGGAAAAGTAAAGTGACGCCAACGAGCTTGAAATGGTGCCAACCCATGTGACGCGGGAAGCATTTGCAATTACCCACTCAATGCTTTCCGGATCAAGAGTTTGATGCGTAGGGGTTAGAGATTTTTAGGAAATGCTTGTCCTGTCCGGGTTTCATGATTCTCCTGCATCAACAACCCCAAGCGAAATTGTACCCAAACATAGTAAGCAATCCACATTCTCCAAAAGAAACATAATTATCACATTGGCCAGACTATCCGTCCTAATTGTCCGATTTGTCTGCATGTCCGAAACATCGGGTGACCCTAACCTACCCGATTTGACTACTTTAAGGTAATTAGACTGTCTGTCCACTCCGTTCGAACCGTCTCATATATCTACCCGTCCGGGACATCTTGTGATCTTAACTCGCCCGATGTGACAATAATGAAAGCGAAGACTATGGAAGAGCAGTTTGACTTTGAAGAATTGAAATGCTTGCATCATGCACCCCAGATTTCTCATTAGGTTTGAACATAAATGAATAAAATTGTATTATAGTTTTGTTGCATTGCCGCAATTCCATTAGAATCTATGGTGTCGTGGACCCTCAAATAGAAAAGGATCAGCAGTGATTTAGCTAGGGAGCTGGAAGATGATCGATGGGATTGCATTGACATCCTAGCGCAGTGGTGTGCAATGTTGTGGAACAACTGTAGAACTCTGCATATCCTTTTATTAAGAATCATCTTCTTAGTAAACTTCAGTTGCATGTACTGGATTATAGTATATGGAAGCAATCTTTATAAAGTGCTTGCAAAAATCTTTAAGATAACAAATCTGATGACCCTACCAACAAAATCTCTGTTCGAGCTGGTATCTATGGAATACTATTTGCCCGTTTGGTCGTTAGGGATTTGAAGACTTTGTTTTTGGAAATTCCGCATTTCTGACTCGAAATTGTTGACCTTTGTTTCACTGGGTCCAAACACTTAGTTATCCCATTTGCACACAAGTTTCGGGTAGCGATTCTGAGAAAAAGGGCAGCGGGCAGCAGGTAAGTGGGTTCCAGGTTGGGCAGTTGCTTGTCTAAAATCTAGTACTGGGTACATCTATTGTCAATTTGTCATACTGATGTTTTCTACCACATCTATGGATTAGGATGTACAAAAATCAGAGCTCAATCAATAATACTATCGCTGAAGTTGCCACATGTTTCACTCAACCAGTAACTCACCTACATCACTGGGTGCACATTGTTGCTCAGAGCATCCTCAGGCGTCAGAAGTTGTACCGGTACATCAGCCCTTCAAATATATTTCTTACTTTTGAATGGTGTGTAATTAGAACTTGAAATTTATATCATTGGAAGGGCATCCAAAAGAAACTTTGAGTAGGTACAAGAAAATTTAAATTTAAACATTGGACAACCAATTTAAAAGAAAGATAAAAGTAGAAATTTGTAGAGGACTTGGCAAATCATGGTTACCAAAGCAAAGTTTGGCCATTGAACTTCCACATTTGGCCACATTTGACCAACTATTTACTCAACTATTCTATTGGTATTCTTTGTACAAACTTTATGAGTGCCTATAAATCTTTGAGTACCTATTGTATTTAACATACAATGTATAGAGAAAATTGAAGAGATAGCAAGAAAATAATGTATTGATGCCACATACCTAAAATTGTCAGGGCACATGAAGTAAGCCACTCCATCACCATATTAATTCCATCATCTTATGTTTGGCTCCAATTCCATTTGTTCAAACATCCAAATTTGTCCAAAAAATATCCGAATTATTCAAGATTATGACAAAATCAGTGCATTAATGCCAAAATGGGATAACATGTCAATGCTTGATTAATGAATATTTAAGTGACATTAGATACAGAAAAAGGTTGTTATGGGTAGTTAATGAGATATTTATGATTCAATTCCATAGGTGGTTTTGTATTTTCAAGGCATATCACTTGAAAAATTATCAAAAATTACAATTGTAAAATTATAATTCACTTGGGTTTCATGTTTGAATCAAGCGCACATGTCTGAAAAATATGTGCCCCTCTTGGAATTGGCCCCAAGATATTCAAATTCCAAGTCAAGGTGGTAATAGGCTTGTCTACCTTAATTTGTCTGATTTATTTCATTCATTGACTTCAATGTCTATACTGAGGCTAAATATCTTATCTCAAAAGGACTTTATGCCATAAGAAAATTAATTGTCAAGCTTTCATTTTATTATACAGTTGCAAATGAAAAAACGGTTGTTATTATAAGAGCCTAAGATCATGAGCACATGAGCATAGAATTCTATACACATAATAGAATTTTTCCATGATTATAGATTACCTATGTTACATATACCTATATTATAAGCGTTTATATTATAAATACTTTCAATGGTTGTAGGATATCTACCTATACATATATTCAAGGCTCATATGCTTGCATTTCTATGCTCACATGCTAGCATCGTTGCAAATGAAAGCACTAGGTTATTTAGCTTTTTCTATTTGTTAATACTGTTCTACTAAGAGCATTCTCAATGCACTCTGGGATTTGCTCTTCTAAATAAAGTTATAAATTTTTGCAGGATTATAATTAGAACTTGAAATCTCTATCATTGGATGTACCAAAATTGAAGTGCTACATGCATTGGTAACTGTGATTTATCCAACCTCTGTACATTAGAGGAATTTTCAGCCTTCCGGAGGGCTGCTCCGGAGTGACAAACCAAGCTATTAAAAATCTTGGTCTGTCACTCCAGAAAACTGCTACAGTGAGCAGTCAGCTTGGCTGGCTGCTCGCCAAAACAGTCAGTCTTTGCGATTTTTTTTTTCAATAATTTTTTTAAGATTTAAAAAAAAAATTACTCGTAAAACTCGGTTCCTACGCCACTGTCACTGCAGTTTCAGATGGGCAGGAATAGGAGAAAAACGAATTTTTTAGCAAAAAAAAAAGCAAATTTCAGGGTACCTTGGAGGGCTGTGGAGCAGACCTCCGAAGGCCTGAAATATTCTCTAATGAATAGTTGTCTTAAGCTAGCTTTTGAAGCAATTTGTTTTCATTGTCCATTGTCTAAAATTTGAGTTTTCTTCCACCTATTTAAAGCACTTTGGAATGTGCTTTAATGATAGAAATTTCAAGTTCTAATTATAAACTAGTCAAAAGTTAGAAGTTTATGTGGAGGGACAAATTCTTGAGTCCATTGAAGATGATCCAAGAGAACCTCTACACAAATACAACACTATCCCATACTAAAATATCCTCCCTTATATATTTATTATATAGACGTCTCATTTATATGTACCACCAAGAAAAGACCCCATGGTTCCAATATATGACTTCCTAAAATTGTAAGCTACAACATTTACAATCCAACGGACAAAATGGAAGTTTGAAGTGCTCAAACTTCCAAGGCTTCAAAATATCTTGCATTTGAAATCATGGTGATCCACACACTATTGCTTTATCTACATATAAATAATCATAATGAACCACCTCGCATTTTTATAGATAGATTCAAACTCATTTACCTCATCAATACATACGTCAAACATACATATGCTCAAATAAACCATCTAGATAAAATCATCCTCAACTTTATCACTCAACTACTATATACCAAAAATTTCCTTCTCATAATACAAAAAGTTTGCGCTTACATTCAAAAAAAAATTAACCTCACCAATTCAAAAAATTTAAAGGAGCAACATTCTCTAGAGTATGACTATGAATATGCCTATACTATCCTTTATTTCTTCCACAAAGATGATTCAGATCATCTCTACAATGGACACCATATAAAGGCCTAAATTACAACAAATATATATATGGGTACACGTTTGCATAAGTTGCACCCATCCAAACATCATAGCCTTCCATTTACAATGATGTAACAAAGCACTACATGAATTTTGGAAAATGATACTATCACATACAAAATCTAGATGTTTTGTACTAATAAATGTAGGATTTTTTCAAGTTCCACCTTGAAACACCCCACCCCACCATGGTTACACCCGTGTCACTACTCTAACCCCATGAATTGTACATGTGATGCCCGCTTATGCCTTGATACACTATGTCTCTAAACAATACCTATCCAAAATGTCCTATTAATAACCCCACTACAATACAAAATTCAGTTAATCAAACTAACATATTGCAATGATCTATTTTACCCAAACTTTGTTATTGGCACATAAGCTCAATAAATACCATTCATTCATTATCAACACTTACAACCTAGGTTGGAATACATAACCATTGATGGTAATTATCACAGTGGCACAACTCATGCACCATCCATACAGTTACTTCATCAACATCTTGAAATTTCCACTTTTGCTATAAAAAAAACTTTCTAACAATAACATTGCCATTAAATACACCACTTACATAATACTATACAAACAAAAGTTATAAAACAATCAAATACTTTCCAAAGTACATGAATTATTTTAAAACAAATAATTCTCTTTACACTATTTCTACCCTAACCCTACATTTATGGCACCCCCTCTTATAACTCTAACAAACTACCCAACCCTCAACTTGCTCCCCCTCCATTCTCAAATTAAAATTAGTTAGTATAGAATGTCCCTTCTCACAAAATTATATAGTCCACGTGTTACTCGGATTGGCTTTTTAGAGTCCAAAGTGGAACCCTAAACAAACAAACTCTTCATGTACGCCAAGTACTTAAAGCATCCTCAATCATGGCCTCATTATGTAGTATTCTATTGGTATAATCCAAGTCTATTGACTCCAAGGTGACGAGAGCCATCCCAAAGAGTGCATGTCAACCTACGGACACTATCCTAATTTCTAAATTTGCTTTGGGGGACTTGTCGTTGCCGATGTGACTGTTTTGCAGCTTGGGAGTGGAGTGGTGTTGGTAAGAATTTTATGGCGATGGAAAGATGTAAGGTGGAACTTCAACATTCATTGAACCAAGTATTGGAAGGGCGCCAAGATGCCTTTGACTAGAATGCAAAGCTCCTTTTAGGGTTCAACAAACACTCTAAGTTTGTTGTGCGAGGTTGTTTGAATGTCAAGCCCGCAAAGGTGAAGAACATGATAATGATTGCAATGGGGCTAAGTTTTCATAGAACCACAAAAACATACCATTGCAGAGCTCCAATGCAAGGCCAGCCTAAGGATGCTCTTAGAGTGGTTGAAGTTATTTTTCCCTCTTAACCTAAAGAGGCAATCACTTAAGGATACATGGAAAAGAAATTTTTTAATTACTGAGGCCCACTTTATACTAGTCCTAAGGTTGGATGGAAGGCCGCCTAGTTTTGTAATGAATTTGGGCCTAGTTAATGTAAAGTGATGAGGCCCAAATGTGAGGCCTATTTTCGATCATGTGCTTTTAGATTTTAAATACAATGATCAAATTGGATCTCCCATACAGATGTGTAAATCTGTCTTGAAATTTAGAGTCAAATTCTACATTTTTAGCCCCCCATTCCTTGAAAGGAACCCTAGTGATCTAAGGTTGGCTTGGACATCTATGGAATAATTTTTGCACGCTAAGCGGTTTGCAGTTTGAGGTGTGGGCAGATGCAATTTTGAAGTCGTAAATATCGTATTTTTGGCTTGTAGGATTCAAATTCGCAGGTTGCTGTTTTCTTTGGCCCAAGTACCTTGAGCATCGTTTGCACGCCCATTTCGGGCAACATTTTTGTGCCGGGTAGTGGAATGTTGACAGTGTGACTGTACAGTACACTGTCTCCATTAATGCAATTTTTACATTTAAAAATTGAGCACATTTATGAGCATTCAGTTTCAAGGACTTGGGAGCTAATTATAAAAATCACCTTCAATTGGTTTTTGCTAGTGCTTGGAATTGCATACAATTGGTTGATAAATAATTTGTGGTGACACCACCTCACAAATCTGTTTACGTTTCTTGTTTTTTGCATTTGATGAGTCATACTATATTCATGTGAATGAATTCAAAATTACAAACATAAAAGTTGTATATTGGACAAAGTCAGGTTTTATTTCAATTGAAAAGCAATTGTTGTTTGTATTAGTGATTTGAGATGATACAAACTACAGCTGTGGCTAATTTAGTAGAATTTGATTCATGCTTGTCTTTAAATTTTTTGAAAAGTTGAATAGTTAAAATTTGATCACATTTTTACAAGTGGTATAATAAATGATTGCTAAAAAAATTGTCTTGATTCTACAATGCACTTCAACTCTCAAGTTAATAATTTGGACTCCAATTACAGACAAACTTGCCCTTATATCCCAAAAATGATCACTAACTTACTCAAGAATTTGCACTACACAAGTACCCTCCTTGCAAAAATGAGGAGTAGAAGCATTCACTACTACAAGGGAGGATATTTCAATTCTTCATCCCAAAACTTGTGCATTCATCCTACAAATAATTTTGTAGTAATTTAGCTATTTTTATTATTTTTTTGAAAGATATATAATCTACAATTAGACTGAATAGAAAACCAAACAATGGTTTATTTAGATCCTAAAGATGCATGTTGAGATTGGTGGTCAAAATAGAGGCAATTGGTTTCTTTGTAGGAAAACAAGAGAATAACATAGCAACAAAACATTTCAATGGCACCAAACCAAACTAAATAACTTTAAGAGGGCTACCTTGCCCTTGTCCCTATTCTTCTTGTCATACTTAAGTATACAATAGATCATACATGTTATATTTGCATGAATTGTGTTGCACCACATTGGATTACACAATTCAATTACATTGTTAATTTAGCTATTTCATCTAGTGAAAAGAAGGATATATATTTTGAATATTATTATTATTATTATTATTATTATTATTATTATTTTTTGTATATTTTTTTGAGTGAATTTTCAATCAAAAAAACAATGAGTGATTGTCCAACTCATAATATTATCTATCCATGCAAATGAGGTGTTTTTGATAAATAATATAGCCAAGGGATAAATGAAGCATATTGAGCTCTGTTTCTTAATCCTTCTAGATTTTTATTGAGTCCATTTTGAATTTTTTTGCAAATTTGCTAGTGACTTCAAATTACTTGGAGTCATTGCATGAAATTTTCAAAGTAGCTTCTAATCAACATCTTCCACATGTGAAGCTTTGTTTCATGCCATTTTGTGAGTACAACATAAAGGTCTTTTAAAACTTAATGCTATAAATCTCAAAATAGAATGCTATAAACACCTAGCTATCTTTTAAAATTTAGTGGATTAAATTGGATTGGATTGAAATAGATAGTTTGATATCTATGCATAAAGTTTTGAATTATTGTATTCTAATTAATAAGATGAAAATTGTGAAGGACCATGTGTTTTAAGTAAAATTTTGCTGAAAATCTCCTTAAAGGTCATTACTTAAAATCATGTGTCTAGGACTATGCTTAAAAACTCACTTAAAACACGCCTTTCTCTTTTAGTGAAGACTCTCAATATTGCAAGCGACCCTTGATGGATTTTGCAATCAGCCCTTTGTCGGAAATAAGATGGTCTATATGACCATTATAAGTTGAACAAAATCTTCAACTAAATTTTTTATAATATTTATGTTTTGCAAAAAAAAATATGAAAAATTATGGAAACCTTCAACAGTCTATTTTTGCACAAGATAAAATTTACACACTAAAGAAACCCGCCCTGCAGATGGTCACGGAGCTTTTTAAGTGGTTGGAAATGAGTTGCTTCCTGTAACATGAATGTAGGGTGGAGTGGGGTGGTGTAGGGTTTTGGGTAGGGGTTTCTCTTGAATTATTATGGACCTCAAGGGAAGTCACCTCCATCAATCTAAAAAGTTAGCGGTGAATCAAAACATAGTGTCATTTTTGTTTGGCAATGAAACTCTAAAAACTTAAAACCAAAACTATAGGGGCTTTAAAAAATCACATGCAAGGATATTTTACATATTCATATATATTTTGGAAAAATATATTTCAAGTATGTTATTAATATTCCCTAAAAATACACCCTGGACACATGTAGTTACAAAATAAAACAAAGAACTCACTATTACAATGGATTGAGAGCCCTTTCATTGCAAAATAAGAATATAAAGGTATTCAAAAGATGCTTGGATCTACATTCATTATTTAAAAAATCAAACTAGAGGCATAAGGGATTAAGGAGACCATATTTACATATAATAAATCTATAAAAATTTGAAACTGTTTGAAGAGATTTGTCTTGCTAATTACCTTACAACATACTAAAAGTTTATAGGAAATATTTCAAAAATTATGAAAATAAGGTATGAAAATAGTGTATTTTTTTATGTTAATTGAATACTTTCAAATGTCAATTTAGGAAATATTGCCACAAATTTCAATCTAAAAGCTATTGCAAAGATTTCATTTTTCAAAATTCTTGAAATGGAGAAAAAACAATGTGTGTGAAAGAAAAAAAGTGTTAGAAAGTTAGAGCTTCTTATTCATCTTCATTATTTTTTGAATTAGAAAATGGAACCAAGTTGTTAGGAAATTTATCTAATAATGTTATTTTATTGTGTTCAACATACTACAAACTAATTTGAATACATGATCCTTCAATTGAAGCTTGCACATACTACAACAATTACAGTAGTCTACTTTAAAAGCAACCATTTAAGGATTGGTCCGCCTTTTTATGGTTTTCTATGGACGAAATTTTCTTAGCTCATTTTTCAGAGAAAGAAAAATGGATGCAAAATGTACCACAATTGGTTTCATGTTTTTCAAAGCATTATTGAATTACTTATGAATTTTCAAAGAATTGTGCTCTAGGGACCTATTTGTGACTGCAGCTCTCCTAAAATCCGTCTACTTGCAACTTGTAAAGAGATGTGAGGAAACCAAGGAAAATGATTGGCTTTGGTAATAAATAGCGCCTTTTCCTTGATCCACTCAATGGCTAAAGAGGTACATTTAACCCTTAAAGTCCCAAGGCCACTTTTCTGTCAAAACCACTCAAAGCTGCCATTTCTGCTACATCCACCCAAGAAAGCAAAAAAACGTTTTTTTTAAGAATCTAGCCGTAGTAACTTGTACATCACTTGTCTGAGATCATGTGGTAAATTTTTTTTATCAAATTTGACTGTACGGATTAGAAGATATTAGCATTCAAAGTTGGACAATTTTTTTTTTCAAGAACAACCGTAGATTGCCCAAAAAACAAGATTGTCCATAACTTTCTCATCACTAGTCCAAATAGAATGAATCAAAGTTTTACATGTAGACAAAAATATAATATTTTAGGGATTTTTTTTTTTTTTTGGATTGCCCGTTGACCTTCATTTTCAGCTTTTTGTGCCATAACTTTTGCTTCCGGGCACCGATTAAAATAAAAAATTATACTCCCGAAAAACTTACGTGTTTTTCTAGCTTCACAAATTTTTTTAGAAAACATTGATGAATATTGAGACCATATGAACCTGCCCAAAGTTGCATTTTGGCTCTTGTAGGGTCAATGGAACTTTAGGGGTTAAGAACCACCTCATATCCATTCTAGAGCTAATAATAGGGGCAATTTGAAGAAGATGGGCATTATTAAAGTAGACTACCTCATGGGTTTTTTCCCTTTGAAAGATGAATAAATTTTGGATAAATGAGGGATGTAGCATACATGCTCATTTTGGTTTCGAGCACCTCATTTTTCCAAGCTTTTTTTGTTTTGGAATTTGAACATCATTTGAGCTAGTGTGTCTTTTTCACATGTCAATTGAACATGGATATAGTCTTGTAATATGGGTTTTCAGATAATAGAAAGAAAAAACATTAAGAAAAAAAATCCCATGTACTGCCTG
The DNA here is from genome assembly GCA_951799445.1 of Pseudisothecium myosuroides. NCBI lineage: Eukaryota > Viridiplantae > Streptophyta > Bryopsida > Hypnales > Lembophyllaceae > Pseudisothecium > Pseudisothecium myosuroides. The sequence goes on along the minus strand of OX637291.1, from coordinate 7,762,708 downwards.
CCTGAAAGGATATAACTACATATGACAACAAGAAGAGAATTAGAGTGTGAAGATGCTCCTGTCGGGCAGACCCATATATTTTCAAATTGCATGCCCGAATCGAATCGTGCAAGGGCAAACGGTACACCAGTGAGCCCTTGGGATTTGCAATTTAGCTGGTAGCAATCACTAGTCCTACACCCCGGATTTCAGAAAATCCACTGACGAAATGTAATTGCGTAGTATTTTAAGCCTGAAATCCTATGAGTGCGAAAAATATTCCATAGGTATCCATCATCTCCAATCCACTAGCATTCACCTCTAAATTCAAAACCAACCTGAATAACAGGCCATCGTGCTATCCCAAACCAATCTCAATGATAAAGAACGTACACTTTTCATCAAATTTTATGCAAGGCTTGACGTGACGAATAAATACCACGGCAAATTATACAAGCAATACAAGTTCAAACCAAAGTCAATCTTGTAGCTAGGCTTGCAAATTTTTTATTAATGACTAAGTTCCATATAAACCTTAGTGGAAGATATATGTACAGTGGGGGGACAAAAGTCCCGTCATTTTTTTCTCCTGAATTGTGTACTCCCGAAACCACCCCTTCACCACAGGCGGCTTTTCCACACCACAAACGAGCTCAATATAGCTGAAACTTTGGAGAGTAGTCATTTAACTCTTGAAGAACGACACCAAATAGTTGGAATGAAGAATGGGGACGTAAAGACACCAGAGATTGCCGCTCGATTCAACACAACACAACGCCAGGTGCAACGCATTATGAAGCAGTGGCGATCCGAAGAATGTCTTACATCCAAAGAAAGGAGTGGACGGCCGAAGAAACTGACAATTAGAGAAACTAGATAGCTTGTGCGGATTGTTCATGGCGAGCGGAGGGCGACATTAGCAGAAATTACCAACCAATTAGTTGTTGATGCCTGCACAAAAACTGTCAATAGAGCTCTACATGCAAAATGCTTGTTTGCTCGTGTGGCACCCTAGAAACCCTACTTGAGCGAGCCCTATATGGCCAAGAGGCTAGAATTTGCCTTCAGGTATGAGACTGAGTCAATTCAATTCTGGAATTCTGTTTGTTAGACAGATGAAGCAAGCTTTGAAATTGGCAAAAATTATCGATGCATTTTGGTTTAGAAGACAACGTATGAAAAGTACAATATAGATTGCTTGACGTCTGTTTACAAGTATGGCGGCACCTTAGTAATGATTTGGAGGGCTTTTGCAGCAAAGAAGAAGAGCAAGTTGGTGCTTATGGAGAAAGGACGACGGACGGCAATGGATTTTGTCAACCAAGTGTATGATGGTGAATTGGGGAGGTTTTGGGTGCACCTCATCAAATAAGTCCAACCTATCCTCATGGAGGATGGTGCCTCGATACACCACTCCAATGCACCAAAAGTTTGGCAAGCAGCTCACAACATTGAAAAACTTGAATAGCCAACAAATTCACCGAATCTGAACCCGATAGAACATGTATGGGCAAGATGAAGAGCGATTTGCAGAAGCGGCCAAAAGCCACAAATGAAGCTGAAATTAGGGCTCAACTTGAAGCGGTCTGGGACCAAATAGACCTAGAATGACTTCAAAGCTTGGTTGATACCTTGCCTGATAGAATGCAGGCTGTAATTGCTGTAAAAGGACGTTCAGCTCGATGGTAGTATAGGTACAGCTTCATAAATCAATATACATGGGTGAATGCAAGAAACATCTGCCGATTTTGTTGCGTTTTTTACAATACTCATGTTTTTTCTTCTGGAGTATTATAAAATTATAAAATAATTTTTAAAAAACAAGAAAAATATGGCTAATATATACACCTTTAAGATGAAGGTAACCACCAAAGGAAATGTATAGAAAAACTCTTTAAGTTAGAGAACTAAAAAAGTGCCAAATCTTAAGAAAATAGATATCTTGATGTATAAATTAGTTAAAAATAGGAAACAAAATTAAATATATAAAATGAAAATTGGCCATTTGTAACAACTCTATGGAGATGGTCATTCACCCCAAAAAACTCAAAAATAATATTTTATATGTTTCAAAATGTAAGCAGAAAGAAGCGCATTTTGTGGACTTCCACACCACATACAATTAATTATTTTTAGAATTCCTTCCCTGCAAAGCTACAAGTCTATTAGAAAGACCATGCCCTCCAAATTTCGGCTCAAAATTCGTTTTTTTGGGTACTAAAAAGTACTAAAAACCTCTAAATTGGCAAGTGTGACATAAAATCGGGGGCTATTTTTGGACAGTAAATTATTTTTGAAAATTACAAAAAAATTAGGCAAGATGTATAATAGTCATGAGTACCTTACCTATAAATCTTGAGTCATTTGGAGCTAGAACACAAAAGTTATGGCTAAAAAACTAATCAAAATGCAAGGTGTGACGCAAAATAGTACAGGTGTTTATTGCATTCACCCACATCTAAAACTTCAACCACAGCTCTCACGGCACCTACAAAAGGTGCTTGATATATTAAAAATGACATTGTTGATTTTAGGAAGCATTGAGCTTAAAGTGTGTGTGTAATGGTCATTTTCATCATCCAGCAGTGTCCTCCAAAACAACGGGAAAAAAAACACGACAGGACTTTTGTCCTCCCACTGTACAATGCGGCAGCCCTTACTTCACTAAAAAGGGTATTTAGTGTTGGATTACATTTAGTGTAATTACCACCCTACTTGACCCTACACTAAATGTCAATTTTAGGACGATTAGTGTAGTGCTAAACTTCAATGCGTCGCCTTCGCCTTCTCTTCCCTTCTGCCTTCCTTTAATAAGTTCTAACACTAAATGTAAACATTTTCAGATTTCAGATTTACCATAGAGTATATTTAATGTTAGAAATTACATTTAATGTTACTTACTTTAGTAGGCTTAATGATATTTAGTGTCATGGTTCACAAATAGTGTTGCCAACACTAAATACCTTTTTTAGTGTAGTACACCATATGTCTCACAAAGAGACTATCCAGGGTTCTATTCTTATGGAAATTTGAGATGAAATACTTGCCAAATTTGTTGGATTTTATAGTACTCTTTCCTTTCTTTTTTTTCTCTGGAATACTTTCAAATTAGAAAAATAATTCTTAAATTTTTTTGAAAATATGGCTTATGTATACACCTATAAGATGAAGGTAAACACCAAAGGAAAATCATAGAAAAATTCTCTAAGTAGGAGAACTAGAAAAGTGCCAAATCTCAAGAAAATACGTATATATTTTGATGTTTTAATTAGGAAAAAATAGGAAAAAAATTTAAAAAAAATAAAATTGCACATTTGTAAAAACTTTATGGAGATGGTCATTTACCAAAAAATCCACGAAAATACTTATTTACATGTTTCAAAATTTAAGTAGAAAGAGGCTCACTTTAAAGACTTCTACACAACATTTAATTAACTATTTGTAGAAATCCTTTGAACAGAAGCTAAAAGTGTACTACAAGACCATCTCCTCCAAATTTCAGCTCCAAAATTAACAAATGTGATATAAAATTGGAGGCTATATTTGGATAGTTAACCATTTTTAAAAAAATTCAAAAAATTCGGCAAGGCGTGTAATAGTCATGAGTACGAAGTACATTGCCTATGAATTTAGAGTCATTTAGAGTCAAAATACAAAAGTTATGGCCAAACTACCAATCAACAAGAAACTTGTGATAGGAAATAGTAAGGGAGACGACCCATTTCCGATCACTTAAGCAATTTAGCATATCCGGCTGGTGTACGGGTACAGTGAGGGGAAAGTTTTTTCATTTAGAGAAATAGATTTAAGAAGGATTTCATATTTTTGTACGTTGTTTTCCTCAAAAATAAATTTACCATGAATTTTTTTTGTGGAGATTCCATTCAACCTATTCTTGTTATATATGTCACCCTATTTCCAACCGTAGGTTGGATACAAAATCGACAATGCTTCAATGCAGGTGATAATTGTTGCCTTCAATGCACATCTTGTGATCATTCTATACTTTCAATGTACACCTCCCCGATATTTGTGCTCCCTTTGCTCACAAATATCTGTGTGAGTTGTCACGTAAACCACCAGCTGATCAGAAATAAAGCAATCTAACTAACAAAAATGGATCCGCTCCCTTACTCCTTACATGTGTTTCGTGCAATTACCCAGACGTTCCCCAAATGGTTTTACAAATGGGAGATTACAAAGCCATGGGGAAAATCATTGGCACAAATTTTCCCTAGCCTGACGACCAAGCCTGTGAACCGGGAATGGCAATCCGAGAACCAGAGATCGATCAATCAATCAATAATCTCCCTAGCTCTAGCTAGCCTGTGTCCTAAGTATGCTTCCAGGAGTGGATTTCGTTGTAGCAAAAACTTGACCAACAATTCAAAGTTCTAAAACAAGTGAAACCACAAGGATGTACGTACGTACAGCTGATCAGCATGAACGCAATTAATTACCAAAAGAATTGTGCTTCGCAAAATTAAAAGTACGAGGAATGAGACACCTACCTCGTTATATCTGGGTACGTGTTTTGTTTTTTCTTGAAACACATGGACAACTTGTTATATCTGTTTCAAGCTCCAAGGACGGCACTGCTCAATACTGGCATCGATATATACAGAAACCCCTCGACTAACTTAGATCCAGGATGCAAACTGTACGTGAACATGTGACACAAACTCAGATAGGTCCGCTCGATCGATGAGAGAGAGACTCCGTCTAGGACCGTTCAGGATCTTGAAGTCGGATTTGTAATCTGGTTCTCTTGTGAAGTTGGTAAGAGAAGGGCTGCCACTCACTCCTTTGATTCGGGGTGAAGGGCATATAATGCTAAGTTAAGATCGAAGTCTGTACCGACTGACTAGATTAACCTTCCATTTTTTAGTGGGGCCCTGGTCCAGGTTGAGATAGAAGAATGCATTGAGAGCATTCCCACCAGTACACTCTGGGTCCTCTTCAAACTGGATGAAAAGCGCTACGGGCCCTTCCAAAGATTCTCTTGAACACTCAATCCTCGCCGTCAAGGAATGGCTCTTGAAATCACTATTCATCCTAAGTTTAGTTGCTTTATCCTTTATTCTACTTGATGAGTGGTCTTTAGACTAATTATGGGCCGTGTTTGGTGAGCAACGGTGAGGGACAAGGAAATTGAGGGCCCTTCCAAGTTAGATGGAAAATTTGAGCGTGTCAAGTTGGGCGTGTACTGGTGGCCATGCTCTCAAGTGCTGCATTTGTCGAAGTGGACGAAGCTGAAATCATGTTTACCTCCCCTACTGAGAATTCGGAAACTTGAGCTTGGCGGTGTGTATCAGAAATTCATTGACAGTAATGAGGTGCCTTAAATAGCCAGCAAGCACGGATCATGGCGCTCGGCGCTCCATCAAGGAAAAAATAGCCAAGCCAAGTTGCACATCCGCTCTTCCGCAGCGCGCTAGGGCGAGAGGGTGACAACACGGTACTGTAGCGAAGGGGGACAGTGCTGCACGGTTACGGTACCGTGCTCATGTTGGTCTCCTTCATCGTGCCGTGCTTTTGGAATTCTCTTCGATGTGCTTTGCACGGCTTCTAGTTGTGGTAGTTTTCTCCTTTGTCGTTGTAGTCTCTGAGGTTTATGCAGAAATGTTCTAACGGAAGTACAATTGGGCTCTTTCTGCACTTGCAGACAACTGGCGGTAGCTCTTTCGCATCCAGCTTGTCGATGCTAATTAGGTCTTGCTAGTCTTGCTCTCGGACATAACGCTCTCCGCGTCAATCCTAGTGCTCGGACTTCAGTTCACGGTTTCAGTTTAGAGTTTTAGATTCAATTCCGAATTTAGCGCTTTGGCGTTGTTTCAAAGCTACGGAGACGTTCAATTCGTGTGTCATTGGTGTGGCTCTAGTGAAGTCGGAAATAGCAGAGCTACTCTGAGAAATTTAATTTGGTCTCTGCTTCCAGCCATAGCTATCATCGTCCTGCAACAAAGTTGGGTCTACTTCATTCGGTAAGCATGTCGGATTCCTTCTTCAATTCTATCTCCGTACATTTGTAAGTTCTTTAGTCAAGCATGTATATGAACAGGTTCAGTTTGATTATGTGCCTATTGAGCATACAATGACATCAAGATCAAGAGAGTTTCTTAAATCTATGCTTGATGTCAAGACAGCTTCACAAGTCCTAACCTAAAAAACCTTGATTCAGTAAGCAAATGAGAGCTTCGATGCTATATCTAATTTTAATTTGGTATTCAGGACAGAATTTCAAATATCTAGTGAATAACTAATGTGACAAACAAAGCGTGTTAAGTTATTGCTTATGCTTGACTGGCGTATAATCATTTAGGGTATGTTCTAAGTGATGCAGAAAGAGTATTAGTAGCTATTTCTTCTATCGTGATGGAAGGTTTACGAGCAGGATCTTCGCAGATGGAAGAGCGAAAATGGGACGTAATATTGTGTGGCGGGGTGTCTGGAGATCAAGATATTTCTATTCTTTTGGTGCGCAACCGAATCAACCAGCAATGGACCGCAGACAAGGAACATCGTCACAGCCAAACATTGGCCGAGTTGAGGGTGCATTCTACTCATTTGAGGAAATGCAGCAAGTACTTTGCGACCTGCTTGAGTGAGAGGTGGGGATCGACCCCTTCGGAATTTGTTCTTGAGGTTCATGCAGAGATTGTATGTTACGTAGACTGCCTCTCTCGCATGTACAAACCATTTCTCAAGGACTTCCAGGATGTGACGTACAGTCTGGAGCTTCTCAAAGTAGCGTCCCAGATTCAGTTCCATGACTTGGTGAGCTCCATTTGCCGGTATTTGTCGACCGTCATTTGGTCCGCTGAGGATGAATGGAGGATTCGGGAGTACTCTTCCTCTCCAGACTTTCCCCGAAACCATGCCAAGGATTTGGTTTCCCGGTTGGATTTAGGTGGGAGCCAAGAGGATTCTTCCAAGCAGTCATGTGAAGCCATCGAGCAGTGCATACGTAGTGCTTTGCGTCATGAAGGCAGCTTCCTTTGTTATCGCGCTTTAGTGGAGGAATTGTTACAGGGCATTGGACAAAGTTTTTCTCCTACTTTCGAGAAGGACTCGGTTATGATTATTACGAGAGAGGCGAAGGACATGATTCTCAAGTTCTATGAAGAATGTAATGGAAGGAGCGTTAATCAAGTTCAAGGCTTTGTGGCAAAGCTCTCGACCATCTGTTGGGTATTGAAGGCTTTACTGAGAGCACGTGTGGGGGAGGAAGTGGTCGAGTACTTCCTGCATTTAGAGCTGTATCCGAGAATTCTCTCAAACGCCGTGAAAGACAGTGTGGCTTCCAAGGTTTACAGTGTGGCAATTGATTTTGCCGGGGTGATCCTTCTCATGTTTCAAGGGGTGGTCTCTGGAAATCTGCTGCTGGGAATAGCAGATCGAGTGGCACTATTAGAGAATTGGGGGTTCTTATTGAAGATTCTTCCGGGGCACCGTTCGGGACAACCTGCAGAAGATTTGTTTCTGACTTTGCCCTTCAAGCAGCAGTTGGAGGTCATCAAATTGCACAGTGAGGATTACAACTCTTACATTAGCACAAGCTCACTTGCAAAGCTGTTGAAGAGTAAATGGACAGTCAAAGAGGAAGGGATGTAGGCTCATGTGGAATCCTATAATTCTCTAATGGATTCATGAGGATGGAATCATTGGGACTTCATGTAAGGTAGAGGTACCTATAACAGATGCCTTAAGCATTTCAGCGTGTAGGATATGGGGGAATTCGTCGAGAAATTGATCTCAATGTGTGCGGAAACCATGACCACTGAGTACTGAGTTCTAGCCTCACTGTCCATTACTTTATTTGCCACCATTTTTTAATTAGATATGAAAGAAAATTTTGTACTTATTTTTCCGAGATGAAATCACATGTGTGAGCACTACAAGTTGTAAGATTTTCAACCTTTTTTGGAGAAATTTGAATTTACTATGAATTTCTTAAGAAAATTCACATCAAATACAAAATATACTCAAAAAATGTGAAATTTTCACCATAGATGTAGAATGTGGTGTATAACTGGGATAAATCAAAATCTACCATGTCATTTTATAATTAGAAATCATATAGGCCCAAAATTCATATTGTTGTAGAAAAAATATTGAAATTTACGAACTTCTCAAACTTTCCAATTGGAGTAGAAAGTGCACCTAATAACCAATCAAACACCATTGCCACATGCCTCGGCATGATCCACAGTGGATAGTGCAGTAAATAGCGGCAAAACTCAATCCGCTTCCGCTTCCATGTCTTTCAAACTCTTGTACTGCACGTTTGCCATGATCTTGAAGTAAGCTTGATATACTCCGCCCTTGATATTTGTTAACACTTGGGAGGAAGGAAACTTGTAACACTTGTTTGGGGTAGCATAGACATGAAAAATTCTTATGTGACTTTGGAATTGACAACAATAACACTTATATAAAGGAAGGATGAAAATATATAATATATGAATGTCATCATACATCTAAGTGTAATGGAAGAAAGAATCTAAAGTAGTTTGATGAGATTCTTGTGCACACCTAGATCCTATTTCCTCTTGAAGTGTTCGAATGCTCTGGATGAGATGTGTAGCATCAACAGGTAGTTATTCCAAAAATTGTTTCAAGGTCACTAATGCACTTTCAACATCCTTGAATCCTACTCTATCTACCACCACATCACCAATTTACACATGGTCAACTTCTTCAATGGGCTCATTGTCAGCTATATCATCTTTTTCATCAAGCATACTTATAATTTTTCCCTCAGTAGGTATGTAGGGATTGCTTAGATCAAATTCTAGTTCATAATTGATGAATTCATGTGCATTCATAGCATGCCTAGATTCACTCTCTGCAAATACCAATGCCTATTGTTCTAGTAAGGTAGTAACTTCTTCGAGGTCTTTCTTCTGTATTATTTCCTGAGTTTCTCTCATAATTGCTTCCTTTGATTCCATATTGTTAGAAAGAACTGAAAGAATATGTGTATGTTTCCAACAATTCATGATGTGGTAACTTCAATGCACCAAGCATTCTCTAGCATCATCACAGATTGATCCACATCAATGTCTTTACTCTTATTTTCCGTAAGAGAATTTATCTAGTGTTGAATCAACCACTTGTGATATTGAGCTTTGAAGGATTGGATAATTTCTACATCCAAGGCTTGGAATCTACTCTGAAGTATTTAGAAGCAAGAATTCAAGTCTGGTCACCTTCAATTGTAAACCTACATCAGGGACTTGATGGCTTGAGAAATTGTCAACCACTAGTATCACCTTCTCTTTCAGTATAGCAACCATCTTTCTCTCAAAATCAAGCATAAATTCCTCAAATACATTTATAGTCATCCAAACCTTCTTACGATCAAACTTCCCTTACAACAACGGAATGGTGGAGAGTAGTTTTTAGCTATATGCACATAGAGAAGCTCAAGTGCCAAAGGCCTATTATTTAAATATGATTATGTTGTATAGTAATTGTGTTTGATTGGTTGCTCATCTAAAAAAAATAGTGATCTCTAACATAATCATCTCTGTTGATGGTTTGTGCAGTAGACTTAATGTACATAGGAGTACGCAAATAAAGAACTACAATTAATTGGGTAGTTGCAAGAAACACTTGCCGGTTTTGGCTCAAAACGGCGACAGTACTTGAATGAGTACTGTGACTTCTAAAATAATTTTTTTTTAAATGAAGTAAAATATGGATAATTTATAAAGCATTCAAAAAATTAAGTGTGAAAATTCAAACCTAGAAAAATTTATCTCAAAAGATATGGACATTCAAAGAATAATGGAAAATGCAAGAAAACAAACACTTTGGGATTTGTTTTTTAGGAATAGTAAAAAAACTCAAAAAATTCTAGAAATAAAACCATTTTTCCTAACTTGAAGATGTTTCTTTCTCAACAATTAACATCTTTGGGAAAAAAAAATTGTATTCTCTGCATATATGCAAAGGTAGTGCACTTTGAGCACATGTGGAAGGTGGACACTTTATTATTTACAAAAAAACTCTTTGTAGGCTTGTGTAACTTTAGTAGAAGTCCTTGCATCCCAATTTTGACCTTCAAATTTGCATTTTTGGGTCGAAAATAATACTATAGCCCCCCAAAATGGCCAAAGTAGACATTCAATACAAATTTTGATTTTCGTAAATAACTCAAATTGCTCAAAATCCTATTTTCAGAGGCAAATAATTTTGTATTAATAATGCTATTAGCATAAGCTTCAGGAATAGTGTTAGCAAGAGTGTTAGGAATGAATATGGATACATTTTTAGATTGAATTCAAATTGCAAATACTACTCTTAAAAACCTACTTTTGTGAATGCGCAAATAATTCAACTTTAATATTGTAATTTTTACATTCTTTGTAGCTAGAAATCAAGATATTTTTGCATTCAATATTATCAAAGATGTTGGCAAATTGAATTCAATTACATGGTGTACTAAAATCCATTCCCATTACCTCACTAACAATATATTTTCAATTGGGAACAATTGAAAAATTGAAAACTAATTGAAAAAAATAAAAAAAAATTATTCAATGTCTAAAACTACTACATGTATCTTTATTACAAATTTCATAGAAAACAAACATACAATACAAAAGTTATGAACAAAAAAACACATATCAAAGGCCAAAGGGACAAAAAAAAGGACAACTATTTCTTGCAACGCCCCTTAGTCTTGCATGAGTCACCTCAATCCAGAACTAGACCACTCACTTAAGGTGTAGAATATCTAATTGGGGACTTTTACGTCAAGTCCCGGGGAGATCATTGTTGGGTTCTTAGAAAACTACTTGAGTTAAAAGATAGGGTACATTTAATTCAAAGCAAAGGTTTTATATAATATGTAAGGCTACCATAGGGTCCATGAAATTCTACATATTCTATTTATATATAAATTAGGATATTTAAAAATATCATCAATTAATTCTATTTTTGAACTATCAATGATTTAGTTTTTCCTTCTATCTTGTGTTTACTTCTATGTAATAATTTTCTTTAGAATGGAATTGAGTATCTATTTTTTTGAATTTTTTCTTGACTCTCATTTGAATTCTTCAATATAAAAATTCAAAATTCAAAATTGGTAGTGCAATAAATTAAGCTAATAAGAATCAAAGCAAAAAAATGTAATTGAGCAAGGTGCAAATAAACTTGTTTTCTTTACTTGAAACTCATATATTCTACAATCTACAACGTCAAAGTTTCTAAATTTTCTTCTACACATTCATATACCAGTTTAGTGCAAGATCCTACGTTAGATTTGCAAAAAAATAATCTTAAAACTTTTTTGCTCTTTGTAATAGAAATGGTAGTTTTAGTAGTTTTTTAGTGAGAAAAGCCTTGCAACTTTAGGGTTTAAAACACCAAATAATAGTCAAAGTGACAAACACTCTAAATGCAACTTCAAATAATAGTTTAATGAATATTTTCAAAAGAAGGTTGGAAACTAATTTCTAATGATCATATCTACATTGTTGGATTTACCATTAACCTTATCAATGCTTAACTCCTAAACGACCAAGGCCTTTTTTCTGTCAAAAAACACTCAAAACTGCCATATCTATAGCAAAGAGTTAAAAAAATTGAAATTTTTTTTTTCTTCATCTAAAACTAGGATCTTACACCTAACTAGTATGAGAGTGTGTGGAAAAAATTTCAGAATTTTTGACCGCACAGATTGCAAGATATCTGCGTTTAAAGTAGAAAAAACAAGTTTTTCAGCACATTGCGGGACTAGATTTTTTCACTTTGAACATTTTTAACTTAAAATTTTTGCACTACAGAGTTTTGAGCTTTAAATCTTTATAGTGGAGAATTGAGTTGAGAGTCTAGGAAAAGAAACATATTCAAAAAAACTTAATTATCATTCTTAAAAAAATTGTTAAGTAGAAGTAGGTACAAGATAGAAGGAAAATCTAAAATATTCATATATTTTAGATGGAATTAAAATACACTAATCCCAATGGTGAGATTGTTTTAACAAGTAAATCAGACCATGAAAAAAAAAAAAAATTGAAAAATTTGAAAAATTTCATTCAGAAATGCATCCTACAAGTTATTTTTTTCAAGAAGATGCTCTAACTGCCCGAAAAACAAGAATGTCCATAACTTTCTCATAACATATCCAAATGAAATGAATCAAAGCTTTCCAGATAGGCAAAAATATAATCTATGAGAAAAAAAATATTAAAAAAAAAAATGAAATTTTTGTCCATTTTTTTTTTGCTGCCCGGACTGCCCGCCGTCCCTTGTTTTGAGCTTATATGGTCATAACTTTTTTTCCCGGGCACCGATTGTGAAAAAAATTATATTCCCACAAAGCTTATCAGTTTTTCTATCTCCAAAAAAAGTTTAAAAAAATCACAACAAAATTTCAGCCCGTAGGTACCTGCCCAAAAACGCATTTGTCCCCCGAAGGGACAACGGTCCTTTAGGGGTTAAATGCTAAATTTGAATCAAATCCTAAATATTAAAATTCCTTGTTAGAGAGATTGAGTATTGATTACTAATGATTTCACAATGATTTTTTCCTTTAAGTTTAGCATTATAAGTTTTAATAATGATGACTTTAAAAAGATTTTTATTTGACTTTTTATTTAGTGTTACTATTGACAACTGTCTTTATTAAAAGAAAATAATAATATATGAGGTGAAATATATTTGTTTAATTCAATGCATAAAAATATACTTTTTAAGAAGAATTTTGAGGACCTTTACCAAGCAAATGCTAGGAAATTAGTCACATAAGAATCTAGAAGAATTTGGATGGATGAAGAATGCAAATTTTTAAATATAATGGTCTATATGACATGTTTGCATTCATTTGTTGGTCAAACTTTGAATGCTAGGCCTTCAAGGGGTCAAGAAAATAATTCACTAGCTAGATGGTACTATGACCTTAGTAAAAAAAGGCATATTTTCTTTGTAGTGTAATAAATTAAGGACTTTTTAAGAAAATAATAATAATAATAATAATAATAATAATAATAATAATAATGTAGGTCAATTTTACATCAAAAGTTGTTCACATATAATTCACCCAATAATTCATACATCATAGGTACAAGAGAAAGGATCTTCAAAGAGCAAAAGACTAGAAATAAACAAGATAAAAATCAAGAAGAACAAGAAATAGTATAACAAATTAAGAAAAAATAATAATAATGATAAGAAGGAGAATAACATGGGGACCCTAGTGTACTCATATAGCTTTAATTATTAATAGTCATGTTGAATTTTATGACTGCACCATAGTCCCCATTACCAAGGACCATGTCCTTGTCAACATTATTGCCAAGGTCCCTATTTTTATGACTAGCAAACTTGGCTATGCCAAAATATGAATGAAACAAAACCTGTCAAAGTTCATTTTCTCAATATAGTCTTAATGATATTTAGTGTTATGTTATACTTAGTATTACTAATCTTATTACTTGACTCAATCATTGTAATCCTCATTTAGTTAACAAATGGTATTCAAGTTGATGTTTAGAATTGGTAACATTACACTAAAATTGGTAAATAGTGTTGGCAACACTAATTGTCCCACCTAACACTAATTGTGATTTGCAAGGTTAGTGTTAGATCATTATTTACCAAATCCAACACTATTTTAGCTCGATAGTAAAATTAGATGAATGACAGAGAGAGTCAAAATTTTTACGAGAGCGCATTTAGTGTTAGATGGGAACTAAATGAAATGCTGAAATAGACAATGAGATGCTGAAATGCTGAAATAAATAAATGAAATGCTGAATTGCTGAAAAATGCTGAATTGCTGAAATAAATAAATGAAATTCTGAATTGCTGTGAGAAAATGCTGAATTGTTGAAAAAATGCTGAAAAATGCTAAAATAAAAAAGTGGCGACCAAAAAAAAAAAAAACTATTTTTCAGAGGAAATAGAGGAGAGAAAGACTAGGCAACGGAAGTTTGAAATTTGAAATCAAGCGGCAAAGGAATCGGCGGGAAACCACAAAGTCTATACCCCCCCCCCCCACGTGGAAGGAGCCTCTTTCAAGTGATAGAACAAAGAGCTCCTCCATCTCTTCTTTCACAATCTCTCCACCGGACAAGGGAAAGTTTTCTAAGAGAAGGAATTGGACGGCAAGAGGTGTGGAAAACACAGTTTCGAGGGAAGGGCCAAAGGTTGACAGCAAGAGGCAGAAAACATAGTTTCCTAGGGAAGATCCAGAGCATGACGGCAAGAGGCGGAAAACACAATTTGCCAGGGAAGGGGCAGATTTTGACGGCGGGAGGAAAGTGCCCCAACACTATTTACACATAAGTTGGAAAATAGTATTGGGGGTAAAAACAGGGAACAACACTAATTATCACCCAACACTATTTACCAATTTCAGTGTAGTGGTATTCTTGACATTTAGTGCACTATATGTCAACATGAACATGACCAAAAATTACAGTAGTTGATAAATCATGTTCATATTGACATTTAGTGTTGTTGTTGACATTTGGTATTAGATTTTATAATTAGTGTTGCAAATTCTAAATATTAATATTAGTGTAGTTTACATCAAATACCAAAAATGGATATCAAAGAAGGTGTGATAAAGACTAAGCAGTTTTCAAATCAATCAGGTAGTCTGCTTTTAAAGTGACCATTTAACCCCTAAAGGACCGTTGTCCCTTCGGGGGACAAATGCGTTTTTGGGCAGGTACCTACGGGCTGAAATTTTCTTGTGATTTTTTGAATTTTTTTTTGGAGATAGAAAAACTGATAAGCTTTGTGGGAATATAATTTTTTTCACAATTGGTGCCCGGGAAAAAAAGTTATGACCAAATAAGCTCAAAACAGGGGACGGCGGGCAGCTCGGGCAGCAAAAAAAAAATGGACAAAAATTTGAATTTTTTTTTTTAATATTTTTTTTCTCATAGATTATATTTTTGTCTATCCGGAAAGCTTTGATTCATTTCATTTGGATATGTTAGGAGGAAGTTATGGACATTCTTGTTTTTCGGGCAGTTAGAGCATCTTCTTGAAAAAAATAACTTGTAGGATTCATTTCTGAATGCAATCTTTCAAATTTTTCAATTTTTTTTTTTGTATGGTTTAGTTTAGTTTCTAGAACAATCTCACCATTGGGATTAGTGAAATTTAATTCCATCTAAGAGATATTAATATTTTAGATTTTCCTTCTATCTCGTACTTACTTCTACTTAACAATTTTTTTAAGAATGATAATTAAGTTTTTTTGAATTTCCTTTTTTTTCCAAGACTCTCAACTCAATTGTCCTCTATAAAGATTTAAAGCTCAAAACTTTGTAGTGCAAAAATTTTAAATTAAAAAAGTTTAAAGTAAAAAAATCTAGTCCCGCAATGTGCTGAAAAACTTGTTTTTTTCACTTTAAACGCAGATATCTTGCAATCTATGCGTTCAAAAATTCTGAAATTTTTTCCACACATTCTCATACTAGTTAGGTGTAAGATCCTACGGTTAGATTTGAAAAAAACACATTTTTCAATTTTTTTTACTGTTTGCTACAGAAATGGCAGTTTTCACTGTTTTTTGGCAGAAAAAAGGCCTCGGTCCTTTAGGGGTTAAGCCTACCTAATTCAGCATTGACAATAATAAGGTAGAGCCACCCATTACCAACCAGCACCCCAAAGGCAGTCAGTAGGGTGGCTCAAATGTAACAAACGGTGAGACTCATTTTCAACTCCACTAATATAGGCTAAAGTATTACAGTCGTGTCCCACGACTATCATACATGATTTGGACCCTCATTTTTCATGATTCACTGAACATGAATTACTCTCTTCATGAGCAATTTTTCCAAGATTTTATATGTTGGACATGGGTCCAGCACAACTTTTGCCTTGCTAAATTCATTGTAAATTGACTTCAAGCGATAAAATTACCAAATTTTGGGCAATCTCCATCATTTCTATCTCTACACCTGCTCGAATTTTTCCTCCGCCCTACATCATGTCCACAGTTGCTTATTCAGTCGATTATAGGTGGCTCGACTTTAGATATTTCAAGCAAGATGTCACTCATTCCTAAGTAAGGGTCGCATTTAGAACATGGTCGCTTTTAGAGCACATTATTTACTGTAGAAACAGAGGAAGTATGAGACAAAGGCAGTACGGTATACTTTAAACCTCCGGACGCCACGTAGACGACCCACGTCACCAGACAGCGATCCCAAAGTTCCTAGCTGGCACTTACGGGGTCCGCTTGAATTCTGACTCGCTGCAACGCCGAAGGAGAATACCCAACCCAGACAGACAGTTGCATCTCGTCCGAGCTTTCGCAATTAGGTCATCAGTCGCAGACACCAATTCGCATTGATTGTCGACAAAATTTCCCTTCGCAGTTACAGAGCCGATCTCGCCGTTCTCATCTTAGTTTCCCTCTTCAGAATTTTCCATACAGACAGTTCGTAAAATCGAGAGAAACGCTTCAGAATTCGATTTGTTTAATTGAATCAGAGAAGAAGGCGTGGTCGGTTGCCCGAATTGGAGATTCTCCGGAAGATGCTTCAGTCGACGAAGATAACGGACGCCATGAAGCCCTAGGATTCTCACTTCTTTCCTTTCTCTTGGTGATACTGTACGATGTCTCTCCGTGTGACCACGACGTCGAAAATGTGAAACGGTCTTGGTGGGCAGTTTAATTGGAAGTGGAGAAGAAGTTCTTGTGGTTTTTCGTTTGCTGAATCGCGGTTTGGGTTTTTGAAAGCATCTCGCAATGGCTGGCGCATATGCGACTCTTGCATCTGAAGCTACTGGCACTGTACCGGTAGGTTATGTGGGTTTTTTTGTATCGTGTGTGTTTTGTACTGGTTTTTAGATGAATTTAGTTGTTGTGAAAAATGAGAGCGAAAATTAGCGGCTACTGAGTGGAGTGTGTTGTAAGGCAGGGTTACACTACTGTGTTTGTGCTTATTTGGTTAGGTGTGTTGATTTGTGTGTGGCCCTGATCCAGCCACTTTCTATCTGCAGAGGTTCAATTTGGGGTTTAAGGTTGGGAATGTGAACTCTGCGAAAATTTTGGGAACAGGCAAATGTGTGACATATGAGATTGGGTTTAATAAGGACAATCAATTTCATATGGAGAATCATGTAATCGTACAGTGGAAACAAACATCAGAGGGAAATGGTTTATAACTTGCTCAGCACTTCTCGTTGTACAGGCTGCTGCCGGAGCCGATCACGTCCTCCAATTTCAAGGTGGGTTGCTTTTGGTTCTCTTCTTGCCTTGCTGCATTTATACTGCGTTAAGTTGTTGCTGTTATGAAGTGAGAAGTTAGAGGACACTATTTACGTCACTCTAAGCAAGCAATTTAACATTGTAGGGGTTTGAAATTTTGGAGAGCCGAATCCGTTGAGACTAAATGCTTATCAGTATGTATGAATTTCTTATGCAATTTGAAGTGTTGTAGACCACTGTACGTGATAGCAGTCAACCCCATTTCCAGTCAAAGATCAGTGTCCATAGACATTTATGCAAGTCATGCTTACTCCACTTGCTAAATTTGACCAATTGTACATGTAAATGAGTTGTTATTGGTAACGTCCTGATGGTTTTTGTATCCTCTACATTACAATGAAGAGTGAAATCACCGAGTGCTTCCTTATACTTATTTAGGGATGGATTCGTGTGCTGTTGGACCAGTCTTAATCTTTTATCCATTACCAGGGGCGTGAGGTAGTGCTATATGGTGTAACGTCGTATAGGTGTAGTTCTTGCGGTGTTTTCATGCAATACAGAGTCAAATTTAGGTGGAGTTAGATTTCATGAACGCAGAGATATTACCGTGTCTAGGATGATACTATTTGCTGTTTGACGTTTCAAGGTCTTTCTGGAATAGATTATGTTATGAATATACCATTCACTTTGTCAAAGACTCGGAGTTGTTCATCCCTTAACAGCTAGGGGGCACGTCGTCATATCAGCTATTGGGTGAGTGGGTGAATAATACTTCTTAGAGAGTCCTTGATCTGTCAGGGAAGTGGCTGCAATTTTTGGTGTCGAGCCTCAGTCTCGTAGATAACTGCTAGACTGAACGTTGTATACATAACCTAGTATCAAGTTGTCAGAAAATAAATTTTAGTTTTGACAACCGAGTGCCAATTTAGTGGAGTTGTGTCCAACTTTGTGTGAGCCTTTGTTTTGACTGTGTCGAAATTTATAAGCATCTGATTCTAGTATTACTTTTGCGAGTGTGTGGTTTGGCTATAAAGACATGGATGTATTATTGCAAACAGGGCAAGATGAAGTTTCTATGCAGTTAGGGCCTCAAAACTCGATTGTTGAGGATAAGTGCGAATTCGAAAACTATAGTGTGACTCGTGTCGGGTACCCTTTGTAGACTATCAGAAGTGTTTTGACACTTCTGGTCATGGGGTCATGGGTCATGCAGATTCAAACCTGCAAACATTTCCTCCAGCACATGACATACGAGGAAAGATGACAAGTTCATTCCGGCCTTATGATGCTGATGGTATGCATGAATCACTTTTCAGTCAGCCATGTCTTCGTGCTGGATGGTTCCTCTGAAATTATCTCAAAGATGGCATCTACAGTATACAGTGTCTATGAATGCGTGCCGAGGTTGTGAACCGCTTATGTAGTCTCGTAAATTTTGTGTGCTTGAAAAATTGTGTGCTTGAAAAATTTGAAGAGCAAGTGCGAATTAAGGTAAGGGCTCCCTTTTTTGTGGTTGCGACATCATCCTCCTGATATTGAAGAGATAAGAGCTAGACAATACTGGTCTTTGTCCTCGCTCTCATTAGCTTTTTTGTCATGTGTTCACAGATTCGTTCTCTCAACCAGGACCTGGCGATCAAGGCGGACAAGGAGGGCAAGGAGGGCAAGGAGATCCTTCTCAAACTTGGCTGGGCTATTTCAACATTCTATCATATCGGCCCTACTTCGATGTTGACACGAGAGATGTGACTGATCGGATTACAGATTCGTTGGTTGTGAACGCCGACTTTATCGAAAAGACCAGCCATAAACCTGACATGTAAGTTACGGTAATTAGCGAGCTCGCAGCCGTAGATCTGAAATCATAAGCCATTCTCACCTGTCTTGCAATGAGATTCTTTCGAGGGGTCTTAGTAATCTGATCGATCAAGTGTTTCTCTTTTAGATTGAATGCTCCTTAGAGTCTAAGGTAGAGGGTACTAAAGCCTGATCCAGTTTCCTGTTACCTCCAGCAACTTGTCTATTCATACACTTAGTTGGACTTATTAGCAAGTTGGATGTGAGCTCGACTTGGCTAAATGTCTATGGGCATTCAATGGAATTGGGGTTGTGTTGTGTCATTTATAGTGCTCTACAACCTCCCACATTGAAATTGCATAGAAAATTCATTCATTGTGATAAAAATTTGACCCCAAGAGATTTGACTTTGTAACCAAAGATATCTGTAGAGCTCTAATTCGTCTCCCAAAATCACACTCCTACATATGTTAAAATTCTTAAGTGGCGTGAATAGAATCCTCTACCTTAGTCTTGCACTTAAATCGTAGCTTGCTTGACAGTAGCATTCTATGTAAACAATGAGTGATGTGCATATTCTCTGCCATGTTCACATGAGCTCTGCTGGGTGTAGAATTTTTCTTCTGGAACGCTGTAGGTGCCGTACGAATGTTTTAAGTAGCTTACACAAGTGTGTTCTCTATGCAGCTATGGTCCTTTTTGGATTTGTTCAACTCTGATATTCGTGACGGCATCATTAGGCAACTTCGCAGCCTATCTGTCTGACAAATCCAAGACTACAGGTCATTGGCATTACGATGTCAACCTGATGTCCAGGGCCGCTCTATTATTCTATGGATATGTAGGCCTGGTTCCTGTAGGTCTATATTTCCTTCTGAGGTACTTGGGGGTGGCGTCTGGACTCATCCAGCTGTGGTGCTTGTACGGCTATTCGCTGTTTGTATTCATCCCAGCCTCGGTATGTCAAGTTCCTCATCCTTATGCATCCCTTTCGTTTTGGATCTCTGCTATCCCTTCTTTGTGAATCTATTCGTTTTGTAAATCTATTCGTTTGCAGTTTTGCACTTGTGGTATAGTTTTGCCAGAGTCTAAGACCCTTATCCTCCAATGACCAAAAGTGGACTAATTGAAACGAATCTTAGGAGTTGAAATAAATCATTTAGGAAACTCCAGGAAGTTAGTTAAATGAACCCATAGAATGAAGAAATCATACCCTAAAGTTTTTTGCAACAGAAGTATGTTTGAAGTTTTCCTATGATCAACCATTTGCTTTCAAAGTGAATTTCTATTTTTTGCTTGGGCATTTAGGGGTTAATTTCACTTGTGAGTACCTGAACTTCTAAATATTTAGCCACTGAGCACGCATAAGGGCTATTTGCATCCGTACCAGGGTGTCATGTTCGTAATCTGCGATATGTGGTGGTGCTTGCAAGTGGCTGAATTCTCTGTTGTTGCAGTTCTTATCTGTGGTTCCCTGGGAGATGGTGAGGTGGCTGGTCGTTGGTGCTGCGAGCTTCACTTCAGCAATCTTCGTCGGTGGCAACATCCGGTCCCAGATTGGGACTGCAAGTGAGCGATGGTTGGCAATTGTTGGGGGAACTGTAGTGTTGCATCTAGCTCTGGGTTTGGTGCTGAAGTTGTACTTCTTCACGTACTTTTATCAAGAGACGATCAAACTCTAGAAGTCTCTGGACTCTGGATTGTCTTCTCTCTCTCTGTATATTACTGTAGTTAAGGTGATTGCAAGTGTTGCGGAAACTTCCTTTTTGTAGAAAGCCATTGATTTTGCCACAGTCCGTGCACTTGCTGATTTTGCTACTTTAGGCTCACTACTTTAGGCTCGCTACTTTAAAGACATCCAGCAGACGAGTGCTCTTTTGAAGAATTTGGAAGTTTATACTGGTAGAAGTTTTTTCGTTGAGTGAGTCATCGACCTGTGTATGCTTGAAATTTGATTTGAATATACGGGAATTGATTCAGGATTTGTTGCCTGCCTGTCATCTCGTGCATCTATTGTATCTTTTCTTCTTTTGTTGTGAGTGGCCCTTGTCACGATTCATCCAAAATGGATGGGCACATTTTCATTGGCGACTCCTTTTGCATTTCTTCTTCTGCATCACAAGATGCCCTCCTTTTGAAAAGCTTCATTATTGTATATCAACTTGCAGTCTCTGGCACTCAAAGAATTTTTAGTTTATTTTCAGTTTCAAAGGTAGTGTAATATGCAATTTTGATTGGAGTGATAAAGCTAATAAAATTTGACATTGTAGAAAGAGTGAAAGGCTGTAGAAGAATTTGGAAGGCAATCTCAAAATATTTTAATACTAAGCCACCAAATTTTTTTGTACCGTACCTATATTATACATTGTATATCCAATATATTTCACATCATAACTTTTTATATATTGAGCAGATAGATTTGCAATTTATAGTAGAGATATAAGGTCCCTTTCTAATTGTAATTTTTGCTATTTTAATTACCAAAAAAAATTTACTATTTAAAAAGTAATTTTGCTAATTTGTCCCATTTGAAGTTTTCATTAGGATTTCATCATTTAAGGACCATATGGTTTTAGAATTTTTTTTTTCTTTTAACAAAGAAGGAGTTTAGTGATCTACCAAAGAAGTGGATATTGCTTCAAAAATTCTAGGATGTTGATATGTTTAAGCTAAATGCAAGAGACCATTTTACAAACATGGATACTTGTATCTCTACCCCTCTAGTGAAAATAAACAAGTGAATGCAAAGAACCATTTTAAAAATATGAAGATTTGTATTTCTCTCATTCTACTAAACATTACTAGGTAGCTACTTGCTTTTCACTTCAAAAGATTATAACTAATAATATGTAGCTCTAAAAGTTAAGTGTAAACTTTCATTTTCATCATTTTTTTTGGTAATTAAAATAGCACTTTCATACATTTTGTCTTGCAATAAAAATTCACCTCGTAAATTTTTTTTATTACACCCACGTACATTGATTTGTCCTAATAGCGTATGACACTAATATACCAAAGTCTCTATCAATCTTGAATTAGTGCAGGTTGGAATACTATTGTACTGCACCCAATTCCACCAAAATAAAATTTTGAAGTGACACAAAGGTCGAAGCACCTAAATGTAACAGGATTCGTTTACAAACATTTAGAAAACGACCTAAATCCTTGCGCAAGTGAATCCAAAGTAGACAAATGAGGTTCCAAGAAGTTGTCACTATGATGACGGAGGTTCTTGCATTAGCCAATCACGAGTGCATAATCCAAGCTTACAATGTGTCCCTTTTGGGTGTTTCTATGCATGTTACAGTAGGTGCATCTATGCATGTGTTTTCAAAAATTCGTATTATACTCATGCAAACTCAGAAAAATATGAAAACAATTTAGTTGGTTTTCCAAACCATTTCCAAACAAGCACATATCATTTTTTTTTGTAGCTACCCTTCAAGATCTGCACATCTTGAATAAGTGTAGCATTTAGGTGCTTCTACCTTCACCAATGGAAAAATCAGTGCAGTCCCGACCTTACTTTTTTACTTTACTTTATTTTTTACTTTTAGGGTTTAGGGTTTCGGTTTGGAAAATTTCGCTTTTGGTGGAGTTTTTCCTTACTTTCGCATCGGAGCTCGTAGCTGGAGAATGGGGAAGGAAGGGTGATGTCGGACCTGACAATTGGCCTGCGACGACAATCTCGACAGTGAGTTTTGTACTTTGTTTTGAATGAAATAGACTGCTCTTTGCATATTTTTTTTTCGGGGATTGGACGCGAATTGATCTCAGAATTCACTCTTCTTGGTGAACGGGTATGGATGCAGCGGCAATTCGCATTACAGACCGGAAAATCCAATTTGTTTGAATTAGGTCTGTGTTGTTTTGTTGTTTCACCGATGGTAGGGCAATGTTGCAAAATGACATCCATCAGAGTTTCTTCAAATGGCGAGTAATTTTATCATTAGTAGTATCGGATGCATTGTTAGCTGCAGACGTGAGATGCAGATTTGCATAGGGACCGAGTATTAAATGGCTTTTCTTACCCTTAGGATGCGTGAAGCATGTAATGAACTCGCGGGGCCAATTTTGGCTGTGCGGTGTTTCAATTAGGGTATCGCACATGGTGTCGTAAATGCCCGCTGGAGATAGGTTGTGCGTAGTAACTTGAGTGGCATGTTTTGGAAGTGGCAAGTAGTTGGTGGAATCTAGGTTTTTGAGCAGCAAGGGGTGAACAAGTAGTGATATTGGTAGGGCATTTTTGAATGGGGATCTTGGGTGACGTTTTCAGGCGGACGGACTGTTTGAGCTAAAGCAGAGGGATGGATTTCGTTGTAGGTTAGTTCTATCTTATCGGCTGCGACACGGGTTTAGTCTGATTCTGGTAATCTCTTTCTTCGTGAAGTTGAAAGATATGTGCGTGCTTTTAGTTCAGCTTTCCTTGGATGTGGAAAATCTGCATTCACATTGTGTGAAGTTTTATATGTCGGTGTCGAAGTGCAGGAAGCTATCGAGATTTTCAGTGTCAGAATTGTACTCAGTTTTGGCGGTGCTTTTCGACGACTTTAGTTATCGGGGATGGAGACCTGGCTGTTGAGGTGCTATTAAACACGTGGGGAGTTTTATACGTGACGGCATTTGAGAATCCGTGCTTCATGATTTTGAATCATTTGCTGTGTTGTGATTGTCTTCTGAAATATTGTGTTTCCCAGTTGAGTGACAGGGTTATATCTAGAAAATGGCCACACTTACTACCAGACCGGGAGCTCCTTCTACGTCCTTGCAACGACTGCATCATGTTGAAAAGGTCTAATTCTTCGGCAAGAAGTTGTGGAAGTATTGCGTGTTTTTCAGTTTGTTCTCTTTTAGGCATTCTCTGCTCACATAGGAGAAGGTCTTTGTCATCGGTTTTGAGGTAACCTACACTTTATTCCATCATAAATTTTAAGGAAAGGTAGTTTATTCGTCTCGTTTGACTTGCCAGCCGTAAAGACTCGCTGTTCTTTGGTCACAGAAAATTGTTCACACGGTGGAGCTTGCTGGTGGCGTGATGGAGGAGTTGGCCAAGGCAGGCGGACCTCGATCGGAGGTTGTTTCGGTTCAATGCCAAGAGTTTATGCAAGCTGTGAAGGTGTGCCCCGTCATTCTGCTCTCTCAACAGGATGCCCTAACGGAGTTGCATTGACTTTTTTTATAGATTCTTAGAGAAGTTTCCTTATTTCATGATGTGCCTTCAAGTTGATTTTTGTTCACTCTCTGACGAGATTCCTGATTAGCTCCTCTGTCTACTCTTAAGTTTTGTTCTTGCTTCATTCTACACTTTTAGATCTTCTCCTTTTCTGACCTTCTCCTTCTGTACATACTCTCAGTCTTCTTGCAGTTTTTCATGCCTTTCATGGTTTTTTGTTTTCTGCTCTAAGTATTTGAGTATGTTTGTGTGAAATCAGGAAATTCAAACAACATTGCGAGATGAGATCAAAAGCATGTGCGAGTATCGGCCATATGAAAATTCAGACTACCCTACGAGGATCAGTTCGGAGATCAGTGTGAAGAAAGTGGAGTGTGTTATTAGCCAGATTGGAGCCATGCGAGAGGCCGTGACACAGTATGAAGCAGCCAAACCTGCGTAGGATATTGTTAGGTTGCTATCCGGATCCCGGCAGTATTCGCTTTACCTTTCAATTGATGTCCCCGCAGTTAGGAAAACTTAATTTTTTGTTTTCAGGGCTCTTGTTTAGAGCGTTGGACCTTTGGACATATAATCTGAAGCGGGTGCTATATTTCTCGCCTTGACTTCTGCATGTGGATTACCTAAATCGGATGAACGTTTTGTTCTAAGCTTTTGGTTCGGAATGATATCCGTTAAGATGTTTCACAGCAAGTTACATACGGTATATGAATAACACTATGCGTTACCTCAACAAGCGTAAAATTTCATTTATGTTTCAGAACTTCACCCCCTCTAGATCCTGAAGAAATTTTCCTGCACAATGTTAACCCCTAAAATATTGCAGTAATTTGAGGCTTAAAACTGCTTCAAAATACTCTTATCCAAAGCAAGACTTCAACCTTCATCTATGTTTATTCTCTAACAAATCTAACAGTAAGATCCTTTAGTTAGCATGTTCAAGTACATCCTCACAAAACTTTAGATTAAAAATCCCTGCCGATTGCAAGTTCAATGTGTCCTAACTTCAAAAAGTATCACATTGTGTGATAATAACACACTCCATATTGCCTTGGATAAGTTAAGGGTCAAATTCAACAAGTAAGTATCAAAATTGAAAATTTCCACTTCAAATTTTTGAAAGATACATGTCATTTTACACCAATCACAAGATGATATGTGGCACTTTTTGATTAAAATTGCTTAACTTTTGTTGAATCTGATTTTGATGTAGGGCACACAAATACGTGAAACTCCACTTCCATTCCTCTCGGCTAGGGAGGATTTATCCCCCTATGGTGGAAACACCCAAGACTGTCTATATAAGCAATTCATCATAGTTGGAGTCACCTTTTCCTAAAAATAATATTTTGGTAGTATTAACAAATGAAAATCATGAAAATTAAAAAAAAAAAAATAGATTTTTCGGATGTAGTATGTAATTTCTATGATTTTTTTAAGTACCAGCTCCCTAGACCACTGAAATTGTTACATAGGTGGACCCTAAAATGAAATCTGCAAAAATCAATGGTCAACAAATCAGAGTTAAGTATGTGTCCTTCATATGCGCCAACAAATCAGAGTTAAGCATTTGATAGACACATTAATCCCTAAAGGATGTTAATGCCAAAAAAAAGTTTGCAACTATGCTTGCAAATGGTATTTCATAATAAAGGCTATAATACTGAAGAAAACTTGAAATATAAAAAATTGAAGCTTGGATTTGAAATTAAATACATCAATTTTTACTTTGATAATATGTAACGTATATGGTTGTTGAAAGGGCGTTTTCTACGAATTTGGAGTCCTATATAAGGAAAATATGAGGATGACATATATATCACAAAATTCTCAAAAATATACAGGGATCAACAATCTTGTCAAGAAACTCTGTAAAAAATCTCAACCCTGAACTCACCTTTTTGCTATGAAAGTGTTTTCTTAGTATGCACAAGGTCAAGTTGTATTTATACAACCACCTCCTTTGGGGGTTAACAAAAGTCTAGAGACACATTTTGGATAGTTTAGGATACAAGAATGGGAACAAGGACGCTTTTGTATGTTTCTACCTTATTGTCTCGTGTTTTATCCTTGGAAAAAATACTAGAACTTTTTATTTATCACCCATGATGAAATTTGCAAAATCTGAATTCATATTTGCAATCAGAAAATTTACGCGACACAAAATAGGAACAATTTTACATTACCCTTGGATGGCACAACAAGAGCATCTCCACCTAGCTGCCAAAATGCAAGCCAGGTGACAAGCCACCCATCTAATTTGCAAGCCACCGAAAGACAGGTCGCCCTACCCGGTTGCCCAAATGCAGGCCAAAATGGTTTGTAAATAGTAATAGTTCATCAAATCAATTACATCTCTGTTCATAGATCATGTCCTTGTTTTTTGGAAAGTGCAAAAGGGGTTTGTCTCATCCGGTTTGCAAGCCAGTGGCAACTTTTGGTCCGGACTCGTAACAAGTTCATCCATTATGCAAGACGGGTGGGGCAATTTTGCAAGCCGGTGGCAACAAGTCATCCGTTTTACAAGACGGGAGACTAAGGGCCTCCTTACATGCTCCCTCGGTGGGCAAAGCACTACAAGGGGAGCTACAGGGAAAAAAACGAATTCCACTTTTATGTGGACCCGGTGGGTGGAGGAGGGTTCCAATGGAAGAGTGGACACGTATTAGATTCTCTCATGATCCACTAGTCACCACTAGTCTCCACCAATGGAGTTGTCCACCGATTGTCCACCGATATCGGTTGAAATTGGGCTCCTCCTTTTCCGTTTGCCCACCCCGACAAGACGATCAGTGAAGCCAATTTTGTCTTCTTCTCTGTTTTAGCTCCAAGTTTGCCCACCGGGCTCACATGTAAGCTGGACCTAAGCCCGGGGGGCAGTCCATTGGAAAGTCAATACGACCTGCAAGGACTGAGCCACTGCCACGTCATGGTCTCCCTCCACAGAATTAGCGTGTCCCTAGAATATAGTCTGGGTAGAGCATCACCGATAAGCTAAAGCCAAGTACTCCGTCGTGTTCACATGGCCGACCGTCGTCGCCAGTTGCAGACTCCCCCGCCCGCTGGGCCACCATCGCCACCGTCGTCGCAACTCTCACACACTAACGCTGCCTGTTTCCTTGCAAAACAGGTGCACCTCTCCTCCTCGGAACAAAACTCTCTCAGTCTGAACTCCTCGTTCTTATCGGCCATCACGGTCTCGAGCTGACTGAAGAAGGCTATGGTGCGCCACCACCAGCTGCTGCTGCTGCTTCCTCTCTTCTGTTCTCCCACGCTTTCTCGTCCTTCGGGCGTGGCTGGTTGTCCCTTCTATTGTGTGGGGGAGCGTGATGTCGTGGGCGGGACCTGACAACTTTCCTGCGACTTCCCTTGCTGACAATCTCGACAGTGAGTTTCGTCCCGTGCTTGGGTTTGAATGAAATGTTGTGTCTGGGAAGAGGGAAGAGGGATGGGGGGGATTGGTGGAAGTG
The DNA here is from genome assembly GCA_951799445.1 of Pseudisothecium myosuroides. Taxonomy (NCBI): domain Eukaryota; kingdom Viridiplantae; phylum Streptophyta; class Bryopsida; order Hypnales; family Lembophyllaceae; genus Pseudisothecium; species Pseudisothecium myosuroides. The sequence goes on along the minus strand of OX637291.1, from coordinate 7,735,101 downwards.
AGTTGATCTCAGAATGAATTCTTTAGTGGTTAATGGGAATGGGTGCAGCGTGAAATCGGATTAGGGGACGGAAATGCAATTTGTTTGAATTAGGTCTGTTGTTGGGTTGGGCAATGTAGCTAAGCGATATCCTGCTGCGCTCGCAGTGTTCCTTCGAATGAGGAGTGATTCGGCTATTTTGTAGTATGGGATGCATTGGTAGCTGTAGACGTGAGGTGCAGACGTTGAGTATTGAATGGATTATTTTCTACCCCTTTTGTATGCGTGAAGCATGTAGAGCGGGGTTTAATTTTGGGAGTGCTGTGCATCAATTAGGGTTTGGTACAGGGTGTTGTAAATGCTCGTTGGAGATTGGTGGTGCGTAGTAACTTGAATGGCAAGTTGGTGGAATCTAGGGTTTCGAGCTGCAAGGAGTGTAGCAGTAGTTGTTGAAGTGGATAAGCAGGCGGAAACTTAGTGGTTATGAAAGTCGAGAGAATCATGTCTCGACGTATGTAGATGGACGCCCTCACCAAAGGTGTAGTTGCGTATTAATTAGGCGTCTTTGCGTGGAAATGTCTTTATTGCATGCGTCTTAATAATATTCTGGTGCGAACTATACTTGCAGAGAAGTTGCTAGTGATATTGCGGGATGGAAGGAAAATAATTGGCATACTCCGATCTTTTGATCAATTCGGTATGAATTCCTTTATTCATTGGTGTAAATTTCCATGACCACAGGTTATTTTTAATTCTCATTCAGTATTTTACTCTTGCAATCATCCATGAGCTCATGGTTTCTGTGCACTATTGAGTATTGGAGCTGTTAGGTGATCGTCTACTACAATCAGTAATTTTGATATTAAGCACAGAATCTGTCGTGCTGAAATTTTGATGAAACAGCAAATGTAGTGTTGGAGGGAGCACTTGAAAGGATAACGGTCGGAGAGCTGTATTGCGATCTTCCTCTGGGCCTGTATATTATCCGTGGAGAAAATGTTGTTCTCATTGGTGAATTGGTAAGCGCTTTTCTGAAGCTCAATGGCATTACTTAAATCCTCTTCGCGTCAATGGCCTGTCATTAGTGTCCCGGAAGGATTGGATTATCAGACTTTCACGTGTCTTCGGCTAAGTGGAATGTGGGTAGAATATTGTTTATTATTATTAAGATGGGTCCGAAATCACAAACAAGTCAACTTGTTGAATGTAGAAACATGCTTGAATCTATCTTGTTGAAACTGATACAATAAGGTTGCTCGTAGTCATTTGAGAAGTCAGACTTTATTCAGACCCTGCTTGACTTATTCAGACATTCAGACTTAATTCAGACTGGAATCCAGGGTCTTTAGCTTATTAGCTTTTTAGTTGAAAGGGGGAATCACGGTTTATGTACTTTCTGGTTGGGTACTGCAGGATCTTGAGAGGGAGGAGTTGCCATCCTTTATGGTGCTCGTCACACCTGCCGAAATTAAGCAGGTAAGCACAATCATGCACAGTTTTTAAATCTCGGCATGGCTCAATTTAATGAACAGTTTCTGAGTAATTTGATGCTTGTATTATAGAATATTACGTTATGCCAACAAGTAGCGGCCAATCTGTGGTGCAACCCGTGGCTATTCTCTTTGCGAAGATGAACTGGATTATGATCTAGTTTGCTTAAAGGATGGGTTAACAGGGTTCACAAGTTTTGGGGTACAGAAACTATGAGTTGAGTGCCTACAGTGATAACTTCATACTGGTCATAAAGCTATGCTTTTGACTTCTTATCGTCCTGAAATTTGTTGAAGCTGCTACTATGGCTCAGAAATGTTGTGCTGGTGCAGGCACAGAAAGCAGAGAAAGATGCAACAGAGTTGAAGGGTTCAATGAGGAAGCGCATGGAGTTTCTGGATCTTGATTGAGCTATGAAATGATCGAGGGACATGGAGACCCGAGTTTTCCACCTGTACGGATGGCTACCAATTTCCTAAGCCTCACAAAGCAAACAAAGGGGGAACACGCCCCGCCAGTGTGGCGAGTTTAAAGTGTCATGCTGGCCCGCACATTTTATCGCGGATCTGCGTTCCTAGTGGTGGTATTCACCACAAAAATTTACCCTCTAGGGTGCCCCCATCCTTATTCTAGTTTCCTGTTTCTGTTGTTCTAGTTATGGACGACTTGGATGTCATCCATGCTCTTGTCAGAGTTTCTTCTGCCCATTATCAGTGAAATACCTATTGTGTCAGCTTCAGTACTTTCCTCTGCGCCTATGTGTTGTTATTCTGAAATCTTCTGCATTCCTAGACTCATTCTTAGACACAACGTCACCTACTGCTTGTTTCCTGGATGTGGAATGTGTTGGTCCTTATAGGAACTTGCATTTGAATCTAGGTGCTGTTCTCGGAACACTTTTACTTCTCTTGTATGTTCACGTTGACCCTGTGAGGAGGTTCGCGACCGGTTTTTATCAACCACAGTTAACTGAATTTCTCGCGCTTGTTTCTATTAATTGGTTCCTTGGCAAGTACTGCAAGAGAATTGATTATTTGAGGGCGCCAGTGTTTGTTGATGTTTTAAAGTTGGTAGCTCTCCTCTTTGAACGAGATACAGGTAATGTGGTGTATGATTCTTGAACCTGAGGCCCAGTGTTTTGTTTAACCTCGTAGTTTGGTACCCTTCTGTACTCACTAACAAAGTTCATGGCAGATACGCATCCTTAGTATCTCTACGTGGAACATGTTGTACGTTTATGTAAACATCTTTTTGCTTGCAACATAGGATTCAATCTGAGAAATATAGAATGTTGAAGGCAACTTAGCGACAGCAGTGACTTTTTTTTTGCACATGCAGTTCATACCTTGAGATTCACACAAATGTGCCAACCATAACTTTGATTTTGGTTACAGTCATCGAGCACTGCAACCTATTTTAACCCGGAAGTCCTACTTAGGCTTTGCAGTCGTCAGTTCCTCCAATAGATCTTTCATGAGGTCTTGGTAAATCATCTTGTCGAGTTCTTCCATAACTTCAGTCATTTCAACCCATGAGGAACCCTGAGATTTCAAATCTCTCTCCAGAATGTTTTGCACTGCTGTGCAGATATCATCCGAGGCGGAGGGGCAGATTTGTAGGTGGTTCCAAACCTTTTGTACAAGCGCCTGCCCCTTCCACTCGTATTCAGGTATCGATGGAGCCTGGTTCATCCCTATCTGTGCACATTTTCGGAATTCAAGCTCACGTCTCAACAGTTCTCCTACGAAGTCGTAGAGGATACGTTTCTCAATCAGTTTCTTCTTGTTTCTGCGCTCAGCTACTGCTAACCTTCTTTCAAAAGAAAGGCTTCCAACCTTTGCAGTCATTCTGTATGGCGTCTTTTGTGTTGGACTAATAACGTGCTGCCTTGCGTTCAGAAGATGATGTTTGTCCACCCAATCTCCGTTTGTGATACCCGATGCGACCAAGAGATCACGTATGAACTCTCGTTCCTCCTCTCGACTGTTCAAAACCCTACCCCGGCGTGTGGACCCGATCACGTCATTGTCGTGGGGTAGAAGTATCTCGGGTTGCTGAATGCTGTCTTGAAGCTCATGTTTGCAGTACCAGCCTAGTAACAAATGATTCCTCTCTGCAGCTGCCTTTGACGCTCTTGCAAGTTCGTGGAGAGTTCGCGCTCCCCACTCATTCCAGCGGTGAGCACACTGCAACGCCTCCAATGCATCTGCAAGGTCACACGGCAAACAGTTTGTTGAAAGCTGTATTGATTCGTATTGGTTTGAACTGCGTTTTGGAGATGATTTTGCAAGTTGCGTTCGAAGGTAACAAAATTTGGCATACCGTAGATCATTCGGCTTGTGAATCAGTGCATAGATGCAATCGCATCACTAGGAGATTACCCTTACTGAATTGATTGTAGAATTTCAAGTCGTGAAACGGGGCATCCTCTCAATGCAATGTAGCTGGAACTAATGGCCAAGTTCTGCGAACCGTCTTTTAGAGGAGACGCACCGAAATTTGTTGCATACCTTGGAGGATGGCAGTCGTTCTGCTTTCTGTCGCAAGAGAGCGGTACTTTTGAGCAATAGGGATGTCCAGGGTCTCCCTCAAGCTGGGTTGGTCGCTCCCAATTTGATCACTCGCTCTTGTCGCTCCATTGCAATCAACGTCCTCCTGAATTTCACCTTTCTTTCCTGGTAAATAACAACTTCTTGGAACCTGCGTACCTACTAACACTTTTCAGTTTTCGTGCTGCTATTAGGGGTATGAGCGGAGGCGTTACTCCTTGATTTGCAGAAGTGCTACAATAGGAGTTTTACTACAGATTTTGTTTGTAAGCCTGCGATATCAACTCTCAAGTTATAACTGACAGATATGCAGATCTAAAATTCGCAGAGATTTTCTGCTGGTAACGAAGGATGATTACCTCTATCAAAGATGAGGTTCCATAAGACTGACCTGCAGGAGATATGAATTTCTAGAATTCAATTATTTCACTATTCTCTTCTCGTTCCAACAAAGCAGAGTCACTAATGAAGAGCTTGTCAATGATAGTTTGATCTTTTCTTACCTCTGAGCACGTGCTGGCGTTTCTGGATTTCTGAATTGTGTTTTCATTTCTGAGAGTACCTGATGTGCTTTCGTTCGTGATCCTGCTGCAAACCAAAGGCTGGTTACTATCGTTTCTGAGAATCACAATGGCCACTGGAGTGTCCACATCTTGTGCATTCCGGCACTCTCGTTTCCTGTTTCCGTGCTTGGCATCCAGGGCTCTTTGGCTTTTAACCTCCTTCATGAGACTGTTGCAATTGAACTCCCTTCTCAACGTCATGGAGGCCGGTCTCGTCTCAAGCTTGTTGATGGGAAGAGGAGATGCGCCTTCATGATTATACTGCAGGTTGCCAATATGGGAAAATGTGCTGCTGCATTCTGTTTCGATGGGTGTGAGAGGCTGCACCATGGACAGAGACTTGCCTTTCGAACTTCGTCTTGTAATTGCAAGAGGCTCACAGCCGACTGTCGTTCTCACTTTGGAAGAACTCCCACTGGTGTTCTTCGTTTCAATACTTTTCCTGAATCTCCTGTATTTCATTCCGAGAGTTTTCATTTATCCGGTTTTGAAATTGGGTTATTATTTGCGTCAAAAGATTTGGAACTACTATGAAATACAAGTAAAAGTTGCGGATGTTACGTAGAAAATTGTTAGATTTTACAGAAACCAGTGAAATTATTGTGAAATTCATTTGAATGTAGGTACTTGAAAGGAATTGGCACCGGACTAGCGATTTGACAAGAGGACGTGTGAGAAGAGGTTGTGTGCGTACCCGATTTCACTGCTACTTTGGGAGGCCCGTGGTGGTGGATTCCCTGGTTCGTTTCCCAAGTGCTCCACCTTCCTCATTGAGGAAGTGGGAGATTTTGCTTTATTGATGCGAGTAGGCTTCACAGTGACTTCACTCGCCGATTCCTGTTGTTGGCTTCGGTCGAGGAACCTCCTCTGGCTTCTGCTCCCTATCCAATGTTTTGGAAAAGCTCGACACTCCGAATTGACGGAGTGGTGTGGTAAGAGTTGCCGGTGATGTTCTGGAAGGTTAGGTGGCATATTTGGTTGCTTCAAACGCTCTTGTACCTTTGCATCCGTACGCGGAGTCGAATGCTTAGTTTCGGTCGATTTCTTACTGTTGGAACGAATCCATCCCTTCACTTCTGTAGACTGGAAGTACTGTTTAGCGGTTTTTCGGAGATTTGGAAACTGCAGCTGCTCCAGCTGTTGCACTACGTCGCTATAGAGCGCTTCAAGCCTGTTTCTAGCCGGCGGCATCCTCTGTGGAGACTTGCTGTGCCCCATCTTAAGGGACTCAAATGCTTCAATTATCCTTCAATCCAAGTCGGACCATCCCTGCTGGACCATGCCTGCTTCCAGCTGCGCCATGGCGAAGTCTGCTCAGTTCCGAAAACCCAAATACTCTCAAACTTCTTTGATCTTACCACCTTACTTACAAGTGTGCTGAAGTCAATCATTTTCTGGCAAGTTTGCAGAATATTCTGGAATGTTGTTTCAGAGATGGTTATAATTGAGTGCCTGTGATCCAGAATGTGTTAAACAGTCCGTGCACTGACTGGGGTGACTGCATACCTGAGTTTTGACTGGATTTCAAATTGGGGGACAAATTTTGTGCAACATCGAACTTCAGAGCTCTTGTGCACTTGACTGCTTTATGGAGAAGGGACAACTTCGGAGCTTCGGTGCTGTCCTTCCAATCTTGCCCGCGCCGCTTGCAGTCCCCACCGCTTTGAAGCTGGATGTAACGTCCAATAGTGACACAAGGTTACGGTCATCACGGTGCATTCGTTACCAACCCCAAAATCAAAGCTACAACGAGCAGTCTATGTTTGCATTGCACACTAGAGAATGAAACAGTGACCTCAGGGACGAGGGCGATTGAATAGAAGCGCTAGAGGTATCATAAACCGTGTGCAAACTAGTCCCAATTTACTTACAACAATACTTGAGCAGAAGCAGCTGATATTTGCATGCAGTAGAGTTGGAAGCGCTCCTTCGCTGACCACATCTGCTAGCCCCTGAGAAAAAACTTATTTTTATTGCACACTATGTTGCACGATAGTACTTCAATTTTGTGTGGCTGCGTCTATACTGACCTTCTAAGCACAGTGACTGCAGCTACTCATTGCCGGAAACACACACTTGTTGTTGGCAGGTGACACAGTGCAACTACTCATTCTGGGGAATTGTGACACAGTGCTACTACTCACTCCGAGGAATTGCGACACAGTGCAACCACTCATTCTGAGAATTCGGAAGGGCTCACTTCAATGAAGATTCTTCGGGTGCTCAGCTCCGACTGCTTCAGTGCCCCAGAATAATTCGCTGTTGCTGTCAATCCAACTCGGGTTTTGGACGTGGCTGTACCATCTGCACTGTTGGAGCTCCCTCCCTCTCTCTCTATCTCTCTCACTCACCAGGTACTGTTGTGACGTTCATCGCTTCCATAATTGTACCTCCTTAACGGATCAAACTTCACTCAGTGTAATTGGAGTTGCTTTCCATTGACCCTCAATTACTTCACATTTTTTTTCAAGTAGGTACACAAGCAAGTTGCACTCTGTTCATGGCCCCTACTTTGTTGAAGGGACCATGTGACGTTTAAATATGATTGCTTGGCTAGTTTTTACTACAGAGGACCTAGGAAGGGGAAATCCAGCGTCCTTTTGGATTTCCTTCTCCAGTTCCGATGCTTTAAACACCCCGCAAATGATGACCCCTATTGTAACTTGAAGGTGCTCTTGGAAGACCCTCGTAAATCACAAACTCTATGGAGCGGAGCAAGCTGAATTTTTCATAGGATCGGAATGACTCCTAGGTTGTGCTAGCTAGCCATCCTGCTTTGGATCTATATAGTTACTTATAATCACGAATTTGTCACTCAAGGGGTTGATCTGAATGACCTTTGGTTTTGTAAATTCTTGAGGGAACTCTATGACGTAAGTACACCCAAGCCTAACAAACTAAACGAATTGCCATCAAGCCCATCAAGTAAGAGAATCCTACATTTAAGGACATCACATGTACAACAATGGCACATTGTGTGTCGGTTTTGGGTGCACTGTTTATCGAAGTAGACTTTTCTTACCTTGCGTAGGATTTTGTTGGCTTCGATACCCATTGAACAGAACGCCAGGCCTGCACTACAGGCTAGCTAGGTCTTCTATAGTTCTGTAGTGCTCCTGTCGTCCCTGTCCTGATCGATTTGATAAAGATTAAGTTTGTGCAAGGTCGTGACTTTGGTGACAAAGCTACAGGGTAGCACCTCAGCAGCGAGACAGCTAGACTTAGACGCAATTAATAAAAGATGAGGTTCAATTCCAGCGTTTGTCACTGTCACCACATACAGTCGTCGAGTGGATCCATAGTATTGATAGTTTGGCATCTTTACCAACACCGTGAAAGTAACGTTTCATCTAGAGTTTAAGTAACATGTTGAACGCACGACACTTCTTGAACTACTCCTTCTTTGAGCTGGGCCATGTTTTAAGGCCGGAGGTGTCATGCCAGGGCCATTATTTCCGGCCTTGCAATGGGTAATGCGTGGAGCTATCGTAGGTACACAGGTACGTACAAATCCTCACGGTTCTCACGTATCCTCGTTTGAAGGATCTTTTCTACTTTACTTGGGTTTTGTTTTCCTATTGCGGCAGCCCTGGTTTTGTGAAATGTACGGAGTAGTACAGAAGAAGTCTTGCTGAGTTTGCCTTTGTTTGGGTCCCAATTTCATTGCTGCACAGTTTTTGCGAAAACAAGGCTGTAATGACAATCAATGAGAATACAAAAGAAGCTACAGTAGACGAAAGGGACGAGCAATTGAGAGTGCAGAACTGAAGAAGATTCTAGGGCTGTTTAACCCTTAACCCCTAAAGGACCAGAGGGGTGTCCAGATTTCCAAAATTGCAAAGATCTATTATAAAATGCAACTTAGAAGAATATTTTAATGATGAATTTCAAACAATAGTTGTAAAATGCTATTTATAGATCACATCCATACGGTTAGATCAACAAAAACACATACCAATATTTTTCAATAAAATTTGAAGCCAGAAATTGGAAATTCCTTCTAAAATCAATTGTAGATTGAATATTTATGATTTTTAAAATATTTTTTTTCCTACAAGTTTAAAATATTGAGTTTTAATTATAGTGATTTTTGAAGATTTTTATTTGATTTTTTGATTCAAGTCATTTTTGAAGGGTCATTTTTTGAACTGAAAAAGTTACTTTTTGAGACTAGACCTCCCGATACCTTTTTAATTATAGAATATTTGCAAAGCAAAATCTTGATAATCTGAACCGTACAAATGTTAAAGAACTAATATAAGAATCTTGGATAAAATTGATGGATGAAAAAACGCATTTTGGTGAGTTTGGGATGTGTTTCCGTTCATTCATTGTTCAAAATCTGCACTCATGGTCCTTTAGAGGTTAAAGGACGAACTGGTGACCGTGGAAATCATCTATTTTGGAACAGTGAGAATAATTGGTATAAAAATATCCAAAAGCACTCATTGGAAGTGAAGCTACTATAGAAGTTCTCCACTTTTCACACAAAATTCCGAAGATGAAAAGTTGTACTTCTGTCCTATACAAGAGAAGTCCTTATCATTCATTGGACTCCAAATGTCTGCACCGTCGTTTAACCTTGGAATGGGACGGGTTGGTTACCGTGGAAATCATCCATTTTGGTGCAGTGTGAATCATTTGCTTAACTAAAAAAATCCAAGAGCATTCATTGGAGGTCAAACTACCGTGCAAGATATCCCCCCTCATCACACAAAATTCCAAGGACGAACATATGTGCTTTTGAAGGATTCTTTGTCATCCATTGGAAAGTTAGTGTTTGTTACGACGTTATAGGGTTAACCTTGAAAGGACAAGAGCTATCATAAAATGATCCAATTTATGAACCAATTATAGTTGTATTCTTTATTTCTGCATTTGTCTTGAAATTCTTCCATTGGCCACTTTTTGGTTTTAGTGTCTTTTTAAAGTTAAACTTAGCCTTCATATTCAATCCCTTGTAGCTTATTGTCATTGATGGTGCACTCTTTAGGTATTAAGGTTTTAACATCTAAAATTATTCAAATAAGGTTTTGAACATGGTTCCTATTATTGAATTGCAAAAGTTTATGTCGGATTTTATTGGTAGTCAAGCAAGCTATTGTAGAATTTATTTAGAATACACATTTTGGACAGTATATAAATAAACTATAAGTTTTCTAAATGTTGAACATAGATGTGCCCAAAATTGACCCTAGGTTCTTATAAATAGAAAATTGTACATTCCATGCAAGAATTGTACATTCCATTTACAAGAAATACAATTTTTATTTTTAACATTTGAAAAGTTACATCATTGGTCAAAACTATAGTTCTGATTGCTTTGTGAAAAAGGCATAAGATTTAAAGATGAGAACATGAACACTTTTTCTAAATAATAAACTCCAACATTGGGCATATACAAAATAGGTTTTGTTCTATTTTCCTTTAAAAATTTTTTTGACAATAGCAATGTAGTTTTGAGTATATAAATATGAATAGAAAGAGAATCCAAACTACTTTAGACAAAAGATACAAAAGTTTATAAAAATGATTTTCCACACAAAAACACTAGCCGAATTTGGTCGATTGGGTCTTTAAAGGATAAAGATGCACATGCTACTTGAGATGAATGAAAATTCATTTGCTCAAGTATTACCCTAAAATACTCTATTCATCAACCATCATATATAATACTACTAACTTTGAAAACTTTGAAGTTATGGAAGCCTACTTACATATCATTGTTAGGATAAGACAATGTGCTACAATTATTGGGCAATGTTACCTTGGCTTGCTATTATGGGGCAATACAAAAGTGAACAATCAACTTAATATCTAATGATAGAAAAATAATTCTTTAGATTTTGAAATTGTACTTTTTCCAAATAAAGATCAGGATATTATAATGAAGCTATTTGCATCCATTCTATATGTAGATTACAGAAAGAACATTATTTTTTCATTTAGGCATAAATATATTCAAGTAGCCTATTTGGCAATTTAATCTTAATTTGAAATTTTAAGGTGGTATTAGGCCATTCTGTTCACAAGACTCAATAATAGAAACATTTTGCAAAATTTTCAAACTCATATAGTGGATGTTTTTCTAGCAACCTTGATTGTAACTTCCAAAATATCCATTTTTAGTATTTGATTTAAACTAAGAAAATGAAGCTTGACAAGTGTTGGTTCTCTTTTGTCTTGAAATTTTTGAAATATTCAAAAATTGAACAAATTATTGCAATTGCAGGCTCCAAAGGTTAAAAAATCTAAACAACACAATATTGTGTGTTTTTCATTCAAATTCTCTTCTTTTAAAATGTTTTAATAAATTAATCTACAAAATTATGTTTTCCATTCTAACCTTCAATTATGGTAAAAAAAAATAAATTATTTTTATATATCATAATGATACAATTTTATTTCCATGTTTTATATTTTTCATCAAAATTTATGAAAAAATCAACATCAATAGAAAGTAAATCTTTTTACAAGTACAAATATATATATGTTATGTAATAGTATAAATTTAGCTTGATAGTGAAATTTGGCTTGTAGGTAATTTCCAAGTGTATTTTGAGTGTAAAAAATAAATTTATTTATTAAAATTTTATCACACTAGTCTCCATTTCTAATTGTACTTCCAAAAATAATTTCAAAATAATTGGATTAGTTTTATTATATTTAATATTTTATTTTTATTTTTTGCTACAAAAATTAAAACAATGACAATTTTTTACTATGATAGACAATCTATAATCCTATGTATTGAAAAGACAAGATTGATATTTGAACACAATTTAAGGGACTAAGTTTTGCTCAGATACAATGTTTGACCATTTCACATGGTCCTTTATAGGATTAAGATTAAATGGTTCAGAAATAGTATCTGTATGCCATTAAAAGTGTCCGTTTATTGTTTGACAATTATGACTAGAATGTCCCAGTGACATTATTTTTGAGTCTTCCAAGGCTCAAAAGGACAAGTTGTGTTTAATTTTGGTTTGCATATATCAATACAAATATTGACTACAAAAAAAGGTTTTACGTCATTGCAACTTCTTCCAAAAGTCAAAATCTAAAGCCTCCTTGTAAGTGCATACATATAAGGTCAAATATCCCAATGTCGTCATTCACCCAATTTTGACATCTACTAGACCCTCCCATTTGCATTAGTCATCCACCCATTACCACGATCTTAGCAACCCTTTAGCATCAATCATAGCAATAAACTTGAGGAGGGGACACATCATTGTGTGATTTTGCATAGGTCTACCCAAGCTATACTGGAAGTTTCTTCCCAACCAACTTTGAAAAATCACAGAAAATTCATTTCTAATCCGAATGTCTTTATTCTACTTGCAAATGGCTTCTCTCAAACTTCAAAATCTTTGAAAGATACGTGAGTTGACAAATAGCTTCTCCAAGGTACCTAAATCTGCTTGGTAATAAGCATGTTTACCTTGCATGCAAATTGTGCTTCCCTGAATCCTTATATATGATGCACAATGAGAAGCAGAATTGAAACAGAAACAGGTACTAGCATGAGGTAGAATGATCCTTCCTGATGAGATACTAATGGAGTCTACATTGCCATACCCAAAATGGGCAGGATCCAATCTTCCAAAGCACACCAGATTCATCAAAATTCAGTCCTCCAACGTTTTGGGTGATTTGACAGGTCATCATTGTGTACTTTATATCACATGAAACAATCATATGTTCAAGGCAGGTGTAAGATTCCCAGCCAAGTTTCATTGTCACTGTTAAGGTAGGAGGTCCATAAAGCGATCATCTTAGCGCTGAAACTGAATTTTGGGGAGGTAAAACATCTTGAAATATTTTTCAGAAAATTTCCCTTGAAAGACAAGTAAAATTGGCATCTAACCCAAGTTGTTTCATATTTTTTGGAGCTTTGTGGAATTAGTTATGAAATTTTGAAGTTGGAAAAAAGTGGTCATTTGTGGTCATCAATAGTGACCACCTCCTGAAATGTGCCTAGTTGGTACATTGAAGAAAGCAAAATGTACCTTTGAATCATGCTCGCTTTTAATGCCTGTTCCGTTTTACAGCCTCCTACCTTAGTATTTAGTTTGAGAACTCGACACTGTTCTTAGTTAAGCCTTTCGTCTGACACCCCTAGTATAAACTGGGGTTCACTTTGCTATTAGAGTTAATCTTAAAGTTGTCCTGTGTTTGTGAACCTGTATCAGAGGAAGGTTTAACTAAGAATAGGACAAAACAAACAGGCGGCACCAAACTCAATTAGACTGGAGTTTGGGTGCTCCAAGGAGTTTGGTCCTGTATTTTTTTAGAATTCCAGCTCCTGGTCCCGCCTTTGCTCACATTACGATTACCTCTATTAACTCTAATATCTATTTATCTTCTAAACACCTCGAAAATACATTATTCAAAGATACATTCAAATAAATATAAAATTTTCATGTTTTTGACAATACCTCTATTTTCTATTTTTTCCTTTTCTTAGCATAATGTTCTTAGATAGGGAGGGTCATTCTACAATGTCACTATATATAGAATCCATATATGGTGGCCCTCGCTTCATGGAATTTTGGAATTTCAATAGTGAAAGGAGACACAATTCATGTGAAGCAAAGGGATAGCCTTGCTCTGAAGTTCAAGAATGTTATGAGGTTTGTTGGATAGATGGAATTCTAATTTTCAAATTGATTATGTAGTAGGAATTCCTTAAAAAAACAATCATCTCTTAATTCAATTACCTAAAATTAAGAGTCACATACTGTACATGTGATTCTAAAAATGATTTTATTGTAGTTTGAATGTATTTTAAGTTCTCAATATTTTGTCTTTTCACCCATTTTGCTTTTTTAAAGTCTCATTTCATTTTTACTTTGACTTTTGTCCCACATTTTACATATAAGACTATTTATACAGAGCCTACTGCAAAGTAATAGTGATTTGATCCAATTTGTGTGAATGAATGAATGAATGACTAACTATGCTCTTAGATGATAAATTGTAGATGAAAATGTATCGGATTTTGTGATAGGAAGGTTGCAACAATGTTCACATGTATTGTAGATAACTGCATTGATTTGTCCTATTTGGGGGGTGGGGGAGAGAAACTAGGGGCACCTAAAAATGAATGTCACCTCAAAATTTTTGTGGAAATTGGTACTATATAATAATATTCCAACTTGCACTAATTTGAAATAGTGTAACTTTGGCAAATTTAGGTAGAAACACCTAATACCGTTCATGTATCCACTCATGCACAATAGACTTTCCTTAAAGTATCTTCCCAAGTGTCATTAAACCATCCCCATATTTAACTGTTATTGGTGAATTGCTAATTTTTCTAGATTTCAGTTTCAAAACCAATTCAATATTTTTAGAGTGTACTTTATCGTACCACATGGAGTTCTACATTACAAATTCATAGAAATTAGATACCTTATCCAATTTTTTATTTTTATTTTTTAATTCATGATTTTTAATTGCTAATACTGCAAAAATATTTTTTTCTAGAGAAAGGTGTCTCCAACTATGCTGAATTGCTTATTTGGACTGTTTAGATGAGTCAACGAAAGCACTGACTTTGGCGCCAAGAAATGTTCAACCTTGAGTGACTACCACGCATACGTAGAGACTGCGAATACACAGGCGTCCTACATTCGACCGAATCACCAAACCCTAACCCTAAAACCCTGCCTTGCTCTCACGCACAGATTGTTCAGGAATTCTCCATCGAAAGCTCTGCAGTTTCTGTCTTCGGGACAGATCTTCGCCGAGCCAACACCAATCGTAGAAGCAGCGATGGCGACGCCTGGTGGTCCCTCGAGTAGCGAGGAACCGCCATTGCGTCTTCTTTCGCCGGATGAGATCCGAGCTCAAGACATCTTCAACAATTGCGCGGTCCGCACCGCTGTCAGTGGCGTCATGGGTGCGTTTTCTCATTCCTTTGGAGGCCTTGAATCGTTAAAAAATTTGCGATCTTTGCTACTCGAATTTGAAGCAGTGGTGATTCTGTATCGCTCCCCTCCCCTCGGTTTGGATTTTGGAAGAGTGTTGGTTGTGTGACGTCCTGTAGTTTGGTTATGTTCTGGTTTTTACGAGATTGTGATTTCTGGGAGATTTGAACCAAATGTAGCTCCCGGTGGATTTCGTCATTGCCCGAAGGAAGTGGATATTTTCTTCTTTTGAGCAAATGGATTTTGATAAGCTTTCGTCAGGCTGTTTATGAAGTTGTAACTTTTTTTATCGGTTCATGTAATGTGACAAAATATTGTGAGAAAACATAGAAAAATAGACTCGATTTACTGGTGCGTGCATTGATTTTGATAGGCACAAGGTCCCAGTTTTATACTTTTTTGAATTTGGTCATCTATGTTGGGATTTACACCACCAACGGTATTCAGATTAGGGCTGAATTGTTGTGAAAAAAATCACAACAACCAAGAGTTTGTAATTTTGAGTGAACTTCAAGAGCGCCGAAGTCTACTTGTGTAGGGTTGTTAATTTCTTTGCTTCTGATGGCCATCTTTCCGATCTTTCGTTGTTTTAAGGTATTTAAAATTATTGTGATCTGAATAAGCCTGAGTATGGTTCCTACTATTTGATTAAATTAAATTTCGTTCGTTCTAGTTAGGAATTGAAAGAGAACTTGAATGCACATTAGCTTGAAGTGTTGGGACGCTGTGTGCATAAATCGTGAACTTTCAAACTTTTGACTATAAAATCGACTCTAATGTTTAGATTGGGTACATGCTTGTGGTCAATATTTACTTTCTGGGAAAAAAATTCTAAAGATTGCTTTTGGGTAAGGGTCGCAACTAGGTGCACTTACCTGAGTCTGAATTTCATTGCAGGTGGCGGAATGGGAATTTTTATGGGAATGTTGTTTGGTGCTCTCGAAACGCCCGTCCATGCAGAGACAATGACAGCTCGACAGAATTTCGTTCACGCAGCTCGAACCATGAGTACCAAAAGTGTGCAGATGGCCAAGACTTTTTCTGTCATGGGTGCCATATTCGCAGGAACTGAATGCGTTTTTGAGAAGGTAGCAGAATATATTACTAGTTATACTAAGTTTTTTTTGTCCACAGTTATCTGCACTTTGTATTTGGTTAACGTCTTCACTCTATCTTCCCTTCCTGTATTTGCTGGTAGATTTGTTAGGAATGTAAACTGTCTTGGATCTTGGACAGACTATTTTTGCAAGAGATCACAATATTGCACTATATCTTAAGAATTTAAAATAAAAATAAAAATTAATTTGCTAGTTTGAGGCTTTGTCCGTCTTATCTGAAACTCATAACCTGCTGTCATCACCTCATGGCGCATTGTGGTTGGAAAAGAGGAAGAGGGTCTAGAGTCAAAACCCTCTGAGAGAGCTGTAGGTCTCCAATATCTAACGATCCTGACTTAGTCTAGAGGAGAGGATTATGTCGAGTAACGGTCTTGGACTTCCCAGACCATGACCAGTTACCTACCATGTGTAGTCCTGTTTTTTCTGCGTCATCCTTGTAGCATCGTTAGTTTACAGCTTTCGCCGCTTTGATTTTGTGGAGTTTGGTATCAATGACCCTTCTCTGAATTCAGATACTTACTTCTCCTGCAGGCTAGGGCAAGACATGACACAACAAATACTGTACTAGCTGGCTGTGCAACAGGAGGGAGCATGTCAGCAAGAGGTTCGTTGTCTTTACTACTTTCCTAGTACTTGTTTTCTAGTACAATCTCGTGATAGTGCCGTTTTATGCTGGGTACGGTATCATCAGTCAGTAACTCCTCAGTGACGCATCTCTTTCCTGTACCTCTTTTTCAGTCAGTGTTCTCGCTTGAGCCTTTCTTATGTGAAATTCTACTGTAGTATTCGCAGCTTCCTCGATTTGGTAAATTTTAATCCGAAAACATCTGACCAAATCTGCCTGAATTGTCTGATGCAGCTGGACCACAGGCAGCTTGTCTTGGGTGTGCAGGCTTTGCTGCATTCTCTGTTGTCATTGAGAAGATTTTTGATAGGCATAATTAGTTCATTTGGTTTACTTGAATATTTATAACTGGACGGTTTTCTATGCTTGAGGGTGGTGTCTGGACATTATCCTTGAAGCCATGAAAGCTTAGACATCAAATTTTGACTCTCTTTAAAGAGCGTATATAGATTTTTTTACTCCCGTTAGCATCGTAGGTTTGCCTTAGTCCGCAGAGAACAGAATGATTTTCAAATGTCTATTTTTGCATTTACAATACAAATTACTTTTAGCCCTGTTTGCAGGTGCGAATGTATTACGCTGGTTATGCAAACTGAAGCAGACATTTTTCTTTTTTTTTCCGCTCACTGTAATGGACTCTCTAGCATTGATCTGTGGATCTCAGCAGACAATGGCTTTCTTGAAATGGGATTCAATCAGACAGTCATCAATTTGTGGATGGCAGGTTCAGTGTGCAGATGTGTGGTTCACTGTCAAATATTTTGCCTCCTAAGCGATTTTGTGAAAGCCACTACCCTACCAATTGTTTAAGGAAGTTAAAAAACAGTTTTGAAAATAGATTTTGGAAGTTTTGGGAAATGTTTTTTCCAGAAAATAAACTTTTTGTATGAGAAAGAAATGAATCTTGTGAATTTTTCTATTTTCAAATACTTGTCAAGCCATATTTTACAATTTTGATTAATTATTTCACATAAAATGTTGACCATGAGTCCATGACCATCAGGGACTATTGTATGATGGCTTTTATTACTCCGTATTACTTTAATTTAAATTAAGTGCATCCACACTGAAGACAGCACTCTCAAGAATGACCCAACATATACATTAAGGTAGGTATCCTAAATGCGCCACTGACCTTAACCCAGTAAGGACGCCGCGGACTATAAGTGTCCGATGAATGACGAGGGATTCTCCAATGTAGGATAGAACTACAACTATTCATCTTTGGAGTTTTTTGTGGAAAGTGGAGAACATCTATAGTAGCTTGACTTCCAATGAGTACTTTTGGATTTTTTTATTCCAATGACTCTCACGGTTATACAATGCATGATTTCCAGGGTCACCCTCCGCATCCTTATAGGGTTAAAGCGCCATCTTCAGTGCGTGTACATTTCCAAAATCAGTTATGTACCTCTGTGAAAGAAACGCTTTTAGAACCAAACTTTGTTCCTTCATAACTTTTGCATACAATATCCAAATGTCGCGTTCTTTGGTGCGTTGGAACCTCCTTTCCCTTGCCAATAAGAATATATAAGAATTTGAACAGTCTAATAGTAGTAATTAGGCACAGTAGCAATTAGTGACGGTTTAAGGATACCTACCTTACTTCCTCTGTCCCAAATGATCTTGGTGGACAAAATGCTTTGGCCGAAAATAACATTTTTTAAATCTATTTTGAATTGTAAGTAGAGTTTAATCCCTAAAGCTAGAGTCTTCTCCAAAATTCACAATTAAGAAAAATCATCATAAAATACTATTTGGAAGAATATTTTGGAATTGATATACAAATAAAAGTTGTAGATTGTGAATTGTAGATTCCATCTGTACGGTTAGATTCACCAATGCTTTCACCAATATTTTTCTATAAATTTTGAAAGGGAAATTTCAAAATTCCTTCTAAATTTGATTACAAGCAAAAGTTTATCATTTTTTGAGTAAAATTTGTTGGAGTGCATTTGAAACGAGGTTCTCTTCACATGGTGATTTTTTGAAATTTTTGTGTTCTTAAAATCTATGACCTCATTTTTGCAAATCCAATTTTGAACTAGAGTTAATGCAATTTTGGCTTGGTCAACCACTTGACATACTTGCACATTTGTAATTTTAGAAAAATATGTACTCTAGTATCACCAAATCCAACCATTAGATAGAACAACAACTTGACAAAGTACCTCCACAAATTCGGATGACTTTCATCTGAGTAGTAATGAAAATGAATTTTGAGTTTCAACCTATTCGTCGCCCAAAAATTGGATGTAGGAGTGTTTAGGGGTCAGTGCTTTCATATAGTCTTAGAAATTGGAGTTTCAAGTTATTTTTCAAAGTGTAATTTTGGGATGTTTAAAAATTGAATTTTGGGGGCATTTTCAAGGAGCACTAGTGGCCACTCAATTGTTCATTGTAGGCCCACTCAATTGCTTATTGCAAGCCCCAAACCATGTGCACTGCTGATTGTATACTAAGACTTTGAAAATAGTTTGATTTGACTTGAGAGCATTGCCATAGCTATGTCAATGACTCTAGACCATGTGCAGCTTTCAAGTGAGTAGTCCTAAATGTATGGGCTGAGTTTATTTGTGCTTACAATGGAAGGGGGTGAATTAGATTGAGCTCCATGTTTTTAAGGATTTGGTTACTATAGCTGCTACAGTATGTGGAAAACTGTCCACTAGCCCTCTTCCTTCTACAATAAGAAGATCATTTTGGAACAGAAAATCAAGACCAACAAGAAGATCATTTAAGAGAGAGGGAGTATTTAAAACGAAGTAAAAAAGAAGTTTAACTCTAGAAAATCAGCGTGAATCTAATGGCTCTTTGAATGGTTCAACTATTTAAGCTTAATGGATCTAGATGGTAAATTAATTCCCCTGTTAGAAGATACATCCTACGAAAAACTAACATGTTCATTCTCCCAAAAAATTCTCAAATTTTTGTAATTATGACGACGAGGTCATTTGACCTCCTACCGTAGTTGGATGGACTATGGTGGTACAACCTTTGTCATTGCCCAGGTTTGAACTCAAGACTACCCCACTAGTGTACGTACCAAGGCCAAAGCCATTAAGCCAAGGTTAAAAGTTCCTTCAAAATTATATACTATTAGATGATTTAATTGTTAGTACTAGTAGTTGCATTAGAAGAAAAAGGAGCCCTGAGAATGGCCGCAAGTTCCCGGACAGCAGGGAACAGTGGCAAAAAAATCAAAAAAAAAAAGTTTAGCATATTGTAAGGCTTGGATTGCATGGAACAATTTAATAAAATGGTATACTTATTTTTTATTTTTTAAAATATATATAAAAAAATTTATATTGAAATGAATGGAAACTTCGCCATATCATAAATTTGATATGACATGGACACTGCCACATTAGATAATATTATTTAATTATTATTTAATTATTTAATATTTAAACTAACAGTGCACTGATTTACAACTATGAAACGGTTGTCTCCTAGCTTCATCTTTCTTCTAATGATTTTGAACCCAAAAGTGCCAAGCATGTTGAGACTTGAATTCTTCTCTAATGGAATGCTCTGTGACAACATTCAACTCTTCTTCCATCCTTGCAAATTGCTCTTGCTTCCATGCACACAATTCTTTGATTTAGAGACTTTCAAAGGCTTTGAAAGATTTGTAGAGACTTTAAAACACTTGCAAAGACTTTAAAGGACTTTGAAAGATTTAAAAAGGCTATGAAAAAATTGCAAAGACTTTTAAAGTTTGTTGCATTTGCACCAAAAGTTAGAACCCTACAAAAAATCCAATCATCCAATCTGTCAAACATAGAAGGTTGCCTAGATGTGGTCAAAGTTGTTGTTAGATGTGTATTCCCAAATAAGCTCCTATAGAAGGTTGGGATGTCGAATAAGGTATTGTTGATAATTTAGTATATATCTTTTTAGAGCTCTAGCATTCCAAAAATGTGCTCCCTGTTAGTTGAGGAAATCAACACAATAGTTTGCCATGTATATGAAGGCGGATGGGGTCATATCAAGACTTAGAGAAGCATAGAATACTTTCCCTGAGTCCTCTTAATCCACCCAGGCAAAGGTGTTGTTTGTAGCTTGCAAATTCTTCCTTGCAAAATTAAAAATCTCCTCCGCTACCATGCATACAACTTTCTCTCACACAAATAGGGCGTCTTCTTTGACTACAAATTCCAATTGCTCACAACACTCTCTCACTGCGTGCAGCTCTTCTATCCCTATGAATTGCTCAAAAGGCTCTATATCACTTTTCAACTTTTTCTACATTTCTACAAATTGTTCCAACTACCATATATGCGCACAACTCTCTCATTTAGAAAATTTGAAAGACTTTGAAAGACTTTAAATGACTTTGAAAGACTTGCAAAGACCTTAAATGACTTTGAAAGACTTGCAAAGACTTTAAATGACTTGGAAGACTTGTAAAGACTTGTAAACAATGCAAAGACTTTAAAAGACTTTGAAAGATGGTTTAGGGTTTAGGAAACTTGAATGGGTGGGAGGGACATCCTCGTACAAGGCCTTTCCTATTAAATTTATAGAAATCATAAACTTTATACGACTCATAAATCACAGACTATAATTGAAAAGATAAAGAACCTTTAGTTGACATCAAACCATCAAAACCATCAAGTCACCTCAACACCTCTTAGATAATTTTGCAAAGAATTTTTTTTATAAATCAAGTATAGATCAAATCAAGATTGATACACAATACACTTTTCAGCAAAGTAAAATGTCAAGTAACTAAAGATTAAACAGTTAAACATGCCATGAACTAAATCCTACAACCAATATGAGTTAGACCCCATCCAATTAATAATAAATTACTATAGGCTTGGAAAGAGCTACATTGGTGAATTAGCCAAAGAGACTTTGGACCTCACCTACAACTATGACATCCAACGTTATACAATGAAGTTAGCTTCCACATGCAAGGTGTCTTTAGCTCACAACAACCTGTTATTGCAATCACATTAGAAAAATCAACTAACAAAACTCAAAACATCACACAAGAAAATGAACAACAAATTTCAGTGCAACAAATTGTAAATCAGAGGGGACCTGTACAGATACCATCTATAATCTCCTCACTCCAAACACCCGTAATTACTTCCAAACCATTTGTAGAGACTAGCCAACAAACCAAATTGTGCAGGTTCAAGAGTGGTTTCAGCCACATATTTATACTACAAGCCTCCAACCATGGCATGGTTTAGCCATAGCCTTGGCATCGAAGGAGGGAGATGAAACTGGTCAAATCAAATAAATTTGTACCAGAAGGCAACCCAATTGGTTGATTCAAAACTCCTCTATCCATGATTAATTCAAGTCTACTTATTCAAACTAAAATCCACCATCCAAGACAATGGTGTAGTTTAGCTATGTGATGTCTTTGACAGGGCTGATTTAATATATGCATTGGGATCCAATGAGGGAAGTGGAATTACTCTGAAAGTTATACAACTTGGTGCCATTATCTATCCCAAGTGATTGAGCCTAAATCAATTTAGATAGAGAATCTATAATTGCAAGAGACTAAATTGACATATAGTATGGCCATGAAGCCTATAGTGATAAAGTAACTCAAAGAAAGAAAGGGTGGAAGGGGCCTACAAACAAGGAATTAAACAATAAGTATTTAAATCTTAAATTTACACCATCTGTATCACTAAATTATTTAATAGCCTTTGAAGACTAGTTACTAACTTAATTATTTAAATATATTTTTATAAAGAGCTCAACTTTTTTATAAACGTACTTAGTATGTCATCATTCTTCTAAAGGGGTATAACTCCACATTTACCTTTGTAAAAATTGAAATAGAATGTAACAAAACTAAGGGTTTGGGGTTTTAGGAAACTTAACTGGATGGAAGGGACATTCTCATACAAGGCCTTTCCTATTAATCACAAACTAAACATGATATATGAAGCATATAAAATAGCTACCAAGATAGAGGCACCTCATATCAAGCCATCAAAACATCAAGTCATTGCAACACTTCTTATAGATAAATTAATAAAGAAGTTTATACAATAAATCATATAAAGATCAAATCAAGATCCCCACATGGTATAATTTCTAGTAGAGTACGATGTCAAGAGACTATAAAACTACAAATGCCATGAACTAAATCCTACAACCATCACGATTTAGCACTCCTAAAAAAATGATAGAAAGTTGCCATGGACTTGAAAAGAGACGCTTATTGGTGAATTAACTAAAGAGGATGTGAACCTCACCTGCATCCATATAATCCAACAAACACAAAGTTAGTCAAAGTATGCATGTAAGGTGTCTTCAACTCAGAGCAACGTGTTATAGTAATCACAAAAGAAAAAACACCTATCAAAGCTCAAAACATCAGACAAAAAAGTGGCCAACACATCAAAGTCTGACAAAATGTAAAACACAAGGGACTTGTGAAGACACCATTGGTGACCTCTTCACTCCAAACACCCGTAAACACTTCTAAATCACTTGTAGACAGCAACATGTAAACCAAAATGACTAGGTTCAATAATGGTTCTAGCTAAATATTTATATTACAAGCAACTAGCCATAGCATGGACCAGCCATGGCCAAATGTACCTTGGCCTCCAAGCAAAAAGAGGGGGGAATTAGTCAATTCAAACAAACTCGTACCAAAAGGCCCCCACTTGGATGATTCATAAAATTTCACTACCCATGACTAATTAAGAAGCCATCATTCTTTACATGGTATGGCACTACCATGTGATGTCCGTGATATGGTTGGTTTTGAACAAAACATTGGTAACTAATGAAAGAATAGGAACAAGTCAAGTCAACTAAACTTGTGCCATACTCTGCCCCAAATTCAAATCAAAGCTCCATACTCCATGATTAAATTAGAATCAATAATTTAAAAACCATTCCATTGTCCCTAAAATAGCAGGTTATAGTCTTGTGATGTCATAGCATCCTCTAACTTAGCTACAAAAATTTTGAAAAAAAAACTAATGGCATCCAAGGAATGGAAAGAAATTATAGAACTAATAGACTCAACTAAGTAAAAAAAACTTAGAATACCAATTAAGCCCAAACTTCTAAGTGACAAATGGCTACGCTATTCAAAGTGACAAGAATATTAGAAGGAGAGGACCGGAAGGGTGGGTGGGAGGGGCATACAAACCAAAGAATTTCAAAGGTAAGTGTTGACATATTACCACCTAAGCCTTTAAAAAAAATGCAATTAGATTAAATAGCTCCTAAGGTCACACTATTTAATTATAAGTAAAATAAGACTGTAATATACATCCTTTAAATTCAAAAGTGCAAGCACTTCATGACTATTTTTTAAATTCTTCCAAAAGGGCAAATTAATACACATCCTTTTAACAAACAAAACAAACTGTAATAAGAATGAAGGTTTAGGATTTAGGATTTAGGGATTAAAAGACTTTGGAAGACTTTTAAAAGAATTTGAAATGCTTGCAAAAACTTGCAATGACTTTGAAAGACTTAGTGTAGATTAGGTTTTTATTATGAATGAACATTAATAAATCCTATAGTTTAAGTTCGTTCGCAGGGAGGTATAGATGCACTATAGGTAATTCCTAAGGGAAACTAAATTAACCCCAAGTTGTGCACAATTGAAGGAATTGGGAATATTTCACTTTGACCCATACAATGGATAAAGCCATATTTATTATAATTATAACCAAGACTGGAAACTTATCAATTGTATGTAAATCTATCGATTCAGTTTTGTCCGCTCACTTCCTTGTCAACTTCACCAATTGGCCGGTACAGTCTCTATTGATCTTCTCGCTCATCCAATCTTTCAACATCTTCAATTGATTCTTCCACATCTACCAATTGCTAATTACTAGTTACACGGTTCACCAACTCTTGATTCTCCTTGGCACTGGTTAACTCCGGTTTTACTCCAACTGGGCTTTTGATATTGTTTCCTTCTATAGCAGCTTCCTTCTTTATTTTACACTCAGGATTTAAATAGTCCAATCGATTACAAAATTTACATTTCCTTTGATTCAATTTAGACAACTTTCGATTCACCTTTATATCACTCATTTTCCAGTTCTATTGATCCCAGTTTACAAACTCACTCTCCATATATTTTTAATCACACTGTTCCTATAGATTAATCTTCCAGTTCACATTATAGAACACTCAATAGCATCATTCTCATACACCATTGACAACTACCATGCAACCAGTCCATACACAATTGATAAAAACAATTGAAACCGAATCCAAACTTGCATTCACACCTAGTCAAGACAATAGAAATTCCTCACAAGATTAAATCCGTAGACTCAACACTCAACACAACCACACACTCACAATTGATATACACAATTTCAGCACATTCAATCATTCACATCACAATAGCAAGAATCACAATTGCATAACACATCCAAAAATCTACACAATTGATCACAGCACACTCATCTCATAATCTCCGCAGTATATTTCAACCTGAAATTTACAATTGATCCTCACTGTATTCTCAGCCTCACTATATGACAACTATCGATCCACACATTCACAAAGTCAAAACACAAGCACCAACACC
This sequence comes from Pseudisothecium myosuroides, assembly GCA_951799445.1. NCBI lineage: Eukaryota > Viridiplantae > Streptophyta > Bryopsida > Hypnales > Lembophyllaceae > Pseudisothecium > Pseudisothecium myosuroides. Next base: position 7,710,290 of record OX637291.1, on the reverse strand, counting down.
GAAAACTAAATCAATTGCTCACTCCACACTGCCGACCTCAACCGCAGGAGCTCTGGACTTCCATTCCAGACTGAGCTCCAATACCACGAACAATAGAACTTCACCCCAATTCAATCGATAACTACTTAACCGCCACCAATAGATTCCATCCATTCCCTCATTAACATCCATCTATCGACTAGGTTCTATAGAAAGTCTTTACTACCTGGTAATAACCAAGTATTAACAACTTAAGTGCCATAGTACTATGGAAAATTGGAAAATTAACAAAATTTAAACTACTGTGCACTTCTTCCTATAGATTCTATAACTACACTTAGAATGTCTTTGAACCAAATTGTGTAGTTTCAAGAGTGGTTTCAGCTATATATTTATACTATAAGCCTCCGACCATGATATAGTTAAGCCATAGCTAGGTATTGTATGTGCTTTATCATCCAAGAAAGGAAATGGAATTGATCAAGCCAAACAAACTTGTTTTTAGAAGGCAATCCAATTAGTTGATTCAAAACTCAGGTCATTATCCATGATTAATTTAGGTCTACTTATTCAAACTAAAAGCCACCATCCAATACTATAGCATGGTTTAGCCATGTGATGTCCCTGACATGGTTGGTTTAATGTACGCATTGGCATCTAATGAGGAAAATAAAATTACTCTTAAAGTTATACAACTTGGTGCCATTATCTATCCTAGGTGATTCCATGATTGAGCCTAATTCAATTTAGGTGGAGTTCCTATAATTACAAGAAACTAAAGTGACATGTGGTCATGAAGTCCATAGTGACAAAGGTACTAGATGGAAGGGAGGATGGGAGGGGTCTACATAACAAAGAATTAAATGGTAAGCATTTAAAGCTTAAACTTACACTATCTAAATACACATCAAATAGCCTGTGCAGACTGGCTACTAATGTATTTAAATATGTATTTAAATAATTCAATTTTCTCATAAACATACTTAATATGTCATTGTTTTTCTAAAAGGATTTAACTCTAGTATTCTACATTCACATTCGTAAAAACTAAAATAATATGTAATAAGTCTGAAGGTTTGAAATTTAGGGCTGAAGGTTTGGAATCTAGGACTTAGGGTTTAATTTCAATGATTGGAAGAAGGTGTAAGTACACTAGACCCATGCAATTTTGGCAAAACCTTGTTGTACTTTTTTGACTTGAAAGTACTTGTAGTCTTACTCTTATAGAAAATTTTAACAATTTGTCTTTCAATGTAAATAATTTTAAGGAAGTTGTCTCGATTTGATTTTAAAAGGTCAAGTAGATTTAACTTTCATTTCAATGTAAGAAAAAGACTAATAGTCAAATAGAAAAAGTAATAGGAAAAAAGAAGAGTTGACAAATATGCTTTAGAAATAAGGAGTATCAAATAAACACAATAACTAATTGGATTTAGGATATGTAGAGTCAAATTGCACAATGACTATAAGTTAATTTGTCTATCATTTTTCCATATAGCTTGTAGTGATTACTTGTCTCTGTTGTAATTTTTATATTTTGTACTCTCTTTGAAATAAGAAATTTATTTGCAATACTTGTTTATATTTTTATATATAAGTTGAATTAGCCAGTGACTGATTTTAGTCTTTATGAATTCAACAATTAGCAAAAGATTGGTTTTAAAATCTATATTTTATTCATTATATTTTCCACTCCATCACAAAATTCCATGTGAATGAATCTTTGTTGTTATATTACAATAAAATTGACAATCCCATGTGGGGTGTTACCTTATTGTTCAACAGTACTAAAGAGTATTTTATATATTTTGATGCATTTGATCTCTGCTATTGATGGGTGATTATGAAGGAGTAATTAGCTGTGAAATATTTTCTGATAGGATGTAGTTTATTGACAAAAACTACCAAATTTCATTTAATTCAGATCCAAACAATAAAACATTGCGGCTGGAAAATTTAAAAGATTCAAATTAGTAACTGTAATAATGAGCTTGAGTGGCAGATTCAATTTAAATTGCTTTGGAAGCATCCACAAAGTGAATAGGCTACATGGCCTTCTCATGTGATGAAAAAATATAGAGTGAAACTATTTGCAAAAAACATTGAACTAATACAAATATAATAGTCATATATTTATGGATAAATTACCTAGATGGAATAACCCAAGGTACTTTAAGTATTATTATTAATATAACCTATTCATTATTATTTCTTACAAAATGGGATTTTGATTACAATGAAATTGCCTTATGTATAGACATGTTTTAAGTAGTAATAGAGGTTCAAAATATTATCTTTTTTATTTCAAGAATCTGCAATGCTACAACTAAATTCAATATGTAGAACTATGACCTTTAAATATCCTATAACAGGTTGGAATTTGCAACATTAACTAATATATAAGAAGAAGACTTGTTAGAGATGATTAGACATCCAAAGAATCATTGGGAATTTACTACCACATATCATTGTGGTAGACATTTGCCATTGGTCCTTGAGGTTTCTACTTCATAAAAGTTTTAATTCTAGAAATTAATTTTGTTGATGTGATTTAGAGTCACATTTTATATATATATAGTTCTTAAAAATTAATTTTGTTGGTGTGATCTTTCTCCTTCTTTATGATATATGTAATTTAGGTCATGGCCAAGTCCTATAATTTTCAATCTAATATTTTTTTTTGTTAATAATGAAATTAAAAAGCAAATCAATCATTAAATTTTTCCTTTATATTTTGAAGAAATGTAAAAATCTTTAAAAAAAATGGATTGAAACTTTTGGCAAAAAACATTTAACTAACACAAATATTGTAGTCATATGTTTATAGATAAATTACCTAGATGGAAAACCTACAGTCCTTTTTGCATTATCATTCATATAACCTATTCATTATTATAATTTTCATTACAATGAAATTGCCTTATGTATAGACATGTTTTAAATAGAAATAGATATTCAAAATGTTACCTTTTTTATTTCAAGAATCTATAGCATTGCAACACATATTCAATATGTAGAACTATGACCTAATTGAAAATTATCCTTTTAGTATAATATAAGTTTGTTCCAAGGGAGACGGTCAAGCAGGGAATCTATACTAATAGGTTCAATATCTAAAATCAAAATATCTTGATTTAAATTTAATAATAACTTAGAATTCCATAGCCAAAAACATTACTACAACAACATTGCACTCATACACTGGAATTACAATTTGCATTTACACATTCTACAAACACTTTTATAACATCCATAACCCATTTAATCCATCACCTACTCCAATTTGAGAACCGATTGAGCAATCATAACACACTCACACAAATGCTTTGAACTAAATTTATAGTTTATAATCTCATACATTCCATTCCATTCCACATAGCACCTGTACAATGCCAATTGCACTTTAAATTTCATCGCATTAATGAAATTGGTGACACATTACCAAATCACCAATTAAAGTTTTACAATTTGCTTAAACAACAAGTTCATCATTTCATTATATTCTTCCATCTTAACATTTCAAATTCTTCCACACCAATTCTAACCTCAATTTAATTCACATTCAATAGTTTCACCTCTTTTCTCACAATCATCCTCATTTAAATTCTAAAAACAAAAAAATTACACAGCCGATTCGAGGTTGGGACTCGCACTTGACCCTCTCAAAGTAGGTGAAGAAAAACTAGAAAACCTGCACCTAATAGGGATCCCAAAACAAGTGGTTGCCAAACAATTAGAAGACAACCTAATTGTCTAGATAACTACCAATTTGAAATAACTTCACACTGTGCTACCAAGGCTCCAACTAAACACATAAACTCCAAATTGGCATCCCCGCCACCTGTACATACTCAACCACAATCCCAACTTGAAACTCACAGCAAAAACTACCTCCAAATTTGTGAGATAACCTCCAAAATTACCAAATTGGACACAAAACTAGGAAATAGCTTGTCAAAATGAAATAGAAACTCTCTCAAAAACACAACAAAAATTCAACAATTTACGCCAACTAGGATATCTATAAAATATTCCATTACTATTGGGATTTGCAACATAAGATAATATAAGAGGACTTATTAGAGATGAGTAGACATCCAAAGAATCATTGGAAATTTACTACCACATATCATTGTGGTAGACATTTGCCATTGATCCTTCAGGTTTTTACCTCATAGAATTTTTAATTCTAAAAATTAAGTTTGTTAATGTGATCTATTGCAACATTTTATATATATATATACATAATTTAGATTATGACTTTAAAAGAATTTTAAAAGCTTACAAAAATTGCAAAGCCTTTGAATGACTGTAAAAGACTTGCAAAGACTTTTAAACACTTGTTGCATTTGCACCAGAAGTCAAAAACCTATAACAAATCTAATCATCCAATCTATCAAAAATAAAATGTTGCTTAAATGTGGTCAAAACAATTGTCAGCTCTTAACTCCTAAGGAAGCTTTTGTAGAAGAATGGAATGTCAAAAATAGTATTGTTGGTAATTTAGTATACATCTTCTTAAAGCTGCAACATTCCAAAAGTATACTCTTTGCCAGTTGGGAAAATCATTACAATTATTTGCCATGTATATGAAGGCAAAAAGGGTCATATTAAGACCTAGAGAAACATGGAGTTTTTTCCACGAGCCCTCCCAATCTACTCGCACAAAGGTGTTGTTCATAGCCTACAGATTCTTCTTGGCAAAATTAAAAATCTCCCTTGTTACCATGAGCAAAACTCTCTCTCTTACAAACGGGGGGTCTTCTTGGACCATGGCTTTCAATCACTTACAATGCTCTCTCACCACGTGCAACTTTTTTCCATCTCTATAAATCGTTCCGGCTATCGTGCGCATGAATCTTTCATTTAGAGAATTTGAAAGACATTATAATAATTTGTGAGACTTTGAAAGACTTCGAACAATTTTGATTGGCTTTGAAAGACTTTAGAAGGCTTTAAAAGACTTCAAAAGACTTTAAAAGACTTGCAAAGACTTTGATAGATTCGTAAAGAGTTTGGCTTTGGAATACTAGTTAATTCAAAGATTGGGATGGCGTGAGGAGCCATATAAGACAATTTTTTTCATTGGTAAACAAATGTTATGTTAACCCTAAAGTGCTCCAACGTCCATATTCTGAACGATGAGTGGAGGACTTCAAGGCAAAGTTTAGTCCAACTAACTTCTTCTTCATCTAATGTAATACTTGAATCTAGAAAAGACAACCTTCCTTAATGACCAAATTCATAAAATTTCAGTAAATGACATTTCTGTACAAAGATATAAACAAAAATGTGCAAAAATTCAAAAAAGGATTGAGGCGTTTTAGGGGTTAAGGGTTAACTGAAAGAGGTCACGATCTAGCTGGCAAAGTCCACCACGACTCCGCTAAGTCTGCCTGTGTGAACGGAGCCCTCCGATTAGGGTTTGGAGCTCTGAAGTTCCAAGAAGAGAGTCTCCTCCTTCCTTTCCTTCCAGACGAGCTTCCGTGCAACAGTTCCGCAGCCATGGCCGTCGGCAAGAACAAGCGCATTTCCAAGGGCAAGAAGGGCGGCAAGAAGAAAATGTACTCGACCTGTTCCTCTTCCGTTGAATCCTGCCAGCGACTTCCTGTTTCGTATCCACACCGCAGCTTTTGTTTCTTGTTGTGATTTCTACTTTCGCTACCGTAGACTGCCGTAAACTTGTCTAACGGCCGATTTTTGAGTTGCTGCAGTGTCGATCCTTTCTCCAAGAAGGACTGGTATGACATCAAGGCACCCACCGTCTTCACTCAGAGATCTTTGGGCAAGACTCTTGTCACCCGAACCCAGGGAACCAAGGTAAGGGAGACTGGGGCTTTCTTCGAATTTTTTTTTTGAATTTTCTTTTTGAATGTTTGAATGTTTGGTTGTATGAAGGAAGTAGTGTTGAAGTGTGTTGAAGCATAGAGGAGGAATTGATTGACGTGGGTGAGGTGAGTGTGGGTGGAACAGATTGCCTCCGATGGGTTGAAGGGACGTGTGTTCGAGGTTTCCTTGGCCGACTTACAGCAGGATGAGGACCAGGCTTACCGCAAAATCAAGCTCCGAGCTGAGGACGTGCAGGGCAAGAATGTGCTCACCAACTTCTGGGTACGCACAATGTTAGCCTTACACCACTGTGATATATTAGGGTTCTGAGACCGCTCCGTGATTTTTTCTTAAAATCGACTCTACATTAAGGGAAGTAATAAGGTCAAGATTTCGGACAAGCATGTGACAAGAAAAGCTCGGATAAATGCTGTGGCCAGAATTTCCTATCCTTGGAGTGCATGGTGGGACTTAATGGATTGGTGGTGGATTGACTCAGGGCATGGACCTCACCACCGACAAGCTGCGGTCCCTGGTGCGGAAGTGGCAGAGTTTGATCGAGGCTCACGTTGACGTGAAGACCACCGACAACTATCAGATTCGCATTTTCTGCATTGCTTTCACCAAGAAGAGGCCGAACCAGATCAAGAAGACTTGCTATGCTCAGACCAGTCAGATTCGTATGGTACGTAATTCGTCACATCTTTTGCAGAGTCTTTGATTACCTGGGGATAAGAACTTGCTGTTTTGTTTTGTCAGTTGCTTTATTATGTTCCGTAGGGTGGAGCTGATTCGAATCGCCGTGAAGTGCATTTTTATCGGAATTTTAGAACTATCCTACAAGTAATGGTGTATTGCCCAGAGTCTTACCCCTCACTTTGAACACATGCTAATTCTTATTTTAGATCGTATTCAAAATTAAACTCTTGTCAAATTTTGTGCTTTTGGGGATAACGGCAATTCGTAGGTGCTTGCAATCTACTATCATTAAATAGGTGTCTTCCTCAAATAGGGGTTTGGTCGCACCATTGCAACTCCGAGTTGAAAAATAGGCCTAATTGTTTGTTAACACCTCAAGTATTGTTTGATCCCTTTCTGTTTGTCCAAAGTCATAGCACTTCATGTCTATTGGTTGCATGCATTCAAAGTTGGGTCTATAGAGGGATATCACACGATTCCTTATAGATTAACTCTATTGTTTGAGATTTAGTGTAAGTGTAGTGTTTTCAGGAAGTATGACATTTAGGGCTTTAAGTTTTTTAGTGTTAGTCAAATTAATGGCGCCACTTGCTCTGGGTTATGTGAGTTCTGATTTTGATAGATACCGACGTTAGTTAAGGTTAGCAATGGTATTTCAGGTGCATTACACTTTAATAACGTGTGTAACAGTGAATGTCATCTTTTGGTGTGGTCTTAGATTGAGTATCTAAGTTCTCTAATTTTTACGGACTGTCTTATGTTTACAGATTAGGCGCAAAATGAGAGAAATCATATCCCGGGAAGCCTCAACTTGTGATCTGAAGGACCTGGTTGCCAAGTTCATCCCCGAGGGTATTGGAAAGGAGATTGAGAAGGCAACGCAGGGCATCTACCCACTTCAGAACACTTGCATCAGGAAAGTGAAGATTCTGAAGGCTCCCAAGTTCGATCTTATGAAGTTGATGGAGGTGCGTCAAAGTGGTCATCTTTGTTTCTACTGAACGTATTACAGTTTCTTTTTTCAGAAAGTATTACTGGAAAACTTGTCGCACATCTATTTAGACTCGTATCATTATTATATATTTTTCTTGATGGCGATTGTTGGATAGTTACTGAGTAATGATAGTCCCTGTTCACCGCTGTGTTTGTCAGGTCCACGGTGATTACAGCGAGGAAGTCGGTGCCAAGATTGATCGGCCTGCGGGAGATGATGCAGAGCCTGCAGCTGAGGCTGTCCCTGTTCCTGGGTCTTAAGTTTCGGTTTCAGTTCTGCTTGTGCATTAAATCGATGAGCCACTTTGTAGGGAAATCAAGTGGTCGAGATTTTGATATATACGGATTGGGAGCGTTTTGCAAGCTTCACTAATGAGACAAATATTCTCTTCATAATAGTCATTGTGTGCAATGTGTTGCCTGAGCATGTTTGGTGTTTTGGCTTCTGTATTCTTAGTGTTCTGATTTGTATTCATATGCGCCAATACTCTGCTCCGTCCTCGCAGTGTTTGGATGATGCGAGAAGTTCGCAGTCATGGGTTTGCCAAGCTTTCATGCAAGTGATCATAACTTCTCGCTGTACCAAGCAGGTATGTACACCGAGCGGCAACAACGCAGCCGAGTCCTCCTTGATGAGTCCAAGCGTACTCAGTAAGTTACATTGCTATTACTTTAGAATTGGGGTATGGGTCATTATGACTCGCGTTGTTGAGGGCGTTAGTTATGTTACCCCTAACTTGTGTTTTGATTTCAAAACAAGGTACTGTTTGATCGTTGAGAAAGCACTTCAAGGGCTGAATGTCTTCACTTTTTTGCTTGAGTTTACATGGGAGAGCAAAAGAATTGAATTGTCTCTTACAGCAATGTAAGCATTATCTTTGAGCTGTACACACGTCCACGCTTTGCAAGCCTCTTTGCTTTAACCTATACTCTGTCTACAATGTTGCAATCTATACTCTACAATGGCTAATGCGATTCCATGCTCTCAATTCCAAAAAAGTATTACAATATTGTGAGAATCAACATCATTTGCATGCTTGTCAAATTGCAATTATTTTAATTCTATAAATGTGAACTTCCTTCAACTTTGTGTACAACAATGTAAAATGATGTACCAACATGCTAAGGCACAAAATAAATTTGGAGTTCTAAAAAAAATATGACAAAATGTAATGTAATTCCAAATTATGGTGTTCAAAAACAAGTTTTAGACATAGCTAACTTTGAATTTAATTTTCTTTCACATCACAACTAATTTTTTCTTGAAACTTCCATAATAATGTGTTACATGTCACAGTAACTTTCATATATTGACTATTGAACTTTGCTCATTGATGCTTATAGTATGGGTTTTTTTAATGAAAATAATCAAATCCGTACTCAATTTTGGCAATTATTGTACATAGGGGTAGTTGAAGCCAACATTTGCAATAGAAGATGGAAAAAAGACTCAAGAAAAATTACATTATTGACCATTATACTTGAAAGTATTGAAGACATTGCTAAATACAATATTATACACAATATTCCTTACAATACCCTTTTCAAAAGTGCCTATCCACTTGTGCCTTCTTTGTATTCGCTTTCACCTGAAAACACCGCCAATGTTGTTCAAGATGCAAATGTTGTTCAATTATTCTTTTGCAATTCTTTCATCATATTTCCATGTACTCCCTCTGTCCCAAAAGAAATTTGGGGTTTCCATGTACTCCCTTTGTTCCAAAATAAATTTGGAGTTTCTAAACATGAAAAAATGGAAGCCAACAGTGAAGTGGTGCAAGTTGGAAACAGGTGGTGAAATTGACAAATTTTTCCCTTTTTTGGAATTGCTCGAGTACAATTAATTTGGATCATTCCCCAAGCAATGTTGGTGTAGGGAAGTCCGATGAAGGCTTTTCTATTCAATTTTGACAATATCCTATGATTCAACTCGAAGAAATTCTCAATATGAAATTTGTCAGTAGCAAGTTTAGTACAATTTTGGGTTGAATTCATCACCTTTGGTTGTTTAGAGGTTGCATTTCGATTCCCTTTGCAAGGATTGAATTGCTATATAGACTGTAAAGCATGGCATCTACGGATTCTTTTGCTTTAGGATGTTCGAACTACCTTACAATTGTTGTTGATCAAGTTGTGGAGAGCCAATTCCAAATTTAATTTGGGTTAAGTATAATTGGAACCCTGGATTTATTTTGGGACGGAGGGAGTATTGTATAGAGATTGACAAATATAGCCATGTATAAACACAAATAACTATTGTATAGAATTCTATTCTCAAAAAAATAATCAGGGACCTTAATTTTGTAACTCACTTCCAATTCCTCTCAGATTGAGTTATTTCTGTTTTTCTCACTCTGGAAACCAGTTTGTGCTTCCCTGGGCCTCCAAAGGATCAACAGTATGTCTTACAACCTTCTAGTCCGTAACTGTGTCCATAAAAAGAATTTACTAATCCATCACGCATTCATGGTGATGTTAATCAAATAACGTTTTCACCCTGCCAGACTTCGTTCGGATTTGGTGGTAATCGTCTTCAAGAACTCATCTTCCAAGATACATGTAAAAAATGATTTGCAACCTACAGGTTGAATGTATAGGTTACCTGCACAAAAACAATGTGAGAGCAGTAAGCAACACTGCGTGATTACATACTTGACCCCCCACCCCTAATAAACAGCAAAGTTCTGTAAGTCCTTACTCCAATTTTTATTCCCTGAAAACAGAACGGTTAAAACCGGTCCTCAAGAATCGACATTTCGCCATGTGTTGTAGGAAAACAGAAAATCGAAAATTCCGAATTCATTTCAACAATGTCTACATTCAAGTATACAAAATAAAATCATATTCTAACCTTAATAGTGAGTCAGACAACCTCACCTGGAGATAGCTGAAATCGGTCTTTTCCCTTCAGCAACATGCGCTCAGAACCAAGCACATACAGTATCACCAATCCCCTCAAGAGCATGGAGACAATGCCATAAAACGTTTTCCCGAATGCACTTCTTGAGAAAAGAGTTATCAACATAAGGTAGGGATGCCAACAGAGTTGCCCAGTTGCATCATGGCACAAAAAGCAGTACAATTAAACAACGCTTTCCGGGGGTAAGGCTCGTTGAAAATGTAACTCTATCACCTGACTTTTGGAGTCTAAGTCTGATCAGATAATTGATCAATACAACGTTCATTGAATGCACAGAAGGTCTAAGCTCGAGCACCCCAATCCTGAAGCTTTCGGACCAGATTTGAATACGACCGAGGGCTGAGCCTGAGGCCTCGATTACTCAACTCTTCCAAAAGCTCAAAAGCAGTGTCGATTTGACCCGCTCTTCCCAGCGCATTAATCAGGCTCGTGTAACTAACGATGTCAGGTTTGCCTCCTCGATCTTTCAGCTCCTCAAAAGTATTATATGCTTTTTTAATCCTTCCCGCTTTTGCGAGTGCGTCAATGAGAGCATTGTATGAGCTAGTACCAGGCCAAAGTCCGCGTTGATTTGCAAACTGGAGCAACTCATAAGCTTGGTTCACTTTGCCCCAACTGCTAAGAATCTCCAAAAACTCGTCAAACTTGAGTGAATCAAATGCACAGCCTTGCTCAATCAGCTCTCTGAGCAGATCACAGGCATCGTCCAACTCCTCAGTTTTCGACAATCCTGTGAGGAGAGAGTCGTAAGTTGCAGCATCAGGCACAAGTCCAGTCTGTTTCATTTCCTGGAAAACAGTACGTGCTTCTTTGTAGCGGCCGCATTTGCCCAACGAGTTAAGATATGTATTGTAAGTGATCACATCTGGAGTGCATCCTTTCCTCTTCATTTCAGCAAATAATTGGGAAGCATCATCCACTCGACCTGCCTGCCCAAGAATAGTAATAAGCGAGCAATATGTAAACGAGTCAGGCTGAATGCCAATAGTCTCCATCTCCTCGAATAGCATACAAGCACTTTCCACTCTAGCACCTTTTCCCAAGACTGAGATTAAGGTACTATAGGTCACAACGTCAGGAGCACACCCTTTCAACTTCATCCGATCGAACAGGCGACCCGCGTCGTCCAATCGGCCAGCTTTGCCAAGCCCATTTATCAAAGTATTGTAGGTAATAACATCAGGGAAAATTCCCTCCTTGTCCATTTTCTTCAGCACTTTACACGCCTCATCCAGTTGGCTTGCTTTGATAAGACCGGTTATCAAACAACTATATGTCACCACATCTGGCTTGCACCCGTTCTGCTTCATCTCGTCTAAGAGATTATACGCTTCAATCAAGTCACCAGCCTTCCCAAACCCTGCGATGAGGGCATTGTATGTGACAACTCCTGGTTTAACATGTCGTTGTTTCATTTCATCAAGAAGCTCGAGTGCATCGTCCACACGACCGACCTTGCAAAGCGCATCCATCAAGGCGGTATAAGTCATAGCGTCAGGCTTCCGTCCCCGACGTTTCATTTCCGCAAACAATTTGTACGCTTTCCCAGTCTCACCATCTTTCCCTAAGCCTGAAATCAGCGAGCTGTACGTCATGACATCTGGGGAGCATCCACGCTGGTCCATCTCCTCAAGAAGCTCCAGAGCTTTCTGTGAACGTCCAGCTTTGCCGAGTCCATATATGAGGGAGTTGTAGGAAAAAGTGTCAGGGGGACAATCTGTCTCCCGCATCTCCTCGAATAGTGTGAATGCCAAATTCAGTTGCCCTGCTTTACCAAGAGAACTAATCAAACAATTGTAGGTGCGAACATCCGGACCACATCCGTAATCCCTCATTTCCCTAAGAACTAGAAACGCCTCATCGAACTGTCCAGCCTTGCCAAGGCAGTCCACCAGCGTGTTATACGTCCACAGATTCGGTCTACACCCTTTCGCTTGCATCTCCGACATCACCTCGAGTGCAGCTTCCCATTTCCCAGCCCGGCCAAGTCCATTAATAAGACAACTATATGATACAACATCTGGTGTCCATTTCGCTTCTTTCATCTCCTCAAACAAAGCCTGCGCTTCTTCGCATTGCCCACCCTTAGCAAGAGCATTCAAGAGGCTGTTATATGTAACCACGTTTGGTGATGGTTGACCCTTTGCCTTCATGGTACTGAAAATCTTCTTAGCCTCCTCCCATTTTCCAGCCTTCCCAAACATGTCAATCACTGCATTGTAAGCAACCACGTTCGGATTGAAACCTTTTCGAATCATCTCCTCCAGAAAAACGGCTGATATACCAGCGTGATTCTTTGACTGGCGAAAACCGTGAATTAGTAAACTATAGGTGTAAGCAGTTGGACTGCGGTTTAGAGTTAACATTTGTCGATACGTCCTTACGGCCGTGTGGCGGTAGCCACCTTGAAGAAGCAACTCAATGAGAACGTTAAAAATGTTGGGATCAGGTTGACATCCCAGAGTCTGCGCAGTCTTGTAAAGCTGGAGTGCGACCAAAGGCTGACCTGCCTTGCCGAAGTTTAATAGGAGGACACGTAAACTAGCCAAAGTTAATCTCACTCCTCGGCGTCGCATGTCCGAAAGTAACTCCTGTACAGATCCAAGGTTCTGTACAGATGCAAGTCTGTGAATCACCAAGTTGTATGTGTAGGAATTGTGCATGTAACCAGGCTGCATCCCGACCCATTGAAAAAACTTGTAAGACGAGTTGGAATCCTTTATACGCCTTAACGAGTCTTCAACGACAAAAGGTAAGAGTGGAATGCGAAGATTGCGAAGGGTTTCTCCCGTCCTTGCTCCCCATCCCTCCTGGTCAACAATTGACGTCAATTTCTTAATATGCCCTACATCAAATACACAGAAACGATGCTTCTATCAGAACTTCGCACCAATTAAGTAGCAATTTTAGCTAACTAGAATTAGCTACTAAAAGCCCACACTGCTCAAATTGTGTCAATGAGGAAACTGGTGCTAAATCCTGCTAACTAACTTGCTGTGAATTTACATTCATTTCCACTAGATAACTCCCCGAACTTGAACAACTGACTCAATGTACCTATATAGATGGTTTGAAGTGCTACACTGAAACGACTTAGCACCTGGGATCCCAGCTTTTTCACTATGACATGGTTTGAATGTATGGCAAGTGTGCTACAGTGAATGATAGTGTGACAAGCATGCAAGAAACTGCAGAATGTGGCTTTTGAATAGGCTCGTTCACTTCCGACTAGCTGATACATTATTAACACCCAAGTTAGCTAATTAGTGCTGCTTGGTTGGTGCAGACGGGGCCTTAGAAAATTAGATTACAAGTATATTTAAATACACACAAAACAATATAAGGAACTGGCATCTGGCCCTGAGTAAAGGAACCATTCAACGTCTAAATTTTCTGAGTGCGAAAATCTCGACCTCAACGGTAAGATCAATTCGAAGGACCAAATTCGTAAAATTTGAAGCAACTCAAGCCAGCACAAGGACGTAAGTGCAGATACAAGCAACTTGGAAGTAATGAAAAGATTGGAAACAAATTTTGGGATTTAGGGTTTAGAGTTGATGATAATAAGCCAATTCTCAGAGTACGTGAATTACCGATGGACGCATTTGCAGTGACATGCAAGGGAACCGGTGACCCTTTGGCTCGCTTCAACTGACCATCTCCTTCCAACCCCTCGGCCTCCTGAGAGACAAAATCATGGGCGTCAACAAATTTCATAGCTGACGCAGCATGGACTCTAGCGGCAGATGTTGTCATCCTCCTCCCATTGTGCTCTCTTTGAGAACGCCTGCAAAGTAAAAAATTCGACAATGCCTCTGTTTGGCAGGTCCCAACAAGGCTAGATTGACACTCAGCTGACACGCCTTTTGAGAGCAACTCCGGTGTAAGCTCGAAGCTATTGCTGAGAGATCGTCGCCAAATAAACAAGGCCTTGGAAGACCTGGACACCAAAGACTGTGCCATCGTCTTCTACAAAAGCCTCATCAATAGCTCGTCGCCTCAATTTAGGGACTCATCAAGTATGCAATGCCATCGCCTGAACAAGAAGGAGAAAAACACGCCGATTTCAAACGAATTAATTGCAATGGTGTGGGAAATTGCAAACGTGCAAGAAATTTGTTCCACGAAAGATTAAGACTTGTCAATGAGATTCTCAAAATGAAAGATTGATGGCTTGATGAAAAATTAGTCCTCGAGCAAGTGAGTGACGTACCTGGGGATGTGAAACGCAATCGCCTTTCGACAAATGCATTGTCATATCGAGGATTCCAGTGGCCCCGCGACGGGGATGGCGCTGCAAGCAGGCAGTGCACAGTTGCAGGGTTGCAGGGTTTAAGGGTTTAGGGTTTTAGGCCTTAGGGTTTATGCTTCCTTAACACTCACTGCGTAACACCTCTAGAAGCGTCCTCTAACGCTGAGCTACATGTTGAAAGTTTCAATGTAGCCTTAGTGAACATTTCAGGGTTGGGAGAAAAATCAACTGTGGTGAAAAATAATTCGAGGTGTGCAACCCTTTTAAAAATGTGGATTAAGGTAGGAGGCTCAAACTCCTACTGGGCATTTTGAACCAAACATGACATAGAGGTACATTTTGCTTTCTTCAATTTACCAAAATGTACAAAAGGTGTATATTTTAGGAGGTGGTTGCTTTTAGAGCCCTATGGCATTTCAACTTCAAAATTTCATAACTAATTCCACAAAGCTCCAAAAAATATGAAACAACTTGGGTCAGATGTCATTTTGTCTTGTCTTTCAAGGAAAATTTACTGAAAAATATTTCAAGATATTTTACCTCCCCAAAATTCAGTTTTAGTGCTTAGATGATCACTTTATGGACCTCCTACCTATAAGTACTTAGAAGGTCTCCTTCATTTATAGACATCTCATCGTACACCTAATTGCATCTAAATAAACAATTGAGCGTGGTTCATATTATTAACCCTGAAGCACTTCGACATCCATATTTTGGACGATGAACATAGGGCTTCAAGGCACTCTGTAGTCCAATCAACTTCTCATTCATCCAATGTAATATTTGAATTTAGAATAGACAAGCTTCTTTAACAACCACATTCATGAAATTGTAATGAATGATATTTCTATGCAATGATATAAGCAAAAATAAACAAAAATTCAAAAATGAATTGAGGCGTTTAGGAATTAAAGGGCCAATTTTTTTGGAGGCCCTTATTTGAAATCACATTAGTATTCTATAGTTCCAATTATTAAAGTACTAGGTTTTTTTGTTAGATCTTCTTGAAAATCACAATACCAAATGATTAAACTATGAACTTTTAAAATGCTAAAAATAGATGTATCCAAATTGGGGCAACATTTTAGGTGAAAATTTGTAGGGATCATTGCAATTACTTTATTTTTCACAATAGTTGAGGTTGGCAAAAAATATTTCTTAGAATAAATTTCATAATTTTTGGAAAATCATTTTGATATTAAAAAAAAATCTTCCAGTATATTCCTATTTTTGATATTTGACATACCTTGATAATTTCTAAAGTAGAGATGCCAATTCTGACCATCAGATTCATATTTTTTAAAATTAAATAAATTTGACAGAGATGCCAATTATGACTGTTAGGTGTAATGGTGAAGGTGCAAAATCAATCCCTATTTCCTAAACAACATATTAAAAATTAATAAAATACAACAAGGTTTTGACATGTGCACACGTAAAAACATTATTAATACTTAGTGTGACTTTTGTAGATTAGCATCATTGTAATAAATAAAAAAACTATATATTTTCAAAGTGCTAATTTTAAATACGACTAAATTGAGTCTAATCTCTTATGTTCTTAAAATGTACATTTTAGAGAAGGACCTTTGGAGGTCAATAAAGTTAAATAGTATACATCTTGAAATTAGAAGCCAATGAAACTAATTGATTTAGACAATTTTTGCATGCATAGAATGGTTCATGTTTCTATATAGAAAATACAATACATATAGCAACAATTAGGCATTTTTTAAAATGCAAATTAGATTGAATTTTTTGAAACATTCCCATATGCATACTTAAAGGTTCAATTCCAAGCAAAAAAAAACCCACCTAACCACATAGGATGATGAACACAATGCTTTGGGCAATGCTTTGTTCAAATAGCTTCTCCTTCATCCCAAGTCATACTAGAATCTTTGAAAAATAACCTTCTCCTATAATCAATTTGATGAATTGATGTAAATGATATATCCTTACAAAGATATACCAACCCCTATGTCAATTTCAAAACTTGTGTATAAAATTTGTTTTAGTTTTGGAATCCAAACTATACAAAATATTATTTTTTCATTCTGAAATTACCGGAAAAATTTCTAACTCTAGCATTTCAAACTTCATAAAGAATTAAAAACTTTCAAACAAATTTTTCTTTATTTTTGGATATTAGTCTACAAATTTAACAAACTTTGAACTTGCTTCAAATTCTACTTAATTATTTGCAAAATTGACCAAGAGGTTAGATAAAGCAAAAATGAAAATATTTTAAAATAAACATTCACTTGTAAAATGGTTGATTTCTTCCTAATCTTCCATCTAATAAATAGAGGTGGTTATAGTACACTTTATTGTAATCTTTAGAACTTAAAGTAGAACGAGTAAGGTATGACAAAAATTGGCACCTAATTACAAATGAGCTTATTCATAATGAAAATGTTAGGCAAATTACTAATCTATACTTTAGACAAATTATTAATTCAAGTAAAAATATATAAAATAATCAAAATAAATCAATGGATAACAACATATTTATAGAAAGTTTGAGTATTTGGTTGGATTGGTTCAAATTTGCATCATACAATCCATTGTAATCTAAGATGAAGAGACTCTTTAAATCCTAAATGCCCAAGGCCACAATATTTAGGTGTCAACTAAACTTCAAAGTTATATAATTTTTTTATCAAAATATTATTTTGGATAGTTTTTTTTTGGTGAATATCCTTTGAAGCCTATTTTAAGCATCAAATATCCAATTTTAGAAAAAAAATCATTTTTTTTATTTCATTGAAGATTTTGTGTAAGGGGGTCCATTGCAAAACTTGCTTTTTTAGAAACAGTTACAATGATGAGTTTCAAATTTCATAAGATCTGAAGGAAAAATCATGTTAGAAATTCATTTAATAATATTGTAGAGTAATAATTGTAAATTTGGTTATGCACGTGTTGTATCCTTTAGCTTTGTATTAATTTCGTGACCTCAATTGCAGGTTTGACATTGTAAAAAGTGGATTGAAAGTCTTCAAATCACTTTCTTGGTTTTAAAATTTTCTTGATTAAACAATATATATAATCTTTCAATTCATAATTGATATTATTGTGTTTTCTTTTCCAATGTCATCCATAACATATCTAATTTGAATACATATTGTTACACTTTTTAAAAAATGGATAAAACTAATCAAAACTTGGCCTTTCTTGTTTAATTTTTATCAAATTCCAAGAAGCTCAAAAAAGGCCTTAGACATGTAGGGGTTCAAATTACAAAAATAGTATATATAAAAAATAATAACTCTTTAATAAGAAATTTAATTACATATATATACAATATTAAATTCTCCCACGGAAAGCTGACGGAAATCACAGGATCGGCAAGTGGTGAGTCCCCTGCTCAGCACGTGTCCCCAGGAGTACGTCAGCCCTAATTCCCTACATCCCGTGATATTTTCGTCAGGCTTTCTCTACCTCTGTCCAGAACCGATCGCACGGGGAAATCTTTTAAAATCTCCAGAGATTTGATCGTCGCATACCAAATTCGAACCGAATTCGCAGGTGGGCTTCACGCAATTTGAGATATCGATCCAAATTCGAACCGAATCCGCAGGCGGGCTTCACGCAATTTGAGATATCGAGCCAAATTCGAACCGACTCCGCAGGTGGGCTTCACGCAATTTGTGATATCGAGCTATGGCGATGGCGCGCACGGTTTCGATTCTCTTTGTGCTTGTGTATGTGTTGGGAGCGTCAGCAAATGCGGTATTTGTCGGAGGGCCAAGACCAATTGGAGACTTCGCTAATAACTTGGAGATCGACGACTTGGCGAAATTTGCCGTGGACCAGTACAAATCACACCTGGTATGGTACTTGAGGTTTTAAAATTTTTATTGGGATTTACCTGTTGAAGTTTGCCTGCTTTAAGGTGTCGGTTGAATTTTGATGAATTGTGTTTCGTGTGTGTGTAGAACTCGATTTCCGACATTTCGTTCACGAAAGTGTTGGCGGCGAAGGAGCAAGTGGTGCAAGGAACCATGTATTATCTTACGGTTGAGGTTATGGAAGGTGGGGTTCCGAAGCAGTACGAGGCCAAGGTGTGGGTGAAGCCGTGGGAGGGTTTCAAGGAATTAGAGTCTTTCTTGCCGGCGACTCCGTCACATTACGATGGCGCAGCCGACTTTACTGCCAAATCAGGTGCGGATGCTTTTTTTTTTTCTATTATCGTGACCAATTGCCTCCTAGTATCTGAAATTCCAACACTTTTAGGTATATTTGGTTGCATCAGATTTTTGCAGCAATTTTAGGTCTCACTTTCTCAACGTTTGAGAGGAATTAAACTAAAAGCTTGGTCAGTTGAGACTGCGGAATGGTGTTTTCTCTCTATTTGTGAGGTTGCTGAATACATGTCATCGTTGCTTCGTAGTATCAGATAATTTAACAGCGGTAGAGCTTATATCTTCGTTTCAGCGTGGATTTCGTTGCATCGGATTACGCCGGAATCATGGACCATATTTTGTCAGTAGTTGAAGGAACTTGTCTCCACAAATTTTCTTGTATTGTTTGTGAGGTTGTTGAATATATGCATGTCATCCTTGTTTGTGCAGAAGCCCTTAAGAAAGAGAAAATTGGTGCATGAATCCGGTAACAGTGTCTCAGCCAGGTGCGTTCTGTGAATGCACTATGACTTCCTTGTTTTGGCAGCCCTATGGATACTGGTACTCCTTAGGAGAAGGTATATCATAGGTGCTCCTTGCTCTGATGACTCCATATGTTAAGACTAGAGCATGGTCTGTAAATTTCTTTGTTAATGAGCATCATCTTTCAAGGATTTATTTGCTCAGCCACAATTACTCCCGCCTTTTATTTTTGGCAAACTCAAATATGAAACTCTTGCAAGCTGCATTGATTTTTGTTTATGTTTATATTGCAAACGCAACACGATTGATTATGCTTGCAAGAATTTACATGCTCGTTTGTTTCAGGGCTTGCTCAGAGAATTGATTTGCAATCACTGTGTTGGCTGAGAGCTTATAATCTGGTCTTTATTCATGCTGCAAAAAGAAGGAAGAGGGAGAGTGAATACCGAACAGATCTAAGTCTTTTTTTTGTGTGTTTTCTTGGGGTGCAGATATATGAACGGACAGATTATCAACAGAAATTACTGAAATGGAATTTACAGCTTCATATAGGGAGGAGTCAAAGATCTGGGGCTCCCTTCAAACCAGCTTCAATGAGTTCATAGGATATATTTGACATCTTCTTTAGCATGGGTTGCCAGACTGACTTCCCTGAAATTTTGAGTAGTGCATGAATCGTGTTAAGTTGTTAGCTTATTCTGCGTATTGTAAATAAACTTAGACTAGGGAAATTATAAGATAACTACACCAGCTGTAATCGTCCAAATCAACGTTTGATCCGTCATGACTCCTGTTATCAAACTATATTAGTGTTTTGTTGGGCCTTTTGGGGAGTCCAGAGGAGGAAAAGTAGATTTCAGACACTCTTAACATGCCTTTTTTTTCTTGGACGCAAAGTGCTAAAAGTAGGTGTATTCATTGTTGACCTCATGAATAGAGGATGCACAATTTAGTCAAGAATGTTGCTTTTAGATATTGTTTGCAAGTGGGAGTGATGGCCTTATGTGGATGTGGGTAGATGTTCATTTGTTTGTATACTTGCTTAGCATGGAATGTGCTCATCTTGCTTATTGTTGCTTCTTGTTTTCGCTCGCATTCATCTTTGAAAAGTGAAAAGTCCAGCAAATTCATGATTGAACTCTCAACTCTCTTTAAGGTAGAAGATTCTGGAAAACGTGGTCTCGTTCATTTATTCATGTACTCAATTGAATACGGAGTACTTGTTAGCAAGTACCGGCATTCAAATGAGTTTCGTGAGGATTTCACTGGTTTCTGTAAAATCTAACTATTTTCTACGCAGCATGCGCAACTTTTACTTGTATTTCATAGCAGTGCCAAATCTTTTGACACAAATAGTAACCCAATTTCAAAACCGGATAAATGAAAACTCTCGGAATGAAATACAGGAGATTCAGGAAAAGTGCTGAAACGAAGAACACTAGTGGGAGTTCTTCCGAAGCGAGAACGACAGTCGGCTGTGAGCCTCTTGCAATTACAAGACGAAGTTCGAAAGGCTCTGACCTTCGCATTTTGCCTTTAGTTTGAACTTTAGGTGGTTCACGTTTCTGCATGAAGCAAAGGAAGCGGGTAAACCCGTGCATTCGGATTTTTTTCCGTAGGATTTTCCAGTTATTTTGGTAAAGATCTAATACCTTTCTTATCATCTCAACAAATTCTTTTTGTACCTCTAGGGGTTGTAATGTGTCTTTATGGTATTGCCGGGTTAATTCTTAGTTTTAATTTATGGTGTACAATTTTATGGAATGTAATTTTAGTACAATAGTGGCTACAATAAATTTGATAAAAAAGAAAAAAATCATTTCTTTATTTCGTTGGAGATTTCCTGGGAAAAATCGATGTACTTATATTAATATCTTTATGGAAGCTGGGCAATATCCGTATGACATTTTGAGTAGAGGACTCTATTATGTTGATGCTTCAGATGCACATATGCCTATGCAACCCTAGCAGGCACATAGTAAGCTTAGTAGGCTCAAAAAGCGACCCTGTAAGGGCTGATCCGCCTTTTTCATAGGTGCACATGAACCAAAATATTTTTAGCTCATTTTTCAGAGAAAGAACAATAGATGTGGAACGTAACACAAGTGGTTTCATATTTTTTGAAGCATTTTTGAAATAGTTATGAATTTTCAAAGATTTCAGTAGTAGGTACCTATTTGTGACACTAGGTCTCCCAAAATCCGTCCCCTTGCAATTTTGAAAGTGATTTCGGGAAATCAAGGCCAATGATTGGCTCTCACAATAAAAAAACATTTTTTTCTTGATTCATTCAATAGCAAAAGTGGTCCATTTAAGGATCACCACCAATCCATTCTACAACTAAATATAGGGACGGTTTGAAGGAGAGGGTTGCATTTACAGCCTCCTACCTTAGTTCTGACACATGTGAAAGATCATTCTCACAGATTCACATTGACATGAAAAATAATTATAAAAAGTAAAAAAATAAAATTAGGAAGGGCTATTACTTCACTAGGATGAAGTTCCACAAACAGAGAGGCTTAGAAAATGCTCACAACGTTTAGAGTAAACCGGCCATATACCGCAGGATGAAGTTCCACAAACAAAGAGGCTTAGAAAATGCTCACAACGTTTAGAGTAAACCAGCCATATACCGCACAGATCCAAAAACCACACAACAACCCTTCCAATTACCAAACACTAACCGCACAATTCAATGACCAATTCAATTGTGATGGGAACAAAATTTTGTATCACCGCCTAATGACCGCACACTGTGCGGTAAAGGGTTGCAAGGACTTTTTAATTGAAGAATTAAGTTACATCGGCTTTAAAATGCAATAAAATTTGTAAGAAGAAATCATTTTGCATTTTGTTTTCTGAAGGTGAATGTGAACATGGCATTTGATAATCATGCCAAATTTCAAAACGTGCAAGTCTCTATATTTATGTGGAGAAGAATTTGAATTTTGTCTGTGTGGGGATTGGCAAGTTTACTCTAGATCTTTATAATTGGCAGTCTTGACTAATTGATATATAGAATTGGTTTTAACTGGCTGAGCATTGCAATCGCTATTGGGACATCACCTCAACTAAGCGCCAGATCACTATTCCCTAAAGTCACAAGTACCTCGAGTATGCAACTCCTATATTATATGGCCTTGATTATAATCACTTATAATTCATTTTAGTCTAATCTCAAGGGATTAAATTTGGTTTAATGAAGAAAACTCTTGTAGCCCTTCTAACAAGGAATCCAAAAATGTAATAATATAGATGAAATTAATATTCTTTGAAGACAATAATAGCATTAAAAACTTATTACATAAGTTTTTTTAATACCCGACATCATAATCCTCCACTAAAGTTGCAAGAATTTGTAGAAAGAATTCTAAAAAATGTAAATTCATTGCTCTTTATGTAGATGCAAAGAAGGCTCTATTGTACACACACACAGATAGATGGATAGATAGATAGATATCCAAAAATATCCTTCTATATTTTTTTAGATGAAACCTCATTAGAAGAAAAATGGGCCCTCGGGAGGGCTCTTTTCCTTTGCAAAGGGGCTGTGAGTTCCCTGCAATGGAACTCACAGCTCCTTTGGGGAACAGTGGCCACTATTCATCATCAATGATGAAAAGTGGCGACAATAAAAAAATATTAAAAAAAAATTAAAATATAATAAAAAAATATTTAAAAATATTTAAAAAATATTTAAAATAATAAAATAATAATAAAAATAATAAAAAAATAATGATTCATGCTGATGAGGAAAATTTCGGCCACATCAGATTTAAGAATTCTGAAATTCTATATTTATTTTAATACTAATATTATTTTAATATTTTTTAAGTTATTTTATTACACTGTCCCGCCAGTTTGCTGTCTTGAATAGGCCCCCCTGTTCGCTGGCCTAAAAAATATATATATATAGATAGATAGATAGATAGATTTTTTTTTTTTTTTTTTTCAATTTTTTTTTCTGTTTATCCGGACAGCATTCCCTGCTGTCCAGGAACTCACAGACCTCCTGAGGGTTCATTTTTCTTCTAATGCATCTCTATGAAGTTGTCAAACTTTGGATATTTGTTGTAACTAGTGTTTTACTAATTATCCATTGATATATAATTTTAATTTCAAATATTTTTTTCCAAAAGCTCATAGTAGTCACAAACTCATAGTTAGTACTACTCCCAAATGCAATATAATCAACAAGTGTTTCTTGCTTTTATCTAGCAATAGAAACCAAAATCAATAAGTAACCCTACTAAGCCTAATTGATCCGATAGACAATAGAGTTAATCATAAAATTGTCATGTGTTTATGAACCTATGTCGGAGTAAAGTTTAACTAAGAATAGAACAAAACAAACACGGCACCGAACTCAATTAGACTTGAGTTTGGGTGCTCCAGGGAGTTTGGTCCTATGTTTTTCCCAAACTCCGGCTCTTGGTCCCGCCTTGCACACACTTTACGATTAATTCTAATACTAAAAACCTTTCAAAGGCATCTTTCAATTATTTACATTTTTTCTTTTTGTCCTGAGAAAAGTAAACCAATCATGTGGCAATGTGAAGATTAGAAAGTTTGTTAAAAGTCTTTCAATTAAACTTATAAGTAATTAAATTATAATTCGTATCACATAATTTCTCCATAATATTGCCATTGAGGAAGGTCGTTTTAACATCAAGATGGAACAAAGGCCATCCTTTCGTGGCAGCATTACAAACAATTGTGCACATTGTTGTCCATTTTGCCACAGGTGAGAATGTGTCATGGTAGTCAAAGCCTGATTTTTGCTGGTCTCTTCGTGCCACGGGCCTTGCCTTATATTTGGGTTGAGCAAAAGCAATGCTTGTCTTTAGTTTATAAGTCCATTTAACTAAAAGGGCTTTATACCCAGGAGGAAGCGAAACCAATGACCAAGTCTGATTAGTATATATAGAGTCCATTTTGTTTTTCATGGAGTCCTACCACTAAGGATGTTGAACTGCATAGTGGTAGAAAATTGGTTCCTCCAAGGCAATAACATGAGTGTACAAATATACAGGTTCATTAAATGCTACGAAACATGCATGTAGGTCCCAAAAATACAATCACTGTAAAGGGCTTGTATTTTGAGACCTAGGACCAATTCAATTGTAGCCTTAAAGTGTTCAAAATATTTTAGAGCTCTGATTTTTGACAAATAAAATAAATACATGTAATTCTCGAGTAGTCATCAATGAACATTATGATGTAGGAATTACTTCCAAGAGATGCAAGACGAATTTGCCCACAAAGGTCCAAATGAATTATCTATAGTAGAGATTTAACTCGCTTGGATGCGGTTTTAAGAGTAGCAAACCTTTCTTTCTTTCTAGTAACGCAATTGTCATATAGGTGGTACAAAGTGCAAACTGGTGATTAATGGAACTCCTTTAGCAATGCAATGTGATCCCATGGATCGTATGTTGTGGAAGTTTAAGTTTCCAAGTCTCTTATGCCAGAGATATGCTAGAAAAGGTGAAGCCACCGCACATACATGAAACTTGGGTCATTGTAAGAAACACCTGTAATGAAACATTGGCACAAAAGGATTGGTGAAGCTTTCTTCTGCAATAACTTTTGAAGCATGAGTTGCATGAAGTTGAAATTTTTATTGAAGATGTTTCTCTTGAATATAATCATATCTCATATTTTTTAGAAAATTTTAAAAATCATTTTGTATTTAAAAAACAATTAAAATAATATGTCATGTTTTGAGTTTTAGGGATTTTGAGTACTATGGAGTCCCCAAATTTAATGATCTAGGGCTGAAATTTCTATGGTGTATTTCCATATTAGGGAGTCATGTTTCTACTGAGGGAAATTTAAAAAATATTTTATTTTATGTCCTCCACGTTCATGCAAATAGGGCTCCCTTGCACGCTCAATTCTGAATAATAAAAATGGTTTCAAAACCATTCTTTTAATGAAATCTCTTCATTATAAAGTCTTTTCAAATGGAAAATTTTTAGTTTCTTAAAAAATTGTTTTTTTTATTTTTTACAAATTAAAACGTCTAAGTATCTATTTCTGGTATTTTTGCACTTTTCTAGTTCTCCTACTTATTGAATTTATTTGGGCTTTTCTTTCACAAGGTACCTTCTTCTTACAGGTCTATACATTGGTCTTATTTTTCATATTTTTTTAAAATGTTATTCTAATTTTATAGTATTCCCCCCCCAAAAGGCCCAGTATTGCCAAAGTGGAACAAAAATAGGAGGTCTTTCTTGCAACAACCCAAAACTTAGGGTCTGGCACGGTATTTTGGTAGGGCCCTTGTGAGCTCCCAATTTGTCATTTGGGACTCGTAGAATTATTTTTTTGGAAATTTGCAATTTAAAGTTGATAAAAGT
Source organism: Pseudisothecium myosuroides (assembly GCA_951799445.1). Classification (NCBI taxonomy): domain Eukaryota; kingdom Viridiplantae; phylum Streptophyta; class Bryopsida; order Hypnales; family Lembophyllaceae; genus Pseudisothecium; species Pseudisothecium myosuroides. The sequence goes on along the minus strand of OX637291.1, from coordinate 7,684,643 downwards.
ATACGAAAAGCCATAAAAAGAGTGTAGAACTAGAATAGGGTTGTGTCATACCCATTATAGTGTTTAGTCTAGATTTGTGTTTATACTTAGAATCCACCCAAACCTCGCCTAAAAATAGAATAGAAATAACGAGATGGTTAGATTTGGAGGATTTGAGTCACATAGCCCCAAAGGGGCTAAATACCACCATGAATGTGGCAATTCATGGCTAAGTCGGTCCGAGGGATCCACAGTAAGGCTACTAGGTCGGGTCCTAGAGTTAGGTTTAGAATTCCCCATTAACCCCTAAAGGACCAACATGCCTTTTTTGGCAACATAAAATTTTTGGGCAAGTACTTGTGGCTGGAGATTTACATATTTTGGGTTGAAATTTTTATAGGTGGGGACGAGGAATATCTTTCATATGCACAAAATTTCATGACATTTCGAAATACGAGTCAAAAGTTATGGCCAGAAATGTTGTTTGTTGGTCAACTCGGGCAGTTTGGGCAGATCTGAAAAAATCACTTTTTTCAAAAACAAAAATTTGAAATTGGTTTTCTAGAGTTACATATACGTGGAAAGCTTTAAATCATTCCATTTCAACCAATGAGTAAAAAGTTATGAGGTTTTCTAGTTTGCGAGTAGTTACGGATTCTCTACTCTGAAATAAACTTTGAAGTTGTTTATTTAACTCAATTTTTAATATTTTTGAAAAAAATAAAATAATAGGATTAGGTTTTTTATTACAACATTACAACCGTTGGGATTGACATTTTTCAATTCCATAATTAAATTCTTAACAATTTAGTGTTTTGAATCATTCTCTACTTCTTTCTACTTACTATTTTTTTTGTATATGTTGTACAATTCCAAATGATTTGAAATTTTTTAAGCATGTAGCCAACTTGTTTAGGAAAAATAATTCAAAGAAGCACCACCATTTTGGACATTTTTCCATACAAATGTGACCTTGTGAAGTGCAGCTGCCCTGTTTTTCGCAGGAACAGAAAAATAATTTTTGCCAATTCAAATGCTAATATCTTCCAATCCGCATGGTGGAAAATTCTGAATTTTTTTTCACATCTTCTAAAACTAGTTTACTATAAGATCCTACGGTTACATGTGTCAAAAAAGTTTTTTTTCCAAAAATTTGGTACTTGTATTAAAAATGGCAGTTTTTGAGTGTTTTCGGTGAAAACATAGTCATAGAACTTTAGGGGTTAAATCGACGAATTCCCAAAATCCCGATTGTTAGTATGCAGGAGCCACTAACGCAAGACAGGGCCCGTGGAGGAATCTACAGCCCAAAGATGGTGTTATAGGGTAAATCCCATGCCAGAAGCTCAACGGCAAAATTGATTCCCCAAGATTCCTTCACCTGCAGAAGATTTTCGCACTGTCGCCAATTCAAGGAGATGGCCAGTTTTAATCTCTACTAACCAATCGTGCTAGGTACGGAAACACACCTACACGTTTTTCATGTGACTCCCTGAGAGGTCCCATGAAAATTTCCAGCATCTTCCGACTTGCAGAAGAACCTTTTCCGGGTAATCAACCGTTCTAACCTCCAATGGGAATTTCGTGAAAATTACCCAAGTTACAATAAATTCTCACTAAAAATTAGCATAGCTTGTTTTATGTTAGTAATGCGCTCTGTGAAGTTTCACGACATTCCGATAGCAGCAAGTACCCGAATCGGCGAGATTCCTCGGGAATTAACCACATGGCGGGTCCCTGCGACACTGACCGGCATTCCGGGACCATACGATGGCAAAACAAAGTCAACCAAGAGGCCTTTCCGACTCTCTCGCACCTACCGGAGACCCTAGGCTAGTCATTTTTCTCTAAATAGGAGACCCCCAAGATTTAAGATTTTACCACGACTTGGTTTTTAAACTAAATTAAGCCTACAATGGATTTTTGGCCTTGGTACGAGGGATTAGGGGGTCTAGGACCAAGTACGACGATCTGGAGCCAACAATGCAATCCGTTCGGTGATTGGAGTTAATCTCCAAAAGTTAGGATGTTGGTCCAGCATAGATGGTAGAAGTTGCTTTTTAGGGATTAGGATGAAAATCTTTGAGGATGAGGATGAAAATCCAAATTGATAAGGTTACTTAGAACTCTAGAGGGAGGGTTGGGGCCTTGGAAACCTATATAAGGGTCCCATTTCTCTCTCTAGAACACCCCCAATTCTTGTTTTGGGTCCGTGGATTCAAGTTATTTTGGATATTTTGGCATTTCAAGCCAAAAAACCTCTACGGTGTTTTTGGAGTACTTTTGGCTCCGTTGTTGTTGTATTTCAAGTTTTGAAGGTCCTTGGGGGTCCTTCTATCTTGCCTTGTGTACTCTTCGTGTACTTTCTCTTGTGCTTTTGTTGCAAGTTGAGAGCCCTCCTCTCTTTTGTGCGTTTTTTTAGCTAACTTGTGTGTCTTGAGAGTCTTTTGGTGTCTTGTTCTAATCCTAAAGCCACCCTCCACCATACTTTGGCGATGCCGCTTTGGGGGGCCTTTAGTTCGTGAAGTTGTATGCCGCTACGTGTCCTAACTTGTCTATTTTCCTAGTCACGTGTTCTACCTTCTTCTAACTCCCTCTTGTTGTGTGGACCCCCCCTCGGGACGGCGAAGCTTTGACTTCGTCACGTGTCTTCTTTAAGTATGTCTTTTCCTACCTTCTTCTAAAAGTCTCCCTCCTCGTGTGGACCTCCCCTCGGGACGGCGAAGCTTTGAACCTACAACTAGTTCTAAGTCCTAGAGTGTGTGTTAAAAAGATCCAAGACGGTGGAGCTACGGACCCCCGGAGTGTCACAAAGTCCTAGAGTTGGTGTTAACCCCTAAAGGACCATTGTCCCTACGGGGGACAAATGCGTTTTCGGGCAGGTACCTATGGGCTGAAATTTTCTCTTGATTTTTTGAAACTTTTTTTGGAGGTAGAAAAGCTGATTAGCTTCACAAGAATATAATTTTTTCACAAATGGTGCCCGGAAAAAAAAGTTATGACCAAATAAGCTCAAAACAGGGGACCGGGGGCAGCAAAAAAAATTTGCAAATTTTTTTTTTTTAATTTTTTAATTTTTTTTCTCATAGATTATATTTTTGTCTATCTGGAAAGCTTTGATTCATTTCATTTGGATTTTTTATGAGGAAGTTATGGACATTCTTGTTTTTCGGGTAGTTAGAGCATCTTCTTCAAAAAAATAACTCGTAGGATTCATTTCTGAATGCAATTTTTCAAATTTTTCAATTTTTTTTTTTGCATGGTTTAGTTTACTTGCTAAAAAAATCTCACCATTGGGATTAGTGCGTTTTAATTCCATCTAAAAGATATTAATATTTTAAATTTTCCTTCTATCTTATATCTACTTCTACTTAACAATTTTTTTAAGAATGAAAATTGAATTTTTTTGAATTTTTTTTTTCCTAGACTCTCAACTCAATTTTACACTATAAACATTTAAAGTTCAATATTTGTAGTGCAAAAATTTTAAGTTAAAAATGTTCAAAGTCAAAAATTCCAGTCCCGCAAATCCGCAATGTGCTAAAAAACTTGTTTTTTCTACTTTAAACGCAGATATCTTGCAATCAGTGCAGTCAAAAATTCTGAAATTTTTTCCACACTTTTTTATACTAGTTAGGTGTAAGATCCTACTGTTAGATATGAAAAAATTTAAAACTCTCTTTGCTACAGAAATGACAGTTTTTAGTGTTTTTTGGCAGAAAAAAGGCCTTGGTCTTTTAGGGGTTAAACCCAACTTGACGGCGAAGCTTTGAACCTCCCTAGTACTTCGTTCCAAAGTCTAGTTTCCAAGACCTTCTTGGAAAAGTCTAAAGTTTAGCTTGCAAGATATTAGTGTTTAGCATGGGATAGGGGTGGCGTGTCCAAGCTTTAGCAAGTTAGCACCTCCCCGTGTGAATTTGCAAGTCTAGCATTTATACCAAAAATTCAGGCCTAACCCTGAATGGCGAAGCTCTGGCCTTGCCACAAAAAATCCAATTTTATTTTGATTTAGTGGGATCCCCTAAGGGACCCCGTGTGTGTGGATTTGAGAAAAGGCAAACCAGCCAACATCAGGCCAGCCAGCCCAAGCATCAGACCAACCAATCCAAAGCATTAGACCAGCAGCCCAAAGCATCAGACCACCAGCCCAGCAGTCATCGGACGGCTTTGGGCAGGGGAGTGGGGGAGCGGAGGTCCAACAGTCATTGGAGCAGGGGAGTTGGGAGGTCCAGCAGTCAATCGGGGCAAAGGGAGTCGGGTTCTGGATTTTTTTTTGGTTCCCCAAACATTGGATTAAAAGAGCTACTTAGTACAAGGGTTAGTGGGGGATAGAGGTTAACCGGAAGGGAGTAAGGAAGAAGAAGCCAGAACAAGAGGAAGACAAGAAAAATCACAAAACAAAATAAAAAGAAGCACCTCAAAACGCCACACCTGCACACAACCTCCCACATCCAACGCTCTCACCAACAAGAAAACAACCTACAAGTCATGGAAGGAGGTTGAGGGAGGAAGGAGATAAATAGTGGGCTAGCATTTAGATTAGGTAGCTCATAGGGGAAATCTAGGAGAATTCTTTGTGACCGTTAAGAGTTGGATTAGAATGACACAAAGTGGAAAGAGGTGTAAGAGGAAGTAGTGCCATTAAGAACCTTGGAAGTCGAAGCTATAGTTGTAAGACCACCATCACCACGGTTGGTGGAATAGTTCGAGAGTAGAAGAAAGAAGAGGAAAGGAAAAGAAACCGAAAGAAGAGAGTTAGAACATCATACGTGTAACATTTGTTTCTATAAGTTAAGTAGTGAGCTTGGAAAAAATCAAACAAAACAAAAGATTACCATGGAGCATGAGGACATATATACGGATGTGGACGACGTTATTTCCAACACCGGCAACGATGAGGTTAGTAATTAAACTAACCTTTGGCGGATTTTTTTTAAATTACTCCTTAATTTCTCTTTATTAGACCTTAGTCCGTGATTAGTAAGATTAGATTAGTGGAAGGCAGAAGTTTAGATTTAGGTGTTCGTAAATTAGGAAGTAAAGTTTAGGATTAGATTTGGAAGGTGAAAATTGAAGTGAAATTGAGAAGTTAAAAAGTTAGAATTAATTTGGAAGTTCAAAGTTAGAGGTCAAATTTTGAAGTGAAATCTGAAGGTAGTTTAAAAGTAAAAGCTTAGAGTTCATTAGGAGTCAAAAACCCGAGTAGACAGTAGAAATTAAAAATAAAGATTTTAGAGTAAATTTGGAAAGTGGAAGTTAGAGTCAATTTAGAAAATAGATTTAAAAGAGTAGAAATAGAAATGAAAGTTTGAAGTAAGAAATTAAAATTTAGAGTTAGAATTAGAGGTTAAAATTTAGGCCTAAACTTAGAAGTTAAAATTTGGAGTAAAAATTAGATAGTAGAAAATCAAAGCTCAAAATAGAAGTAAAAGTCAGAAGTAGAAGTTAAATTTTAGAGTTAGTAAAAACTCTAGAGTTGAAAGTGAAAACGTAGAGTCAACTTTGAAGTTAAAAAATTGGGATTAATTTTAGAAGTAAAAACCTAGAGTTAAAAGTCAAATCTAGAGTTAACTTTGGAGGGTAAATTTTAGAGTAGTTTAGAAGTAAAAACCTAGAGTTAAAAGTTAAAACGTAAAGTTGAACTTGGAGGTTAAAATTTAGAGTTAATTCAAAGGAGTAAAATCTAGAGTTAGTTTAAGAAGTAAAAACCTAGAGTCAAAGGTCAAAATATAGAGTTAAATTCCGAAGGTAAATTTTAGAGTTAATTCAGGAGTAAAACCGAGAGAAAAAAAAATCAAAACATAGAGTCAAACTTGGAGGTTAAAATTTAGAATCAAGTCAAAGGAGTAAAAATCTAGAGTTATATTTGGAAGTTGAAATTTAAAATAAAAGTTGAACTTTAGGGTTAGTTTTTAGAAGTAGAACTTCCAGGTGGAGCGTTAAAACACAAAAGATAGTCTTAGGGGTTCATAGAAGGAACATAGGGGTTTCCATTTCATGTAGTAAGGGACGTTAGAAATGACGCCAACTACCCAATCAACCCCAGACATAGGATAGATAGTTAGGAAGTTAGGATTTCACATTAAAGGGTGATTGCATGAAAGACCGGTACTGAAACTTTGTCACAAAGGGAGTGCCAAAGCTTCCTTTTGCTATAACTTTTGCAGCATGACTCACATGAACTTGAAATTTTTATTGGAGATGTCTCTCTTGAGTTTAATCATATCTCATATTTTTCAGAAATTTTCAAATATCATTGTATATTTAAAAATCATTTAAACTAATATTTCACGTTGTGAGTTTTAAGGGTTTTTAGTACTATGGAGTACCCAAATTTAATGATTTGGAATTGAAATTTCTATGGTCTATTCCCATAGTAGGAAGTCATGTTCCTACCAAGGGGCATTAAAAAATATTATATTTTATATCCTCTACGTCCATGCAAAGAAGGCTCCCTTGCGCGCGCAATTTTGAATGTTGAAGATGGTTTCAAGATAATTTTTTTGGTGAAATATCTTCAATATAAAGTCTTTCCAAATGGCCAATTTTTAATTGCTTTGAAAATTGCTTTTCCTATTTTGCACAAATTAAAACGTCAAACTATGTATTTTCTTTAAAATTTCAGCTCACACTTTTTTGTGAATAACTTTTTACCTAGATTTTTTTTAGGTCTGAAATGTTGGTGGTATGCTATTTATAGTGTTATACTAATTATCCTTATTTTATTTTATTTTAAAAAATTCATATGCAAAAAGTTTATAGTACTAGGAGTACTAGCCGAAAACAGCCAAAGTGGAACAAAAACAGCCAGTCATTCATGCAATCACCCTAAATCACCATCACCCGTGATCATTGGCAGTTAGCTTGGAAGTTACCACATGCATCTCTAGGCATTTCTTTTGCCCATCCATGACACTTAGGAAACGTTAGCAAAAACATTCATTGCTTGGAAGGCACAGTGGACCGCGCTTACAACACCCCCTTATATTAAAAAAATGGACAAAAGCTAAGAACCTAGTTGGTGTTTGTTTTATTACCAAGGGTGGGTAATCTAGCCCACAGCCCTCTCTTGGGATCACATTTTCCAAGTTTGACAATATTGTCTGGTCCTTAATACACTAAGCATTATTTGTTATCAAATACCATGGTTAGCCCCAGGTCTGCAATTGCTCCAACATAAAACAAGTTGAAAGAAAGACCAGGCACAAAATAGACATCATGGATATTTATTTCACTCTGATTGCCAAGTTTGACAGATCCTTTTCCTTCTACAAGGAATAATTGTTTGTTAGAGGTCTGCACTACAACAAGGCTAGGATATATCTCTAAGCTAGAGAATTGATTGAAATCACCGCTTCATATTGGGTGCATCCCGAGTCAAGAATCTACGCTGCCTCGGGTTCAATGGAGCAATCAATAGTATTCATCTCAAAGTTCAGGACCAATGAATTGTTAGCAATTATCATGTAGTTACTATTGTTTCATGGGTGCGTACGTTAATTTGCAAGTTATCGCATCGTTACGATGCATACGATTACTGCAAAGAAATGGCACTACTTTGTAATTTATATTAACTATGTCACTTTTATACGTTAATCACAAGTGTGCAAAAGACACAAATTATGCACAAAAATTTTCATTCTTTATCGTGCATTTTCTGTGTATTGAAGGACACGAAAAATCCATGACAACAATGTCATTGGAGTCATTACTACAATAATGCTTATTAACTGGTATCAATGTTCCAGAAAGTATTGTCAATGTTCAATTGTTGATCACCATTCTAATTAAAAAAAGATTTTTTAACTAAATCAATGACATTTTGAATTAAACCCATCATTACTATAGGCCATCAAATTTAAGCTTGAACTAAATCTATCAATAGGCTACCAAGAAACTTGATAGTGTAGTGAAAAAATTACTTCATTGTAGCTTGAATTGATTCCATGAGTAGGCCACCAAGAAACTTGGTAACGTATTGATGGAATCTCTTCATTGGCAATTGGTGAGAGATGAGGGTGGAGAGGCCCTTTTTATACTAAAATCCAGTTTATGAACACTCAAAAGATATGGGACAACTTGAAGTTGAGAGCTTGACTTCTCATAGTCAAGTTGTTTTGAAAATGTATAAATCGTGTTCAAAGTAAGAATTCAGACCTCAATTTGGCAAAGTAAAGTACCTTTTTTTTAAAAACTTTGAACTAATAAAAGTTGGTAAATTAAGATAGCTTTCATCTCCAAAAATCCGTTTGAGATTTAGAGTCTCCAGTCAAAAGTTATGGACAAAATTCAAAGGCAATGTTTGAAAATGTCAAAAAAATGTCTCTTCCAACCCGTCTTTGAACTTTGTCTATAACTTTTGACTGGAGACTCTAAATCTCAAACGGATTTTTGGAGATGAAATCTATCTTAATTTACTAACTTTTCTTAGTTCAAAGTTTTTTGAGAAAAGTTATTCTTCTATGTCTAAATGAAGTCTGAACTTCTACTTTGAATACAATTCCTGCAGCTTTTCAATTGACTTAGTATTGAAATTGTGAAAAATAAAAAAATGCAATGTTAGTACAATAACTATGCACGGACATGATTTTTTGTGATTATTGCACTAACTTTATATGTCTTAGAAAAGCACTAATGCTGCACGAAGTTAGTCACCCATCACTAAACCACTAAAGTCGTACATATTTCGTCATGCATAGTTATCGTGCAACTTTAGTACTTCAAACTCAAATATGAATGACATGCCTCAACTGCATGGTATTAATGAATGTCATTATCGTGTTGTAACAATGTTTCCAAACGAATGAATGTAACACGAAAGCAATGCTTGACAACAATCGTGCGATTACTGTTGACATTTCATAACAGAGGAACTTTGTGATGTAGAGATTGGCAGTATACGAGTTAGCAAGGTCATTGGAAAAGGCCTTGAGTTTGTTGTACAAAGAGTTTGGTGGTGTGGTCTATGAGTATAGACACAATGAAAGTTGCTCGGTGGTAGGGTCTCCCACATCGAAGCGGGCTCTTCCGTTCACTTGCTCAAGATATTGGTATACAAGGTGGGTCCTTAATATTGCCTTCTCGTGCCTTGAGTCAGTTGATCCCTCTGTTGTGCTCATTTTTCCAGCTCCCTCGCAATTAAAGTGTTGGCAGTCACATAGGAAATGCCCAATGCCGCCACACCAGTTGCAAGTACGGTTAGCTGCAGCATTCGGGTAATGCAGTCAAAACAAGTTGGCCGATAGGTGTCGAGGTGCTAATGTATGGTATGGTCAAAAGTTTTGTTGACCAGTTGGTACAAATGTTGAACTTTGAAATTGTGCTGCCAATGCCTCCGTGTGCTGGATTGTTACCCCGACTGATTGTCGAAATTGCATGCGCTGAGCAAGTTACTATGAATAACACGCTAACCAAAGGGATAATTTCCACGGTCACCAGGCCGTTCTCACTGGGTTGAGGGTTAAGTTACTGTTTCCCCCCCCCAAATGGCTAACTCTCTGAAAATCCATCAAATCCATCCAAGGATGCCCCCGGGAATCAACCATTTTCATAGATTTCCCATGAAATCTACCAATTCTCCAACCGTCAATGTTTACATTCAAGCCCTGCATGTTCCCAAACCTTCTTCCCCGAGTTTCCCAATTCACAAACCCAAATTCCCGTCCGCCGCTTCTGAATCTCAGTGTCCAAAGCCAGAATCCTGTTTCTTTTTCTCTCTCCCCAAATTTAGGTTGAAATCCCCTTCTCCCCATCGCACGCTTGCATTTCGTAGTCTCCAAATTAAGAAATTCAAGCTCCTTCCTCTTTTCCTCTTTTCTTTGTTTGTTTTGTTTCTGTGAAGATGTTGGTCGACAGCTTCCGCGTCGACAGACCCTATGTGGAGTATACGGAAGGAGCGACAATGTCAATGTATGAGTGCCAGACGACGGAGTTGGAGCGCGAGCAGAAGCGCAATGAACAATTCGAGTGGGTAGTCAGGCCCAAGGTGGTGCTATACCAAGTTTGCACGCAGCGCAAGGTGCCCACACTCGGGGATGTGAGGATGATGTGAAAGATGTTGTGGCAATGTTGAAATTTAGTTTTGGCGATGATTTTAATGATTTTAATGTTTAGTTGGTGTGATATTCTTACTGGATTTTTGGTGATTGCAGAATGATGCTAGTGGGGTGGGAACAACGGGTCTGTTCTTACGGTTGGGATTCTTACGAACAAAGAGTGAGTATTTGCTGATTAGGTTTTGATTGTTCGGCTCTTGCTTTGTGGCTTAATTGTGGGTCCATTGGTTAATTAACCCCTAAAGGTTGTAATGAAGGATTCCAGATTTGAAAATGGCCAATTTAATTGATTATATTTTTAAGAAAATTATTCAAATGAGGCTGTATTTCATGTCACCAGAATCAGTGAAGAGCATTACATGTGTTGGTAAAAAAATAAACCAAATTGAACAATTTTTTTTCCCACAATATTGGAGGCTAGAATTGGACATCTTGGTCCTTTAGGGGTCATGAACTTACAAATATATTATTGCTAGTTGGTGCTTGGATTTTGTGTATTTGCTATCGCAGAATTTGGTTTTTGTAGAAGACAGTGTGTCCGTTACTTTGAGCATTTCAGCCTATCTGTAGGAGTGGGTTTTGATTGGGGGATCACGCAATTGAGGTTACTAGAGGGATCAATTTGTGTATAACAGGAGCCAAACTCTCTTGAGATCATATTGTTTTCTCACTGAATGTGTTGGATGGTTTTATCACGCATCACTGGGAAGTTATATACGATAGTGGTTATTCCGAATTTCCATTCAAAATGGCCATAGACATTGTTAGCCAAGTCATACTTACACTCAACTTTCTAATCGGAGGCCAACAGAGAGTGTTCGAAGAGATGAGTTTTTGTTTGTAACAGGGGTCTATCAATATGAGACGTGGTTAGGTCGCGAGCTAACAGTTTGGTGTGCTCTATCTTGGTGACAAAAACTACTTAGACCTTGAATCTTGTTAAACTTATAGCTTTTTTGACACAGATGGTCAACTACTTGGGAACTACGTGGACCAAATCTGCAAATTCTTGTTGTCCTGTGATGGATTTTGTAATGGGTTTCCCGTGAACTTAACTGGTTTTGAACTTGTTGGTGTGTTGTTTTGAGTTTCTCTGTGTTTTTTGTGTGAAATAGGGGTATTTCATGGATAACAAAGGATGGAGGTGCAGCTAACCAATTACTTTGGATCTTTTACCCAGGCGTCCACCTGCTGTGTGGGCTCCTTTCGTGGGGAGAAAATCCCCATGGTAAGACCTTACAAAATTGACGCCCTTACATTTTTACTGAGGCTATACCCACGTAGACCAACTCTAACAAGTTGCGGTAACATTAGAGTAAATCTTGCGGTAACCTTACAGTAGACCCTATTTCAAATTTGTGATTGAAACTTCCAAAAAGTTTGCCAATGCATTTTTATTGCATTATTTTGTTGGTTCACTCCTATTTTTTCTCCAGAACAAGGTCAACATCTCCATTTTGGATGGGTTTAAGGATAAATGTATTATTATTTTTTGTGTTTAGAGGATTTTCTTTCCTTGATTCAGTGCCTGTTGTGTGTGTTGCTGCAAGGGCAGGTGGACCCCAATGACATAGTGATTGGAGGCTGAACTTGGCGGACGCCATGGACCGAGCTCATGTGCTAGACATCAATCATGCAGGACATGGTGCCCATGCCAAGCATCTACGACCGAACTCTCTTGGTATCAAATTGGTTCTTGCTCGATTTGTGATGATTTCTTATGCTCTCTTTTGCGGTGGGACATTTTAGACTGCTATTGAAGGGACAATAGATCAGCGCCCTGTCTGTCCAAAATCATTTTTTTTGGTATTATTTTTTGTATTTGGATTCTTGTAGGATATTTTAGACAACATCATAAAGAGAGTCTTCACTGTAATTCATGCGGAGGTTTCCTTTTGGTCTCAAGGATCATACAAAGGCCTTTCATATGACCATATGGAGACTTCCTAATGAATTATGGAAACGATTCTCTTCATGATGATGTTTAAATTTTTCTGGAAGATTCCAATTTTTATTGAAAATCCTGCTGGAACTTCTTAAACTTTCAGAGGGAGAAATTATTAATTATCGTGATTTATTTGGCATTTGATTCTAGGAGAAATTGCACTCTTTCCACCCAGTGGCGTCAATGCTTAGTTACTTGACCGAGGCACCACCCGGCACACCAGTGGTGAATGCATTGACCAAACAACAGGCCATGTTGGAGAACATCATGCGTGCTTATATACGACTATCCCCTGAGAACAACATGATGCTGGAATACAAATAGATGGCGAATCTGCAGTGTGGAACTTGATGAAAGAAAGGAATAGAAGTCCTATTGAGGTTTATAGTATCTGTTCCATCCACCGTTTCCTCGCCTTTGTGTATTAGCCTTTGATCTGCCAAGGAGAATACTGTCGAAGTTTTTGTTTCAAGAAGAATGCAGATCGTGATGGGAGTTGCACAGTGGCAAAGGAAAGACTGTCAATCCAGTGGGCAATGGGAAGACGACATGGTATGCTTTTGGTCGGGATGATTCTGCAGTATTTATCACCAGATAGTGAGTGTTGCTGGTGGGTGTTAATCATTCCCGGAGGATATGTGTGAAATTATGCAATTGGGATTTCATATCAAATATTTCCATACAATTTGTGAACTCCGTGAGGTAGTTTGTGAACCTGTGACTAGGATGATTCATCCTGGTGTTCTCTTTTTTCTTGCCAATTTTGGTGCAAACTACTGTAGCCAATGAGCAGGTTCGACAAAAAATAATTAGTAAAAGTGAACTCTGTTTTTTGGCCAAAACACATATCATTATATAACAATGTATGTACAGGGGTCCTTAACGACATTGTTGAGATCCAAGAATATAGCTCCCTAAAAGCATTATTGATGCAAGAATATAGCTCAAAGTAAGGTATGCACCCCGAATGTGCATGTACCTAATGTGTTGATGTACCTGCAAAACTTCATCAAAAAATACACGGATGAAAATCATCCAGTTTGCTTTGTGAACCATTGGAGTGGGCGGGGACCCCAATCAGTCAATCCTTCTACAGTACTTCGCAGTCGCCCCTGTCGCAGAATGACTCTGAGGAAGCATCAATTTTAGGGTTACGATCTGTTAGGATTCGCAGCTCACTCAGTTTTGAGTTTTGTTGATACATCGTGCATCATACTTAAGGTACATGCACAGTTGGGGGCATCTTCGAAACGATCACTACAGGCCGACAGAAAAGAAAGAAGATTCCGGATCCACCACCTTCGGAACGCAGATAAAAAGTAGAGCCGCAAGTCTCGGAAAGCCAGCGCTGCAGTACAAACCAAAATGCAAGGTTATTGGCTGGTGAGGCTTGCTTCTCATTTTGTCTTTCAGTTGTGGAACTGCTTCTCAATCCCAAAACTATACTTTTAGATTTCAAAAAGCTTATCTCCATGCAAGTAGGTCCGGAAACGAGTTCCACAGTTCCCATTGGCTCTTGGAGTGGACTTTCTTACTGTGCTGCACAACAAAAGTACTTTAGCGTGTGCTGGCAAATCACGGCATTGACCCGAAAAGCTTGCTTCCGTCCCTGAAATAGTGATGCCACAATGGAGTACAGTTTTTGTAAGCTTCTACTGTAGTGTTTCTGGGCGTCTGCTCTGCCGAAAGGAACTAGCACGAACTGGAGATGGTGATTATTACGACTTTGTCTGTTGCAGCAAGCCCATGAGCTAAGTGCGTTGCTGCCCATTTGAGGCTGGGGTTTACAAGTTGCAGGAGAGGCCCTTGATGATCGGCGCTTGAGCTTCGAGGGCTACTTGGAACCGCGACTCGATCTTCTTCTAGAGCTGGATCAGGTGAGGCCTCAATCCACACTCTTGCTTCGGCTTTTGTGTTCATTTGGCCCGCACACTAACGTTCACAGATTCAAGAGTTTTTACGAGGATTAGTGTGTCCAACGTGCTTGATGGTTATGGTTAGCAAGGTTAGGATTAGCCCGCAAAAAGGTTGCTCGTAGTTATTACTTAAATCCAGATAGTTTGAGTCCTCACAAACTCATATATACCGGGCTCGGATTTTTTGGTATCAATTTGTCAGGTATGCGTATACAGAGTGCCGTGCAGGGTCAGCGGATTCCTTAGGCGGCTGGGCAACAACAATGATGCCGATGCTGTCGACAGATTCAGCGCCCGGTAATTCATTATCTCTATCTCGAATGGCATCTATCTCTTGCTGCAGAGTTTTTAGCCATTTTAGGAGGAATGCCGATGTACTCACGTACTCTGTTTGCAGATCTGGTGGAGTTGGGAGAGGGGTTGGGCTATCAACAGTGTAGCAGATTCACGCTTTTAGCTTTGTGACTGTTTCGTCTGTTTTTGAATTTGACATCGCCTTATTTTGAGCCTCAGAATCTCGTCTGACAGTACTAGGTCCCTCGTAGAAACCTTGAAAATTATGTTGCCCAAATTGCCTCCATGGCACGGTCCTAGTGTGGGGGGCCAATATTGGACCTTCAGAAAAAGTGGGAAGTAAGTAACTAAAAACAGATTAGTGAGACTTCAAACAGAGAGAGACTTGATAATAAATAATTATGTTTCCATTGCTGAGTCTACTCCTCTGTGGGAGCTACATCAAGGTAGTATTGAGCAGCATGCTTTCAAAAAGTCAAGAAAGCATTTCTGTTTCCTCCATTCACAAACTTTCTTCTCCACATAAACTCACTTATGTAAGTTTTCAGGAGGTGTTTGGATGTACTAGTCTTCAAGGATTTTTTCACATGCATCTAAGTTCATAGAATTTGTGTGAGCTCCACTAGTAGGTTTTTTGTAAAATTGTGAGTGATGCACTGTGAGATGCGCATAGCCCAATTGATTCAACCAAGTAGTGTCATATGCCCTCCAATAATCACTTATGATTGTTGTGCCTCTCTCAACATGCTCCCACAATAGGTTTGTTAGGGTTTCCTAGATCCTGTCACAAACTATAGCCAAAAAAATGGATCTTACATTCCTTCTCTCAACCCCTCCAAAAACCATTGTCCGTCTCTTCTTGCTCCTCTATTGTACTTCCTCTTTCCAAACCTGCTTCTCATCAATCTCTACTATCTTGCCTCACACTCTGACACCCGTGCGAACTCTTTCAGCAGCTGCAGGATGGAAACGGGGACGAGAATTCGCCGCCGAGAGCTGGCAACAGCAGAGTGGAAGAGCGATCTCAGAGCCAGGCGGAGCTTGTAAGCTGGCCCACTATGGTCTGAAATGGCATCTTCTATCTCTTGTTGCTGAGTCTAGCCTTTGTAGAATTGCACTGATTACGAGCGTCACAGTTCATGCTTTTAACCTCACGCCTCTTTTGTTTGTGCCCAAATCTGGCCCTGCACGATTCTAAATTCTAAGCCCCAGAATCTCGTCTGAAAGTACGAGAGAATTGGTAGAGACTTGAAATCAAAGTTGTCTTATTTCCGGAGAACAACTCTCACACTCACGCACCAACAGCCTGGTGGTATAGCAGATCAACAGTACTGCAGTATGGACAGTCCATTTAGAAGAATTGTTCTGATCAGAGGGAGTCTTAGTTCACATTTTCAGGCTCACAACTCTTTTTTTTCAAAGCCAGCCTCGCATGATTCTCAACCCACCTGAATGGCCTACGACCCTTGTAGAAACTTGAAATCACGTTGCCCAAATTGCTCACACTCTAACGAACCTACCAAAATCTGTGAACAGCTGCAGGACGCAAACGGGGTCGAGAAGTCGCCACCGAGTCCTGGCAACAGCACTGCGAGAAAGTCATCTCGGAGTCCATCGGAGTTTGCAAGTTGACCAGCATTGGCGACGAGGGGGAACAAGCTCGGAATAGGGAGATTAAGGTAGTACTGGGGAGCACACCTACCTTGGCTGTGTGCTCGGAAATTAATTGCAAGGACACTGATGAATCACATTGCAAAGACGGGGGTAATACGAATTGCAAGGACGAAGGAGCAGCAACTTGCAAGGACGAGGGTGAAAAGAATTGCAAGGACGAGGACAATCCAAATTGCAGGCATGAGGCTGCGGGTGTTTGTGACGATCTCTTGGACATGGTGGGAGTGGACTTGTTCAAGGCGCACATCCTGCCCCGCCTGGATTCACGCAGCTTGGCACGAAGCGCAGCCGTGAGCACGCGGTGGCGACAGTTCGCCCTGGCGGACAGCCTTTGGCAGCCTTTGTTGGCTGCCTTCTTGACGCAGAGAGCGCACCTGCCGCTGTGCCTCATGGACAGAGGAGACTGGAGCACGAGTTCTTCAAAGCAGCACCTGCTGTACACGATCGCCATGACGGAGTCCCGGCAGAAAGCGCTCGTGGCGGGGGAGATGTGCCGCCGGACGTGGGAGTTGCGATTGAAGCCACCGTGCGGACCTTACTGGCTGGCCTTCGACCCCACCCAAGTTGGAAAACCCGGACTCAACAGGTGAGGGATCCGTGCTCCTTGGTTTCAATCTCATAACATTCTTTAACTTCAAGGCGAGGGACCCTTTGCTGAATCAAGGCTCCTTTCACTGTAGAGCATCTTGAATGCAAGCTTGCCCATGTATTGTGGGCATCTGCAACAGGAATATTTTCTGGTTACAGTGCTGCTGCAGAAGGACCCCCCTGCCTTCTCATGTAAGAATGTTATGCTAGAGGGTGCAGGCATCGTCTCTTTAAGCTTTAAGCCCATTTTTTTGGTTATCAAGTAATTTTTGTAGCAAAGACGAATTGAAATGACCATGAATGAACTACGTAGCATTATTCCAGAGCTGCATTATTTCACGTTGCATGAGCTTCTTGAAGGAGTAGCACGTTGCTTTTTGTTCTTGGGGTGTAAAATGAGTGTCTATGTTCTGAGCACCTTTCCTAACACTCACCTCATTCCAAACATGGAAAATTTATGAATCAACATTCCATTCCTTAAGAACTCACCAACACCATTTTGCCCACTTTCAATCTAACACATCCTTACTTGCAGTATGAATCAAACTCAGGAGCTTTAACACTCCAAACCATTAGTATAGACCCAGTTAGTTTATTAGTCCAACATTAGGGAGTTCCGCAACTTTAAAATTTCGTTGTAAGTTAACAGGAGTTGGCACCAATGGACAACACGACACAACTTGTCATCGTTTGCATCTCGTGTTGTCAGGTATTTCTGCTGCGACGGGAGACTGAATTCCGACCCGGGCGATCCCATCTGGGGCGGCCATGCTTGTGAGTGGAAGTTCGTCCGCCTGGAAGACGACAACAACACTAGTCCGGCCTCCGAGCTGCTTGGGGTGCGGATCAACCACTGGCCTCCGCTGGCTCCTCGGCGAGAGAAGGACGGGCGCTGGGTTCTGGAGAATTTCTACGGACTCTACATCACCCGCCCTGACAATCCTGCTTTTATTGCTTCTGACTTCCAGTGCCATAAGTTTTCGAACTCTGAGAGGCGACGCTTGTGCCAAAACGCTTGTGCGGCTCCTGTCTATGGGTTCCAGAGCTAAGGTCTTCACACGGTCTTCACATTAGTATCAATTGAGATGCTAATGGGACTGGTTGAATTGGTTACTATTGATGGTCTTGTAGGTGAAGGAAAGACGATTCCAGTGCACTGGAGAATGCGTTAGTTGAATATACTGTATGGAGAAGTTCTGAAGGTCAAAGTGTTGTCGGTGGATTTTTTAGAATCGTTTCTTCGCTTCTGCCCTTGGTGTGAAGGAAATGGATCGATTGTTTTCATTTGGAGGGATTTGGAGTCGATTTGTTGTGGACTAGTGTGTATTAATTCATTCAAGGGACAGCTTATTAGTGTGGATTGTGGACTGATGAGACTGGCCAAATTGTTTGTTGATGGTGGTGTTGGTGAATGAAAGAGGATTCAAGTGCATTAGGGAATGTTTCTAGCATTTTGAAGTTTTCAGACAGTGAAACCCGAAGTTGCCAACTTTTGCTGTTGAGCATGGATTCTTATTTAATGAATTGGTTGGTCAAATTTTTATTGTCGTTCTTGTTGGGGGAGGGAAAGAGGATTCCTGGATACTTGAGAATGTGTTAATTGGATGCTGTATGCAGATTGAAGTTATGAAGGGATAAGTTTTATTGATAGATTTTTCAGAATTGTTTCTCCGGTTCTTCCTTTTTTGTTGTGAGGGAAATTGATGGATTGTTTTCATTGGACAGATTTTGGATCCGATTTGTTGTGGGATTTGTGAATTAGTTCAAGGGATAGGTATATTGCCTGGCATTGGAGGTCCTCTTTAACTCTTAAATGCACAAGGCATCATATTTTGGTGTCAACTAAACCTTGAAGTTATTCTGTAAATAAAAATTTACCAAAGTACTATTTTTGATATTATTTTTTAGTTGAATACCTTTTGAAGTCTATTTTTAAGTTTTAGAAATCTGATTTTGAAAAAATTGTTTGTGATTTTCTATTGAAGATTTGTGCAAGGGTGTGTATTGCAAATCTTGACAAATGCCCCAAAGAGTGCATCATTTGGATCCTTCATACAAAAATTATAAAGGGTCAAAGTTTTTGGATAGTAGATGTTTGAACATCACTTCTTCAGGAATGGGTATATAGTAATTTAGGAAATGTACCCAATGTAAGCATTGATTAAGTGACATTTTTAATCACTTGGTACTATGGGGCATCCCTACCTTAAGTAACTCCTAAATTGGCCCAAGGAGGTTCTCCTTCCTCCTAAATTGCCACTCTCAAATTGATAGTATATATTTTCTTAGAATCATTTTTTGAAAGTACAACAATTTTTTTATAGCAAAATGACTTTGGAGGGCCCATATTCCAAATTTCTACAAAAATAGAGTTTGTCATTTTTTACCAAATGCAATTATTATAAATATGCATGCCAATTTTCATAAGGACTGGAGCAATGGAAGACTGTTTTCAAAACCTTGTAGTCCAGTGAAGTACATTAGAAAAACAAAAAATTCTAGCCATTCACTTCATGCTCCAACTAATCATATAATATTGTATAACCCCCTGTAGAGCTTTTCCTCCATATCTGTTGTTGGAATGATATACATCCCTCTATAGGGATACTTTCCATTCAATTTTCAAGGCATGTGTGGTTGGATCTTTCCAATCTATAGTGCACCACCTCAGTTGTCAAGTAGTCTTCTATTGAAAACACTAGGGCAATCACTAGATTTGGGGGAGCGAAAGGAAACCCCAATATTGCTTAATAATTTTTTGCAAGCCTTTGCCCACTTGCACACCCATGGAATTCTTTTTTTGAGATGGCCTTTGATTGGCTAGGTTTCTCTCCCAAGTCAACAATCCGTAGTGAGTATTTTTTGGAGTATTTGACTTTGAAAAATCACTAAACCCCTAAAGGCCCAAGGTCTTTTTTCTGCCAAAAAACATTGAAAACTGCCATTTCTATAGCAAAAAGTAAAAAAAAATTAAAATTGTTTTTTTTTCACATCTAACCGTAGGATCTTACACCTAATTGGTATGAGAATGTGTGGAAAAAATTTCAGAATTTTTGACCGCATAGATTGCAAGATATTTGCGTTTAAAGTGGACAAAACAAGTTTTTCAGCACATTGTGGGACCGGATTTTTTGACTTTAAACATTTTTAACTTAAAATTTTTGCACTATAGCGTTTTGAGATTTAAATCTTTATAGTGGAGAATTGAGTTGAGAGTCTAGGAAAAAAAAAGAAACTCAAAAAAACTTAATTTTCATCCTTAAAAAAATTGTTAAGTAGAAGTAGGTACGAGATAGAAGGAAAACCTAAAATATTAATATCTCTTAGATGGAATTAAAATGCACTAATTCCAATGGTGAGATTGTTCTAGCAAGTAAACTAAACCATTCCAAAAAAAAAAATTTGAAAAATTTGAAAAATTGCATTCAGAAATGAGTCCTACAAGTTATTTTTTTCAAGAAGATGCTCTAACTGCCCGAAAAACAAGAATGTCCATAACTTCCTCATAACTAATCCAAATGAAATGAATCAAAGCTTTCCAGATAGACAAAAATATAATCTATGAGAAAAAAAATATTAAAAAAAAAAATTCAAATTTTTGTCCTCTTTTTTTTTGCTGCCCGGGCTGCCCCCCGTCCCCTGTTTTCAGCTTATTTGGTCATAACTTTTTTTCCCGGGCACCGATTGAGAAAAAAATTATATTCCCACAAAGCTTATCAGTTTTTCTATCTCCAAAAAAAATTTCAAAAAATCAGAACACAATTTCAGCCTGTAGGTACCTGCCCGAAAACGCATTTGTCCCCCGAAGGGACAACGGGCTTTTAGGGGTTAAGGTATAGTTTTTTTTTTCCAAATCAATAGTTTGTTTTGGCTACGGAAAGAGAACTTGATCAACTACATGAGAAAAATATGAAATTTCAAAATATATTTTTTCAAAGATCCAGGCAACCTCTAAAATTTATCTCTAAACAAATTAAATTTGCAAATTTTATCATATGCAGCAAATAAAAAATTCCTGCATTTTCCCCCAGGGTAAATCCGCCTTGCCGGTACCACTTTGTGGGACGGGTTTACCGTCCTGCCACAGTCATGGGTTTCGTCCTTTACGGATTAGAGGGATGGTTTATGGGACTCCTCCCTATCCTGGTACTAGGATTTTTTTCTTAGGCAATTAAATGCCCAATTTCCTCAAAAAAAAATGTCCAGCTTCAAGCCTATAGAAAAAAAAGGAGGCAAATGTGTTAAAAAATGCCAGACTAAGATAATGGCCATGCACACTATTGCCACAATGCTTCCAAAACCTCATTTCATCCATTGTGCACAGCCAATGAATACAAAAATTGCACACAAAAATTATATATTCATAATTGCATACTCTAAATTAGCCTCCTTCAATTCAAACCCCCAGAATGAAGGAGCCACAAAACTCAGAACCTTCTTTCTTTGGAGCCACATAACCATTTGCAAAAAAAAAAACCTGCCTGGTACTGTACTCAACTAGTCACGCACGACCCCCCTACGACCGTGGTTTGCGAGCTTTCCTGAACCTCGGTGGGAGAGACGACTGACCAGCAGGAGTATAAAAATCTTCTCGCAGCTGCAGTACACACGCCAAATCGAAGAATCTCGCAACCCTGACGAAGAGTGACCATCTCCCGACACACGCGCTTCGAGGCATTAGAGATCATCCATTCCTCCTCATCTTCTTCATCATCTTCATCGTCATCTTCTTCATCATTTTCTTCATCATCACCTTCTTCCTTGAAGATTTGCTTGAGCTGGGGCCCTCCTCGAATCCTTCATTGCTTCGCTCTCATCTCCTTCTTCTGTTTTGCTCACTGTCTGTCTTCCCCTCTCTCACAAATCTTGTTAAGATCATTCTGATTGCTGCCTCGCTCAATCTCTTGCTCTTTCGACTCAATTGGATTAAAGCCGCCGTCGCCCAGTCCGGATCCTGCCCATTCTTTTCGTTGGTGGTTTTTTCCTCCAGCACTAAACCCTGAGGGTTTTAGTAGGGTTTTAGGGCTGTAGTTGCCGTGTCTGTCTGTGTGCTTTTCCTTTTCCTTTTCAAGTCTCTGTTTGCAGAGGATTTTTACAATTCGTGCCGCTATGGAGTGATTACAATCAATTGCAAGGACGGGGGCATTCCTTCTTGCTGTGCAACGCGCGTGGAGAATCCATGGCGGCAATGCAGATGTCCGGGCTTCAAGGCTCCCGAGTTTTTTGCCAATTGCCGACTCGTCGGCTTTCGAATACTGCGCCGTGCTCTCGTACCCCTTCAAGTAGCCGAGGAGCTTGGCTTTGCAACAATTTCAAGCTTGAAAACAGCAACAGCAACAACACGAGGCTGTGTTCGTCCGTGAAAGGTTCTGCTGCTCCGAATTTTGGAGATGAGGAGAGTGATGGTGGTATGGAATGGTTGAGCCCTACTACGTCCGAGAATCCCATGGAAAAGTGGATGCAGGAAAGAGAGGGCGATGCTTGGAGAGAGGAATGTGGTGTTGTGGCCATCTTTGGGGATCCAGAGGCCAGCCGGCTTTGTTACTTGTCGCTGCATGCGTTGCAACATCGGGGCCAGGAAGGCGCTGGGATCGTCACGGCCAACGAGCTTACGCTTCATGCGGTTACAGGTATGGTGAACTTGCTTGAAATTTAGTTAAAAGTTTTGGTGATGACGTCTTAAGGCTTTTACTAGAAATCAATGGTTTAAGAATTGAGTGTATTTTGTGATTTATGGTGATCAACATCGAAAGTTAGATTAGAAACAAGTGCTTTTCTTTCACTGCACTCATTCTTCGTGCTTTCACCGGTTTAGGTGTAAAAGAGTAAAAGTTGGTCATGCAATGAAGTTTCTTATTGTGGAGGGTTTAAGTAAAAAGATCCAATTCTACAATTTAAAATATGCTTAAATATGCTTATTGCGTGGAGAAGGGGTAGTCTGCAGTCAATGATGTCTATCCTATTTCTTTTTCGGTTTTTGCTACTGCAAAACCCGATAATTTGGGGGTTTGCATTTTTGGTGAGGGTTGTTCCGACAGTAGTGCAATTGTGTGGTGATTCCAGGGATGGGTTTGGTGAGTGAAGTCTTTAATGAAAGCAAGTTGGAGAAACTGCCCGGGTCCTCTGCAATTGGGCATGTGAGGTATGCGACTGCAGGGGCTTCGGTGCTGAAGAACGTTCAGCCGTTTGTCGCTGGTTATCGCTTTGGTTCACTCGCTGTGGCGCACAACGGGAATCTGGTAAACTATTCTGAGCTCAGAGCAAAGCTTGAAGACAATGGCTCCATCTTCAACACGTCGTCAGATACCGAGGTTAGCCCCTTCCATTCCAATTTCATGTATATCTCATATTTGCTACTTTCATTTCATTCTAGAGTAGTTTTAAGCTTGCACCCTTCACTTAAAGACTCTGCAGCACTAAAATATTGAAGAACTACCTTGCTTTTGAACCAATTTATTACATTGCGACGCATGCGATCACTGTCAGATTATCCCCGCATGTAATCATGGTGACTAACGATTCGAATGAAAGGAAATTATCGATTCATATGAGAGTCACACCCGCCTTTGTAAACATAACACGAGCTTAAGATTGTGCACAAGTAGAATGTGGATTCCTTTTCTTGGCTCATTGTTTATTAATTCGAGTGTGTCCAGGCAGCTCCTCGAGAATGCTACATTTCTCTTGATATGTATCAGTATTTTTTAATTTGGTCGAAGAATTGACATTATTCACTTCGGTGTCTTCACATTGCTCTTTCGTCTCACCGAAGCGGTAATTGTGTGAATCCAATCGAATATATTCAAGCTCTTACCCGTTGCAATCTACAGTTTAAGGATTTGATTGATAGTTCTTTGATTCCATGTATATCTGTTCGATTGACAGGTAATCCTCCACCTCATCGCCATTTCAAAGAAGCGTCCCTTTGTGGCCCGATTGGTGGATGCCTGTGAGCAGCTGGAAGGCGCATATTCGCTGGTCTTTCTTACCGAGGAAAAAGTGGTGGCTGTCCGGGACCCTCATGGGTTTCGACCTTTGGTGATGGGCAGGAAGAGCAATGGAGCGTACGTCTTTGCCTCTGAAACCTGTGCTTTGGACCTCATCGAGGCTGAGTACACCCGTGAGGTAAATAAATGCTTTTGGCAGCTCTCATGTTTTTTGGATCTGCGATAAAGAATATGCGTTCCTTGTATATTAATTCAACTCTTAACTTTAGACTTCGCTGTTGGGTTTGAAATCTGGTCTTAGTGAAATATATTGTTTACTCTTAAGCGCCACGATTGCCATTTTTTTTAGCACTTTTGCATAGCTCAATTGGTGGCTTTCTTTTGTTTGATTTGACATATTTCTTAACCAGCACATGAAATGTTCTTCATTGATTCTGGTGATATGAAATCTTACCCCATCTGCATTGTATTTGTCCCAATAAATTGGTCATTTTAAAACTGTGAAAACTCTGTTCTTCAGGGGCTAAAGGACGAACAGGCCCAAATTGGGCCTCATGTATTTTTACACACTCTTGAATTGGTCTTATGGAGACTTTCCTTTGTTCAATACTTTTAGTTTTTGTCCAACTCATGCAATGTTCTTCAGTGATCTGAAGTTCAGCCCCGTCTACTTTTTATTTTTCACAATGAATATTCAATTCAATTGGTCGTAATCTCTGTGATGGATGTATAGGTTCAACCCGGAGAAATGATAGTGATTGACAAGAACGAGGGGTACAGCTCCTCATGTCTTATGCCAAGGGTGGAAAGAAAAGCGTGCATTTTCGAGCACATCTACTTCGCTCTTCCAAACTCCATTGTGTTTGGGATGTCTGTGTATGGCTCCCGGTACGCCTATGGGCAGATTTTGGCAGAGACCGCACCCGTGGAGTGTGATGTGGTGATTGCAGTACCGGACTCTGGAGTAGTGGCGGCCTTGGGGTACGCGGACAGAGCCAAGATTCCCTTTCAACAAGGTTTGATTCGATCTCACTACGTGGGCAGGACTTTCATTGAGCCTTCTCAGAAAATCCGGGATTTTGGTGTGAAGTTGAAGCTGGCACCCGTGGCGGAAGTGCTGAAGGGGAAGAGAGTCGTTGTGATTGATGATTCAATAGTGCGTGGTACCACGTCCATCAAGATTGTGCGGCTCCTCAAGGAAGCCGGCGCCACTGAGGTGCACATGAGAATTGCAAGCCCTCCTATCACCGGGTCTTGCTATTATGGTGTGGATACTCCAAGCAAAGAGGAGCTTATCTCTTACAGGTATTTTGTTTACCGAGTTTCGTTTCTGAATGACTACGATGCTGTCCTCACTCTGCAGATGTGTCCTGTGGAATTGGTCATTTCAATAGGATAGAAATGTCATTGACTGCATGTTTCCCCTTCTCCATGCACTACCCGCACTTGAATCGTGAAGAAGGATTGCAAGATTTTCTTTTTTTCACATTGTACGAGACTTGGTTCTCTTCTTGTGGAATGTTATCTCCATGAACATCAATTGTAGAATTGCAAGAAAACTTTGCTGTATGCCCAACGTTTGCCCTCTAGGAAAGTGAGTGACTGTGGTGACGGGGAATCTCGTGTTTTTTATTTAATTTTGGATGCATCGTGAATCACTAGATGTAAATAATATTCGAACCATTTTTCTTGTGGAAGGTTGAGACCCAATCTTAATTTTTTGTAGAAAGTTTCAAATCATTTTTTCGCAATTTTGCATTTGTTAACCCATTTGTAACTTGAGGTGTGCCATCTTGTGATTTGTGTGTGCCAGGCTGAACGTGGAAGACGCGCGGAAGGTCCTTGGCGCAGACTCCCTGGCGTTTTTGCCCCTTGAGCGACTGAGGGGGATGCTTGGAGATGAGTCTCCCAAGTTTTGTGATGCCTGCTTCTCAGGAAACTATGCAGTCCCGCCCAGAGACTTGACCAAGTTGAAAGAAGAAACGATGAAGCCCGTGCAAATCGTCAACGAAGGCTTTGAGGGAAAGATTGAGGCTACTCCGGAAGAGATTGAAGCTTCTGCTCGTGCCGTTGCTTGACGGACCGAGGCTTTGAAGTCTGAATTTGCTTGTGTATCAGCTCTCGTTTTTTCCGCATTCTTATAGCTTCAGCTTGTGTAGTTCAGGGTTGTAAGTACTTAGCATACTCTCTGAAGACGAGTATGGAATAGCTCTAGTTAATTGCGATTGCATAGCGTTTATTATTTTATTTTTTATTTTTCTTAAATTCTTTTAAGAGGTAAATCACTTTGCCTTTGCGGATCATGAACTGAATTTTGGACCGAAGGAGATGAGATGAAGCAGAAGAGAATGATGACGAACAGGATCAACTTCAATTGAGGATTAACCGGCGTGAAAATTTTTAACACTGAAAAGTTGAAGGGGAGAGGAAAGTGCTGAACCAGCAGTTCTAGATGAGTAGTAGGACCTTTGGTGCCCCTTTGTGTCATTTTGGGGGGGAAGCGCAGATTGCAGTCAAACGATGGAGCAAATTTGTTGACCTTTCTGGAGCATATTTTGAACCCTATTGCTATCAGTAAATTTTTGGAGCATTTTTTCTGGAAATCTGTCATTCTTGTGGATGAATTCAATGTGGTGCTTGTGGTGATTATGTGGTAGTGTACTATACATATGTAATGCTTGGCCCCGTCAGCCTGCCGGTGTCTTGGGTAAAGCAATGTACAGAAATTTTTCAGCGTAACCAGGAATACAACATGGATACTTGTGCAGATTGAAGGGTTATCCTTTTTGTGCTTTTACTTCATTGTTGATGCATCTGTTTCTTGTAAGTTGGGAGTCTATTCAAGTTATATTAGTTTGTGCAAAAATGTTGGATTCTAAAGGGGGTGTCAGACCTCTACAATTCCTGCTCCGTGATTTGCAGGTTCGTTACCTAAGTAGGACAGCATGGTGCTTCTTTCCTCTCAAAACTTTGGAATGCGATTATGAAATCGCCTCGTCTGCAGGCCAGCTTTGACATTCTCTCACGTGTGTTTACAAAATTTCTCGTTGATAAATTAGAATGCTTCTGATTTATACCTTTCAACCAGCGGACTTTCGCCTCTTTTGTTTTAAAAAAATAAATTTAAAATAAATATTAGAAACTTTGGTCAACGTACGACACGCGAGTGCAATTTGCTCTACAGAGAATTTGCGTGGCTGAGTCGGATGTCATCACTATGGACTCATCAAAACTATACTGACCTCAATCCTTAAGTAATCTGTGTCTACAGGATTCAAACCCGCGTGGCACCTGGAGTCTCAACATAGCGAAATCTGACCCAACTGGTCGCCAGAACTAAGGTAAGGTTGGAGGTCCATAAATTGACCATTTAAGCCCACCTACCTCATCAATGACAATAGTAGATTTTTCAGAGAATGTCACTCATTCCTAGATAGGGGATGTATTTAGAACCCACTCAATTTAAGGACCTCTTACCTTAGAGAGTGCTAAAACTGCCCCACTCTAAGGGCTTCCTCTTCCACAGTGTTTCATATTGGATATTTAATTGTACTCACTGTGAACACTTCATGGTAGGGTTTTTTTTTAGGCCTCATAGGGCCAGACTCCAATGTCGTGGCACAGACACAGTGGTCTATATTTGGAGGGAACATCCTCCATTTCTTGCATGGTGCACTGTCAGAGTGAAAAAAAAAACCTGCTTCATGGTAGGGAAGCTTTCAAAGCGCTATGTCATTCCAACTTTAAAAATTAAGAACAAATTCCACCAAAGTTCAAAGAATATGAATCATAGTGGCTTGACTGCAGCTCCTCTTTGTCTTTCAAGGAAAATGTCGTCCAACTTCAAAAATTTTGAGAACTAATTCCACTAGAGTCCAAGAAATATGAAATAAAGCGGGGTGGATGCAGCTTCTCTTGGTCTTTCACGGAAAACTTACTGACGAATGCTTTGCTGAGAATATGGGACCCTCTAGCTCCTAGTCAAGGTCACTTCGGTTGCACAATTCTCCAATTCCTGGGTCCTCCGAGCATCCATTTTCAACCACTTGGACAAGCCAATGCGCTGGGGTTTTAAGAGAGAAGAGCAGCACATCACCCAATCGAATGCCGTTTTCTTTGTGGAAAGCTTTCCACCCAGTTGTGAAAAGCGCCACCTTGGACCCTGGTGAGAATCGGACCTCCACTGAGTCCCCCGAGGGCCCTCGAAAAAAATGAACCTCGGTGAAGTACTTTCCATACTTCTCCAGGAACTTCGCTGGCACAGTCTACAACACAGAAGCAGGCACAAGTCAAGAATATTCCACTTGGGCCTCATAGATTTTCCTAGAAGTTTAGAGATGGTCATATGGGGACTGTCTCTAGTCGAATCATAGTCCTTGTTAATTTTAGAACCATGAATCCTTGGTACTTCAGCGGTTAATTCTTAGGACGTTTGTGATCACAGATGCAAACAAGAACACTCTGCTTAGCTCGTCTTGCAAATTTTCTTACACTACCAGAAAGGGAGTTTCTTTCGACACTCCTTTCGACTTTTTGTGAGCTGAATCTAAGTCCATAAAAGGTGCAGGCTTGGCGTGGGCTTACAAGTGCGTTGGATTTGTTGTCGCGTAGGTTGGACCGCCTCATAACTTGGACAAAATGGGGGCACTGAAGATTCTCCAAAAGAGCCTCCACGTCTGACTTGTATTTCAAAGTACCATTTGGGTAAACGACGTCGTTCTTCACATTCCCAGATGGTCTGGTACTGCTCCTCATTTCGGTCCTGGTACTAGAATTTGGGATGTTGAATCGTTGTTCCACAGAGGCGCTATGCTTGTTGAAAGGTGCAGGTGATGCAGAGTTTTCCAAGAATCCCACGGTGAAAGTGGACATGGAGACGAGGGAGAAAACCAACTGATGGCCCACCTAATGCAATGGTTCCAAGTATGGCCAAATTTAGCTACATTTCACTGGGAATTCTTCGGCGTTAAATTTGAATCTAGCTACAGTTTTACCCACATGATCTCATTTTCTAGCTCCAATTAAAATCCACTGCTCACCTTGATCCCATTTTCAACCACGAAAGCTTTCCACGCAGCTCCACGGAAGTGCATCCGGTCCTGATCACCAGGGGACGTGACTCGCAGGTGCACAGACGTTGTCTGGCCACTGGGTCCTTGCAGCTTGACAAGCTTTGGGAAATTGAGTCCATGCTCCTTGACAAACTTTGCTGGAAGCTCCTGCACATTGTCATTCCACGAGTTTGTAGCATCCCAATTGAGCCGAGAAACAGGTATGCTACACAAAAAGCTCTGAGACCCTTTCATTGTGCTGCTAGTAAGGTACGAGAGGCTAAATCGCCAGTGATCAGTGCTCCCAATAGTGATTTTCATAAACTTACAGCCTGCGGTGCTTAAACCACTCGTCAAGTACTAAACATTCAAATGCAACACTTCACCCCTGTCCATTTTGAAGCCTCGAATGGTCTTCACGAAAGAGGGAGATGAGCATTGAGTAGCGGTTTCACGCATTGGATTCGGTGTGATTGTGCTGCTTCCCTCAGGCTCCGCCATATCGATCCAACTGGGCTGATCGAGGAGGTGGTGAGCAATTAGCAGCTGGGGAATGTTCTTGTTTGATGATCCTTCCAGTGAAAATATAACCAACGCCCTTGAAGGAACTGTGCTGGGGCACCACCAAATGTAAATGAGCTACTGGGGTGATTGCATGGGACGCAAGGGCTTGCCATCCCCAGCCAAACAGAGAAACCATCAAAACGTATGAAATTATGAATACTCCATACTAACTTATACCTTAATTGCCTTGTGTATGAGTACCGGGCTCTGAAGTCTGGTCATCCACTACTCTATTTATTTGAAACTGACTGGCTGCGCTGCTCCGAGTAACGCAGGTACTAATTTATGTTGGCAAACCCCATTCCAGACCAAATGAGAGCAAGCCATTCGTTTGTGGGCTAAATCATGTTAGTGGTGTACATTCAAATTATTCTGAAATGTACACTTCTAACATAATTTAGCCCACAGTGGGCTTGCTTCCATTTGGTCTAGACTTTAAGAAGAAATTGAACCCTCTAAGGGTCTGTGAGCTTTTTTACTGTTTGTATAATTAAGTTCAGAAAAGAGCTCAGTAGTTACAATGTCCTCGTTGACATTAGTGCCACCATAGGGGCACAGATAATTTCAACTTCCCAATTCCAAATCTCTATTCCTAGTTTGATTTTGATGGCTTTAGAGTTTGATTTTGACAAAAGCACTTTCAATACAAAATCAACGGAAGTCTCTTTTTCAAAATTGGCATTAATAAATCCAAAGTGACCAATGACAGAGACTTGTTGCCCCCTTGGAAGCCTAGCATTAGTAAATCCAAAGAAAACAGTGATTGAGAGTTGTTGCCCCCCCTGGAAGCCTAGCATTAGTAAATCCAAAGAGAACAGTGATTGAGAGTTGTTGCCCCCCTGGAAGCCTGGCATTAGTAAATCCAAAGCAAACAGTGATTAAAAGTTGTTGCCCCCTGAAAGCTTGGCATTAATAAATCTAGAGTCAATAGTGAGTTCGGAAAAAGGGATAGGTACACAGTCAACTTCAACCAAGATAGATGTTGACTTGCACTTAAGGTCCCTCTTTCTAGGCCAAAATTTTGGACCATTCCTTTATGTAATACATTGGCTAATCACTCAATAGTTATTCCAATTAGAAAGTGAATAAAACTCTTTCCCACCATGTTCTTTACACTACAAAACAATCCCTTAGAAGGTACATTTTTTTTACAATGATGGGATAGTTTACCTTACATTTCCAGAGCAACGATTTGTTCTTGCAAATGCTTCAGCCCAAGGAGCTTTGTAGAACAGAAAAGGCAAAAAAATTTATCTACGTCTTTTTCTCGGGGGTCATGCTTGAAAGCATTTGTGTCAACTGGAAATTCCACTCATTGAGGTATCAATACTGACTTGTTTATAGAAGAAGATGTTGAATCCATGGAATACAATATCATGTAGTGTATTCTAAAGCTCTAATTCCTTGCTCCTAATTTGAATTTTAGCCATAAACATACTCTTCTTTGAAATAGCCCACTTAAAAGAATAAAGTTTATCAAGTCTAGTTTATACTCCAATTAAAAAATTTAAAGGAACATACTTTTCTAAAATTTGGAATTTGAAAATCTATAACCACAGTCTTCTAATTTTCAATAGATGGCAGTAGATGAAACATCTAAGGAAAGACATAGAAATTTGGTTCAAAGTACAATATTCTTTAGTATAACATGATGCCTTTGGCCAAAAAATTGGATTTTTTGAATCATATTTTGTATTTGATATGAATTTTGTTCACTTTTTCTTCAAAAGTTTGTAATTATGGGTAAATGCAAGAAACACCTATACTATTTTTGCATCACACCTTCCGTGCTGATTTGTTTTTTGACCATAACTATTGCATTTTGGCTCCAAATGACTCAATATTTATAGGTAAGGTACTCATGACTATTATACACCTTATATAATTTTTTTGTAATTTTCAAAAATACTTTACTATCCAAAAGTAGCCTCCAATTTTATGTCACACTTGCCAATTTGGAGGTTTTCAGTACTATTTAGTACCCAAAAAAACGAATTTTGAGCTGAAATTTGGAGGGAATGATCTTCTAATAGACTTGTAGCTATTGTACAAAGTAATTCTAAACACAATTAATTTTACGTGGTGTGAAAGTCCACAAAGTGCGCTTCTTTCTACTTGCATTTTGAAACATATAAAATATTATTTTAGAGTTTTTTGGGGTGATTGACCATCTCTATAGAGTTGTTACAAATGGTCAATTTTTATTTTATGTATTTATTTATTTTTCCTATTTTAAACTAATTATAACATCAAAATATCCATTTTCTTGAGATTTGCCACTTTTCTAGTTCTTCTGCTTAGAAAAATTTTCTATGCATTTCCTTTGGTGGTTACCTTCATCTTAAAGGTGTACACATTAGCAATATTTTCTAAAAAATTATAATTTTATTTTTCTAATTTTAAAGTACTCTAGAAAAAAATCATTAGTACTCTCAAAACGCAACAAAATTGGTAGGTGTTTCTTGCATTCACCCTTATACTTTCAAATATTCACAAGAAAATCTAAAAGTGTTATGATATAGACCACATGTGATCTCATCTCTAAAATGTCAACATAAAAATTTTCATTCATAATAATTGCAAGATAGAAGCAAATTGAATAAAGGATTCCATTGTTCAACTAAGGTACCATAAACTTAGCCTGTAAAGTTTCAAGAGGTCTCAGTTGGAGGTAATTAGCCAGTTTACTACTATATAATTAGGCAAATTTGACAATAGTATTCCAAATTGTACTAAGCATAATAAATTTTTACAAATTTACCAAAAAATCTAGAATATTCTATTAAAGTAGCTACCATAAGCACTAGGATATAACAAATTCTTTAATTTTTTAAAAGCAAAAAACATCACTTCTGCAAGTTACTCCATATTTCTCTATGAACCAATGGTGAAACTTGACTTTCTTCTTTGGTCACCTACCACTTGGACTACAAATTGTGATATACTCACATATAGGTCTCCAATGTGCTAGCAACTATAGATAGGTAATAGCTTTCCAAACAATTAATACATGAGGTAACCCTAAGGTGGGTTGACATAAATTCCTAAAAAAAACCTTGCGCATCAAAATTTCCTCCAAATAAAACTAAAATGTTCACTATGCACATGCCTAGTGCTAATTGAGTGATTTTCCTTGTTTGAAGCATGATTTGCCATGCCCTTAAAGTGGGTTGGATGCAGCTTTTCTTTATCTTCTAAGGAAAATTTACTGAAGAATGCTTTGGTGAGAATATGGCACCTTCTATGGTAGGAGGCTTGAACTACGATCAGGCATTTTGAACCGAACATGATACAGAGGTACAGTTTCTATCTTCAATGTACCCAAATCTACAAACAGTGTAGAGTACCCTCCAAAAACTCTTGCAACCCCACTTTTGCAGCCCTTCAAATTTTTCCTCTTTCTTTCCATTTTAAGGAATTTTTTCTCAAAACTATCCTATTAAATCTATTATTTTATGTACTCTTGATCAACACACTAAATTTCAATTTCAAAAAACCAAAATTTCATTTTTGGTAAATTGTTTTGTGTATTTTTCAATGAGCTATATAATAATTGATTGAAAAATATTGGTGACGAATTTTTTAAATTTTTTTGTAGAAACATTTAAGAAACATCAATGTGCACATCTCACTTTGAGGAAAAAGTTATATTACCAAGGAAAATTTTTTCACTATAGAGAATTCAATGTCAAGGGGTTGCCTTCCCAAAAATTTGTACAACAAATATCTCTAAATTATAATTAGGTTTGGAAATCCAATTGCACCATGATGCTCAAAGGTACAGAAGAAGTCAAAATACGAGGGTCATTTAGTACAATATAATTACAATTTAGATATATCTCTTTAATAAAATTTGGAAAGGCAACCCCATGACATTGAATTCTCTATAGTGAAATTTTTTTCCTTGGTAATGTAACTTTTTCCTCAAAGTGAGATGTGCACATTGATGTTTCTTAAATGTTTCTACAAAAAATTAAAAAAAATTCATCACCAATATTTTTCAATCAATTATTATGTAACACATTGAAAAATACACAAAACAATTTACTAGAAATGGAATTTTGGTCTTTTGAAATTGAAATTTGGTGTGTTGATCAAGATTGCATAAAGAAATAGATTTAATAGGATAGTTTTGAAAAAAAATAATTTAAATGGGATTAAAGAGGAAATTTTTGAAGGGCTGCAAAAGTGGGGTTGCAAGAGTTTTTGGAGGGTACTGTACATTCTAGGAGGTGGTTGCTTTTAGAGCCCTATGGCATCTCAACTTCAAAATTTCATAACTAATTCCACAAAGCTCCAAAAAATATGAAACAACTTGAGTTAGATGTCAATTTTACTTGTCTTTCAAGGGAAATTTACTGAAAAATATTTCAAGATGTTTTAACTCCCCAAAATTCAGTTTCAGTGCTTAGATGATCACTTTATGGACCTCCTACCTTACTAGTCTATATCACTCCGGTTGCACAATTCTCCAATTCCCGGGTCCTCCGAGCGTCCATTTTCAACCACTTGGACAAGCCAATGCGCAGGGGTTTTAAGAGAGAACAGCAGCACATCGCCCAATCGAATGCCGTTTTCATTGTGGAAAGCTTTCCACCCAGTTGTGAAACGCCCCACCTTGGTCCCTGGTCGAGTCCCTGCTGCGAATCGGACCTCCACTGAACTCCCAGATGGCCCTCGAAAATATTGAACCTCGGTGAGATACTTTTCATACTTCTCCAGGAACTTCACTGGTACATACTACAACACAGAAGCAGGTACACAAGTCATGACAATGGACTCTGCCGCTTGAGCCTCATAGATTTTCCTAGAAGTTTTGAGTTGGTCATCTTTAGTTGATTCATAGTTCTTATTTTCCCAACATATATATACAAATGTTTTTCACTGATTTTGTTGATATAAAACTTCATCCTATTTGAATTACGTTGACTCACAATCTGATCAATCAAATTGAACCAATTTTTGACCCTCGAATCCTTGGTCCTTCAACGGTTAATTCTTAGCACGTTTCTGATCACAGATGAAAACAAGAACACTCTGCTTAGCTCGTCTTGCAAATCTTCTTACACTACCAGAAAGGGACTCTATTTCGACACTCCTTTCGACTTTTTGTGTGCTGAATCTAAGTCCATAAAAGGTGCAGGCTTGGTGTGGGCTTACAAGTGCGTTGCCAGAACGACCCTCGCATACGTTGGACCGCCCCATAACCGTGACAAAATGGGGGCACCAAAGATTCTCCAAAAGAGCCTCCACGTCTGACTTGTATTTCAAAGTACCATTTGGGTAAACGACGTCGTTCTTCACGTTCCCAGATGGTCTAGTACTGCTCCTCATTTCGGTCCTGGTACTAGAATTTGGGATGTTGAATCGTTGTTCCACAGAGGCGCTATGCTTGTTGAAAGGTGCAGGTGATGCAGAGTTTTCCAAGAATCCCACGGTGAAAGTGGACATGGAGACGAGGGAGAAAACCAACTGATGGCCCACCTAATGCAATGGTTCCAAGTATGGCCAAATTTAGCTACATTTCACTGTGAATGCGCATTCTTCGGCGTTAAATTTGAATCTAGCTACAGTTTTACCCACATGATCTCATTTTCCAGCTCCAATTAAAATCCACTGCTCACCTTGATCCCATTTTCAACCACGAAAGCTTTCCACGCAGCTCCACGGAAGTGCATCCGGTCCTGATCACCAGGGGACGTGACTCGCAGGTGCACAGACGTTGTCTGGCCACTGGGTCCTTGCAGCTTGACAAGCTTTGGGAAATTGAGTCCATGCTCCTTGACAAACTTTGCTGGAAGCTCCTGCACATGGTCATTCCACGAGTTTGTAGCATCCCAATTGAGCCGAGAAACAGGTATGCTACACAAAAAGCTCTGAGACCCTTTCATTGTGCTGCTAGTAAGGTACGAGAGGCTAAATCGCCAGTGATCAGTGCTCCCAATAGTGATTTTCATAAACTTACAGCCTGCGGTGCTTAAACCACTCGTCAAGTACTAAACATTCAAATGCAGCACTTCGGCATTCACAGTCTCTAATATGAAGGTGATTCTACTATTTTTTGGTACTCGTTTTTTTCTAAATTCAGCCACTGCATGCGAGGTGTGATTAGTTGCTGGATTACCAGTGCACCCCTGTCCATATTGAAGCCTCGAATGGTCTTCACGAAAGAGGGAGATGAGCATTGAGTAGCGGTTTCACGCATTGGATTCGGCGTGATTGTGCTGCTTCCCTCAGGCTCCGCCATATTCCAACTGGGCTGATCGAGCTAGGAGGTGGTGAGCAATTAGCAGCTGGGGAATGTTCTTGTTTGATGATCCTTCCAGTGAAAATATAACCAACGCCCTCGAAGGAACTGTGCTTGTGAAAACATCAATGTAAACGAGCGAATGGGGTGAATGAATGGCCGGGATGCAAGGGCTTGCCATCCCCAGCCAAACAGAGAAACCATCAAAACGTATGAAATTATGAATACTCCATACTAACTTATACCTTAATTGCCTTGTGTATGAGTACCGGGCTCTGAAGTCTGGTCATCCACTACTCTATTTATTTGAAACTGACTGGCTGCGCTGCTCCGAGTAACGCAGGTACTAATTTATGTTGGCAAACCCCATTCCAGACCAAATGAGAGCAAGCCATTCGTTTGTGGGCTAAATCATGTTAGTGGTGTACATTCAAATTATTCTGAAATGTACACTTCTAACATAATTTAGCCCACAGTGGGCTTGCTTCCATTTGGTCTAGACTTTAAGAAGAAATTGAACCCTTGAAGGGTTTGTGAGCTTTTTTACTATTTGCATAATTAAGTTCAGAAAAGAGCTCAGTAGTTACAAAGTCCACGTTGACATTAGTGCCACCACGTAGGCACAGGTAATTTCAACTTTCCAATTCCAAATCTCTATTCCCAGTTTGATTTTGATGACTTTAGAGTTTGATTTTGACAAAAGCACTTTCAATACAAAATGAATGGAAGTCTCTTTTTCAAAATTGGCATTAATAAATCCAAAGTGCCCAATGATTGAGACTTGTTGCCCCCCTAGAAGCCTGGCATTAGTAAATCCAAAGCCAGAACAGTAATTGAGAGTTGTTGCCCCCCTAGAAGCCTGGCATTAGTGAATCCAAAGTGAACAATGATTGAGAGTTGTTGCCCCCCCAAAACTTGGCATTAATAAATCTAGAGTCAATAGTGAGTTCGGAAAAAGGGATAAATACACAGTCAACTTCAACCAAGATAGATGTTGACTTGCACTTAAGGTCCCCGTTTCTAGGCCAAAATTTTGGACCATTCCTTTATGTAATACATTGGCTAATCACTCAATAGTTATTCCAATTAGAAAGTGAATAAAACTCTTTCCCACCAAGTTCTTTACTCTACAAAACAACTCCTTAGAAGGTACATTTTTTTTTCTTAATGATGGAATAGTTTATTTTTGCAAACGCTTTAGCACAAGGAGCTTTGTAGAACAGAAAAGGCAAAAAAATTTATCTACTTTTTTTTCCCGGGGGTCATGCTTGAAAGCATTTGTGTCAACTGGAAATTCCACTCATTGAGGTATCAAAATTGATTTGTTTATAGAAGAGGATGTTGAATCCATGGAATACAATATCATGTAGTGTACTCTAAAAGTTCTAATTCCTTGCTACTAAATTTGAATTTTAGCCATAAACATACTCTTCTTTGAAATAGCCCACTTAAAAGAATAAAGTTTATCAAGTCCAATTAAACAATTTAAAGGAACATACTTTTCTAAAATTTGGAATTTGGAAATCTATAACCAGAGTCTTCTAATTTTCAATAGATGGCAATAGATGAAACATCTTAGGAAAGATATAGAAATTTGGTTCAAAGCACAAATTTCAGCTCAAAATTCTTTTATGTGGTACAAAAGTCCACAAAGTGCGCTTCTTTCTACTTGCATTTTGAAACATATAAAATATTATTTTAGAGTTTTTTTGGGTGAATGACCATCTCTATAGAGTTGTTACAAATGGTCAATTTTCATTTTATGTATTTATTTATTTTTCCTATTTTAAACTAATTATAACATCAAAATATCCATTTTCTTGAGATTTGCCACTTTTCTAGTTCTTCTGCTTAGAAAATTTTCCTTTGGTGGTTACCTTCATCTTAAAGGTATACACATTAGCCATATTTTTTTTTAAATTATAATTTTATTTTTCTAATTTTAAAGTACTCTAGAAAAAAATCATTAGTACTCTCAAAACACAACAAAATTGGTAGGTGTTTCTTGCATTCACCCTAATACTTTCAAATATTCACAAGAAAATCTAAAAGTGTTATGATATAGACCACATGTGATCTAATCTCTAAAATGTCAACATAAAAAATTTCATTCATAATAATTGCAAAATAGAAGCAAATTGAATGAAGGGTTCCATTGTTCAACTAAGGTATCATAAGCTTGGCCTGTAAAGTTTCAAGAGGTCTCAGTTGGAGGTAATTAGCCAGTTTACTACTATATAATTAGGCAAATTTGACAATAGTATTCCAAATTGTACTAAGCATAATAAATTTTTA
Source organism: Pseudisothecium myosuroides (assembly GCA_951799445.1). Taxonomy (NCBI): domain Eukaryota; kingdom Viridiplantae; phylum Streptophyta; class Bryopsida; order Hypnales; family Lembophyllaceae; genus Pseudisothecium; species Pseudisothecium myosuroides. The sequence continues at coordinate 7,647,088 of OX637291.1, read as the reverse complement.
CAAATTTACCAAAAAATCTAGAATATTCTATTAAAGTAGCTATCATAAGCACTAGGATATAACAAATTCTTTAATTTTTTAAAAGCAAAAAACATCACTACTGCAAGTTAGTCCATATTTCTCTATAAACCAATGGTGAAACTTGACTTTCTCCTTTGGTCACCTACCACTTGGACTATAAATTGTGATATACTCACATATTGGTCTCCAATGTGCTAGCAACAATAGATAGGTAATACCTTTCCAAATAATTGATACATGAGGTAACCTTGAGGTGGGTTGTCCTAAATTCCTAAAAAAAAACCTTGCGCATCGAAATTTCCTCCAAATAAAACTAAAATGTTCACTATGCACATGCCTACTAGTGATAATTGAGTGATTTTCCTTTTCTGAAGCATGATTTGCAATGCCCTTAGAGTGGGTTGGATGCACAGCTTCTCTTGGTCTTTCAAGGAAAATGTCGTCCAACTTCGAAAATTGAGAACTAATTCCACAAGAGTCCAAGAAATATGAAATAAAGTGGCTTGGATGCACAGCTTCTCTTGGTCTTTCAAGGAAAACTTACTGAAGAATGCTTTGCTGAGAGTGTGGCACCCTCTAGCTACTAGTCAATGTCACTCCGGTTGCACAATTCTCCAATTCCCGGGTCCTCCGAGCGTCCGTTTTCAACCACTTGGACAAGCCAATGCGCAGGGGTTTCAAGAGAGAAGAGCAGCACATCGCCCAACCGAATGCCGTTTTCTTTGTGGAAAGCTTTCCACCCAGTTGTGAAAAGCGCCACCTTGGTCCCTGGTGAGAATCGGACCTCCACTGAACCCCCAGAGGGCCCTCGAAAAAAATGAACCTCGGTGAAGTACTTTCCATACTTCTCCAGGAACTTCACTGGCACATACTACAAACACAGAAGCAGGCACTCAAGTCAAGAATTTGCCACATGACAATGGACTCTGCCACTTGGGCCTCATAGATTTTCCTAGAAGTTTTGAGTTGGTCATGTGGGGACCCCGGTGGGGACTGTCTTTAGTTGAATCATAGTTCTTATTTACCCAACATATACAATGTTTTTCACTGATTTTGTTGATATAAAACTTCACCCTATCTGAGTCTAGATGACTCACAATCTGCTCAATCAAATTGAACCAATTTTAGAACCAATAATCCATGGTCCTTCAACGGTTAATTCTTAGTACGTTTCTGATCACAGATGCAAACAAGAACACTCTGCTTAGCTCGTCTTGCAAATCTTCTTACACTACGAGGAAGGGAATTTCTTTCGACACTTCTTTCGACTTTTTGTGTGCTGAATCTAAGTCCATAAAAGGTGCAGGCTTGGTGTGGGCTTACAAGTGCGTTGCCAGAACGACCCTCGCATACGTTGGACCGCCCCATAACCGTGACAAAATGGGGGCACCAAAGATTCTCCAAAAGAGCCTCCACGTCTGACTTGTATTTCAAAGTACCAATTGTGTAAACGACGTCGTTCTTCACGTTCCCAGATGGTCTAGTACTGCTCCTCATTTCGGTCCTGGTACTAGAGTTTGGGACGTTGAATCGTTGTTCCACAGAGGCGCTATGCTTGTTGACAGGTGCAGGTGATGCAGAGTTTTCCAAGAATCCCACGGTGAAAGTGGACATGGAGACGAGGGAGAAAACCAACTGATGGCCCACCTAATGCAATGGTTCCAAATTTGGCCAAATTTAGCTACATTTCACTGTGAATGCGCACTCTTCGGCGTTAAATTTGAACTTAGCTACAGTTTTACCCACATGATCTCATTTTCCAGCTCCAATTAAAATCCACTGCTCACCTTGATCCCATTTTCAACCACGAAAGCTTTCCACGCAGCTCCACGGAAGTGTATCCGGTCTTGACCAGCAGTGGACGTGACTCGGAGGTGCACAGACGTTGTCTGGCCACTGGGTCCTTGCAGCTTGACAAGCTTTGGTAAATTGAGTCCATGCTCCTTGACAAACTTTGCTGGAAGCTCCTGCACATTGTCATTCCACGAGTTTGTAGCATCCCAATTGAGCCGAGAAACAGATATGCAACACAAAAAGCTCTGATCGACCCTTTCATTGTGCTGCTCAAAAGTTATGAGAGGCTAAACGCCATGTGATCTTCATAAACTTACAGCTTACGGTGCTAAAACCACTCCTCAAGTACTAAACATTCAAATGCAGCACTTCGGCATTCACAGAATCACAGTCTCTAATATGAAGGTAGTTCTACTATTTTTTGGTACTTGTTTTTTCTAATGTCAGCCACTGCATGCTATGTGTGATTAATTGCTTGCTTACCAGTGCGCCATTGTCCATATTGAAGCTGCGAATGATCTTCACGAAATAGGGAGATGAGCATTGAGTACTGGTTTCACGCATTGGATTCGGCGTGACTGTGCAGCTTCCCTCAGGCTCCGCCATATCCAACTGGGCTGATCGAGGAGGTGGTGAGCAATTAGCAGCTGTTTGACAGTCAAAATTTAACCTCCTTGAAGGAACTGTGCTTGGGAAACGTCAAATGTAAACGAGCGAACGGGGTGAATGAATGGCCGGGATGCAAGAGCTTGCCATCCCCAGCCAAACAGAGAAACTATCAAACGTACAGTCCAGTGAATACTCAATACTATACCTTAATTGCCTTGTGTATAAGTACCTGGCTCTGAAGTGGCTGTGGTCATCCACCACTCTATTTGAAACTGACTGGCTGCGGTGCTCCGAGTAAATGTAGGTACTAATTTCACACCTGCAGGTTAGTGCAAGATAAGGTAAACTACCAAATGAGAGCAAGCCCATTGTGGGCTATTAATTTATGTTAATAGTGTACGTTCTGAAACGTATACTACTAACATAATTTAGTCCACAATGGGCTTGCTGCCATTTGGTCTAGGCATTAGGAAGAAATTGAACCCTCTCAGGGTATGTGAGTTTTTTTACTATTTGTATAACTAAATTTAGAAAAGAGTTGAATAGTTACAATGTCCACGTTGGCATTAGTGCCACCACGTAGGCACAGGTAATTTCAACTTCCCAATTCCAAATCTAGCTATTCCTAGTTTGATTTTGACAACTTCAGAGTTTGATTCTGACAAAAGTACTTCTCATACAGAATCAACGAAAGTCTCTTTTTCAAAATTGGCATTAATAAATCGAAAGTAAACAGTGATTGAGAGTTGTTGCCCTCGTAGAAGCCTGGCATTAGGAGTAAATCCAAAGTGTACAGTGATTGAGAGTTGTTGCCCCCCTAGAAGCCTGGCATTAGTAAATCCAAAGTGCACAATGATTGAGAGTTGTTGCCCCCCAAAGCTTGGCATTTATACATCCAGAGTGAATAGTGAGCCTTGAAAAAGGGATAGGTCAACTTCAACCAAGACAAATGTTGACTTGTACTTAGAGTCCCTGTTTTTAGGCCAAAATTTTGGACCATTCCTTTATGTGATACATTGGCTAATTACTCAATAATTACTCCAATTAGAGAGTAAATAAAACTCTTTCCTACCAAGTTCTTTACACTATAAAACAACCCCTTAGAGGGTACATTCTTTTTCTAATGATGGAATAGTTTACCTTACATTTCCAGAGCAACGATTTGTTTTTGTACACTCTTTAGGCAAAAGAGCATTGTAGAACGGAAAAGACAAAATTTTCATCCAAATTTTTTTCTGAGGATCATGCTTGAAAGCATTTGTGTTGGAAATTCCACTCATTGAGGTATTATTGACTTGTTTATAGAAGAAGATGTTAAATACATGGAATACAATAGCATATAGTGAATTCTAGAAGCTCTAGATCGTTGCTCCTAATTTGAAGTTTAGCTATAAACATACTCTTTTTTGAGTTTTAGCCCATTTAAATGAATAAAGTTTATCAAGTCTAGTTTATACCCCAATTAAAAATTCTAAATGAACATACTTTATTGAAATTTGAAATTTGAAAATCCTATAACCATAGTCTTCTTATTTTCTATAGATGGCATTAGATGGGCATCTAACAAAAGACATGGAAATTTGGTTCAAAGCATGATATTTTTTAGTGTAACATGATGCTTTTGGCCAAAAATTATATTTTTTGAATCATGTTTTCTTTTTGATATGAATTTTGTTCATTTTTTCTTCAAAAGTTTGCAATTCTACTTTCAAATATTCACAAAAAAAATCTAAAAGTGTTATAATATAGACCACACGTGATTTCATCTTTAAAATGTTAATATAGAAAAGTTCATTCATAATAATTGCAAAATAGAAGCATATTGAATGAAGGATTCTATTATTCAATTAAGGGATCATAAGCCTAGCCACCTTTAAATTTTTAAGAGGTCTCAGTTGGAAGTAATTAGCCAGTTTACTACAATATAATTAGGCGAATTTGACTATATTAATCCAAATTGTACCAAACATAATAAGTTTTTACAAGTTCACCAAAAAATCTAGAATATACTATTAAAGTGGTTATAGGGGGAATAGGATATTGCAAATTTTTGAATTTTTGAAAAGCAAAAAATATCATTATTGCAAGTTACTCCATCTTTTTCTATAAAACCAATGGTGAAACTTGATTTTCTTCTTTGGTCACCTACCACTTGGACTACAAATTGTGATATACTCACATATTGATGTACAATGTGCTAGCAACTATAGATAGAAAATTAATTTCCAAAAATTACACAAGGCAATCTTGAGGTGGATTGTCCAATAATACCCTTGCGCATTGAGATTCTATTTAAATAAAATTGAAATGTTTACTATGCACATGCCTAGTGCTAATTGAGTGATTTTCTTTTTCTAAGGATGCTTTGCCATGGCATTTAAATATCTAATATATAGCATGCTTCTTATGTCCAAATCTGGATTTCATATGTTTTTTTAAAGTGATTCCAAGGATTGTACTCTTGAGTTCTAAATGGATGACAAGCAAAAGTTAAATTTTCGCCAGGCCGTTTTGCCATTGAGGATGCCATGAAAGGAGTCTGGGTTCACTGATATATTGACGCAGTTGGTGAATTCAAGAGTAAGTAATTCCTCAGCTGGATGGTGCGTTTCCTTTCTCCAAGCTTTCGGTTCCGAGCCTGGAACACTCTATGCAATGAAAGGTATTTTGAAGACAAGACATTGGGCTCAGAATTGCGAAAGGCCGAATTCAGGAAGAACTTTGAAATCTCGGAACAGAATACTGAGCTGACACCCCTTCTGCAAGCATTTTTGAGAACTGAACTTCGATTATCTCAAGCTGAAATCTGTGGCAGCATATTATCATAACTAGGGGAATACACCACCCAAAAGTGAGCAATCACACAGAGATCCACACCATATCAAAAATCTGTTGTCACTGGACAGAGAAACTGAAGGATCAGTCTCAAAATCAGTGACACACAAATGTTTGAAATTTTAATATACAAGCACTTGCAGGTAAAAATTGGTATAACAATATTTACAACCTGCTTCACAAATTTCGAACCCAAGTGGCCAAAGAAGACTGCTTCCATATCTATATATCAGTTGAAACATTCAGTAAGAAAATACAACAACAGAAAAACGGATTGCTTTTTCATCCATAAAAACATGTATTCAAACTTCCGAATAATCAACTATTAGATGATAAGGTGAAATTTCTATTTTCAGCATTAAGAAGATACCACAGGGCGGTACAAACTGGCTACCCAAGGTGCAAGCTCCAGGTTGTCTGGGTCTCTTTGGTTCAACCGATAATAATTCGACCAATGACAGTTCAGCGGACCTTCCACTAACCCACCCTTGTCAGAATCGTAAACACACAATGGCAACCAATCTGTTCCTCCGTTGATGCGCCTTTCTCGTTCTTTCGGATAGGCTAGAGGGGACTGAATGTATCTGAAACCAATTCCCACAGTATTTCTATGTATCAGCCATATGAACTTCAAATACATAAATGGCCAAAACACGACCTTTTATGGACTACAACGAAAGAGCTCATCCGGTGTTGCCTCCAATAGCTATCCAACATATGAAAATGCAAGCCTTTGAAGATGTGACACAGTCTCACTAGTTGAGAGGAGAATAGAACCCATAATGTTAATCCATACAAACTAGTGAGGCATCTGGATTAGAAGATGTGCAAACAACGAGACTCAGCTGCACAAACGTAACTATCCTCAAATACACTGCTGAATTTTGAGGCCAGACTCAGACTACCCGTAGTATGATCATTTTAACATACTAAAATCAATGGCTGAAAATTTGAAAGTAGAATAAACAACTGACATGACCTCGAAGATCTTACTAATGATTGGACTTTGCGAATTAGGTACCAAACATATAATTTGAAAGGATCATTTGGGCGTAAGCCAAAAATCCCATTTGCCTTACGTCCGATAATGACAATCAAGGCCAAAGATATAAAACATAACTTGCAAGTCAGTACCTGCCTCGCACCCATTACCGTAGCTTGGTAGGTATTGACTTGCAAACTATATTTGATGAGCATGCCTTTGATGTCCATTACTTAGTCCAATATTTGTTTCGTCCCCATTACACTATCTAGGGGAGGCGAAGAAGGCCATGCTGAACACGTAATACCTGACACCGTCTAAGGTTGCATCCCAGCAGAAATGTGTATGGCCAAACACATGACACGCAGTTGGACTGCCATGGGGTCCATGTATAGTACGCAGCCTTTCCTCCAACCAATCAGAGCCTATGATTTTAGGCAAGTTGGGGTAAAACAACATGCGCTTCTCCGGGCATAACTCAAACCTGTATACCGAGTCCAGTCACAAGAAACTCTTGTTAGACGGGCTTAAACCCTAACGACCCAAACTCAATAGAAAGTCCAGTTTGGTTGTTTATTGTAACTTCAAAAAAGGTACTATTGATGAAATTATGAAAGACAGGATTTCGTCTTCTGGCCATTGGGACACTTCGGGATTAGCAAACGATGTTTGGAATTCTCTTTCCATTTCTGCACATATCCACCTCATCCTATTTATAGGCTGAGAAATTGAAGTGCAGGATAAATTCTCGGGCAATCTGAAACGTAAAGTTGATGCAAAAAAATTTCAACTAAGATAGTAGCAACGAGGGATGTCGGAAGCTTACCGGGGCAGAAAATGAGAGAAAGTAATAATCTGACACTCATTCTGGTCGTTTGCAACTGCACTTCGAAACTCCTCCAAATTAAGTTCGTCAAAATAGCGTGCAAGGCTACCATCAACCATGTCGTCAAGAGGGAGTGGCCATTTGCATAACCTAAAGTCAGAAGCAGCCTGCATACAGACAGATGATTAACCTTCAGCGCACACACTAGAAAACCTCCAATGATATCAAAATCTGAAGGACCAAGGACCATGGATTACAAAGAACCAAATATATTGCTCATATTGTAAAAATAGTAAAGCAAATAGGCCCGAAACTCAAGCCACCAAAATCAATGAAGATAATTGCATGAGAAAATAGGCAAGATTGGACAAGAAAAGCTCCACACATGACATACTCCAAGGGTTCAAAAGACGGCCCAATTTAGGTATCTTGATCCTTTAGCGCCTAAAGAAGCAGCAGCAGACTAGTTTCACATACACAGAGTCCTGCAGTGAAGGCTTGTGCCGTCCTAGCAACAACAAGCTTTCAGAATTCCAACCAGATACAATCCAAGTCACTCATAACGCCCGTACCTTCTCTGGTGGGCGAATGTTGTAACCTTCGATGTTTCTCTCTTTATCAAAACTCTGCAGATACGAAAGAATGATATGAGTTGAAACACAGAATATTGGTGCAAGACAGCTGAATTCAGCAAATCCAGACTATGAAGTGAATTGTGACAAAACTTGTCTCAGTTACGAAATCAACGATATCACCAAGCTAGTGAGAGTGAATTATGCTTTGATAAGGTTGAGAGGAGCATATGCATTGCCTGGTGATACCATGAAAGAATCGGATAAATCCAGACCCCGTTCAACTTCTTCGGTGATGTGCACACACCTAGCGACTCGCACGTATCATTCAGCATCCTCAATTTCGTCACAGAGTCTAGCTGAAACCCGCCAACAACGAGAACCAGTTTCAAAACCAAGACAAAGAAATGGCGATTGCAACAAAACCAAAATGAACTCCACCACTAGCTTCAAACAAGATTTTCAGGAAAAAATATACCATTTCAAAAACATTTAAACATCTTCTCTTATATTAAATGCCAAAAGTGTCACGTTCTCATCTGCACAATTTTACATTCATTCATTTGTTCTTGCTATACCCTAATGACATCCAAACATCTTCTCAATGAAACCTTGCAGACTTTTTATGAGACCTGACGAGACTTACGTTGCATTGCAACAGGCTCCGTTCTAGTCGTAACTAAACCCCAAGAGAAGAAGTCACTTACATCCTTACCTTCGGAGTCCTTGCACCACAAGTCATGGTTCCCAGCCACAAAAAACACATGCCGAAACTTCTCCTTCAAGATCCGCATCGTGATAGTGAAATTCTCCAGGGAATTGGCGACATCTCCAGCCACGATGAGCGTGTGGGCCTGGTAAAGGCTCGGCGACAAGTTCTTCACCCACTCCATATTCGCCACATAGTCCGTGTGCAAGTCCGAGATGGCGTAAACCCTCATCGTGGCAGCGCTCAACGGAGGTGGCGTGTCTTGTTTGGGGATCAATGGCATGAGACCCTTCCCTTTCCGCCTCCTACCACTTCTCACCACGTGAAGACTGCTCCAAAATTGAAAGGTCGGCAAGCTTGGGGAAGGACGATACCAGGGTTCTCTACTCCTGTGCAAACGTCAATTTGCCAATGTTTGTCAATGAAATGTTCGAGAATGTTTCGAAATTGAACGAAATTGAACGAAATTGGACGAAATTGGCGGAGATGGGAATTAGGTTGCGAAATCTTACAAGTGGGAGATGCGATGATGACGGGGAGTAATTGTGAAAGAGCAAAAATTCGTGCTACTTGGTGTCCCGAGAACGGTGGACAATGCAGGAACGCCCCGCATCCCACTGAATGCGTGCAGGAATGAGCTCACGAAACTGATTCAGCTCCGTAATAGCTCAATTCGATCGAAAAAACGTCCTCGCAAAACATTGTCGAACATTCTCGGTCATCGACTGCGAGTGTGAAGATTCGCGACGCAGGACATCGAGGAGCTTGTCGTCGTCGTCGTCGTCGTCGTCCTCGCGGCGCGATGGGTAAATGGCAACACTGCAGGACGGACGTTTTGTGTCCCTCGGATGGATGATTTTCATCCAATTTTTTGTGTGCAACTTTATTGATGCTATTAATAGCCATGTCATTGACTTTATATAGGGTAGTTTTAAACTCCCTCTGTCCCTCTAAAAATCTCCAAATTAGGCACAATTAATGTCCCACTAAAAAGCTCCGTTTACTAATTTTGACTGCTAAGTAAGTGTTGGCCATATTGAATGATCTTGTGGGGCCAAGTGGCAAGCTATTAAGGAGCATTCCTCTCCTAGCAAGCTTGGCCTTGCCCATATGAAGCACCTTGTACATACTAGAGTTACTGCTTCCTTAGACAATCATACTAACGATGGATTCGGTGACTATTTAGGTGCTATGAAGATGTATTCATGAAGTTGGTCAGGTTTCCGTGTTGCGGGTATTTAGGTTGGGAGTAGATATTTCTAGAATCCCATTGTTGCTACCAACCTTTAAATCATCAAGAGTGATGAGCTGGTAGCAATCATGGACAATGCTCAAATATGATAGTGTCCGCATAGATTTTGGTGCCTGAACAACAGTACCTAAGCTGGAGATTTTGCATAGATCTAGAGGATTTTGCATAGATCTATACTAGTTCTTGAATGCATGTATCACTGGTACAACGACTAAAAATAAAGTTAATTCCTTACGTGAAAGGATTTTAGAGGTTTTTAGAGGGACAAAGGGAGTATAATGTGGGCCTTGGCATCATGCTTTGATACTATTCCTTGGTGTCTCAAGACCACCATTCTTTTAGTGTTATAAAAAAAAGGTACATTGTCTTTTATATTTCAATATTTTGAAGGTTTTTTCCTTAAAACTTGATTTTGACATTCAAAATGATTTTTTTTGCTTTTGAGTGAAAATAAAAAAATGAAGCTTTTGAAGTGTAATTTTTATTCCACTTGAAAATTTGAAAAAATCCTTAAAATAAGCATCTTAGTGATTGAAGTCTATAATTGAAGATCTATAGTTTTTAAATATGGAGTGACATAAAAAATTTCTTTAAATCGAAGTATTTTGCATTATAATGTACTTTTATAATGAAAATTTAAGATTTTTTAAAATACAATTTGTATCTGATATGAATTTTATTCATTTTTTCTTCAAAAATTCATGGTAATTTGAAACTGTCACAAAAAAAGGGTGAAAATTTTATGACAAATTAAGATATGTGATTTAATTTTTAAAAATAAAACCAAAAAAATTCACTCATAAATAGGGAAGAAGTGGAGGATTCAAACGTTACAAAGTGAAAGACTTTCAAGTTTGACTAAATGGTTATAGGCTCTGTTTTTTAGGGATTAACCCTTGAGCGCCTAGCGCAAGTTTACTAAAATCTAGACCCTTTGGAATTCATTCAAATCAAATTATCACCTAAACAAAGATTCACATAAGCTGACCGTATTGATTGGTAGTGGAGATAGGCTTGGAGCTCTCAGGAAAGGGAAATGTCCTTTGACCGTACAATTGAAAAGATTATAATGGTCAAACAAGGAAATCTTTCAAAATTAAAAGGCCACATTTTGGCTTGTGGGACTAAGTTAGCCCAGTTCAATTTCTAAACTCCCAAGGCATTTTTTCACATCAAAACCACTCAAAACTGTCAATTCTATTACAAAATGCAAAAACCTTAAAAATTATTTTTTCGCATGTTTAACTATAGGATCTTGCATTAGACTAGTTTAGAAATGTATAGAAAAAATTTCAAAAACTTTGATTATATGGATTGCAAGATATATGCATTTAAAATAAATAATTTCAATTATTTTGCACCTTGCTTGACTAAATTTTAAGGCTTTGAATTGTCTTTGCTTTAAATCAACAATTTTTGCACTACACATTTTGAATTTCAAATTTTTTAAATTGAAGAATTGAGTTGAAATTTTAGGAATTTCTTTAAAAAAAAAACACTTGATTTTCATTCTTGAATTTTTTTTTAAGCAAAGTAGACATGAGATTGAAGGAAAAATTAAACCATTAATAGCTCTAAGATGGAATTGAAAATAACCAATTCCAACAGTGAGATTGTTCTAGTAAGCTAATTAAATCTTGCTAAATTTTTTTTTAAATTGTGAAAATTGCATTTACAAAAGACTCTTGTAACCAAGTTAATTTTTTCAAGAAGATGCTAAGATTAACTTAAAAATAAGATTGTTCATAACTTTTTCATCACTAATCGAAATAGAATGAATCAAATCTTTACATATAGACAAAAATACTTTCTATGAAAAACAAAATTTTGAAAAATTTTGTTTTGACTTTTTGTGATTTTTTGTGTTGCTTTGTAGTCTTATTTTGCTTACCCCACAAACACCCTAGATCAATTGTATAGGAGTTTCAAATCTAGGAAATGGTTAAATTGTCTATTGTATTGTCACTAAAGTCACTTGTATCACAGAATAATATGGAATGTATATTACATTTATATAGCATCACTACAAGGAGAGTTGTGATATATATGACAAAAAATTAACAGAGGTCTGTCAAATACCTTGTCAATGAGGAGGCCTTGATTCGGACACATTAGGAGGAAAATCAGGCCTCCATAAGGCCCCGAGATCCGTCACTATCCAATTTTTTTTTTTTTTTTTTTCCCCTTTTCCTATGTGGCCGATGATCCTCCACCTAGGATTGCTAATATGTAAAGAGTTTTTAATTTTTTTGTACTCCATCTTCATCATTTTGCATGTCATAAAGATAGAGTACAAAAATTAAAAATTAAAAATTAAAAAAAAAAAAAAAAAAAATCCTGTTGACTGCTGCAGATTGCTGCTGACTGCTGCAGATTGCTGCTGACTGCTGCAGTTTGAAAATTTCAGCTAATTTGGGCAGATTTGGATTGATTTTAGTTTAACAAAGGGAAGGGGCCTTTTGGAGGCCTCATTTCTCTCCTAATGACTAGTTGAAAGAATTTTGTCGTTCTGGCAGTCATTTTAGCTCTCATTTCGGGCACCATTGACTTTCATGCATGGCTCTCCTGTCCCGTTGCAGCAGCAGTCGCTCATAGCAGTCCAATGAATATTGTACACATGTCCTTTAAACTGTGTAGGGATGAAAAATATAAAGCTTTTGCAGTTTTGGTTCATTGCAATCCACGAAATATAGTCCACATGTCCTGTACGCTGTGCTCAGATGAAACTTCTTAATTTATTGAATTCACATTGTCGAAAAGACATTATTAAATCTACGTGTATGATCGATTAAGTGTACAAGTGGTGCATTGGAATCTTGAAGCGTGGGCAAAAAGAAGGTACTGTGGAACAATTTGTCTTATTCAGAGTAGCCTACTGGTCTTACACACTACAGGAACGAATTCTCCCTCATGCACATGCACCCGTGAAATGCTCTTGAGAACCGAAATACATTAAGATGCACTGTATCTAGGACATCAACATACAATAACACTGTCTTTATTGATATACACTAGTTTAGGTAGCATTTGTTCACACCCCGGGTACACAACTCATGTATTATACACAGGGGTCATCGGCATTAAAACAGCTTAGAGGACGGCTTTTGTAAAAATTATATCAAATTAAAAAGACCAAAAAGTTGGGTGAAGACCAAATTAAAAGAGAATTAAATTTAGAAAATGTTGAATTGCACACATATGACAAAAAAACTCACAATGTATGTGAAGAATTGAAACACCTATGGATAGTTTTAAAAATTCTTTACAAAAAGTTCCTTCCAATTAAAATTAAATTTTTATTAAAAAGGCCAAAAAGTTGGGTAGCTTGTCCCATGATACATGTATTAAAAAAACTCATATAATTAGTTTTTTAATGCTATTATCGGCCCCAAAGAAATATCATTTCATATATATAATTATGTTTTTAGATTCCTTGTTAAAAGGGCTACAAGAATTTTCTACATTAAAACAAATTGTATCCCTTGAAATTGAACTAAAATGCATTATAAGTGATTATAATCAGGGTCATATAATATGGGAGTTGCGTACCCGGGGTTCACACATGTATAAACTAAATGCTTCAGATGACCGACATAAGCACTGAGCTCCTGTTCATTCTCCTACTGCCCTTCTTTTATTCCGTAATGTCCAGCCAGAGTGCTCTGAGTACAATGACACATGCGTACTCACTTACGGACGCCACATATACTGCGGACGAAAAATCGACAATTTGTACAAAACTCCGAAAAACCTTCCAACAGTGCCAAGAATCTCTATGCTCACGTTTCTTCAATTCAAATGCTTGCCCTGTAAAACAGACACAACTTTCACCAAACTCTTGCCTATGTCTCGAATACATCCACTTCCTTGGGCAACAACATGCCCTGATGTAACAGCCTTCAATTCTATTTTGCTTTCTTCCTCGGCCGTCCACGCTTCCAGGGTGGTTCATTTCCTTCGCACTGACTCTCGGTTTTTCTGACATCCTGCAAGACATTGCACTAAAACTAAGTCATGACCACACTTTCTCCAATGCATGGAACATTGGCAGGTCCGAATTCCGCACTCCTGCCTTGTACATGCAAAAGTTCTAATTACTAACACTGCGACTGCCCTTCGCACTTGACAACATACCTGGAATTTGTCACACTCCTTGGAACCCGATGCCTTTGCAACTTCGTTGTTGGGTGGTGGAAGACTACCGGTTTCCCTTGGTGCGTCAGTGCGGTTCAGAGGTACCGCAGCAGCTTGGCCTTCCAAAGCTTCTATTCTTTGTATCATTTTCATCATTAGAGGATGCTTCACAATTTCTTCCTCCGCCATTCCGAGCCTACCCCCTTTTGAGGGTTCGTGCACACTTCCTCCGCCAGCGTTTCCATCTATGCTGCCTTCATGAACTCCGAAGACTTCTCATCGATCCAAGTTCAAGTCTTCACTTCTGCTGCCAGTTGAATTTGCCATAACTCCACCGATCCTGGGCACTTGCTCATTCAAATGTGCACCCGAGTCGATGGCATGCAACATTTCAGCTCCTTTTTTTTTTTTTCTGATTGCGCCCGCTGTAGCCTTTGTCCCTAGCCATCTCGAACTGGATTTCTTCAGGATTTGGAGACCTTCGCAGTCTCCTCCTAAGTCGTTCTTGCACACCAACCTCCCCTGAAGGACCGGTTCTCCCAAAGTTGACCCTGCTAGCGTTTGCTCTACTGCAGCTTTGGGACTTCTTGATGTTTGCTGGACTTTGAAGTTGTCTTTTCAACGACAGCCAAGTTTGATCGGATAACTTGCTGGGTTTAGGTTCTCTGTTCCTAATTTTTCTCCACAGTGCCGCCCGCCTCAAGCTTACACCACGAGCTACAACCTCCTTCACATATTGAAACCGAACAGGCTTGCTATATTCCCAAGTATGTTGTATCCAGTTTGCTATTTGCTGCACTGCCCCTTCTAGTTGTTGGTTAATGTTGCCAATAGCTGGATCTAGATCTTTTGAGAGCAACATCAACTCCTTCCTCCAATCCCCTACTCCGATGCCATAAGGTTTTTTTGTGTACGCATCTACCAACAGGTAATTCCGGCGCAAACCTTCTCTCTGCCGAATACTGCCTTCTCTTTCTCGCTCAGCTTGTGCTTGCCTCCTCTCCCTTCTCTTCATTGATTCCTCTGTAATTGCCAATTCTTTGATTTCCATCGCACTTTCTCCATCTTCGAAGTCCCCTTCCAGCAAGTCTGCTCCACCATCTCCTTCCTCTTCACTGTCACCATTTATGTCTTCATCTACGCGGTCATCACAGAAATAGAATTCTTCCGTCTCCGTTTGCAATTGTCCATCTCCAATTTGTATTTCCTGTTCTCCATTGTCTTCACCATCACTCTCATGTCCCTGTACCATATCTCAATCTTCAAATACATTTACATGAACAAAGACAACCACTACACATATACATTTCTATATACATTGTCCTTGATTAATGTTCTGTCAAATTCAAGCTCAGAAAAAGGAAGACTCCAAACGAACACAGAAGCCATTCGCACTGCTTCAATTGAATCTACAGTGGCTGACGACGGCTGCATTGACTCACCTCTTCTTTGAAGATCACATGTGCAGGCGCCCCAGATGTAGTAGAACGACTAAACATGTCGACATTTTGGCCTCCCCGTGTGCATGGCATTTTTTCTGAATTCTGAGCTCCTGTAAGGTGAGAGGGAGCTTCTCGGGAACTTCCTTGCCTCACCGCCCTCTGCACTCCCTTTGTTGCTGAATAATTGAGGCCACTTGTGTGACAACTGTCTTCCGCTGTCGTTGTTTGCACTGACATTGGCGAACAAATTCTCTGAGGACTCTCTTCCGCCCTTGATATCGACTGCCGTCCACGTGATGGGGACCGGACGGTCCACTTGATGGTCCTCTCGTCGTCACGGGTCCTGCATTCCCAATCATTGTCGACACTGTGCCAGCACAATGCTTAAGCCGGCTACTTTCTTTCACTCATATGCACAACATTTTTGAACGAGACCTACCTCAGCTGTGAGTCATGGGAATATGAACATCACTACTCAAAATGCAATCATCGGATGCCACTCCTTCCATTCATGCTCCACACAATTCAAAAACTTTTCAGTCATTCCACAATGCATATCAAGTACTCTGTAAGGTTCTTACTTCCCATCCTCCTTGAGGACGCGTCTCCATCATCACTAGCTTTTGATGTCCGCAATGGTGGACGCCGAGTTTCTCCTCCTCTGGACAACACAGGAGCCTGAAAGCTCTGCATGCGTGTCGTCGCTTGCACTGGGAGTGCCAATGCGTTTGTAGCCAACAGCCTTGAAGTGGACGCATTAGACAACGTCCTCTTCTGTCCTTTGCTTCCCGACAAAGAGGCAGAAGCCAGTGGAGCTCCACTTCGTGACTTTGCTCCTACAGGGTCTTTCCACTTCACAAATCCTTCAGCTTGTCTCCTCCCATTCCTTTCAGTTGACATGGCCTGCTTCAATTTCAATAAGATTAGTACTGCATATACAGAAGACATGTTCACATGTACAGGGTGGCACATTTTATACTAAACATCATAGAGAAGTACAGAATCATGTACAATACAGCTTCCCACATTCCAATGCGTGTAAGAAAATTGGGAACTCCATTTAATTGTACAGGACTACATCTGTGCAGCCTTACCTCCCTTCTCGGGTTCAATGCCACAATCCCTCGCCTCTTCAGCATGGTGCAGACACGCCATACACAAATAAAAGGTCAGCTTCAGATTTCAAGAAGTACTTCACTTCATGATTATCATAGTCAGTATCATCAATTTTGAGCACACTCTAGAGAACGGACAACTCTATAATACACTTCTACAATCTATACCATAAGTCGCAGTTGTCAATTCACACAAGTTAATAAACAAGACCGTCCTCAACTCACTAGCACGGCCTACAAGAAATTGCATCGGCTATTCCTCATGTAACTCATAAATTCCTGACGATGTTTGCCTTCCGACAAATTCGAGATTTCCTTACGTACCATGATTACTTATGAGAAACTCTGTGATGAATCTGAAGCCGTTCCCGAGCTCACACTTACACCTCCTCTATACGTAAGATCAACCAAAGCCTGCCTAGAACAGTCACATTGTTTGCAGAAGGCACAATATCAGTCTCGGACTAATCCATAGCCAGCTAAATACATACATCAGTCAAATGTATAAAATACTATGACTCTGTTTTGCAGCAAAAATGACACCATAACTGTGCACAGTGGCAAGAGTCATAACTGGGCTTCACCGCGAGCTTTCGCAAGTTCTCCTGCACCATTGCTCTTGGTGTCAGGGACTCATAGCAATGACGAAAACTCCATTTGCACATGCACCTTACAAACTTACATGAACCGAGGTCGCCCACATCACATCTACATTGAACATAAATCATGACGTAGGACTTGCCCTCTGTTTCCAAACCGTTCCCGTCATGCGACATGCTCCATGTTCTATGTTTTCCCACAACCTTCACACGTCTATTGTGGGCGCTGGATTACCCACCCTTGGTAATAAAGCGAACACCGACCAGGTTCTATGCCTTTATCCACTTTTTTAATATATAGGGGTGTTGTGAGCGCGGTCCACTGTGCCTTCCAAGCAATGGATCTTTTTTGCTAACGTTTCCTAAGGGTCGTGGATGGCAGCAAATAATTAGTAATGCATGTAGTAATTCACAAGTTAATTGCAATGTTCAAAGTGATGGTGAAATTCTGACTCCCTAACTATCTATCCTATGTTGAGGGTAGACTGGGTAGTTGGCGTCATTTCTAACGTTCCTAACTACGTAAAAAGGGGAACCCTTATGTTCCTTCCATGGACCTCCAAGACTATCTTGGGTTTTTAAGACTCCACCTAGAAGTTCTACGTTTAAAAGCTATCCCTAACGTTCCAACTCTTACTCTAACTTCCGACTTCTGAATGTAACTCCAGATTCTACTTCTTTAACTTGGTCCTAAATATTAACCACCGACTTCGACTCTATATTTTGACTTTTGACTTTAGGTTTTTACTCCTAAATTAACTATAACTCTTAACTTCCACGTTTTAACCTTCTAGGGTAATTCTAAGTTTCACTTTTAACTCTATGTTTTTACTTTGACTCTCGGTTTTTACTCCTAACCTAACTCTAAAAATTAACCACTACCTTTCACTTTTAACTTCTAACTTCTATTTTTAGCTTTTCACTCTAACTTTTTACTTTCCAATTGACTCTGAGTTTTGACTTCTAATTTTAACTCTATTCCTAACTCAAAATCTACTCGTAATTTCTACCTCCTAAATTTAGTCTAAAGTTTTACTTTTTTGATTTCTACTTCCCACTCGGATTTTTTACTCCTAATTAACCCTAACTTCCTTTTCTAAACTACCTTAAGGTTTCACTGGAAATTTTTACCCCCTAAGTTAAACTTCCAAATTAATTCTACTTTTTAACTTCCCAAAGTTAACTCTAGATTTTGACCTTAGAAATTTAACTTTAAGAAATAAAAATGTAAATTGGCTCTAATTCTAACCGCTAATTAATCCCTAATTTTAATCCTAAATTTTCTTTCTAATCTAGACCCCTAAGTTCCGTCCATGGTTCTTTTTGGATGAATTTTACTCAAAATTCCTCCGTCCTACCCCCTACTGTTTAATTTAGCTTAACGCGGTCGATTTAAAGCCAAATCCTATGTGTAATATGTTTTCGGAAACCTCTATCCCTAATCTATAGACTTTTGAATCTAAACTTCTAATTTGCACTAATCACGGCTTGCTAATCACACTTTAAGGGCTGATTATGAAAATCAACGCTAATTAGGGAAAATACCAAGGGTTAATTCAAAAACTCACCTCTTCACTACCGGTGTCGGAAATAACTTTGTCCACGTCTATGTGTACATCCTCATGCCCCATGGCAATTCTTTGTTTTTGTTTTGAATTTAATTACCAAGCTCACCGCTTAAATTGAGCAAATATTACACCCTTGTGATCTAAACTCCTTCCTTCTCTTCCTCCTTTCTTTTCTTTCCCCTTCTTTCCTTCTACACTAGTACTATTCCACCTAAGTTTTTATGAATGTCTTACAACTATAGACTCAAACTCCAAGGACCTTAATGGGGTTCTTCCTTCTTACAACAAAAAAGTCTTACACTTGTCATTCCAATCCTCCTTCTAATGGCCACAAGGAGTTCTTTGAGATTTCTTCTATAGACCTACCTAATCCTAGGCTAGGCACTATTTATCGTCTCTCTCCTCCCTCCTACTATGTATTCTCTTTTCCTCCTAATCTCCCTCCATTCTTGTGGTTTATGTTTGGTGAGATGGAGAGAGAACGGAGACTTGTGTGCAGGTGTGGCGTTTTGAGGAGCTTTTCTTTATTTTTTGTTTCGTTTTCTTTTTGGGCTCTTTCTTATTTTGGCCGCTTCTCCCTTGCTCCCTTCTGGTTAACCTCTATCCCACTAGCCCAGCACTAAGTAGCTCTTTTAATCCAATGTGTTGGGTTGTCTTTTTTTTTAAAAGACCAAACAACCTGACTCCCCTTTGCTGGACCCCGATTCCCCTGCTGGACCCCGACTCCCCTACCCCGTGACTGCTGATACCCGCCCGTGACTGTCCAGTACCCGCCCTGTGACTGCCTAGTTTCCCGGCCCTTGAGCTGGCTGCTGGTCTGATGCTTTGGACTGGCTGGTCTGATGCTTTGGGCTGATTGGTCTGATGCTTTGGGCTCATTGGTCTAATGCTTGGGCTAGCTGGTCTGATGCTTCGGCCTGGCTAGTCTTTTTTCTCAATCCATACACACACGGGGTCCTTTATGGGAGCCCACTAACGCAAACTAAAATTGGATTTTTTGTGGAAAAGCCAAAGCTTCGCCGTCTGGGGGGTTAGGACCAACTTTTTGGTAACAAAACTAGAAGTGTACTTCACACGGGGAGGTGTTTAACTTGCTAAATTGGGCATGCCACCCCTATTCCATACTACACGCTACTCTCTTGGAAGCTAAACTTCAGATATTTCCAAGAAGGTCTTGGAAACTAGATTTTGGAATCTAAGGCTATGGAGGTTCAAAGCTTCGCCGTAAAATTGGGTTTAACACCAACTTTAGGACTTGTGACACTCCACGGGTTCAAAGCTCCGCCGTCTAAGACTATTTTAACACACACTGTAGGACTTGACGTGGTCACTAGTTCAAAGCTTCGCCGCCGTGGGGGGGTCCACACAACAAGGTGGATATTAGAAGAAGGTAGAAAAGACAACTTAACAAACACACGTGACAAAGCCAAAGCTTCGCCATCCCGAGGGGGGTCCATACAACAAGGGGATATTTAGAAGAAGGTAGAAAAGACAAACTTAAGAAACACACGTGACAAAGCTAAAGCTTCGCCATCCCGAGGGGGGAGTCTATACAACAAGGTAAAGATTAGAGGAAGGTGAGAACATGTAAGTGAGGAAAACAACACATTAGGACACGTAAAGACACACAACTTCACAAGCTAAAGGCTCCTCAAAGCGGCATTGCCAAGGTACGGTGGGGGGTGACTTTAGGATTAGGACAAGACACCAAAAAACTCCTAAACTCACAAGGACTCTTAACTCGTAACAAAGGTACAACAAACACACGAGAAGTACACAAGGCAAGATAGAATTACCCCCAAGGATCTTCAAAGCTTGAAATCTAGCAACAATAGAGCAAAAAGTCCTCCGAAAACACCGTAGAGGTTTTTGGCTTCAAACGCCAAAATATCCAAAGCAAATTGGACCCACGGACCCAAACAAAAGTGAGGGGGTATTCTAGAGAGAGAAATGGGGCCCTTAAATAGGTTTCCAAGGGCTCACCCCTCCCTCTAGAGTTCTAAGGTAACCTTATCAACGAGGATTTTCATCCTCATCCTCAAAGATTTTCATCCTAAATCCTAAAAATCTATCATCTATGCTAGACCAACATCCTAAATTTTGGAGATTAGCTCCAATCGCCAAACGGATTGCACCGTTGGATCCAGATTGCCGTCTTTAGTCCTAAATCCCCTTACCCCCCCGTACCGAGGCCAAAAATCCATCGTAGGCTAATTTAGTTTAAAAACCAAATCGTGGTAAAATCCTAGATCTTGGGGGTCTTCTATTTTGAGAAATGTGAATAGCCTTGGGTCTCCGGTAGGTGCGAGAGAGTCGGGAAGGACTTTTGGTTGACTTCGTTTTGCCATCGTATGGTCCCGGAATGCTGGTCAACGTGGCGGGGACCCCGCCACGTGGTTAATTCCCGAGGAATCTCGCCGGTTCGGGTACTTGCTGCTATTGGAATGTCGTGAAATTTCACGGAGCGCATTATTAATATAAAAAAAGCTAGTCTAATTTTTAGTGAGATTTTATTGTAATCTGGGTAATTTCCATGAAATTCCCGTTGGAGGTTAGGAGGGTTGACCACCCGGAAAAGGTTCTTCTGCAAGTCGGAAGATGCCGGGATTTTTCACATGACCTCTTAGGGAGTCGCATGAAAGACGTACAAGTGCGTTTCCGTACTTGGCATGATTGATCAATGGAAATCAAACTAGCCATCTCCTCAAATTAGCGACGGTGCGGGAATCTTCTGCAGCTGGAGGAATCTTGGCAAATCGATTTTGCTGTTGAATTCTTGGCATGGGATTTACCTTAGAACGCCATCCTTGGGCTGTAGATTCCTCCACCGGCCCAGTCTTGCGTGAGTGGCTCTTGCATGCTAACAATCGAGATTTTGAAAATTCGTCGATCTAATGGGGAATTCTAAATCTAACTCTAGGACTCGACCTAGTGGCCTCACTGTGGATCCCTCGGACCGACCTAGCCATGAATCGCCACATTCATGGTGGAATTTAGCCCTTTTGGGGCTGGGTGATTCAAATCCTCCAAATCTAGCCAATTTGTTATTCTTATACTATTTTTAGGCCAAGATTGGGGGGATTCTGAGTAAAAATATAATCTAGACCAAATACTATAATGGGTATGACACAACCCTATTTTGATTCTACACTCTTTTTATGACTTTTTGTATACTTTTATCAACTTTAAATTGCAAATTTCCAAAAAAATAATTCTACGAGTTCCAAGTGACAAATTCGGAGCTTACATCTATGGACACTGCTTTCATTGTCACTTAAAAAAATTAACACACATGCTTTATGGTCTCCATGAAGTAGCGTTTGCTTCCAGTACGTCCATCCCGGTCTAACCATGGCATATCCCTATTGCTTACTTTGCACTGAGAACCTCACACTGCAAGTGCTGCCTCATATATACAACATAATTTGCCAAGTTCCAAGATCGTCAAAGTCATTACAGACGGAAGTTCCTCAACAATTTCAAAAAAAAAAAAAAAAAAGAGACGGTGATTTCTACACAGGATTGACAAGTCAATACCTTAATTGATGGTGGCTTTGGTGATAGACCCGTCGACGTGGTCCCCTATGCACTCCTTCTTCAGGTCGTCGTCCGATTCCGCTGAACACTGCCTCAGTCCTCCCCCTCCAAGAAGGTCCTCTGGCACTTGTTCCCACTTCAAGCAAAACTAGTACTCGCCAAAACAGTAGTGCATTAGACGACTTCAAACTCCCGTTTCTACTGCTCCTCCGACAATAAATTACCTAATGTCGCAGTCTGGCTTCAAATCTCTTGTGACAATCGCTGCTCTTGCTTCTACAATGATCTCTGCGTCCCCTGCTGCGTACGTTTGCGACAATGTTTGAGAAAATAAGGAACTCATTTAGACGGCGCTGGAACACGCACATCTAAGAAGCCCCGTCACAAGCACAAGGTAGCGCCTATGCAATGAACTGCCGAGAAGGCACGCTTCCCAAGGACATGGTTACGGGTGCATGGCCGCCATGATTTTCGCGTCTACACCATACCTACATTAATGGGAGCTTCCAAATTTTGTCAACACATGGTACTGTGGTTGCTGCCACGACTATCGTTCTCTTTAACTCCCGTCCCCCATTTTCGGTTCCCTACTCTACGAGATGCAAGATCCAAGAAACGCAGTCTAAAAATGGGATGCTCAATGTGAACGTCAAAGCGGCAACGTCCACCTGACGAACATTTGTCTCCACCCAAATGTCCACCGCCGCTGCATGGACATCTCGCACCGTAAGAAAGTCGCATGGAATTGCTCAACAACAGTTCCGATAGGAAAGAAATTTACAGCTTCTATTTGGTGCCCTCCATTGCTCTCAATTTTGTTCCACTTTGAATTGTAGCTTTCTTTCCCTGGAGTTTGTAGTCGAGAACTCGATTTTGTAATCCTAAATTCTGCAATGCAGGGTGGCGGCCGTGTCCACTTCCTTACGTGTTGCACACTCAAGATATAGAATTGGCCGTCAAGTTCTACCTCGTATACAGGTAACTACGGTGGCCATTGTATTCCGCACTTTCTGAGACCAGTAGCATTGACAATGAGATCGCTGGATGAAATTGTCGGGTGTCAGAACGGTTGAATGAGTAGCTTCAGTGTATCGATAAGCAAGAAGGTCATCCTCTACATCTCTCCGACTGATCAGCCACGCGAGAAAGACTTCCGACGTTCGTATAAGGAAACCCTAGCTAGTCCCATGTCCTTAATTATGCGCATTCATTAGCAACTAGTGTCTGAATAGACTATTTGTTGCTAAGCATTTAATGTGCAATCATAAAATTCAGGTTCTACTAGTTGCTTCGATAACAGATTTGATTTCCCAAATTGCTACTTAATTTTTAGGACGATTACACTGACAAGCCTATAGTTCAAGAAAGCATTGTACCACTTCCTACTCAAATATTTTCCTTTAGGTCTAAGCCTCTCACCTCCTACAACTGCATTGCGGAGGCCGTCTTTTCCACTTCCACGTACATACTCTGTTCCTTCAAAGGTCGGAAGAATGTATGCCAAATCAAACTTCCCTAGCCTGAACAAGCATCCCTGGCAACTTATACAATGGCTTCTTTGCTTGAGCTGAAGTGTCTTTGTTCTTTTGGGCGAAAACCCTGACTCTCAGTGGCTTTGTTTCTCGTGGCAGGTCAGCGCTACAAGATCTCCATTCCCGGCAACGACCACACGATCAACTGATGCACCTTCCACGCGATATGCAATGCAATTGAACGCCTTCTCAACTTGGGCATTCTCCGAGAGGCACGAAGCCCGAAGTTATTGTCATCAAATAGAACAGAGTTTTAGTTTTGCGCTCAGGGAATTCAACTCTATCGAACGTCGCTACATGTAGGCTGAATCACAGGTAAAACATGCCATGGATTGGACTTCTGCTTGCCCTACAATGTAGTGGAATTTACATTTCAGTTAGACTACTTTGGCAACTCTGTTTACCTGCTCTGTGAAATCCCTTCATTCCGTGTATCGAATTAGGAATTGTGTGTGCTTTCAGTGATCACTGTCTGCACGGAAACCACAATCTTGTATACAGTGACCCACTTCATATCATGTGAGTTTTTTATTTTTGATACTCATGTTTATGGCCCCCTCATGGTCTGGTTTCAGATTCTATTTTGTAAATTAGGAGGACCTCATTGGATAATACCATTGAGACAGACAAGGCTGTCAAAGAAGCGTCGGATATAACAGTGGCAAGCAATAGAAGCAGCTGCCTTTTACATACAAAAAGGAAGACCAACTGAAGCCGCCGTCATTTCAGTTACTACGTTCATTTCCGCGAGGGAGACAAATACAGTTCTCTGACCGATGAGAGCCTAATCCTTAGTCCGCAATTGCAGACGTCCTTAAAGCACACCCGTGAAATTACACATGCACATACAGAAGCCGAGAGACGGTGTGTGTTGGTTGCTTCAACTGACATGGTCATATGGAAGTTTTGAGGGAAGTTTAAGAAAGAATTTGGTATGTATCGTGATTGAAGGGTTGACAAATTTTAATGAATGGATACGAAAATAAGCAAAGCTTATACCGTCTTCTCTGAGCGCGAGGGACTGCAAACCACAGTAGGAAAGCCATGCATGTCACTGTCATAGTTTAGAACTAGTAGCTTGTATACTGTTTAGGAGTACTAATATGCAGACATCACAGTAGTTTGCCTACTGTTTAGGAGTATTAATTTGCAATAATTGGAGTGGTTGTTCTGATGTGAGTACACTTGTTCATTGCAAATTCAAAAGAAAAGTTCACTAACGAACGAAGCCGTCATGGCTGGCTCTATCTATTTCCAATGCAGGTTTACT
Organism: Pseudisothecium myosuroides; assembly: GCA_951799445.1. NCBI lineage: Eukaryota > Viridiplantae > Streptophyta > Bryopsida > Hypnales > Lembophyllaceae > Pseudisothecium > Pseudisothecium myosuroides. Next base: position 7,622,291 of record OX637291.1, on the reverse strand, counting down.
TAACTATGAGATTCCAAGGACTCGGAGAAGCTTACCACATTGAGCGAGTAGTGGCAGCTTGTGAGGGCATTCGCAAATATCCATGTGGTTGCCAAAGATGCCATGGGTTTAAGAATCAGGCTCTTCAAGTTGTGGAGAGTCATCATCACAAGTATGGACGTGATCCAACCTTGAATGAGTCTCTCCTGGTAAGAAACACGACAAGTCTATTGTCTGTTTGAGATGTCAAAGTGCTTCTTTGTAGGAATAGTTTTGTCTTGGATGATGTGTAGCGGCATTGGGTTCATTCTGGTGCCGAGCAAAGCCAGTGTGAATGTTGAATGCTTCCTTAGTGAATAGAGCAAATGCTGGTTTGTTTCACAATTATTTTTTAGCAGTAGCAAGTCTTCCAAAACCGTGGAGACCTCTGCGTGTGCTGTTTTATACGGATATTTGAACTAAATTGAACCCTTATTTGGTTTTGCAGCGAAATGGCGGAGATGTTCAAGAGGCACCATTGCGTGGTCCTCCAGGGCAACAGCAAGTCGAGGAAGAGGAGAACTTCTTTGATGCTGAGGCTTATGTGGACGTTGAAGAGCCCCCCGTGAACGCGGAGGTGAATTTCGAGGACATGGCACAGAATTACTTCGCCCGTGTCAATGAAATTCACGACCAATTTTTTGAGGAAGAGGACGGTGCTGTCAACTTCTCTGACCTTTCATCAGAGGAGGATGAGCCTGACCAAACAGATCTTTTGGAGGACTTACTACGGGAAGCTGTGGAGCCTCTTTTTCCTGGGTCACGATGTACCAGGTTGCAATTCAGCATTATTTTCATGTTGTTGTGCACATTGTTTTCGGTAAGTCATCACTGCTTGGATGAGATTTTAACTTTTCTCAAGCATGATGTATTGCCTGCAAACAATAGTTGTCCCAAAAATTCGTATGAAATGAAGACCTTATTGATGAAACTAGGTCTCTCTCACGAGAGCATCCATTGCTGTGATTGTGGCAAAACATTGTATTGGAAGGAGAACTCGGAATTGGACAGGTGCCCAAAATGCGGGAAGTCCCGGTACATTCCAAGTTCCACCTTAGTGCCAGTGCAAGTGCTAAGGTATTTTTCAATAATAAGAAGACTGCGTAGGATGTTTCGATGCCCTGAACTATCGAAGCTTTTGCGTTGGCACTCCGAAAATCACTCCACTGATGGCAAAATGAGATCTGTTGTGGACAGCAAGCAGTGGCAATTCATAGATGAAAATTTTCCAGACTTCAACAGGGAGGCAAGGAACATTCGAATGGGTTTGGCTCTCAATGGAGTGAATCCAAATAGTTTACAGTCGTCCAAACATTTGGTGTGGCCTATTATGATGGTTCTTTACAACCTACCACCTTATCTTGTAACCAAGCATTTTTTCATTTGCTTGACAATGATTATTCCTGGGCCCAAGTCTCCAACGGAAGACACAATAGACGTTTTTTTGCAGCCATTGGTGCATGACCTGAAGAAGCTATGGGTGGGTGTTTCAGCAATTGACATGTCTGAATTAGCAAGACCAAGAAGACATTTTTGAATGCGAGGCATGCTCATGTGGACAGTGAATGACTTCCCAGCGTACACTTTAATTTCAGGACAAGTTGGAAAAGGTTATGCCAGCTGCCCAGTTTGCGGGGATGGCACAGGTGCTCAACATTCTAAGGAATTGAAAAAAACCGTATACGGGGGGAATAGGAGATGGTTAAGGCGAAACCATAGGTGGAGGTCGGCAAAAGCTGCATTCAACGGGCAGCCAAATCATGATCCTCCACCACCTAGGCAGTCTGGTTTGACAATTGTAAGACATGGAGCATGGAGGGAATCATTTCTTCAGTGCGGAGGGCGCCGGAATTCAGAACATGACCCTGTGAAGTGTACGGGTGTGAAGAAGATTAGTGTTCTTTTCAATTACCATATTGGGAGGTATGTCAAGAAGCTTTATTACTAAAGAAATGTGAGTGGGCATGCTATGCAATACGTGATTCATATTTTTTTTTGGTTATTTTTTATGTTGAACATAGGAAGGGAGAGATGTTGAGCAGTGGACAAGTAATGACAAGTACCCAGTCTTCCCTTCTCATATTGCGGCATTCAGATCTTCTTGTGTTTATCGTAATTTATATGTAGGACTGAGCATGGCAACCCCTTCTGTTTAGCCTCTGACATTGTAGCTTCTAGATTTGTTCGTGTTTTTCCTGTGACTACTGTTCTCATCTTCTGTGCAATTACTTGTATGATGAAGAGAGGTGATGGCAGAGGCCCATTTTTTTCTTCCAGTCCCATCTCAGCTCACTATCATGCTAGTTCCTCTCTCCTTCTCTGCTTTCTAATAAGGTAGTAAGTAGTATAATTCCTCATTGGCAGTGACGACGGGAGTCTACATCTGTCTCTGTCTCCCATTAGAGCTTTCAAATGTTGTAGTCTGTGACATCAATGATTGAGAACATGTAGAACGGAAGCTGAATTGTTTTTTCGTCACCCATGTGATGTCATTATTTTCATATGCTAGTCTGTAGCTTCAGTGATCGGCAGTAGTGAGGACGGATGTCACTTTTTATTCCCTTTCGTACTTTTGGTCTTTCATGTTCTTTTTATTAGGGTAGGTGATGTGGATTACAGAGGAGGGGAGCCCTTTTGTAGTCCTTGTCTTGGAATATAGTATTCAGATCTTCGGCACTGACGTTTCAGTGAGTGACAGCAGTTGGCACTGATTGTTTTTTTCTTTTAGTTTCCATTGTGTTGTTATCCAATGCTTGTCAAAAGTTATAGTGAGAGGCATCCGTGACGACTTGCAAACTCTTTGGAGACCCTATGCCATTTCTGGTATCTCATGTGCTTGTAAGTAGTGTAGGTGATGTTCGGCGGTGATGATGAAGAGTACGTCTTTCTTGTTCGTTTTCTGTTAGAACTTCCAGAGTTTATTGTCTGAGGAGTTTGTGATATTAAGCAACAAACGCGTCTGACCAATATGTGTTGCTTTCTCTTGTATAAGGTACGACGACAATTTTTTTTTGTTCAGTTTAGACGGTAAGCATCATTGAGGACATCACACGTTTCAGTTCTCTTCATCCATTTGTGGTTCCAAACAGTTCTCTTGCGGGTTTTGGTGATAGTTCATACTGAGAATAGGGGTTGTCTGTTTGGTGTTTAAGATTTGCATTGTTTACAGTTGCTGAAGGAGAGTGGGTCATGTTATTGTGCCAACTGGGGAGGTCCAGTTCTAGGTGGTGTAATAAAGAGGACTTCGTAAATGAAATCAAGTGGGTTGTATGCATGTCGTGATGGAGGAGTTCAGTATTTCTGGACTGAGAATGACTTCTTTGTGTGCAGAAATTGCCGGTAAGGCACCTCCTGGACCCCATGCACTGTGAGAGAAATGTGAGTGAAAATCTACTACGAACTCTTTTTGGAGAAACTGATGATGTTAAATCAAGGGAAGACCTGCGTGCATGCGGCATACGGAGTCATCTTCATTTGCAACCACGCGGAGATGGAGGGACGTACCTCATGCCAGACATGCCATATGTCCTGAAAAGAGAGGAGAGGGAGGAGTTTTTGGCAACACTAAGGGACTTGAAATTTCCTATGAACTATGTGGGTGCACTAAAGCGTAAAATTCAAGAGGGGAAGTTGTTAGGGTTGAAATTGCATGATTTCCATGTACTCCTTGAACAAGTACTTCCTCTCTGCTTGAAGAATATTGGCTCTCCAAATGTTGTAGGAGCCATAATGCGCATAAGCAAATTGTTTAGGAGAATTTGTTCGAAGGTGGTGGATTCCCAAGGGAAACAGCAGATGCTTGAAGATGTAGTGGAAACCATACGTTCATTAGAAAAAGAGTTCCCTCCCTCCATTTTTGTTGTCATGATGCATTTACCTATATATTTGGTCAAGGAGCTTTTTATATGCTGTCCGGTCCATTCACGGTGGATGTATCCATTTGAAAGATACATGAAAGGATTAAAAGCTTTTGTTAAAAACAAAGCAAAGTATGGCATACGGATATCTTAGGGAGGAGTCCATAGGCTTCCTCAATGAGTATGTGGCCGAGTATACTCCGACTACGAAGAGGGCTTGGGACAAAAATGAGGAACCTGCATTGTACGACGAAATTTTGGAAGGTGCAAAGCGTGATCGGCCTATGTTTGATGAGTTCCAGAAACTAATCCATGGCTTTGTGTTGGATAATACAGAGCATATGGAGGTGTACAGGAGGTAAGTGTGGCAGTGCCTCCACTACAAGAGAAAGGGGTGTTTTAAGTAGTGTCCTAGACATCACGTCTTTTAAGTAACGTCTTTTAAGTAAGTTTTTAAATAAAATTTTACTAAAAAGACAATCTTTTTAATAAAATTTTACTTAAAAACTTATTTAAAAGACGTTACTTAAAAGACGTGATGTCTAGGACACTACTTAAAACACCCCTTTCTCTTGTAGTGCTCTTTAATTATTTTTCATGAATAGACGTATAGGGGATGCTAGTGCACTCTGAAAGAAGCACAGTGTTATGTGGGGAGGGCTTGTTGGTGGTGGTTTGGGTGACTGTAGGCTTGCACGTGGATTTCCATTACGGGAAGGGAAATGTTATTAGGTGCTGTGTAGTTGGAAGGGTTTTTGGAATTGTTAGGTCGAATCTGTCCACTTATTGTGACATACAGCCACTGATGCCCTTTTTTTTGGGGGGGGGGGGTTGGAGGGTGCATCTTGTGGCAGGTCTTATGAAGAAGCTGTGGGACAGTGGAACATGGAGAGAGATGAGTATTGTTGTCAACAACGCCTACGTGGACAGAGGGTGAGATTTGTGTACCCTAAAAATCTACGGACCTTGCCAGTTTTCTCAACGTGGGTGTTGGAGGAGGTCAGACGTCAAGAGCGATCTGGTATGAACGTGGATGCAGACGTTGTGGATACAGCAAGGGGTCCCGTAGAAGTGGCAACTTTGTACAAATCCATGTACACTTACGGAAACCATTTCAGAGTGATCAGTTTGGAGCAGTCACTACAAACAGCAGACAGTGGTGTGGCAGCCACGTTCAATCAAGTTTGCAGGAATGGTATTCGCGATGTTCGTCAAGTGCAGTCGGATGTGGAGTATGTCGGGCACATAGAAGAGATCTTGGAATTGAACTATAGACGTCATTGTGTGGTGGTTTTAGTTTGTGATTTTGTGAAGGCAAATTATGTCGGGGACAATGCAACCATTGTGAAAGATAAATGGGGCTTCACATTAGCAAATTATGAAAGAAGGTCGGGCATCATTTGTCCAGATAGTTTTGCTTTTCCTATACATTGTCGGCAAGTCTTTTATTCCAACGCAAGAGAAGCACCCGGCTGGAAAGTGGTTTTGAGGAAGGAGGTAAGAGCGAAGCGAGTACTTCCACAGGATGAAGAGGACACGGGCGCAGACATGTTTCGCATGGGTCAAGATGACGACTTCGATGGACTGCACCCTGAGAGGGAAGTTGGAGAGGGTCCAGTCGATGTAGTGGGCATAGGTCAGAATGTGGTGCTGAAAGAAGTTATCTGCCCAGGAAGGCAGAGAAGAGGTCGTCGAAGTGGAGGATGAGGAAGTCAGTCTACCGACACAGTGCGAAATGGTGGAGGCGTTCGACTTTCTCGACGTCGTGGCCCCAGTGCCCCACAGGACAAAGACGAAGACGAGGTCCATCATCTACTGCCCCTATTGACCGACAGGAAGAAGCGGAGGAGAGAGTGGAGACAGACAACTCTGAAACAGACGATGAGATTCATGAGGAGATGTTATATAGAAACAATCTAGGGCCAAATCTTGGGTCTCGTAGGCGATTGAGGGAAGGTGATGATAGTGACAAACGACAAAGAAACCAAATTCAGAGTGAAATACCTAGGCACAGTTCCAATGACAAAGAGAATCGACAGTCTGATGGTGCTAGTACAAGCAATTCAGGAAGTTTGTCTCTATCGTCCAATTCATCGTAAGACGGCAATGGTCAGGTATAACTATCACGGAATGAAATTGATATATATGAAGTGCGGTCATCATTGTTCAGATTGAAGTGTATGGAATCGGAACTACAGCTTGGCTCACTGAATTGGTGCTTAGTTCCACTTTTAAGAGTTCGTGGCACTGAAGCACTTGCTCTTTAGGGAAATTGAATAGCATAAACGGAAGTTTTGCTTCGTATTTGCTCTGTAACGTATCATTGTGGTGCGTGGGATTGGCGTTTTGGCGACCCGGTTAAATGAGCAACAGTGTATTATCCAAAATGCAATCTTAGAGTGCAATCGTGAAAATCTGTGCAGAGGACTCTGTATTCAGTGGTAATTTGGAGGCAGCCTTTTTTCATCTTAAACAGTGCCAGTGGGAGTTTGAATATTTCTCAATGATGAAAGATGTAGTGGAACCTGATAAAATGTGGTATTATTGCTGTTTGTATGACGATGAATGTAGGGTCAGTGACAACATAGACCGAATGTCATAGTCCGCATCTCAATGTGCAAGAACTTCAAAAATAGATTCAATGACATGGAGAACTTGAAGGAGAACTCGAGAGTTGTCTGCTGCACAAAGAAATGGAAGAGACAATGCAGAGGCAGATGAGAGGGGGGACAAGGTAGCTCGTGAACTTCATGAGGGCGTCTGTGATGCTGGGCAGGGAATCGTGAGCCTGTAGGAAATGCATGTGAGTTCACACTATAAGAAACCCGCGTTTTAGGTGACGTTAGCTTAATTTTAGGAGACGGATTTTAGTGGACGTCCGAGAAAACAACTTATGTTTTTATGTCAATAATAACGTCCAATGTAACATCTAGATGTTACATTGGACGTTATTATTGACATAAAAACATAAGTTGTTTTCTCGGACGTCCACTAAAATCCGTCTCCTAAAATTAAGCTAACGTCACCTAAAACACGGGTTTCTTATATTGTCAGAATCTAGGAAGTAGTAAGTGATTGAGTGCCATACATAGCAATGTTTGTCGTAATTGGCATTTGTAGGTAGAAAGCTACAAGTATCTGCCATGAAGTATGTCATCATATTCTGTAGATAAAGTAGGCATGAATTGTAGGCATGCTAAGGTACATGCCGCACTTTGAATGAATTACTAAGCAAGTAAGCGTGTTTGTTGTGAAGATTTTATTTATTTATTTCTGCAAAGAGTTCACGCGCTCATGGCTGTTGCAGTCGTGTGACGACAAAAAGGGAGGATTTTATTGGAAATCGGAAGCAGGCCTTGCTTTTTATGCAAATTAGAACAAAAGAGAGGTGCTGCACATGCCGACTTTAGTTATTGTTTTGCATTATGAAGTTCTTCTTTAAAAATTTGTGACGTTTGAGTTGTGCCAACAATGTCCAAGCCTTTGAAAGAGAAAGCACTCTCTGAAATGCTGCATTTGCTCTCTCTCCAGAAGCAGATGTCGTCCACATGTATAGAAGTTCAGCTGAAAAGTGGTTGGTCAGTCGACCATATAAAAGAAAGAAGTACGAACAGCTTTGGAGTCCATGCCATTTAACGAACAGAAAAGATATCTGCTGAGCGCTGAATGAAAAAAATATTGAAGGCCACTGTCATCGGGAAGGTCATGAGGGTAGCCTTGCGTCCTAAATTTTTTTTCCTAAAATTGACAAAAAGTTGATAGCATGTTCTAAAACCATCCACGACGGCAAGACGAAGGCCCTCCAAAAGCTCCCTCATTGATTCAGATAGGCGGTTCTCATTTCTCCGTCAAAGAGGACGACATTTCCTTGTAGTGCATACAATTTCACAAACCATAAACATAATTCATTTCCACTCTTATCACTACTAGAAAATCCATGATCAAAACAACAAAAATTTGGCTGAAATCTGTTGTTCATTTCAGTTGTTTTGGTCCCATTATCTCGGTCAAAATCAAATTGAAATTTGTTGTTCAATTTTGTTGATTTGGACAATGAAAATTTAAATTTAAAAAGAATAAATGCCGTATAGACCAATGCCATATGGCAGCTTGCCACATTGACAAATGGAAAGATGCCACATGGTAGTAGCACCGCATAAATTGCTCTACCAATAAATGCAACACCATGTAGGCAACTGCCCCCTCCATGTAGGGGGCTGCCACATGGACAGCCTTTGTTCCCGGGCAGAGCGCCACATAGGCAAACAAACCTTTGGTGAGGTTTGAACCTTGGACCTCAAGGTTGGAGTTCCAAGGTTCTAACCATTGCACCGAAGGTACAACTAACTGTACACTATGTAGATTTTAATTTCATTTATTCTTTCCCGAGTGCATGCTTTGGTGTCTTGTAAAATTGAGTAGATTTTAAAGTCCATTTTCTCCTTCATAATTTGTTCGTTTTTCATAAAAAATTGTTGAAAAAGTTTTGTATTCAAGTGCAATTTTTGTTATAAAATTTTCATTTTTTTCTAAGATATTCAGAATTATTGGCAAGCATTTTAGTAGAAGGTGCTTTGGCTGAAAATCACATTTCTTTTGTAGTTCAAAACTTAAAGTTTGAATAGCTCTAAATTTAGTTAGTTTAGTAGTTCTAAACCTAATTAGAGGTTAAATAGTTAAAATTTTAAATTCAAATTTTAAATAGTTAAAATTTCAATAGTTTAATTTGAGTAGCTCAATATGAATTTGGAAGTATTCAAATTTATTTGAATAGTAAAAACTTTTGAACTTGAATAGTTAAAAACTTGGAAGTCAAATGTTGAAGAAATTGGATCAAAATAGTTTGGAGTTTTGAATCAATATTCTATAGTTAAAAATTTGTACTATTTTGCACTTAAAACTATTTTGATTCAAAAAATAGAATTCTAATCAAATTCAGAATTAAAATGAGAATATTTCAAAAGTACTCTTAGAGAAGTCATACTATAAAATAAAGCTACCAAAAAAGTTCTAAAATTTAATTTCTAGACTTGTTGTATTACATTTCAAAATATAAATATAAATTTTAATCGAAATAAAAGTTTTAGTTCTAATTAAATTATAATTTATAGAAAATTCAATTAAAATTGGATTAGAATTCTAATAAAATAAGAACTCCATCAAATATATTTATTTGAATCAAAATCGAATTAGATTTTGGAACTAATTAGAATTTTAATCAAATTCAAAATCTAATTCAAATTTGATTAAAATTCAACCTCTATATTCAAATTTTTAAAGAAAATTCTAAAAGATAACAAAAGATGTTAAAATTCCAAAAAGATTCAAAAGATCTTCAAAAGATTCAAAAGATTCCAAAAGATTCCAAAAGAAGTGGCTAAAAAAAATTCACAATGTACAATAGCCAAATCAACAAAATGAAATGACATCTGTACAGAAACCTGGTAAAATTTGCAATTCGTGTCCATTGCTACCCAAACCAACACACAGTTGTTGATTTTTTGTTAGATCAGTCACTACTTTATAGTAGTATATTTCCAAGGATAATAATCTTGAAGTCAAGAGTTTCAACAGTGCAAAAATGAGAGCGGCAGCAATGCATGGCAAATGAAGCAAAAAATTAAAGCCCTAAAGTTTGGGAATGCTATCATTGTTATGTCCTTGTTGTTGCGATCAATTTTATTTTGTGCCTTCATTTATTAAAAAAAAATTCATGCTCAAAACTGTTAGTGTTTTTAGAGGATAGCACATAATAGGGGATCGCATAGGTCAGGGGATCGCATAGTGACCTGAGTTTTAACACATCATAATGTAAGACTTTGGTGAACGATTATCAGACGGTTTGCCCTGCCCTTTCTAGTGCAGGAATGCAAAGATATCAAGGTGGAGGTAGCAATGCCCTTGGTTCTTCATCTCCAACTGTGGAGTCCGGAAGCAATTGATTGGCTAATTAAGTCATGAATGAAATAGTTTTGATTCTTTTTTTCTTTTGAAATGAGCCAATATGCATTCATAGTAAGCTAATTAAATCATATTGCCAATCTATTACAATGCTATATATAGACGCATGAGCTAGTGCAATTTCAATACTACCTAGTAGGCGCTCACTTTATTGACAAATTGTCTGGGATAAACCATAGATTGTCATGTAAATACACTTTCAGACCTAATCAAAATGCAAAGGTAGATAATATAATATATGTATATATTTGTACTCAGGTTCCTTAATTACTAGTGATATACATTGTCATTGACAAATTGTTTCAGTCACTACTTACTAGCCTCATCATAAAGTGGGATGTGAACTCAAATCCATCTCACTCTTACATATGACAAATTGTCCTTTCAAATGTAGGGCTTAATGTATGGTGCAATTTTTTTGAATCACTCATATCCAGCTACAAGGGAGGAACAACAATTTATTAATATTCCAAATCTCCAAACGCAAGCGCCATTAACCTTACAAGTTACAACCCAATTAGTTAGACAATTGGTCAGGGATCAAATTATTTAATATTAGTAGAGAGGGAATCAAGTAGTCATTTGGATTATCTCCAATTTTCATGACAAAATTGCCTCTCTCTCATATCACTGGGTAACCCAGTCTTGCACTAAAAGAATGACTTACTTTAGACTTAGAAATTTTAAAATATTTTTTTGGGTTATCCAGCCACACTAAAGGAACACCCTACAACAAATTATCAACTCATGGATACACCTACATTCGGGCTGTCAAATACTCTCTATTTAATTTTGCAAAAATATAAGGCACTTAGTCTAATTGTCTTACTTCCATGTTTCCATTACAAAATTCACTCTTAATTTCACCATTCAATTGGAATTCTAATACAACAATTTGTTGGGTGCAACAGTTTAATATTATAATTGCACAATTAAATATTAGACATTCTAACCACCTCATCAAATTCTCCCTTTGTTTTTAACTTTCAAAATTAGCAAGTTTACTTTATCCAACCTTAAGTTGTGTCCTACTTTTATAGCATAAATGCTTGTCTCTTTAAACATCAGAATGACAAGTTATTTTAGATTACAATCATTTCAACAATTTTTCCAATTACGTAAACCAAGTGCAAAGGTTGGCCCCCGCTGGCACCTCGGCTTGATTCAAAATAGGACCGCATTGTCTTCTTGGCTGCCTCCGCCTTCCGCATTTCGATGACTTTCCCTTTTCTCTTCATCTCCTTGCGAACGAGAGCCAACGCCTCTGTTGCTGCTTGCTCTGCTTTCTTTGTCGCCGTGCGAGCAAGTGAAGTAGCCCGCACCGCCTTCCCAAGAACGTCTCCTCCAGAGTCCTCATCCACAAAACCCATCCCACCAAATTGTTAGCAAACGATCAAGGTTACGTAAGCAGCAGACGAGGAACAAGAGAATTGCAAAGTGACAATCACAAGGACAGGGGGCGTGAAATTGTTTTTTGCAAAAAAAGAGCCTTTGCCTTAAATCCAAGGCAGCCTTAAGTGCAACGATGGTAGTGTTGCAGCCATGAAAGTGGAATGCTCCCCAAACCCTAAACATTGCAGAAGATCAATCAAAGCATCGCAAAAACAAAAATCATGAGAGTAGGAAGGAAGATCTTCATGAGCCAACTGCTGAGACACTCCACTCACAAAAATAATTGGGGAACTTCACCCACCACTCTCACCAGTACCTGGCAATATTCATAGAACTTAAGAAGAAGGACATGGCGATATAATTGAATCCGCAGCTGCTGCGACTGGCGAAGAAGATCCGTGTGAGGAGTACAAAATGGCGACATCAAATTAACTCATGCAATTTAAGAGAGACAAAGTGGGGAAGTGGGGCGATGACACCGCGGCCATTGAAGCCCCACCCCAATCCCGCTGGCGACACAGCCATGTAGGGACGAGGGGATGGGCGCCGCCCTGGCTCCAACCTATTCCCTCCAAGCGCCGCCCTAGCGAAAAAGGTTCTTTTTAAAAAAAATTCTATTGTCATTTTGCCATCTAAAAAAATATGGTGCAAACTGGCACTACAATGCCAATAATAAAAGGGCTGCTTCAGAGAGGCTACCTTTTCCTCTCTGGAGTCCTCATCCACGACTTTCATCCCTACATATTTAATGTAAGCTTCGGTACCGGGATAGTGACTGTCCATTATGATATGTTCCATTTTCTTTTCTTAATTGTAGGACTTGACATACAAATCAACCAATATTTGTAGTGAAAGGTGTTGGCCAAAAATCCAATGAGCAATACCCTAATGCAATATTATTTAATCTCTGCAATCAATAACTTACTTTGGATTTTGAAGAAGAAAGACAACTCTATATATACACATGGGGTGGTAGGAGGTAGAGCAACCCATGTGGGATAAATAAATTAGAATTTGTAGGTTCTCATGCACTCATAGTTAAGTCAAAAACAAAGAATTGTATTAAAAGTAGAATTTCAGACCTCATTTAGGCATAGTAAAATAACTTTTCTCAAAAAACTTTGAACTATAAAAAGTTGTTAGATGACAATAAGTTTCACCTCCAAAAATCCGTTTGGGATTTTGAATCTCCAATAAAAAGTTATGGACAAATTTTGGAGAGGGTCTGGAATGGATTTTTAAAAGTGTTAAAAAAAAAACGTCCATTAAAAATCCTCTCCAAAATTTGTCTATATCTTTTGATTGGAGATTCAGAATCCCAAACGGATTTTTGGAGGTGAAACTTATTGTCATTTACCAACTTTTTATAGTTCAAAGTTTTAAAAAAAAAATTATTCTACTATGCCTAAAAGAGGTCTGAAATTTTACTTTTAACACAATTTTTACTTTTAACTTAACTATGAGTGGTATTTGAGAAACTACAAATTCTAATTTACATATCCCACATGGATTGTTCTACATCCTACCACTCAAGTGCATATAAAGAGTTGTCTTCTCACCTTGGAAGCACAATGCACAAATGGATTCCAATTCAAAGTGAGGTACTTCTACAATAACACTGCAATCAATAATCTCAATGAATCCAATAGCATTTTGTTTAAAGATCCTATTGTTTAGTTTTCAATTTCACTTAGAAATTTTTAATTTGCTATTAAGGTAGGAGGCCCAGAAATGGAGCATTTAAGGGCTGGTCTGCCTTTTTCATGTATTTCTTTTGACGAAAATATTTTTAGCTCATTTTTCAGATAGAAAAATTGATGAGGAATCTAAGCCAAGTGGTTTCGTATTTTTCCGAGCATTTTTGAATTACTTATAAAAATTTTAAACGAGTTGGGTTGTAGGTCCCTATTTGTGACCCTAGGTCTTTCATGAACGGTTCACTTGCAATTCTAAATTAAAATGGGGAAAGCAAAGAGAATGATTGGCTCTTGCAATTAATAAGTCTTTTTTCCTTGATTCATTCAATGTGACTATACTAGTCAATTTCAAAACCAACTCATGTCCATTTCACAGCCATTTATAGGATCCATTCTTATTGCCTACTTTGTTTTACAGTCTCCTACCTTAGCAGTGTATAGTTGCAGCACGAGAACCAAGTGATGTCTGACAATTATTGACAACTGTCCGCACCAAATCAATAGTTATTGAATTGGTGCCGAATACACTGCACCATTTCATCCCTCAGATGAAATGGTGTGGTATATTCCACACCATTTCGTTCGGGGGAGGGCAGAGCCAGTGACTGCTACTGAATGTTATGTGCATTGTAGGCGTAGATGCTAGAAATTCTTTTTTTCTTCAAAAATAGCATTTTTGCAATGGCAAATTGAAATTGACATAACAAAGTACAATTTGACGTGCTCCCACAACAATTGTTTCCAAACTGAATGATTAAGGACAGATGCTTGCCGTCTCATTTTAGTTGTTTCAAAACAAAATGAAATGAATGATTAATTGAAAATAGATTATGCTAAATCAATTGCAGCACATGATGTTCATTTGGGCTCCGTCCCTAGCCTCACAAAATTATCATCAAGCTAGTACCACAACAGTACTAGCAGCCTGTTATAAACTCAACTTTACAGTCAGTCACAATACAGTAGAACCTCCTTAAGTCGTTCTTCTATAAGAGCATGGCCACTGTTGCCTGGCCAAATAGCCACGGGGAAGAGGGGTTGGTGAGCTCTGTACAAATGGCGTGCACTGTGACTTCAAGTTCCTCCACTGTGGGCCGGGCAACTCCCTCCACCATCATTGACAACGTGCATGTGCATTGAAAGCACCTTAACTTTTAAAAAAAAACTGAGATAACCTTAATCTTATTGACTCCAAGCCCCAAGGATGTGTCAGCTCAGTCAACTCCGGGCCCTGGGAGGATTTCCTTGTTCACTGGATGCTAAAGGGAAAAAGCCAAAGTGTAGCGTACACTAAATCCAAAAAACATTTTGGTGAGTGGGAGTGGGGGATGCCCTGGCTCCCGGCCCCTGCCAACCACCCCGGGCCAGGTGTGGTCAGGGTTGTCACATCACCCAGACCGCCCGCCCGTCCGTCCGTCCGATCCGCCTGTCCGATAGAGGTGCCGGCCGTCCGATGTAGTCAACGCCCGAATGACTTTTCAACAAGGTAAAAACATGTAGACCTGGATTTACCTTGTCCATGGTGTTTGACATGTGGCGGCCTTGTTAGGCGGGGACTTAAGCATGTCTGGGCCGGGATTTAACTAGGACTTTAAAATGGGTGTGGACGTAATTTTTTTTTTCAATTTGTGATTGCAATTTTGAAAATTATGGAGCGTGTAATATATCATTGGAAAGGTCTTCAAAAGACTTTTCTAATGGTATATTACACGGCCTTATTTTTCTCAAAATTGTAGTCACATATCAAAAAACAAATTTGCTGTCAAGATGGAACACATAGAGACAGGCGGGGACATTACGGGACCAATCTATACCATGGGAGCACTTGCTTAATTATTTTTGGGGCCCACTCATTCAATGCATCATAGGATTCTTCTCTTAAAGTTAAAGAATGACAAATTGTATTGCTAACAACTGAAATTAGCACATTTTGTTAGATATTCATTTAGAACAATACCTATATCTAAAATTTGATGTAGTATGGATTGTAGAAGAGTTTGGTAAGAATTTTTCATTGTCATAATGTATAATACAACATGATAAGAGTCTTTGTTAGAAAATGACTTTGTGTTTTAGGTTTGAATGTTGTGAGTTTAACATTGATTAAAAAGTTAACTTTAGGTCATTTTAGAAGATAGGTACAAGGACTTGCCATTTCAATTGTTGAATTCAATATTAGAAGTGCATCAAGATTTACATCAACCACGTTATTTGATTTTCTTAAAATTCTTTTGGATTAATGTAGTGGATATATAAAACAATTTGCATTTAAATTAGTGAATTGAACATTGGATTTATTGGAATTTACATTAGCCTTGCTTAGTTTAGTTAAAAAAAATTAAATTGCTTTACCGAGTATGTAAAAGGATTTGAAATCTTTATTGGTTAACCCCTAAACGCCCAAGGCCTTTTTTTTGCCAAAAAACACTGAAAACTGCTATAGCAAACAGTAAAAAACATTGAAATTTAATATATTTTTTGCACATGTAACCATAGGATCTTACACCTAACTAGTATGAGAACGTATGGAAAAAATTTCAGAATTATTGACCGAATAGATTGCAAGATATTTGCGTTTCAAGTGGAAAAATAAGTTTTTCAACACATTGTAGGACTAGATTTTTTGACTGAACATTTTTAACTTAAAGTTTTTGCACTACGGAGTTTTGAGCTTTAAATTTTTATAGTGGAGAATTGATTAAAGAGTCTAGAAAAAAAATAATATTCAAAAAAACTTAATTTTCATTCCTACAAAAATTGTTAAGTAGAAGTAGGTACCAGATAGAAGGAAAATCTAAAATATCAATATATTTTAGATGGAATTAAAATACACTAATCTCAACGGTGAGATTGTTCTAGTAAGTAAACTAAACCATGAAATTTTATTCTTTTTGAAAAGTTTGAAAATTTGCATTCAGAAATGAATCCTACAAGTTATTTTTTTCAAGAAGATGCTCTAACTGCCCAAAAAACAAGAATGTCCATAACTTTCTCAAAACAAATCCAAATGAAATGAATCAAAGCTTTCTAAATAGACAAAATATAATCTATGAAAAAAAAATATTAAAAGAAAAAAATCAAAATTTTGTCAATTTACTTTTGCTGACCGGGCTACCCCCGTCCCCTGTTTTGAGCTTATTTGGTCATAACTGTTGTTCCTAGGCACCAATTGTGAAAAACATTATATTCCCACAAAGCTAATCAGTTTTTTCTACCTCCAAAAAAAGTTTCAAAAAATCACGACAAAAATTCAGCCTATAGGTACCTGCCCGAAATTTCATTTGTCTCCCAAAGGGACAATGGGCCTTTAGGGGTTACATGAACAATTGGGTTTGCAGATATTTATATCAATTACACTCTTTATTTTTTGTTTTTATTTGCTTTAGATTATTTATTTGTAGTTCTGCAATTAATTTTTATTTTTTTAGAGATGAAATCACAAATCTTCAATAAATTTTTAAAAATTCAATTTTATTTTAATATATTTCTTTTAGTTTTTGAAATTAATTTGGATTACTTTAGTGGCTATGTAAAAGAGTTTTATTGTTGAATTAAACATTGGAGTTGTGCAAATTCACATGAACCACATTTTGTTTATTTTCATTTAAATTCTTTTAAGTTACTTTTGTAGGTACATTAAAGAGTTTGACTTTTATATGATTGAATGGAACATTTGGGTGCATACAATTACTCTAATGACATTAATTTTTTTTTTTTTTTTAATTTTCATTGAATCATTTTTGTAAATTGGTACAACCACAATCTATTTATTTTAATATAATTCCTCGGGATTCTTCTTATTTGTATATAGAAGGATTTGCCATATTTATGATTGAATGCAATATATTAAGGTTTCTACATCCAACATTTTAAAAATAAGGCGTGGGCTTAAGGAACTTTTAATTCACTCCCAAAAACCTTCTCATTTTGGGAGTATCCGGGCACGGACTTAAGCGACTGGGCGCGGACTTAAGGAATTCCTGCTTCACTTCCAAAACTTGCTCATTTTGGGAGTGTCCGGGCGCGGACTTAAGCGACTGGGCGCGGACTTAAGGAATTCCTGCTTCACTTCCAAAACCTGCTCATTTCGAGAGTGTCCAGGCGCGGACTTAAGCGACTGGGCGCGGACTTAAGGAATTCCTGCTTCACTTCCAAAACCTGCTCATTTCGGGAGTGTCCGGGCGCGGACTTAAGGGGACAGCAAACTGCTTGGCCATTTACTTTGAGTTTGGCATAGGATGCTCCTTCTCCATTCAAAGTAGGGTGTATTTTATTCTTGGCAGCTCATTCTTGTACCGATGTTCAAATCACTAAATATCCAAAATAATTAAAAAATCCACCTATTCCCAATTTCTAAATGAATTAAATTAAATTTTTTATTTTCGTGGCCTACAATACAATGTGTTATTTCTTCACAAGTACTTACTAATGTAATTGTTGAATCAGACGTGGCAATTTTGGGAGGGAGATACTTCATCAATTTATTTTTTGGCCTTTTTTTGGAACACAAGGTTATTTCTTCACAAGAATTTATTCATTTAATTAATGAATTAGGTTAGAGGGGACATAAGCATTTCAAATATTGTTATTTTTTCTTTGGAGCCAAAGGTTCTTTCTTCATAAGGATTTTGAAATTAAAGTGTTGGAATAAGAAAATAGGCCAAACTTTATTTATTTTTATTTGGAGCCAAAGGTTATTTCCTAACAAGACTTTCAAAATTTAATTGGTGAAATAAGAAATAAGTGATGCATTTCAAATATTGTTATTTTTTCTTTGGAGGAGAGCCCATTCAAACATTTTATTTTTTTCATTTGGAGCAAAGAATTATTTCCTCACAAGGCTTTGAAATTTTAATTGTTAGAAATAAAGAAAAAGGATTGATGCATGGGGAGACCTTTCAACTATTAGTTTTTTTTAAATTTGGAGCAAAGGATTATCTCCTCGCAAAACTTTAGAATTTTAATTATTAGAAGAAGACAAAAGGGGCTGATAAGGAGACCCTTTAATCATTATATAGCACTTGAAGGGGCTCTCCACCATTCTTTTTTTTTTCTCATTTCAACAATTAAATTTAGAAAGCCGTGCAAGGAAATATCCCCTATGCTCCAAATTAAAAATATGTAATGTTTGAAGGGTCTCTTAATTAGTCTCTTTTGTCTTATTCTAACAATTAAAATTCTAAAGCCTTGCGAGGAGATAATCCTTTGCTCCAAAAAATTTATTAGTTGACGCGGTCTCCCCATGCATCAATGCATCAATTTAATAGTTGAAAGGTCTTCCTTTTATCTTATTCTAAAAATTAAAATTTCAAAGTTGTTTGAGGACATAATCCTTTACTCCAAATAAAAAAATAACATTTAAAAGGTCTCGCCATGCATCAATGCATTAATTTAATAGTTGAAAGGTCTCAATTTAATAGCAAAGGGTTTCTTCCTCACAAGGCTTTGGAATTTTAATTGTTGGAACAAGAAAAAAGGGATTGATGCATGGGGAGACCCTTCAAACATTATTATTATTTTATTTGGAGCAAAGGGTTATCTCCTTGCACGGCTTTGAAATTTTAATTGTTAGAATTGAAAAAAGGAGTTGATGCATGAATAGACCTTTCAACTAATAAATTTTTAAAATTTGGAACAAAGGATTCTCTCCCCAAAGTTGAACTAAAATTTTAATTGTTAGAATGAGACAAGAGGGACTAATCATGAGACCCTTCACACATTATATTTTTAATTTGGAGCATAGGGGTTATTTCTTCATAAAGCTTGCTAAATCTATTTGTTGGAATAAGAACAAAAAGATTGGTGGGGAGACCCTTCAAACACTATATTTGCATATAGACCGCCTAGACCTCATCAATTTATAAATTTTTTTGAAGCAAAGGATTATCTCCTCGTAAGGCTTTAGATTTTTAATTGTTAGAATAAGACAAATAGACAATTGGATTTAAAAAGCAATTAGAAGAACAATTAGATTTAAAACAAATGAGAATTTTCAACAATTTAGAAAAATTTAGAACAATTTGGAACAACAATTACATTTAGAACAATTCCAACAAATAGATTTAGCAAGCTTTATGAAGAAATAACCCCTATGCTCCAAATTAAAAATATAATGTTTGAAGGGTCTCATGATTAGTCCCTCTTGTCTCATTCTAACAATTAAAATTTCAAAGCCCTGCAAGGTGATAACCCTTTGCTCCAAATAAAATATTAACAATATTTGAAAGGTCTTCCCTTTCATCAATTCCTTTTCTCTTATCCTAAAAATTAAAATTCCAAAGCCGAGGGTGGAGATACCCCTATGCTCCAAATTAAAAATATGTAATGTTTGAAGGGTCTCATGATTAGTCCCTCTTGTCTCATTCTAACAATTAAAATTTTAGTTCAACTTTGGGGAGAGAATCCTTTGTTCCAAATTTTAAAAATTTATTAGTTGAAAGGTCTATTCATGCATCAACTCCTTTTTTCAATTCTAACAATTAAAATTTCAAAGCCGTGCAAGGAGATAACCCTTTGCTCCAAATAAAATAATAATAATGTTTGAAGGGTCTCCCCATGCATCAATCCCTTTTTTCTTGTTCCAACAATTAAAATTCCAAAGCCTTGTGAGGAAGAAACCCTTTGCTATTAAATTGAGACCTTTCAACTATTAAATTAATGCATTGATGCATGGCGAGACCTTTTAAATGTTATTTTTTTATTTGGAGTAAAGGATTATGTCCTCAAACAACTTTGAAATTTTAATTTTTAGAATAAGATAAAAGGAAGACCTTTCAACTATTAAATTGATGCATTGATGCATGGGGAGACCGCGTCAACTAATAAATTTTTTGGAGCAAAGGATTATCTCCTCGCAAGGCTTTAGAATTTTAATTGTTAGAATAAGACAAAAGAGACTAATTAAGAGACCCTTCAAACATTACATATTTTTAATTTGGAGCATAGGGGATATTTCCTTGCACGGCTTTCTAAATTTAATTGTTGAAATGAGAAAAAAAAAAGAATGGTGGAGAGCCCCTTCAAGTGCTATATAATGATTAAAGGGTCTCCTTATCAGCCCCTTTTGTCTTCTTCTAATAATTAAAATTCTAAAGTTTTGCGAGGAGATAATCCTTTGCTCCAAATTTAAAAAAAACTAATAGTTGAAAGGTCTCCCCATGCATCAATCCTTTTTCTTTATTTCTAACAATTAAAATTTCAAAGCCTTGTGAGGAAATAATTCTTTGCTCCAAATGAAAAAAATAAAATGTTTGAATGGGCTCTCCTCCAAAGAAAAAATAACAATATTTGAAATGCATCACTTATTTCTTATTTCACCAATTAAATTTTGAAAGTCTTGTTAGGAAATAACCTTTGGCTCCAAATAAAAATAAATAAAGTTTGGCCTATTTTCTTATTCCAACACTTTAATTTCAAAATCCTTATGAAGAAAGAACCTTTGGCTCCAAAGAAAAAATAACAATATTTGAAATGCTTATGTCCCCTCTAACCTAATTCATTAATTAAATGAATAAATTCTTGTGAAGAAATAACCTTGTGTTCCAAAAAAAGGCCAAAAAATAAATTGATGAAGTATCTCCCTCCCAAAATTGCCACGTCTGATTCAACAATTACATTAGTAAGTACTTGTGAAGAAATAACACATTGTATTGTAGGCCACGAAAATAAAAAATTTAATTTAATTCATTTAGAAATTGGGAATAGGTGGATTTTTTAATTATTTTGGATATTTAGTGATTTGAACATCGGTACAAGAATGAGCTGCCAAGAATAAAATACACCCTACTTTGAATGGAGAAGGAGCATCCTATGCCAAACTCAAAGTAAATGGCCAAGCAGTTTGCTGTCCCCTTAAGTCCGCGCCCGGACACTCCCGAAATGAGCAGGTTTTGGAAGTGAAGCAGGAATTCCTTAAGTCCGCGCCCAGTCGCTTAAGTCCGCGCCTGGACACTCTCGAAATGAGCAGGTTTTGGAAGTGAAGCAGGAATTCCTTAAGTCCGCGCCCAGTCGCTTAAGTCCGCGCCCGGACACTCCCAAAATGAGCAGGTTTTGGAAGTGAAGCAGGAATTCCTTAAGTCCGCGCCCGGACACTCCCGAAATGAGTAGGTTTTGGAAGTGAAGCAGGAATTCCTTAAGTCCGCGCCCAGTCGCTTAAGTCCGCGCCCGGACACTCCCAAAATGAGCAGGTTTTGGAAGTGAAGCAGGAATTCCTTAAGTCCGCGCCCAGTCGCTTAAGTCCGCGCCCGGACACTCCCAAAATGAGCAGGTTTTGGAAGTGAAGCAGGAATTCCTTAAGTCCGCGCCCAGTCGCTTAAGTCCGTGCCCGGATACTCCCAAAATGAGAAGGTTTTTGGGAGTGAATTAAAAGTTCCTTAAGCCCACGCCTTATTTTTAAAATGTTGGATGTAGAAACCTTAATATATTGCATTCAATCATAAATATGGCAAATCCTTCTATATACAAATAAGAAGAATCCCGAGGAATTATATTAAAATAAATAGATTGTGGTTGTACCAATTTACAAAAATGATTCAATGAAAATTAAAAAAAAAAAAAAAATTAATGTCATTAGAGTAATTGTATGCACCCAAATGTTCCATTCAATCATATAAAAGTCAAACTCTTTAATGTACCTACAAAAGTAACTTAAAAGAATTTAAATGAAAATAAACAAAATGTGGTTCATGTGAATTTGCACAACTCCAATGTTTAATTCAACAATAAAACTCTTTTACATAGCCACTAAAGTAATCCAAATTAATTTCAAAAACTAAAAGAAATATATTAAAATAAAATTGAATTTTTAAAAATTTATTGAAGATTTGTGATTTCATCTCTAAAAAAATAAAAATTAATTGCAGAACTACAAATAAATAATCTAAAGCAAATAAAAACAAAAAATAAAGAGTGTAATTGATATAAATATCTGCAAACCCAATTGTTCATGTAACCCCTAAAGGCCCATTGTCCCTTTGGGAGACAAATGAAATTTCGGGCAGGTACCTATAGGCTGAATTTTTGTCGTGATTTTTTGAAACTTTTTTTGGAGGTAGAAAAAACTGATTAGCTTTGTGGGAATATAATGTTTTTCACAATTGGTGCCTAGGAACAACAGTTATGACCAAATAAGCTCAAAACAGGGGACGGGGGTAGCCCGGTCAGCAAAAGTAAATTGACAAAATTTTGATTTTTTTCTTTTAATATTTTTTTTTCATAGATTATATTTTGTCTATTTAGAAAGCTTTGATTCATTTCATTTGGATTTGTTTTGAGAAAGTTATGGACATTCTTGTTTTTTGGGCAGTTAGAGCATCTTCTTGAAAAAAATAACTTGTAGGATTCATTTCTGAATGCAAATTTTCAAACTTTTCAAAAAGAATAAAATTTCATGGTTTAGTTTACTTACTAGAACAATCTCACCGTTGAGATTAGTGTATTTTAATTCCATCTAAAATATATTGATATTTTAGATTTTCCTTCTATCTGGTACCTACTTCTACTTAACAATTTTTGTAGGAATGAAAATTAAGTTTTTTTGAATATTATTTTTTTTCTAGACTCTTTAATCAATTCTCCACTATAAAAATTTAAAGCTCAAAACTCCGTAGTGCAAAAACTTTAAGTTAAAAATGTTCAGTCAAAAAATCTAGTCCTACAATGTGTTGAAAAACTTATTTTTCCACTTGAAACGCAAATATCTTGCAATCTATTCGGTCAATAATTCTGAAATTTTTTCCATACGTTCTCATACTAGTTAGGTGTAAGATCCTATGGTTACATGTGCAAAAAATATATTAAATTTCAATGTTTTTTACTGTTTGCTATAGCAGTTTTCAGTGTTTTTTGGCAAAAAAAAGGCCTTGGGCGTTTAGGGGTTAACCAATAAAGATTTCAAATCCTTTTACATACTCGGTAAAGCAATTTAATTTTTTTTAACTAAACTAAGCAAGGCTAATGTAAATTCCAATAAATCCAATGTTCAATTCACTAATTTAAATGCAAATTGTTTTATATATCCACTACATTAATCCAAAAGAATTTTAAGAAAATCAAATAACGTGGTTGATGTAAATCTTGATGCACTTCTAATATTGAATTCAACAATTGAAATGGCAAGTCCTTGTACCTATCTTCTAAAATGACCTAAAGTTAACTTTTTAATCAATGTTAAACTCACAACATTCAAACCTAAAACACAAAGTCATTTTCTAACAAAGACTCTTATCATGTTGTATTATACATTATGACAATGAAAAATTCTTACCAAACTCTTCTACAATCCATACTACATCAAATTTTAGATATAGGTATTGTTCTAAATGAATATCTAACAAAATGTGCTAATTTCAGTTGTTAGCAATACAATTTGTCATTCTTTAACTTTAAGAGAAGAATCCTATGACGCATTGAATGAGTGGGCCCCAAAAATAATTAAGCAAGTGCTCCCATGGTATAGATTGGTCCCGTAATGTCCCCGCCTGTCTCTATGTGTTCCATCTTGACAGCAAATTTGTTTTTTGATATGTGACTACAATTTTGAGAAAAATAAGGCCGTGTAATATACCATTAGAAAAGTCTTTTGAAGACCTTTCCAATGATATATTACACGCTCCATAATTTTCAAAATTGCAATCACAAATTGAAAAAAAAAATTACGTCCACACCCATTTTAAAGTCCTAGTTAAATCCCGGCCCAGACATGCTTAAGTCCCCGCCCAGACATGCTTAAGTCCCCGCCTAGACATCCTTAAGTCCCGGCCTAGACATCCTTAAGTCCCTGCCCACACATGCTTAAGTCCCCGCCGTGACATGCTTAAGTCCCCGCCCAGACATCCTTGAGTCCTGGTCCAGACATGCTTAAGTCCCCGCCGTGACATCCTTAAGTCCCGGCCCAGACATCCTTAAGTCCCGGCTCAAACATGATGCTTAAATCCCCGCTCGTCTGCGTCCGCGCCCACAACGTCGTTTTCGCCCGCACCATACGTCCCCGCCCCTAGCATTTGCGCCAGGATTCTAGCGTGAAATGCCACGTCACGCAATGAAGGTAAATCATGGTAACTTTTTTTTTACTTGCAAAAAATTTCAGCTTGGTGAAATTTGAAGTGGTCCGGACCGTCTGGTTGTCCCGTCTGGGCCGCCCGTCCGTCCGGTGACCTTGACTCGTCCGATGTGACAACCCTGGGTGTGGTGAGTGGGGATGGGCATGCTTTAAGGAGATAAATCTCCGTAAACCAATCTGTCAGACTGGTCCGGGACCTATCAGTTTAGAGAGGTTCTACTGTACTAGTATGCCAAAATGTTAGACATAGAAATCTGGGTCAATCCTATAAAAGAGCTTCTCTGCAATACCGGTAGGCCTCCACTCCTACCACTCTACCTTCTCTTCTACACACCATAAAATTGATAAATGGATTTTGTGGATGACAGCTGAAGAGAGCAAAAGGTAGCCTCTCTTCAGGCTACTGAATCTTATGACTATGCAACATTAGTTGTGCTTCTCAAAGATGATCCAAACTCCCTCATGTTGCTTCATGGAGAGGTTTTTTTATTCCACAACTTAAATTTGATTTATATATCTTTAAATCTAAACTCACATTTGATTATTGAATATTTGTCTCTTATCAATATTTTCAAATCAAATTTCAATATTTGATCATAGATGATTTGAATCATTGTTGCCATATTTTTTTGCAATCTTGCAATTTTAAAGACTATTTGAGCTTTTGATTGAATAATTGAGTAGAAGTTGATCCTAGTTGTTGTTTTCATTGGTTGATCCACAAAGGTTTGGTTAATTTTAAATGTGGTTGTTGGATCAATTATTATTTGCTATTGCATTTGAAGGTTGTTTTGATGTGGGAATTATGTGTTCAGTCTACGTCACAGCTTCTTGGTTATTCTTGTTTGAATATTTGTCTCTTATTAAGTTGAAAATTAGATTGTTATAACATTTTTGAATGTGATGATGAAAAGTCTTGACTTGAAATCACATTTTAATGTGGCCTCTACTACACTTTGTAGACACAGGGCAAGAGCTATATGATGAGTTGATAAGTCGGTTTTTATACATTCACATCATGGATGTGTAAGGTATAGTGTAGCTACTATACTCGTTGGCACAAGGGGCAAAAAAAGTTTTGAAGGTAATCTCAACGTCATCAAAGAAGCTTATTGCCACCCAAAGGTATACAAATATACCAACAAAGTTGAGCATTGGGTGCAACCAATGCTCAGCAAGGATGACTTGGACTCACAAGTACTCTTCAATCTTCAAGCATACTATGAGTACACAATTAAAAGCTAGGATGACATGCAACCACTTCATATTTGGTGAACCCCCTCATTCATTTGTGGCAAACCCTTGGTGCAAATTTGATATTGAAGAATCAATCTTTCCTCGAGTACTTCAAGCTTTTCGAATTAACTGTTGTCATGGTGGTGGAATCTATGGAAGATGAGTGAGTATTCTCAACGGTGAATTTTGTGAAGGGCAAAGTCCGAAACAGACTATTGAAGCACTTGGACGTAAAGGAGGGATATTTGTCCAAGATTTTTTACACTTCAAACTATTCCCTTTGAAAACAATACCCTTCACTAGAACGATGTGCCATAGAAGTGTAGTGTAATTGACATCGGTAAGTATAATTTCTCTAGCATTTAAGGAGGCATTTCTAAATTGCCTCATTGTCTTCATGACCTTAGTTGTTGTCATGGGTTTCAAAGTTCAAAGAGTATTTGTGGATGACAACTATATTTATTCCACTTTCATGTCTTGATTTACTTGAATGAATAAAGAAACTACCGTCTCTTTTGGTTTTTGTTTTTATCACTTGAAATGTGTGAGTTTTTTTTTACAAATTTGTCACCATGTTGGCTTCTAATTCATGAATTTATTAGCCATTTAATGAACTCGGAAAATATATGTAGCCTCATGGTTGAATCATTTTTCTGAACATTACCTATAAAGCTAAAATTGCATGCATGCAATGTAGTCCATTAGCCCACTTCTTTCATTCAATGAGACCTCTAATTATTTTATTCTAAAATGTAGTCTTCACTTGAATGCTAATGAGGTCTGCCAGAAAAAAACCCTAGCATGCTCCAAAATAAATGGAAGGAAAGCAATTGATGCTAAATTCTAAACAAGGTAGTTAGTTAGCTACTCTTTCAATTCATAAAAAAATATCATTGAATGTGGTGTATTTATTTACTAGAATCAATCTAGCTAGAATGGTTGTGAATAACAAAGGGCTTGATGATGCCTTTGACATTTGAAGGATTCTAGAGAAATTTATTCATTTCAATGTCAATTCTTTATAGTCAATGGTCAACTATTGTAAGTTTGTAAGCTTCAAAACCCCTTTAATCTCTACAAGTGAATAATTGATTGAGATAATTGACTTGATATAAGGCATAGGTGAGAAATGTAAGCCACAAGCAAGGAAAAATAAAATGATTTTATCAACAGGATCTTGAGGCCTACCCATTGTACAGATTATTTATAATGACAAATTGTAAAGAGGGAAGAAGGTAGTTCTCAAGATCTCATAAGATTGCTCTTAAGATATTGAACTTTACAATGTTTTGACATCCAACACTACCAGTATATAGAGTAGAAATAATAGCAAAGAAGAAAATTGAATTACCATAATCATAACCAAGGAAATACAGAAAGCATTCTAGTGAACCGAAGCCAATCTCTATGACCTCCCTAAAATCCTTGACTTACAAAATGACAAGATGTTTTGGTTAGTTCAATAAACTATATGTGATATTGGTAATAATTTTCCACCATATTGGAAGTAAGCTGTAGAATGAAACGAAGATACACTACCATAGCTGTAAAATCAGATCTCGGTCTATGATTATTAAAATTTATTTTTTTCACTCCTGAAATCCCAAGTAATGTCCCCTTGGATACCTATTTACCTCAGCAACTACATTACAGTGGTGATGACGCCAATACCATAGAATTACCAACGTTTGGTCATCCCCAGGTTGGGAAGGTATAATCCTTTGCTATATACTTGGGGGCGATGTGTCTGCATGTTAATTCAAGAATTGTAGTTGCCTGAATAACCATATGAGATTCTTTCGTTCCCTATAGGGGTCCCCATTTCAAGGATGCAAAAAAGACCCCTATCTCATTGGTAAACTATAAGTACATCAAACAAGATCTCCGTTCCAATCAACGAGCAATTGAAGAGCAGTGAGTAGAAGTAGAAGTGCAATGAGTAAAGAGGCTCAAGTTGGACTCAAAACTGAACCCAGAGAGTATGAAAGGCCCCATCCATAGCCTCCATGTGATCATTTGACAGAAACAAAGCCAAGGGAAGAGGAAGTCCAGTAAATTCAGAAACGCCAAGAAAGAGGCTTTGCTTGAATTCGGTTGAGATTTCTACCCTGAAATATTCATGACAACTTCCGACCAACAGACAGTTCTGGTCTCGTCTCCGCTTTAACTGATACGTCTACTTGAAAGCTTGTCCGTTACAAAAGAATCATAGCTTTGCAATGGGAAGTCAATCGACTGCACGGACTGAAATAATTATGCAGAAAGCAGGATAGGTGAAGTATGTTACGAGGAAGGTGGAAGGTGACACCTTTTCAAATTCTTGAAGAAAAGCTTACAACCGACCAGCAAGAAATATTCTTGCATTAATCAATTTAAAACGATGACAAAAATTAATAATCGTACCAGAGTGAAGTTATCATTAAGGTCTGGACTTAAGAGAGACCTTCTTCCCCTCTACTACAAACTTTGAGCTCTTCAGCAGCTGCATCACAAACACAAGAACGCTATTAGAATTAGATTGTGGAGCCGCAATTTCACTAACACTGAATGATGTAGGTAAGACCTGAAAAAAGTAATTTTCCAATGACCAAATTAAGTTGAGAAGGAATTGATACAGATGCATCACGAGGAACACTGGTGTGGCTTTTGGGCAACAATTGCAACTTACTATGAGAATTTGCATTCTACGTCAATTTCACAGGGTAAAAAATGGTCAACATCATAATCATCTACCTTGTCCCGGAAAGTATCCGCGTTGTCTTTACTTGAGAATAAGCCAGTTGAAGCCGTAACTCTCTTCTGCAATCTTTTTAAGCTCATCTTTTGTTCAGGAGCCTGTTTGTTCAAAAAATTCAAGAATCTTGGTTATCAACTTGTACATAAAAGGTGCATCACATAAGCAATCAAGCCAAACTCGTTGATTGAAAATCCATCATTCAAATCCTGTTGATTTCCAGTCATGAATCAATAGATGCAAATTCTATAGGACAGCCTCGGCAGTTTATAAACTCGTACTGAACTAGTAATCTTTCTGGAGAAATTCAAATAACACGCAACAGAACCCGGATTACAGAGGGGGAAGGTCACATGGTAGAGAATCGCTCACAAAGTAAAGAGATCCTTAAGAACGCAATGATGCTTACGAAGAAGATTATGAGATGAATAAGAAAGGGGTAGACAACTTCAATCCGCAAACTCTCAAAGACGTGCAAATTCTCACCTCTGCGAGGAACTGAGCTACTAGCTCTTTCAACTTGATTTTAGATCCCTCCTGCAGGGGGCTTTCGTTTCCAGATGTTTCATCCCTTTTCCTCTTCTTCTCAAGTTTCACTTGACTGTCACTAGTGACTGCTTCCTGTGCTTCATCCTCATCGCTCTCTTCAATATTAGCAAATACTTTCTTTTGACCTGGACGTGATGTAATCTTAACCCCTTCAATTTTCAAAGATCTCTCGCCTTGACCTAAACCCTTCTTCCCTGTTGTAGCCTTGTCCTGCAATCAAATTCAAATAGATTCCGTAAAACACACTGAAATTCAACCTAGGACAGTCACTCCCAAAGGTTAACAAACCCAACATATGTAGATGATGACAAGAAACATCAACTGTGTCGTGTCTTAATACGAAGACTAGCTCGCGCAATGTTGAGAACTAGTACTCCTGTTAATAATTCCATATTTTTGTTCATGACAAACTAAACCACCTTCAAATGACAGGTTAATGAAAACTCACGTTAACAAGGTTATACAAGTTTTCTTGGTCTTGCTCGGAGAACTGACTTCGACCATTCTGGCTTGGCCTTTCTCCATTAACAGTTTCCCGAACCTTTGATCCAAGCGCCCCACTTCTCACAAAACCATACTTGGTGCCCCACCAATCTGCAGCTATTTCCGGTAGGGGAATGCTCTCTTCGCATTCCATTTCAACGAAGGAGACTTCCTCCTTAGACTCTGCGACCTTAATTTCCGCTGCGACAACTAAAACGTGACAGCCCAAATTAGAGAAGAAGGTGCAAGCGGGAAGAAAAAAAGCGGCTAGCAAGGTAGTCACATGATTCATGACTGGGGAAAACTTTGTGAAAGATTAGAAAAAGCATGGTCTTAACGAGGACAAGCAGGTATACTGATTTACCTTTTTCAACAACAATTGGCGGATTCTGTCCAGGAGTTACCTCATCTTTCTTTCCTCCCTGCCAATAGATTAGCACAAATTAGAGTCTTCATTACAGAACACATTGTTCAGCACACAGGGAATCAACGTCTATTCACAGCAATAAGAACTTAGAAGGTAACACCAGATGTTGTGTTTAGCAGGATATAACGGTAATGTTAATGTCGCTTTTATCATATATTCACGATCACTCTGATCATAAACACTCGCCTTCACTCCTACTGAAACAGAACCGCATTCCAAACTGGTCAGATACATGTTGGAACAGATATAGATACCGATATTACACTTACAAGTATGGCATTAAGATCTGTGGCAGAGTAGCCCTTCACTAACTTGCCCCCTTCTCGTCTCTTGTACCTGCAGCATCCTCAGAACCTTCAGGCTCTTGCAGCAGAAAATAGCAAGGTAATAGAGACTCATCCACTTCATGAGAAAGGCTAGAGCAAGGTCATCCAAATTGGCGTCTTTTGTCACATGAGGTCACAGCAAGCCCAGAATTGAATAACTCACACCAGGAGTTAAAGCTGAACAACGAGAAATAAATTATGAACTGGCCAATAGATGCCAACTCCAGAAAACTAAAATAAACAGATTCAGGTACACACCTCCCCTGTGGCCGAGCGACCTTTTTAACTACAGGCAAAGCTTCAACAGATTCATCATCGCCACTGTCTTCGTCACTACTGCCTGCGGAACAAGAAAAATAGATCGTCAAGAAATCAGACCACAGACAAATGGAAACGCCTAAAAAGAACTTGACCAGGAATAAGTCCCACAATCTTGCAGAGAACATTAATTTGTAGCAAACGTTTGTCCAACACACTGTCTCACAATCTCAGTGCTGCGCAAGAACATACCTTTCTTATCCTCACCCTTCTTTTCTTCCGGTTCAGCAGCTTTCTGTATCGCGAAACACACACACAAATTCAGCTTTCAGCTCAAACCATAGTGCATCAAATAGGGTGAGTACTTCGCTTTAAAGAGTTTAAAAAGTCTAAAGAAAAGTGACTTCCGCCAATAAAAAAATGTATGGTTTGGCCTGGATTCTCATGGCAAATCCATCACAAAAAACTACTCCAAAACAATAACAAAAAATTAACTTTTTTGAAAGATCTCAAAATCTCACCACTTTCAGGTTCTTCAGAATGTTATCAAAAATGTGGGTGTTGACAGTCCAGTTGGCTGCTGCTTTCTTTTGTTCATCCGTACCAACACCTGCATTACCCTGCCTTTCGTCAACCACTTGCGCTACACCATAACCCCACTACCTACACAAAGAGGTTCAATTTGATCCAAATACGGAACTGATGCACCTCACACTCCTTCAAAGTAAATAAAAACTAAGAAGAATTTCGGAGGGAGCGCACGCATCACTCTGCCCCTAGTCCAAGAGTTCCACTACCAGAAACCCCAGAACCTAAACCAAAAGGCTCAATTTGATCCAAACGCCAGGTCTACACAATTGATGCGCTTCATACTCTTCTCAAACAGATATAAACCAGAAATTCACCGCATTACTCTACTCCCGTCGCACTACAAGACATCCCACAACCAAATCAAAAAGAATCAAATTGACACAACTACGGCACTGAGGCGCCATACACTCTTTTAGAACAAACCCTAATCAGCCCTTCGGACAAACCCTGATCCAAAATTTATCCCGTACCTGAATTATCCTTTCGAGTTTTGACACGGATGTGCGATTTGATTCCCTGCTTGTCCTTTCCGAGTCCGCTCCCTTCTTCCCATCCCTACAACAACAGAGGACACGAACACGATGAGGGAACCAGTAAACGAAAATTCTGCTGTCGTGCGGTGAGAAACCAGAAAACGAAAAATTCTTTCGGAGTTAGGGCAGGAACGAACCATCTGAGTCATGAGACGGAAGGCCAGGGACTCTTTGGACACGCCTTGGAACAGCAGAGGCTCCTCGGTGACTGCCATGGTGAAGAGGTTAAGGGTGTAGTGGCAGAAGAATTTGAAGAAGAAGTGGCGTGGAAGAGGGGCGATGGAGTCAGGAGCGAGCGCCGGAGCGATCGTCCAAAACTCAAAGGACCTGCGAAGTTAGGGTTAGGGTCTATTCAAAGGGGAACAAGCTGGAGAATCGGGGAGCTCGAGCTGGGAGGGCCGGTGTGAACGGTCGGGGTGCATTTGACCCTCGGTCAGCCCCCTGTGCCGTGTTAAATCTATGTTCTTCACCATAACATTCAATAGTAGGGGTAGTCACAGCCCCTCCGAGGTTGAGATTCTCTCTGAGAAATTTTTTCAGTCCCATGCAATGGGGAGCCTTGTTTTGTGGAGGGGCTGTGACACCCCTTTTGCAGCGAAAATGAAATCTCCGAGAAGGTTCACTTGCACAGCACCACGGCAGCCACAACAAACCAATCATAGAGCAGAAGGTGAAATTTCTCGAAGAAAATGCCATTCACAGCTCCTTTCTTCACCTGCGGAGGAGAAGAACGGCACACTCTAAACCTCGGAGGTTGAGCAATCATGAAACAACGGGAAACCAGTTACACGGAGCCATGCGTCCAATCTTCGAGAAGTGGACGATTCCCGGAGGGGCTGTGACTACCCCTAGTCTCTGTTAACACTGCCTGCAACTGGATGGAATGATGTGGTATATTCTGCTGAAAATCAGTAACTACAAATGTAAGTGAGAGGTTTGTCAGAAAATTGGAAGAGGAGAAAATCCGTCACAAGCCGCCGGCATAATAGGAAAAATAGTAAAAAATATGTCAGTACCAATACAGAATTGAAGTACTAACTTACGACTCACATCTTGATTGACACGGAAGACTAGGCGGTTCCTGACAAGAGTGAGGCAATGAACCAAGAACATTAAAGCATTGTTAATCAAATCGCCAACTGCTAGCATTACAATACTAACTTATTAGCTTTGCCCCTGCTGACCGACTGCAGCTTAGGATTCAATATGACGGATTTTTTGGGTTTGAATAGTAATTACATTCAGTCACTTAACATGATGTGGCTTTGATTCCTAATTCTTAACTAAGTTATACTGTGCATGTGTCAGAATCATGATTGGACCTTCTTTGCACTTCGGGTGGGCCTCCACTCCTACCTTCTATTTCACAAAAATGGATGATTGATGGATGACAACTTTGGAGAGGGAAAGGCAGAAGGCTACTAAATGTTATATCCTGTCTAATTTGGGGCCTCTAATTGCAAATATGAATTCAAAATTTGCAAATTTTATCATGCATGAAAAATAAAAAATTTCAGGGTTTTTCCTCGGGGCCGAGTGAGGGGTCAATTCACCCTGGCCGGGTGAACCGACCCCTCATTCATCCCCAATTTCATCCTTGGGAAGAATGCTGAAATTTTTTATTTGCCACGCATGATAAAATTTGCAAATTTTGATTTCATATTTGCAATCAAAGCCCCAAATTATTTAGGAGTAGTGAAGAACATAGATTTAACATAGCACAAAATAGGGGGCTTTTTTTTTGCATGCACCTCTAAAATGACTTAGGGAGGACAAACGAGGGGGTCGGTTCACCTTGGTCCTAGGGAACAAGGGATAAAGTAAATAGTGTTCAATTATTTAGGTTTCTTACACGGCACATAGCTATCAAGTCAATATTTCATGCCAAATAATTAATTAAAGTTGGAAAAAGTAGTATAGAAGTCAATTTTTTAATTTTTTAAATTTTCTATTTTTTAAATTATTTTTTAAGAATTTGATGCCTTCGTAATATGAACAATAATAAGGTGGCAAATTTATTATTTTGACATATTCATGTGACCCATTGTGAAATTTGCATGAGGCCATTTTGTGTTAGTCCGGCATTTGAAACAATACATTATCTATTTTTCAACCCTCTCTCGCAATAATTTCCAAAAAAAATTCAACTTTTTTTTAGTTTAATTTTTCTTACCTTGATAAGGAAGTACAGTATTGCTCATGTGGCAATGAAGTACAATATGAAGTTGTCTACTCTATATTATTTTAACCCCTTGAGGACTATGAGTGCAGATTTTGAACAACAAATGAACGGAAACATGTCCCAAATTCACCAAAATGCATTTCTTCATCCATCCATTTTTTTTAAGATTCTTGTATTAGTTCTTTAACATTTGTATGGTTCAGATTATGAAGATTTTGATTTGCAAATATTCTATGATTCAATAGATATTGGGAAGTTTAGCTTCAAAAAGTAACTTTTTTAGTTCAAAAAATGACCCTTCGAAAACAACTTGAATCAAAAAATAAAACAAAAATCTTCAAAAATCACTTT
The DNA here is from genome assembly GCA_951799445.1 of Pseudisothecium myosuroides. NCBI lineage: Eukaryota > Viridiplantae > Streptophyta > Bryopsida > Hypnales > Lembophyllaceae > Pseudisothecium > Pseudisothecium myosuroides. The sequence goes on along the minus strand of OX637291.1, from coordinate 7,588,637 downwards.
AGCATTTTGAACTTACAAAAAAAAATTCTTGTAAAAATCATAAATATTCAATCTACAATTGATTTTAGCACGAATTTTTAATTTTTGGCTTCAAATTTTGTTGTAAAATATTGGTTTGTGTAATTGTTGATCTAATTGTATGGATGTGATTTATAATCATATTTTACAACTATCGTTTAAGAATCATCATTAAAATATTGTTCTAAGTTGCATTTTATAATAGATCTTTACAATTTTGAAAATCTAAGCACCCCTCTAGTCCTTTAGGGATTAAACTTTATTTATACATTTGGGTTGCATAATTTACTATCACCGTCCCACATATGTTCACGATCTACAAAAAAAAATTTAAGCAAATGCCAAATTTTTGGAGGATTTATTCTTGCAAAATAATTTTTTCTGTATGAATTTTTTTTTTTAATGTTAAGCATCTATGAACTCACATTTTCCAACATTAATTTGTTATCTGGCAAAGAATGCCAACCCAAACTATTGTTTATAATACAAAAAAGATTAGACAAATCTTTAATTCTAGCTTGGACAGAATTGGTGGAATATTGGAGTTAATTGTACAGGTCGTCTCTAATAGAAATAGTGGTGCCAAAAGAAGGTTTAACTAAGAATAGTACAAAAGAAACACATCACCCCACCCAAAAACCAATTTGGGTGCTTGAGGGAGTTTCATCTTGTATTTTTTTCAAACTTAAGTTCCTCATCTTCTACTACACACACTTTACAATGAACTCTATTGCTCCAAAAAAATTGAAATTCTCATACCCTTGTCATAAATCCCTCAAGCCTATCAACTTTTTGATAGTGGAGGTTTTCAATGAATTGTCCCACTTTGCTACTACACATGGATGTACAATATTTTCCACAATTAATTTCATATATACAAGACAAATAGTAGTCTTTATTTTTGAGGGAAGAAAAATTATAAAAAGATGAATAATGCTTTTTTCTCCTCCAAAAAAATTGAATAGCAATCTTCAAATGGCAAATGCATATTTTATGATTTAAAATAATGAGAAATAGAAACCTCTCTCAAATTTGTATACATTTTCAAACAAAAGGAGTAGAAAGTCAAAACTAACCAAATCGGATCCTCCAAAATTTTAATTTTAATTTTATTTTTTATACATGCTTCAATTTTTGAAATTTAACAATTGATATTATTATCATATTTTTAGAACATCTTCAAAAAATTTATAATCAAAATAATTAAATTGTGTTCTTAATCACACTAGATTGAATATTGTATTTTTTTTAAATGCTAAAATCATAAATTTGAATTTTTTTCTCCAAACCTAGTTTATTTGTGCAGTTTAACCCCTAAAGGCCCAAAGTCCCCTTGGGGGACACTTGGGATTTCGGGTAGGCTTGTGTGACCTGAAAGTTCGACCTGATTTTTTGAAACTTTTTTTGAAGATAGGAAATCACATTAGCTTTCCAAAAATATATATATTTTTTCAATCAGTGCCCGGGGAAAAAAGTTATGCCGCTCGAAGTCAAAAAAGCAGTTTGCCGGGCAGAAAAAATAACTTTAAAAAATTGAACTTTTTTTTTTGAATTTTTTTCTTAAAGATCATGTTTTTGTCTATATTTGAAGCTTTGATTCATTCTATTTGGACTCAGAATGAGAAAGTTATGGACAATCTTGTTTTTCGGGCAATCTAAGTGTCTTCTTCAAAAAACAACTTATAAAATTCATTTTTGAATGCAATTTTCAAAAAAATTCAAAATTTTATTTTTGAAAAGGTTAAGTTTGTTTGCAAGAACAATCCCACCGTTGGGATTATGGTTTTTTAATTCCATCTAAGAGCTATTGAAGATTTAGTGTTTTGTTCAATTTTGGACCTACTTCTACTTAACAATTTTTTTATATGTGAAATCAAGTTTTGACATTTTGAAATTTTTTCCCCAACTCTCAACTCAAATGTTTAACATAAATTTTTTTAACTTTATGGTGTGTAGTGCAAAAAAAATCCAAAAATGGCCGTCAAAGTCATCTGAAATTGCAATCCAGAGTTCAAAAAAACTACTTTTTCCAACTTCAAACGCTAATATCATCCAATCCGTACGGTCAAACTTCATGAAAATTTTACCACATGATTTGAGACAAGTGAAGTATAAGATCCTACGGTTAGATTCTAAAAAAAAGTTTTTTTCGGTTTAGGTAGTGATCGTAGCAGAAATGACAGTTTTCAGTGGTTTCGGAGCCAAAAAATGCCTTGGGCCTTTAGGGGTAGACTAGAATTGTCCAAGAAAATGTTTTTTTTTCATCCCTATTATTCCTTTCATTGGAAAAAAAATTATGTTTGCACCCTTTTTCTATTAGACTACATTTCCTATATTACGTATAAAATTGTAAATACTTCTACACATTGAAATTTTGAAAACTAGGAAATGCAACAAGTATTTCAACTTGTTACTCTATAAGATCCTACTTTATAAAATGTTGAGATTTGTTTCACCCTACCAAAAATTTGCCATTGAAATTTTGAAAAGGATTCCCCCAGGCCACATGTGGCTGAGGCTTTGTTCCTTTTATCCTTTGCAATGAAATTCTTTTCATTTGTTTCAAAAAAAAATAAAATTGGAAAGGACACATTAGAGTTAATTGCAAAGTTGTCATGTATTTGTGAACTTGTGTCAGAGGAAGGTTTAACTAAGAATAGAAGAAAACAAACAGAGCACCAAACTCAATCAGACCTAAATTTGGGTGCTTCAAGGACTTTAGTCCTGTATTTTTTCAGAACTCCGGCTCCTAGCGGGTCCTGCGTTTGCTCACTTTATGATTAACTCTATTAAAGTTAATCGTAAAGTATGTGAAAGGCATGACCAGGAGCCGGAGTTCTAGAAAAACACAGGACCAAACTCCCTAGAGCACCGAAACTCAAGTCTGATTGAGTTTGGTGCCGTGTTTGTTTTGTTCTATTCTTAGTTAAACCTTCCTCTGACACAGGTTCATAAACACAGGACAACTTTGCGATTAACTCTACTGTGTTCTCTTAGTAGGGGTTAACCGGGGGGCCAGAATTTTCGGGCCGGCGGACAGGTGTCGCGGGCAGAAGAAGCAGGCTGGGCGGGCAGTCATGTGACTCCACCGTTTTGAGCGAGCACCATTTTGAGTCTGCGTTTTGGTGCCGAGGATCGCCACGGCTATCGGCTATCCCCGTTACCTTTGCCTCCCGCTCTCAAAATCTTGAATCCCCACTCGCATTCCGATTTCCCCCATTTGTTCCCATGCTTGTCTACGAAACCTCGCCTCGCCTCGCCCTCGCTCTCACTCACTCACTCACTCACTCATCCCGCTCCTTCATCAATCTTGAGCTCATCTCCGCTTCGATCCAGGTACAGTACTCCTCATTCCTTCTTCTTCATGCCACTGCTGCAGCACCCGCCGGGATTAGGTTTTGTTCCATCGCACAGGAGTCTTTCAACTCAACCACGCCACTAGCTGGGACGATTTAGGAATCTTCTAGCTGCTTTCGTCAGTTCCGTTTCAGAGACTAGGATTGATGGTGAATTGCGAAATTCATGCTTGTACGGATTCAATCCTAGTTCGTATCTTGAATGATTGAATCACAATTTGAGGATTGGTTGTCTTTGCTGTAATAATACTTTGAGAGAAATGCTCTTCGCTCTTGTGATGGTTAGGGAAGAACTCCGGATTCGCTTGAATTCGAATCCGTGCCACCCGCCGGGATTAGGTTTTTGTTCAATCGCACCTCAACCTCAACCTCGCCATTTTGGAGGATTTAGGAATCTTCTGCTCTCATCGGCTCCGTTCCAGAGACTAGGATTGACGGTGAATTGCGAAATTCATGCTTGCAGTGCGATCCATTCTTTTACGGATTCAATCCTAGTTCGTTTTTTGAATGATTGAATCACAATTTGAGGATTGGTTGTCTTTGCTGTAATGCTTTGAGAGAAATGCTCTTCGCACGCACCTTGTGATGGTTGGGGATGAACTCCGGATTCACTCGAATTCGAAACCGTGCCACTGCTGCTGCACCGGTCGGAATTAGGTTTTTGTTCAGTCGCACAGGATTCTTTCACCTCAACCTCGCCATCAGAGGATTTTCAGGGTTCTCTATCTTCAATCGTCAGGTCTTCTCTATCTTCTTTCGCCAGGTCCGTTTCAGAAACTAGAATGGCGAATGGCGAAATTCATCCATGCAGTGCGATTCTTGTACGGATTCAATCCTAGTTCATATCGTGAATGATTGAATCACAATTTAAGAATTGGTTGTCTTTGCTGTAGTACTTTGAGAGATATGCTCTTCGCACACACCTTGTGATGGTTGGTGACGAACTCGGGATTCACTTGGATTGGAATAGTAGGAGCTTGTAGTGGATTTCGTCAGTGCATAGATGAATTTTTGTTTATTTGGGGGGATTTCGTCAGATGCTACAGCAAAGACTAAGTCCTAACTTTTCATCACTTTATGATATGACAAAAGCTAACCTAGCAAATAGATTAGATTCATGGATTTAGGAAGCACTAGGTTCCAAGTTTGAATTCCTTGAATTTCGTCATTGATGGGGGTGGAATTTCACAAATTTTAGTTTTCTTCTTTACCAATTCATTAGTGACGCTTTTCGGCGCAGCTCATGGTATTGTTTCGATGTTTTTAATCGTCTGACTAGTTTGTATGTAATTTTGACTCAACTTCCCGGGCTGACGGAGTGTGGACTGTTTAATCTTCAGGGGCGTGAGAAATTTGAGATCTTGTTGGTACTCTGTTTGTGAACGTTGTTCGAGCGCGGTCATGGCAAGGCCACGGTGTAAGACTTTGTGAATGGGCGGCATATGTCGATGGCTGCTCTGATGTTTGGTTCTGGCTCAGCCATTTTCGAAGCAATGCGAGGTTCTAGCGATCGGCATCCATGAAGGAGTTGCGCGAGGATTTTTTACATGGTATGCAGGACGCTGTTGAGTGAGAGACACGTAGGTGAAGGGAGGACCTGCTCTTTTGCACAAATTTTTCAGGGTCTCACGTTTTAGGGTTCCAGATTCACTGGATGTTTTATGTGCGTCCTTGGTTTCAGGAAAAATAGAGTATTTTAATACCAGCGCCACATTGAAGTTGAGAATAACATGTGCTATCGTGCAACGCAAGTGTTCTGCGAGCTGAGAGATAAATTGTCAATGTCTCTGTGCAGGATTGAAGGAGTCTCACGCTTCGATGATCTGTTTAAAAAGAAACGGGAGCAGAATGATACTCCTGTGGAAATCAATTGGCAGGGGCAACAGCGTTGTGTTTCAAAGGATTGTTCTTGTTGCGGGCCAGGTGCGACTGGGAGTCTAGTGAATGGCCGACTGCATCCATTCTTTCAGGTCAAGAAGTTATAATGATGTCCCTATGATTTCTGCTACTGAATTTGCAGTGAATGTCTTTAAGGTGAAATTTTAGCATGTTTAAACTCTTGCTGGATTTATATGTTTGGGATAATAGCCAACCTTGTGTGGCTATTCTTGATGATTCTAAAGTTCATTATCAGGGCATGAGCAGTTTCGTAGCTTGTGCTGGTTGTTCAGAGTGCTAGTGATATTAAATAGCTATTATCTGATATAGGTTTGTAAGCGTGGCCCGTACCTTATCCCCGGATGCTTGTTGGTGTAGCCCAAGCCATTTATAGCCATGTCGTCGTTAGTCGACACCTCGCCGGGGAGGGGGCGGGGGTTGTTGCTGAAGAGCAGCAGCAAGCACAGGGTGGTAATGGAGACGAGGACAGGGGAAGTGTTGCTCGGGCTCGTGAGTCGAGGACAAGCTCTCGTGGCGGAGCTGCTGCGTCTCTCGCAGCACGCACCTTCGGTGTTGCAGCAGCAATCGTCATCCGAGAGCGGGGGTAAGTACGCGGCCCTCTTGTTTGATTTCAAGTATTTCAAGTCCCCGGAACTATTCGAGGAGCAGATTGAGGCGAACTCGACACTTGCGATTCTGGATGACGAGTTTCGAGAGGAGTGCAGCAGTGTGGTGGAGCGGTGTTTTTGGCTCTTCGATGGTATCGTGAAGTATTACAAAGACTTGAGCCGGTTCACTGACGATCTGCTGCAAGTGAGAGCAGGCGCGTTCTTGCAGGAGTCCGCGGAGAGTGTGCTGGAGGACGAGGAGGGGCGGCAGCTCCTCGTGGAGGCACTGGTGCTGCACGGGGTTCTTCTGCTTTTGCTGGAGCATCGGATGACGGGGAGCCTCAGAGAACAGCTTTTGGTGGCGCATTGTCGGTGTCGAGGCTCCAGTGATTTCGTTAACTTCGAGGCAATCCAATCGTTGTGCCGATGTGTGCCGCTCCCGCCGAAAGCTAGCTCCGCTTTTGCATCAGTCGCATCGTTGGCGTCACTCCTTCAGGGATCCAGCCCTCCGTCGGCCTCGCAGCCCTACATGATTCTGCCGTCGAATACAGAGGAGATGTGCAACCGCTTTCCTTTGCCCAAACGGTTGCTGAGACTAGCTATTGCTCGGTTGCGAACTGATGATCTTTACAACCAGCTGCGTCATTATCCCAATCCGGAGCATCGCTGTGCTGCACTGGGAGGACAGGCTGCTTGTTTGTACGTTCTTCTCAATTTCATACCAGAGATTTTGCAAAATGAGAGTCTAGTAATGAAAGACATTGTGGACAAGTTTCTGTTCGGATGGTGGGTCGTTCCAATCTTCATGGGTTTCATGGTGGATCTGTCCGCCGGGTGGGATCAGTACAAAGCTGCCAAAGCTGCCCTGGCCCCTATACTCGTGCTGCAACAAGTAAAAGAGTTTGCACGTACCTATGGCACCCGAGTGCCTGAGTTGCTGGTAGAGTTGCGAGGTTTTCTGTCGGAAGGTGTACTAACTCAGGAGTTTGTTTTGAGCAACATGGCAATCCTGGTGGCATGCTTACGCGACAGCAATATCGCTCTTCGCTGGCTGCTTCTGCATCAGAACACCACAAATAAGAAACTGAAGGATGTGGTTATGGCTGTGGGTGGGGCCAGTAGCAGCGACATCCTTCTGTCCCTCATCTTGGACACGGCGACCCTTGAATTTGAGCTGAAGCGAGTGTATGGTGAGCTTCTTGAGGGAAAGGAAGCCCAGTGGCTGAAATGCCAGAACCATGCAGCCGAATGCATGCAGGAACTCTCTGATTTTTTCTCGGGATCGAAGGTGCTCTCTCGAAAAGTGAAGGATACAAATATGCAGAACTGGTTTCTTCAGATGGGACAACAAGTACGAGCTTTGGAGTGTAAAATCGAAGCTTCGCGCGCTGTTCGAAAGATCCAACAGATGATTTTGGCTCTGCAGGAAGTTGAGCAATTTCATCAGATTGAGAGCAGTCTCCAAATTAAGCAATACCTTGCTGAAACACGGACCCAGCTGAAGCAAATGGTGCGCACTCTGAATGTACAAGAGGGTATGCTGGCTACTGTCTCCCTGGTCAGTGATGCATCCTACGCCTGGGGTCTCATCGTAGGCTTCACCCCTCAGATTCATGCCCGCATCAACGCTGAGCCTTTCACGGTTCTCAAGCTGTCCTGCTTGTTTTTGAAGCTCCGATCCATCCTGGACATTCCACTGCTTCGAATCTCCCAATCTGGCAGTATGGACCTTTACTCAGTTTCAGAGTACTACTCTTCAGAGTTAGTAGCCTACGTGCGGTCGGTAATGGAGATCATACCTGTCAGTATGTTCAGCATCCTCAACGACGTGATTGCTGTGCAGACGAAACAATTGCACGAGTTACCTGGGCGTCTCGAGAAGGAGAGTTTGCGTGACTTCGCTCAGCCGGAACAGAGATATAAGCTGGCCAAAGCAACACATCGGGTGGCTGTGTTCACGCAAGGTATCATGGCCATGAAGAAGACGTTCATGGGAGCCATTGAAGTCGACCCTTGGCAGCTTCTGGAAATAGGGATACGAAAGCAGCTTGTGAAGCAGGTAGCCACATCCCTGCACACGATCTTAGTATTCCCGACAACTGGTGTAGCCGAGCTGGAGGAGCAATTGCAAGAGCTCCAGATGTCGTTACAAGCACAACGACGATCCATGGAGTATTTCCAGGACTACGTGCATGTGCACGGACTTCAGCTGTGGCATGAGGAGTTCGCACGCATTATTAACTACAACACCGAGCAAGAGTGCAATGAGTTCGTGAAACGGAAGGTGCAGAACTGGCAGAGCGTGTACCAGGATCCTGCTAAACCCATTCCCCAGTTCCCTGCCCCTGCCAAAGACTCCTCCAGGGCGAGCAATTTCATGGGGCGTTTGGCTCATAAGCTCCTGCAACTGACCCACCCTTCGAGTTCAATGTACCTAGTACCCATGAGCGGTTGGTTCGACGCTCAAGGGCAAGAGCTCGTGGGATTGCGCACTATGGCATTATTACAAACTGCCCTCGGATCCGCTGGTTTAGCTGGATTGGATCGGCTGTTAGGTTTTCAACTCACACATGGCATTCGGCAGGCAGTGATGCATCTTTCATCCAGAGTGGAATCCAGTGAAATGAGCGACTGCTTGGAGTCCCTCCAGCATGTGTTGACTCCAAGTTCGTCCATTCCTGACCCTGGTTCACTGGTATACACTGAATACATCGCTCGTGCGGGAGTGAATGCCCCGGGATGGACTACTTGGTTGGAGATCGTGTCCCGAATTGGACAGATCCTACTGCTTCGCTGCCTTCTCGGGTCCCATTTACGTGCGTCCGCGAAGTTTGAATCAAGCACGATTTCATATGCTGTGGATGCCATGAACAAAGCAGTGCTTGCAGACATTGGGGATTCCAGAGTGGGTACTACTGTGGAGAATACGGAAGTCAAGAGCCGCCTGCTTGGAGAGCTGCGAAAGCAATTGCACCTCTGCGGTCTATACACACCTGTTAACTCTATTTATATTGCCACCAAGCCAGCTGACGGTTGTGCTCTCCTGCTGTTTCTCGTCACGATTTCCCAACTGCCGAGATACGTGTTGGATAGTCATCTAGGAACTCTGACCAGCCGCATGAAAAAGCAAGCTCTGGACTGCTGCCCCCTGATTGTGGGTATGGGAAGTATCCTTCAGCAGCTTCACCCCTTTTGCACCACTGCTTATGTTGGCCTCCTGGGACAGTACGTGCGAACATACGCCGAGGCTCCTGCAAAATCCGCAGGAAAGGAAGGCCTGAAATTGGCTACCGAGGTCGTCAACGTCGTGGCCTGGGTGCTGGCGCTCTCCAAGTACATGAGCTACCCTCAAGATCTCCTCACCTTGAATTTCCCTCCCCTGTTATTAGACAGCCTTGCAACTTGATTAGCTTGTACTATCTTTGATCAAACAAACTAATTCAGTTAGTGTGCTCTTGTAGATTTCTTCCTAGAGCTCTTTTAATTCAATTACACAGGATGATTATTTTCTGGGTCACAATGGTCCACGATAGAGTTGTTTCATCTCTTGGACACTCATTGATTGCTTCGAGAGATCAGTACTGTATATTACGGCAAGTGGCTTGTTCACAGCCAAATTGGTTCTTTATTTGAAAAGGTGAAAAGGTAAATCTCTGAATTAGAGCTCCTTTTGTAATTAGTGTGACTTGCTACTCGTCTATAATTAGTATGACAGTGAACTGACTGAACTCCAGTACCTCTGATCGCGCCACTGTTCACAGGATTGTCCGCTGCCAATACTCATCTTTTGAATGTTTTGCTTGTACTTTAGAACCTCAGTATGACGATGAGTTTCATAGCCAAAGCATGAAACTCGGCTTCCATTAAGGTAGGAGGCTCAAACTCCGACCAGGCATTAAAAGCGAACATGACTAAGAGGTACATTTTGCTTTCTTCAATGTATCAACTATACACATTTCAGGAGGTGGTTGCTTTTGATGACCACAAATGACCACTTTTTTCCAACTTCAAAAATTTGTAACTAATTTCACAAAGGTCCAAAAAATATGAAAATGACTTGGGTTAGATGGCAATTCCACTTGTCTTTTAAGGAAAATTGTCTAAAAAATATTCCAAGATGTTTTACCTCCCCAAAATTCAATTTCAGCGTTTAGATGGTTGCTTTATGGACTTCCTACCTTACCAACTTCCAAATTTGAAAGAACAATTGAAGAATGTGAGAGTGCAACATTAGAACCTCGAACGATGGAAGTGCTTGCTCTGAAACCCTTGAATGTTGGTATCGTAATTCTAAACTATACTATGTGAGCAATTTCGCACTGCTTTGCCCTTTTTGCTCAGAAGAAACATTGGCCCCTTTGCGTATTGTGTGCATGTGATCGACGTTTTGACAAGAGAGGAGGTACTTTGGTAAGCAAAAGCAGGATTCTTAGAACAATGAGTTTGAACTCTGTTCAAAGATTTGGGCATCAAAGACTATTGAGGTAGTCTGCTCTAAAAGCGCCCATGCTCTAAAAGCAATCATAACATAGAGGTACATTTTGCTTTCTTCAATGTATTGGCAATGTGCATTTCAAGAGGTGGTCGCTTTTAGTGACCCTGCATTTCAACTTCAAAAATTTGTAACTAATTCCTTGAAGGTCCAAAAAATATGAAACGACTTGGATTAGATGCCAATTCCGTTTTTCTTCCTACAATAATTTACTGAAAATTGTTTCAAGGAGTTTAGCTTCCCCGAATAGGCAATCAGCTCTTAAATGGTCACTTTTAGAGCTAACTACCTTAAGAGCTCTTCAATTTTTCCAGATTGCTCTTAGCAGATTTCCATATTGTGTAAACAACTTTTCAAGTTCTCAGGAATTGGATTTCCTGTTGTCAACTTCCATGTTGTGTAAACTTTTGTGTAGGAAGGAAAATAAACAAATTTTAGAAATAGCTTTGTCTTTTTGTCACACTAAAAGCAACCATAAAGTTCAAATCCAATGTTGGAAACTTGTTTCCTCCACTTTTATAAGCCTCTCTTTAACCCCTAACAACCCAAGCAACCATTTTCTAGTCGCTTTCCCTCTTTTTTGAGCTGCCCATTCTCAAATACTGAGTTTTTTCAAAAATAAAATTATTAATGAAAAATAGACTATGTTATGAATTCAATGGTGGTAGTTTCATCAAATTTCAAGTTAAACTTTGCCTTGCGGAATATTTCAAAGTTAAGTGGTGTAGTATAGTTTATAGCTCATTTTGGGGGGGTCGTTTTAGGCATGGACTATAAAGCCAGCCAACCAAAGTGATTCTTGCCCACCCAAAAATGGTCAGATCCATCTTGAAAAGGGCAAATCTAAGGAGTTCAAGGAAAAGACAAGTATTCCATTCTTTTTTTTCTTACAAACACTACTCTCATTTAACTGACCACTGTGCATTGCAAACTCCACCATGAATTGAAAAATGCTTGGAATGTTATGAAATTTTACATATACATTTGTAACTCTCTTATCTTTTATTGAGTACAAGTAAGTGCCATTTTAAAATATTTTCACAAATATATGCTCCTTCAAAGTGCTCTGCCTTGTATTTCCATTGACCCAAATAAAACTTCAACTCTTCAAATATCTTCTAAACCATGTAGTCAAATAGTCTTAACTTTAAGGGTGCTCACTTTCAATGTAAATTTCAAGATCCTATGGTTATATACAATTTAATCTCAAGAAAAAATGAGTAAAGAAAATGCTCATGTTCTTGGCAATTTTGGTTCATTTTAAAAGTACCCCCCCCCTTCCCTTGGATCATTAGGAATAAAATTTTAACCAACCAACTACTCTTGCAAGTATTTGCACACTAGCCTATCTCTTCAAATCACTCCCTACAAAACCATTTTAGAAAATGAGCTAGCCAAAAGGGTACAAAATATTAAAATTTAAAAAATTCAACAACATAATAAGGTTTCAACTAGGTTTTAAAATTAGTAAGTTTCTTGGAAGTCAAAGACTTGCCTCTCCCGTTTTCTATGCACCACTCTCTAAAGCTTTGATCAACCAGCTATTATAATCTTCTTCCTACAAATATCTGCACACTGTCTAGTCCCCTCAAAACACCAACTAATCACTTGAAAAAATTGACTACCTAGGAGGATACAAAATATTAAAAGTGAAAAATTCAACAATGTGGTGGAGAACCAATTGGGTTGGATATGGCTACAAATAGGGGATATAGGATTCATTTGTATAGATATGGTGGATATGTGTATAGCTATTGGCAAGGATACAAATTATTCTACATCTTTTGTTAACAAGTTGAATTGATATTGGTATTTTAATTCTTGGATTTTGATAAAAATAAGTACAAAACTAAACTAGGATGTCTAGCTTCAATTTTTTAATTGAGGTAATGATAGATTGAGTGACTATATAGACTTCCATATAGACTTTTAGAAATTCTTTTGTCTTATATGCAATGATTGTCCAATTTTCAACATCTTCATCAAATCAAATTGAAAAGAATAATTATTCTTCAATAAACTAATTTGAAAAGCTCTTGATCTCAAAGTGGCACTTTTTGAAGTGAAAGGTAAAAGTACAATTGATCTTCTCTTGTACCAATCCTCCATCTAGGATCAAGAGATTTCAAATGTGCATGTGTGAAAATACTTTGTATCAATTATCGATAGTATAGTCCTTTAGCTTTCAAATAATTGTCATGTGAGAAGATTGAGACCTTTTAAAGAAGGTGAAAAAGTGATTTAATTAGTAGTGCATTTTTTAAAGTAGGTAAAAGTTAAGAGTATTAACTATCTTATATTCTATTGAATCTAATTCCAACTAGAATTAAGAGATCTCGACATGCACATAAGAAAACACTTCAAATCAATCACAATAGGTAGAGCCTTCTAACATCCTAAGAATTGTTTGGACCAGGTGAGAAGATTTGAGACTTTTGAAAGCAACATGTGATTTAGTATTGTACTTTTTGAAGAAGGTAATGGGTAAGAGTACTACCTATCTTATCATGTACTAAATCTAATTACAGCTAGGATCGAGGGATCTCAACATGCACAAGTGAAAATACCTCAAATCAATCATTGTTGGTATAGTCTTTTAACTTCCTAGGAGTTGTCAGGTGAAAAGATTGAGACCTTTGAAAGCGGAGGTGATCTCATAGTGCATTTTTTAATGAAGTGAAAGCTAAGAGTACAAATAGTCTTATCCTTTACCAAACCTACCCTTTGATTATAATTGAGAGATCTCACTCAAATGTGCAAGTGAGAACACTTGTATCAATCATTGTTAATATATTTCTTGTCAAGCTTCTTGATATTTATAAGCAAGTATCCTTTACCAAATCCTTAGTCGTTTTTCAAATTTGTTTGTACAATAAGGGTTCTAAAATTCATCCATATATCACAAGACATCTATATTTTCTCCACAGTATTGGATAGTCTTATATGTACAAAAATCGGTCAAACTTTGCAAAAAAGACAAAAGATTTTTCAAAATTCTACATGGAAGTATGCAATATTTGCGAGAAGATAATTAGAATAGTTGGCTAGTCAAGACTTTAGGAAGAGGCTCATGAAAAGTGGAGGATACAAATTTCCAACTTCTAGTATACTAATTCAATTTAACATTGGATTTGTATTTTGGGTTGCTTTAAGTATGACATCAAGACAAAGCTACTCTTAAATTTTAGTTTTTTCCTACTTACATAGAAAGATAATCAACATAGAAGTCAGACAATTTTTTTTCAATTCCAATTTAATATAGAAGTCTAACTTTACTATAGTAAATTTTTTATAAAGTGTCCATTTTAACCTACTAGATCCATTTCAATGTTGAATAAAGCTTGCCAAGCACCGCATTGACAGAATGAGGGTCAAAACTCTATTCATTGAAATTTTTTGTAGATCTCAATAATTTGAAGAGATTTCGAAAGTTTTTAAATACCAATATTTGAATTTACAAAAATTATTGAGATTTACAAAAAGTAAATCTAAATATTGGTATGTAATAGATTTCACTTGTTTAGGAAACATTCATTAGAGAGAATTTGGGCCTTCTAAAGGACCACGAGTTCCCACAAGTTCTCCTATAAGCTTTGGTGAGTTCCTGACTGTTGGAATCGTGCCACTGCAGGGTGACATGGCCGAACTTTGGCCACATCAGGGTTAAAAATTTAATTTAATTTTTTTTTAAAAAATCTAAAAATGAGATTTGCAATTATTATTATTATTTTTTTAAATATATTTTTCTGACAGCCCATGCCACTGTTCACAGCATGGGGACAGATTGGAGAACAAGTCTGAAATGGCCCTTTCTTCGCCCCAAATCCCTTCTAATGACAATTTCATAAGGTTTTAAAAAAACCTTAGATTTTAATTATTTTTAGATTTCTATAATTTGTAGAAATCTATAGATTTTAAAATTCTACAAATTGTAGAAATCTATAAATTGTAGAAATGAACAAATTAGAATTTTTTTAGAATTCTATTAATAAAATTCAATATATAAAAGTACAACAATGTACTAGTGTTATATGCCTTACCTAATGGTACTTTAGTCATTAACATGGGGCAATTGACATAAGACAATTAGAAAAATCAAAATCATTGTACAATTACAATTGCTTTCTAGTTGAATTGCAGTTGCTTTTCAGTCAAATTGTTGTCACTTTTCAGTCAAATTTAGTTTTTTTGCGACTGCCACTATAAGAAACCCGCGTTTTAGGTGATGATTATGGATTTTAGGAGACGGATTTTAGTGGACGTCAAATTAAACACCTTACATTTTTATGTCAATAATAACGTACAATCTAACATCCAGTTTATTTAAATATTTATTTTTAAAGTGCTCAACATCCTCATAAACATACTTAACATCTCAACATTCTTCCAAAGGGGCATAACTCCACATTCTTCTTTGGAAAAACTCAAAACAAAATGTAACAAGATTGACGGTTTGGAGTTTAATAGATTTAGGGGTAAGGATCTAGGAATTAAACCACATTTGAGATTTGGGGAGGGCTATCCAAACTTTGATTTCAAAATCTTCCTTAAATGGGCATCTTCTAGCTTATTCAAATCACCAATCAATGATGAGCTTCCACCTCCATAAGGCCATGGGCAACCTCAAAATCCACTATTCAAATTTTTTATCCAACTTTCCAATATAAAAACTACAAGTTCAAATTGTGATTCAAAATTCAAGAGTTAGATTGATAGATGCATCTTGTCAAGACAAGGAGAATGATACCAAAGAAGTTCACAATCATTTAGTCTTGCATTAGAGGAATTTTCTTGAAGATTCTCTAAAAACTACACTATTAGGCCAAGTCTATCGTATAGAAGTGAACCGCCCTTCTAGGTCTCAAAAGACCAATTTGAGTTGCAACATAGTGTTTTTATTGTATTTGATATAGAAGGTGCAAAACTCAAATAGTGACAAATCTTGTATTCATATTGAGACAAGTCCAATTATACATAATGCTCCCATTATTGATAATTATTGCACCTCCTACGCATTTGTGAAGTTGCAAAACGACCACGTATTTTATTTATATAGTATCATATTTTGAGCATAATAAGGCAGAAATGCTAAAATGACATTCAAATTAGCTTTTTGAAAATGTAATTTTTATTTCAATCAATACTTATGAAAAAAAATTATGCACTACAATAAATTTAGAATTGAGAGACCGGGTAACATAAAAAACTCACAAAAATTTGAAATGATTTTTTTTCAAATATTCTCATAGATTACATTTTTTGTCTACATGTAAGCTTTGATTCATTCCATTTGCATTAGTGATGTAAAAATTATAGAGCTTCTTATTCATTGGGCAATTATAGAAACTTTAAAAAAAAAGAGCATATTGAATTTCTATTTGAACTCAGTTTTCACAATTTTCAAAAAAATAAATTCTACAAGGTTCAATATCCTTACTAAAGCAATCTCAGCGTTGTAAATAGTGTGTTTCAATTCCATCCTAAAGCTGTCACATATGCATAAAGATGGCGGAAGCTTCTTAAGAAGTTTTCCCCTTGGTGGGAGCCGCTCAAGTGGCTCCCAAGTTTGTAGAAGCTTTTCAAGTAGCTTCCAAGCTCATAGAACCTTGTAGAAGCTCTTGGAACCTTGTAGAATCTCATGGAACCTCACGAAATCTCATAGAACCATGTAGAAGCTCTTGGAACCTTGTGGAATCTCATGGAAACTCATGAAATCTGATGAAATCTCGTGGAATCCACTAAAACCTCATGGAATCTCATGAAACCTTGTGGAATCTTATAGAACCTCGTGGAATCTCATAGAATCTCGTAGAACCTTGTGAAATCTCATAGAACCTCCTAGAACCTCTTGTAAGTTTCTCAAGCGACTTTCAAGCTTGACAAAGAATCTTAAGATCCTCTAATATATATAACAGTCAAGATTGAGTCAAGATTGAGACGTTCTTCAATCTCGACAACTCATTATAATGTTTAGTTCATAGCACTTAGCCTTAGTTCTTGATCTGAAGCCTTGTCCTATGTACTTTTGTTCTTTTGAATACATCTTGTGTTTTTAGTAAAGATATCATGGCTTGTTCCTTTGTCAAGATTCTTATCTAAAACACCCTCAATGTTGTCCGGAGTCCATCCCTGACAAAACCTATGAACAAAATTTTATTTTTTCCTTCAGTTTCATACCAACTTTGATGAACAATGTTTTAAAGAATGAAAATCGCAAGTTTTTTTTTTTCCATATTTATATCCTAGACTTTCAATTCAAATCTTCAACATAAATATTAAAATCAAAACATTTAGTCCAAAATTCTAAGTTAAGAAGATTCAAAGTAAAATAATCTAATAAAAAACATGCTTAAAAAACTAAATAATTTCTTTACTTTAAATGTAAATATCTCGCAATCAATGTGGTAAAATTTCTAAAGTAACTTCCCTATATTTATACTAGTCCAATGCAAAAGGATTCCATGGTTAAATATGGAAAAAAAACAAGTAGTACAATTTTTTGCTCTTTGTAATAGAAATGATAGTTTTGAGTGTTTTAATGAAAAAAGAGCCTTGAAACTAGATACTATGGATTAATCCTATATTAAGGCATGCAGGTTACTGTGACTTGGCCCTGCGCAGATAAAAAGCTAATCTAAGCTTACCCTAAGACAAACTAACCTGCAAAGGGCAAGGTGAGCCACAGGGGGCATACCCCAAGTTACTCTTCCGTAATGTCCCTATAGATTAAGCTACAGGCATCCTGCATTTCAAGGTGGCAATCGTCTGCATGTGAAGTCCGTGTCCTCCTGCGAGTGCCAGGCTGAGAAACAAAAGCTAAAGCTTGCTTGAGAAACACAACAAGTCACCGACGGTGTCATGTCGCCTTTGACCAGCGACGTGCTGCGACAAGGCTGACAGGCAGTTTGGACACTCACGGGTCCTGTGCTTCGAGTTCCTTTCGAGTCTGCAACAATCACAGTGACGTCTTCTCTTTGCAGGTCAGGTACGTAACGTTCATCCTCCTCGACGAGTTGCTGCGGAATTGGTGGTAAAATTGCTCATCGACTCATCCTTCATCTATCTGTGCTTCCGAACATAAATTGATGCTCACCCTCTTTGAGTTCTATTCTGTGTGAGCTAGTCGAGCAGATTCAATTCCTGTTACGTTGCCGCCTTGTTCTGAGCTAGATTTCAGAGCTGCAAGGCCAGAGGAAGTTGTGGAGGTGTGCATGTCTGAGTGTTCGCTTGGGCAATGTTGTGAGTGAGTATTTTTAGAGCATCCCTGTTGTTGAAACTATGTGTTTCTACAGGTTTCAGCAGATACGTGCTGGATCTTTATGGTGATGGATTTCTTGAACTTGTAGTCAATCGACTAGAGCACTTTCGGAGCTTCCTCTGTGTTACGTAGAAATGCACAGAGCGCCATTCCAAGTTGCGTTCCCATTTTCCGTTTGTCATCTCGAGTCCTGAAATGGTACTTGAGTCCTTTCTATTATTTCCCGTCCGTCATCTTGAGTCCTCTTCGGTGCTGTAGTATCCATGTTATTGTATGTTATCTCCCTATACAACAACATGGATATTATAACACTGAAGTAGACTTGAGATGACTTGACGTTTGTACTGAACAGTTTCTTGAAATTTCAGTCCACAAAATAGAGCACTTTCAAAGCGTCATTTGTTTTGCGGACAAGTGCACAGAGCATATTCTTTTCCTTTGCTGCATGTTACACATTCTCGTGTCGAATTGTTCGTGGAGTGCCGAAGAGTCCCGCAAGCAGTTTGACACAAAAATGTTTAACATGTCTCTACTGGAGTAACGGACACTTTTTTCTTTTACAAGCTCGTTTCCAAGTCCATGGCCACCCAGGTGGTGCAAGGGCCATTCGCCTACTCTCTGGTATGTTTGCAAGCAGATGGTTGGGTAGCTCTTTTCTTTCAGGAGAATGTAACGTGTCATCTGAAACTGCTTTAATAGTGTTTTTTCCTTGCAATGCACGTATGTATGATGCTCCACTAGCTTAGAGCTTGATGATCAAACGGGTTTGCAAACTTGCTGGACTATTGGACAGGAGTCTCCACCTGAGGGAGAGTTTTCCTATCCTTCAGCACAATGTTGTTACTGCTTACTGCTTAGATATTTTGTTCAATCTTGCCATGCTCCATTCCTCATACCTTGATGATCAAACTGAACAACCTCAGAGTTCACCAAGTCCTGAGAAGTTTTAAGTTGATCACTGGTTTTGTAAACTCTTTGAAGCAATCTAGTTGTTATTTACCCATGCTTGCATTGATTGATGCGTTCATCTCCTGCCTTGGTAATCAAAGGAATGAACAAGCACTAGCTAGCTGGACTGTTCCACTTGAGCATGTCTTGCTCAAGAAAGATTTTATTGAATCCATTGGAAACTACTTACTATTCTCTTGCAATGCTCAATCATATCTCCAGTTGCTTCCATTTTGATGATCAAGCTGATTAACAGAAGACTGAGTGTTTGAACAGGAGTCAAAGCCTCAAGTCTCTGCGTACATCAAGAAAGTTTTCCACCCACCAGGCCCATACGCAAAGACTCGAGGCTTTGATTCCTGTACAACCACATCAAAGTTGGCGACATCCTCACCTTCAGCTGATCAACTTTTCGTAGTTCCAGGTGGTTATTGGTAGAGCACCTATTGAGTCCACCCAGATGCCAACAATGCCAGCGACAAGGACAACATGGACATTGAGGACGAGGACAACAACAAGTCCTCCGCCAAATGGTTTAGAAATACTTTGCTTTGGTGGAATGCAGACCACGCACCAGTTTTGTGCAGGGTGTGCAAGGAAGCACCACCTTGTCCTCATTTTTTTGACCATATCCACCCCTCATCCCACACTCTGGCATTTAAGCTTGGTAAATCATTTTCCCCTTCAACATGTCTACCTGCTTGGGGAGGCAGCAAGAGGTAGCCTTCAGCCCGCCCATGTCCACAAGGCATGGTTTGTGGAACTACCTCCAACTTACTCACTCTTCATTCATTAGGGCCATTGTTATTAGTAGTATTGTGCACTTATTGATTCCAAATTGATTCAAATTATTAACAAATTGTGTTGTATATCTTGATGGCAGGCTGTTCCTGAACGCTTCTGAGAGCTCCATGGCAACATGCTTGAATGCAATGACCTGCAACTGAGAGATCCCAACAAGGCCATCTGCATGGTGAAGGCAAAGAGGACATTCGATGAAGAAGAGGAAAAGCTCACCGTTTGTGGGAAGCTTTCCGTGTTGCTAACAAGCTTCGAGTTGGAGACGTTCTGGAGTTTTTCCTTATTGGAAGCTCGTGCTTCACACCTCGTGGAGTGGATCGAGAATAGTTAATTTGGCTAGGGCTCTATATTTTGGATGCTCAAGACATGTTTATAGTCTTGTGAGTTCTTTGCAAGAGCATGGAAGCATTTTCATGGTCCTGATTGCTGCATACATTCAGTATATAATGTCTGTACAGTAGATGTTGAGCAGTAATAAGGTTTTCTGACGACCGGAAGACCAGATGAAGTTTTTTCGAACTGGTGAGTGAAGTTGTTTTGTGGACAGTGCACAGCTCATAGGAACACTGGATGGCTATTATCTGAACTTCAATACAATTATCAGAGGGCTTCATCTATTGCTCTTGCTCTTTGTATTGTCAAGCTTTCACTGCTCCCTCTGCCAGTTGTTCTGCATGTCTGTGTTGTCCCCCCGTTTTGTGCAATGTTGGGATTCAGATCTCGAGATCCTAGAACAAGAAGCAATTTCCCCCATGGGTGTTTTTAACTGAATGCTGAATGGGACCAAAAGCAACTCATTCGTCCAGTACGCATCGTAGGACTTCAATTAGGAAGTTCGGGTGAGAGCAAAATCTCAATAATTACTAATCTTTATATAAAATGGGGCTGCCTGTTATTCCTTCGACATTGATCGACAACATCCTACTTAGAATGTTGGCATACGGAATTATCAGACATTGACTACAAACAATTTCATCTCAAGAATCAGGATAGTTTGGCTCTTGCTCCTACAGTGAACTCTCCCATGAGCTGAAGTGAGTGACCTCCCAATCCAACCACACTCCTACAAGTTGGTAGAAATGCTCAAATCCTTCTTGTGGCAGTAAGGAAGAGGAGCGCGGCCTGGCGAAGGCACAGTCGTGTCAAGATGGGCCATTGCCACGGAAGAACCAGCAACGGAGCAGGAGTGGCGTACTACTACGCGACACGGAACTAGGCAAGCGAGCACATAATAAAAACGTTTCAGCTATGAATCCGAGCAGGCACGTCTGCGATTCTGAAAGGATGAATTCCAATTCGACGAACTGACGACGACTGGTGTGACGAAGAGAATATTCGGGTTTGGGGGTTTGACGATTCCTCCGGTGCAATTCTCCCCCTGACTTCAATTCTCCCCCTGACTTTCGTCTTCTGTCTACCACTTCTTTCTCCTTCACTCCCGCTGTTGCCTCTCTCTTCTCCAGCCGCATGCCTCTTCGTGTGCTACCTCAAGCTCTCGGAAGGCACCACAGAACAAAGCCGTCAAGAGTCTTGTATACATCAATTGAGGGTTTCCAGAGTAGTTTCGGAGTCGAAATGTTCCACGTTAAGCGCTTCCAATGTTGGAATGGTGTGGGACTTCATGTCCATCTTAACTAATTATTCACCGCAAAAGACTGCCCTTGTGAAGTCGATGAGGATCAAGCATTATTACTGCCAAGCACTGTAAGTTTCAAAGCAAGGATCGGTGTAAAGATTGCAAGTTTCGAAGCACACCATTGCGAGCTTGATCTGGACGAACTGACCTCACGGAGATCACTATACGAGATTGGAACCGAAGAAGACCACCTCCTTCTAGGGTTTAGGGTTTTAGGGTTTAGGGTTCACAGTCGCGTGCAGAGTCTTCGCGCAATCTGCTTGTTCGATTCTGTTTTCAAGCTGTGCTGATCTTTCGTTTGAAGTCTCATTGTGATGAACAAGTTTTGAGAAGGACGCAGGATCCCATGGAGGAGGAAGCACTCGCCCCTTTCGCCGACTTGTCGCTGGACGACACCGGTGCCGTGCAGGCACGCATTTCCTTCTTTTTTCGTGACCTCCTTTCTCTCTCCTTTCGCGCTTTTTCGTTCAGTAATTGATCACTTTCTAGGCGAGAGTGTGTGCATCATGTTCGATTTCGTCAAGTTGGAGACGTTCTCTGATTGAATATCGCTTGATGGCCATTACAAGAAGTGAATGCGATGTATATAGAAGAAGAGTGAAATTATCAAATCTTAGTGTCTCGTGATTGCACAGGGGCCTGATCGTTTGCAGGACTTTAACGATTATGGGCAATTATACGAATACACCAATGGGTTGTTCGCCGATTTCTCGATATGGGATGGCGGGTTCGAAAGCAAACACAAAATTCCGATCGTGCAATCTCTGCAATCTCCGGCGAAGGATCCAAGTGGAATCGCCTCTGAGTCACCCGAACTCTTTGCAGATGCTTCGGCAGATGTCTCTGCTCCCTTTGTAGGGGAAATCTGTGCGTTTTGCTTAGGGTTTCGGGTACGGACCCAGTGCCCTAATTGCAAATCTGCTTACTACTGCTCCACGGAACATCAAGCCGCACATTCGCTCATTCACGAGTCATCTTGCGGGAGCGACACAGCGCCCTCGAATGGTTTCCAGTTCTCTGAAGGCCTAGCCACACAGAGCGTTGGAGAGGTGAGATTTTGTTCAAAGAATAGTAATGTTCGATTTTACATCCGAGCCGGTAGAGAGTTTATGAACTTGCCTTTACAAAACTGAATTTTTTAACTGATAGAGAGATTATTTTTAGACAATCGATGTACGTAACCGTGTGAATTCTTTAACTGGTAGAGAGAATATGTTTAGACAATTAACATATGTAATTTTGTGCACAATTTCTTGCTTGCAGTTTGCTTTATACTTCTTGACTGTCTACTAGTTTGACTCACTTGCTCGTGTAGCCCTGGCAGGACCTTGCCCCTGCCGATTCGGAGTTGCGGTCTGAGATGCTTGTGCTTCTGAGCATGTTCCAAGCCGTGTATGAGAAAAAATCTGCCCCCGGCCGTACCTGCAGTGTGCTTCAGAAATGCATATCTATGTGTAAACAAATCATGGATCGATATTACCGAATTCCGCAGGTGGTGGCCATGCACGAGCAGGCCACATCGCTGTTGCAGATGTTCCAGGACGGAGAAAAAAACGATTGTCCTTTTACTGTATCCCCAAATGAGAACAGAGCTTCTTCCTCAGGGATGTCCGTTCAAGACCATCTCAGAGCAAATGTAAAGAATGCGCTAGATAGAGTCGATGCAGAAGAAAGTGATCTCGTGAAGGTACTAATTATTTTCCCTCTGGTCGTCTTTGTGACGTATGTTGATGAGTTTAGGGTTTAAGGTTAAGTGTGCTTGATTGATGAAGGCGGGGCCACACAAAGCTGGAAAACTGAATAATAGACCATTTCCGTAAGAGTAGTTACAGATTAAATAGTTTAGCTGTGATCTTTTTGCAACATTCAGTTTCTCAAATACCAATCCTGCCAATCTTTGGAACGCCAATCAACCCAACATATCTACCAGGAGGATTGTGTAAAAAGACAAATTAGAATTGTGCATGTAGTGTTGAAACAGTGTTTTTCCTCTCCAGTAAGCAAAATTCAAATTTAGACTGTCTGCCAGTCCCATCTCCAAAGCCTGTGTGGCCCTGCCATGAGTTTTACTCAATTCGGACTTCAGGATTGCTCATAAGATTTGAGTCATGTGTGCAGGATTCTGATGGAAGTGTAGAGGTGAACGGCGTGTGCCACCGTAAAGGCATTTGGTATTGCAAAGCACACGTCGATAGAGAGCAGTGCGAACAGTGTGGAGTGGACTATCGCCTACTTAACGAGCTTTATCGTGAAAACGTGGGCGAAGAGGTTGATGCCACTATTAGAAAGGAGCAGGAACGTCTGGAGGATCTGGAGCTTCAGCACAACCTCGTTCCGCCCCATCCCGAACCTGCAATCGAAGAAGCTGCACGTCCGCCGACTCACGTTCACCACGACTCTGCCGACACCGAAGATTTTCAGTCCATAGCGAAAGATCTCAAGGAGGAGTTGGATCGTGCCAGAGAGAAAGAGGAAGCCGACTTCCTCAATGGCTTCGCTTCCTTTCAAGTCTCTTAGCAGAGCAAGCAAGCACCTGTAGAATATCACTCTGTAGGACTGAGGACTGGTGGGTTTGGGGTTGAGAGCTCATGGTTTTTTATTTTTTTCCCTTGAAACAAGTTCCTCAATTCGTCAAATTGACGTCGACTGTTGTAGTTAGGAGTACTACCCAGGCTTAGATGCTAATCATGTACTAGACTCATTATGCTAATTAGATGCTAATTATGTATTATGAGGCTCTGAACTAGACTCTTTCATGTATGAAAATCACTACCTGGCGCTTGCCATGGTTTGCAATGTATACGATACCTGAATTACGAACTGTTTACTCCCTTAAATGGTTGCGATTGAAACATTGGTTGAATGGAACGTCTGAAATCGAAGGCTATGTTCGGCAGTGACTCAAGTGGAAGGCTATGAAGGCTGTGCATGTTGTAGTGATCCTGATAGAATTGGCTGAAGGAAACCTAGAAGCAATTGAGTGTTTGCACTGGATTCGCAACAAGCATGAGAACATAGATTGTTCTACGGTTCACGCAGATTCCCGAGTCTCAAGACGCTGTTCCCACCATCATTGTCTTTTTTCCCGCTCTGGGGCTTTAAACTTTACACCTACAGCGTAATCAGTCATGATTTGGGCTATGTCGCCCCTCGCAGTGGCAGCTCCATTTCGTTCCTCTCGCTGCCTCTCTGCTAGTCCCGCTATGGGGCGGGAGCAGCCTCAGCCTCTGGAGCCTCCTCCTCCTCGTAAGGGGCTGGCGCTCTTGCCTGCCGTTGCCGTTTTCACCACGAATTTGAGTACGTCTTGGTTTCTCTTGCTTGGGTTACTTAATCTGCGCTTCATATTCGCTTGGAATGCTTTTCTCGTGCTTTCTTTCTTTGTGGACGAGAACCTATCTTGCTGTTTAGAGTCTTAGGGTTTTAATTTTAGGGTTTTGAACCGATTTGGAGTTAATATGTTTTGCTTGGCGTTTCCGCAGACGGGCGGCTCTCCATTACAGTTTCAGATCAGGGTTACGGTCGTACAACAACGAAGAGAGAGAGTCGCGTGTCCCCCATCTTCTCGCAGAAGCAGGACGGAGAATACTCCCGAACGCAATTGGCAGCTCAATCCGGGGCCCGGAGTTTTGTAGGAAGTTTCCTGGAGAAGGCGCTTGTAATCTTTTTGAGGTCTCAGGTACGTGTTTTTGATCAGTTTCTGTAAAAAATTTGCAGTCTCACTTCATCAAATCCTTTGAATTTTTGGGTGATTTTCCGACATTGGTCAATGTTCACTCAAACCTCTTCAATCTTTCTACCTGGGGTCCCAACTTTTTCACTGACATAGTTTGAATGTGTCGTCAAGTTTGTTACAGTCAATGATAATGTGGATATTCTTGAATATCAGTTCAGAGAAGGCTGTAATTGAGAGAAGTTTTGAGTGTATTGGCAGTTGGATGGCTGCGGGGACTTGAGTGTAGCCGTGGGTGGGAGCTCATGGGAGCTTTTGGGAGGCCATATGAGAAGGATCGAAGTGAATGCCACAAAAGCAATTTACAAGGTACCATTCTATAGTTGATTAGTCCATGTTTCAGAGCTGTGTGAATTTTGAGTGCATGGATTTTAATTTTGTTGTAGGCAGAGGAATGCATACCATTCGAGGGCAACGTTGATGGCTCACCCTTTTCACTTAGCTGCGTTGTGTTGGCAGTTAGCTTGCGCATTACAGTTGGCTGTGTGCCAATACTTTCATTCTTGAGCTCAAGATGTGAGAGGATCTGTGCCCAAAAAGAAGATGTCAGAGCATATGATTCTTCCTTCAATTAGGAATTGAGCCCAAAATGTTGGCATCTCTTTTCTTCAATGTTATGTGAAATTGTGAATTGCTTCTCTGAACTCAGTTTCATTGATTGGTTCAATTTGATTGAAACAGAAAGCCTTCCTTGAATTATGTCAGTTGAGCAGGATTTTTCGTGGTCTGTTGATTTTCAGGGTATTGTTATTAGCGAAGTGGGTTTAGCAGCATGTGATGTACGAGCCCAAATTGGAAAGAAAAGGTACAACCTCAGCAAGAACTTTCCTAGAGATTCTGGATATACATCACCGATTTGGATTAGTTTTGAATGCAACTTCTCTAGGATGATGGGTTCTTCGTAGATCCCCCTGCTTTTTTGAACTCATGAGTATTTTTTTTAGAGTAGCGGGGTGCATTTCTTCGTGTGGTTAGGTTTGAGTGTCGTCACTAATTCAATTAGATCCGAGCTTCTGAAATTAATTGAAATCGTTAACCCCTTAAAGAGCCAAGAAGCTCAAATTGGGCCTCACGTTTGTTTAGCAGCTTTGGTAGGTCATTCGGGAACTCTCTTTTGTCCACTTTTATTTATTTATTTATTGTCCAACACTTGCTATGTACTTTCACTGATTCCAGTGATACAAAATTTGGCCCTATCTAAATTTTTTATTTTTCACATTGTGATCATTTGAATTGGTCCATTTCAAAATCATGAATCTCAAGTCTTTTGGGGGTTGATAGAGAAAGATATGTATGGTGGCAGGTTTTTTGAACATCCATTCCATGTAGATGCCAACATTCGGATCCGGGAGAAGGACTTTAACTCCAGGTATGTAAAATTTAACCAAACCTGCGTAGGGCTCACTCAGAAACTTAAATCATAAATTCATGCAAATGCTTACTTAATCGGGTTCACTTTTGATTGTGTATTTGCATTGACTGTTTTGCAGTCTCACAAGTCCCCTTTTGTCAAGTTCCTTCAAGGACATCCTCCCAAGGAATACTCAACCGCTCCAAGTTCAGTATGATAATGGCAACTTGCTGTTCTCAAATTCAGACAAGCAGTCTGGTATGTATGGCCAAGTCGAGTATCCTATCGTTCTTAGAGTGGGCGTAGAGAAGGGTGGTGAAGTTATCTCTGTCGAATCATCCAAATCCGGCTCCCTGAAAAGAAAAATATTCAAGGTGGGACCAGAAGTCAAGATTACAGACTTTCAAGTGGGCAATTCGTGGTTGTCCTTCACAGGGGAGTTTCTAGTTATGCCTTAACGAAGATTGTCTCATAAGATCAGTAAGTCTCTTGTTACTTTGTAACAAGATATTAATTACTTCTGTATAGCTTGTATCATATGCTGCAATAAAGCGCATTATTTACGTCTCAAAAGTATAGCGTTGCTATAAGAATTTTGATAACAGTGATGCTTGGCTATGGACTTGTGTGTGCATCAGATTTACCCTGATAGGTTTATGGTAATAAGTAGAGGGGTTTGCATTAGTTTGGAGGTGTGGTGTGTTTTGAAATTAGATTTGGCCAATCACATAGGGTTCAGGACTTAAACAAGAAGTGAACTATGGCATAAGGAAGAGCTTTAACTTTTTGACTTGAGTTATAATTGTACACCACAAGTGAACTATTTGAGGGATAATCCTACTTGAGTTATTATTGTAAGTTGATATTTCCCATGATTGTATCATGAAGTTGGTGTGAGCTCTTGACATGATCATTCCCACAACAATTGTTGTGGACAAGGTGTTATTTTGTACTTTCATACTTTGTGTGCTCTGTTTCTTTTTCATATACTAGCCATGGTTATTATCTATATACTTTGATCTTCCTAAAGATAACTTTTTCATTTGGTTTAGAATGTAGAATCCAAATGTTGACATATGTAGAATGTATTCTTGATGAAAAAATTATTTGATTTGAATTAAAGTAAGTAACCAGTTGTTTGTAACGATAGAATTCTAAGTACAAGAGCGAAATGCTATTCTCTGCTCAAAAAGCAAGCAAGTTCAAGCAATTGTAGAGGTAAGCACTAGACGTCCCCATTCTCAATTTATGTTGATCTGTTACGTGAAATTTCTCAATTTATGTTGATCTGCTATGTGAAGTTGATATTAAGGAAGTTGTAAAATGGACAAATGTGCCCATGGTGATCACTCTAGGGCGTAAATGCATGCTCACTGTACATATATTAATCTTTGCTGAAGCATGTACAATACAGATGCATTTATGTCCTAGAATGATTACCATAGGTACAGCTATTCCATTTTAGAACTCCTGTTGATTTCACAACCTCCTACCTTACCTCAATGATAGCGGCGTCAATTGATTGTTGACACTCTGGTGTGAAGGGCTTTAGATACAGAATTCAATTTTGCACCTATTCATCGACCTTGCTTGCACAAACTAGTCTGAATCATCTGGTTGATGAAGTTTCTGCAATTTTATTAGAGATTGATTTGTACGACTTGTTGCAGTAAATGACTGCCGTCTGAGGCTGATGAACTTCAAAATATCAATCCCGACTGCACTTCTCTTGCCAAGGCTCGGTGTTTTGAAGAAAAGTAATGCAATTTTCTATGCCTGACTCTGCCCAAAGTGCTGTATAAGTGAACTCTATCGAAAGAAACCTTCTTTCAGCAAAGAAACGGAAAATGTCTTTAGAAACAATCGGTGTCCCCGATGACTTGAAAAAACTCATGAAGGGTAGTTTAGACTGCTTGGATTCTGGGCCCGATCAAGGGACTTGTGAAGACGCCCTCATGCCTATCCTTGCAGAGAATGGCACTAGTTCCCCTGAACAGGATGTGTCTCCGGATCAAAAAGAGGAGGCCAAGGCCAACACAAAACCTTCCTTTAGGAAGACTCTCCGCAACAGTAGTTGTTTTCAGGCTTTGGTAAGGAACGTACACGGGCCAAGGACTTGCATTCTATTGGTCTCATTGCTGCAGATATCACATTGTTTCTCTGCTTGTGAACATAGTCACTCTGTTTGTGAACATTTTGTTTCTCTGTTTGCTGGACTGTTTGTTTCTGTGTTTGTTACTTTATCACACCTTTTGTTGCAGATGTCACATTGTTTTTGTGATTGAGATCATATGCTTTACATTCAGGTGATCGGAGTCTCTAACTTGGCTGACTGAGATGTTTTAGGAGCTTCCAGCTACGTTTGTTAAGGAGCATGGACACAATTTCAAATGCACTGTTTCCCTGCAAGGACCTATTGGACGTGTGACGAGTGTTCGCCTCAGCCTTCATTCTTACCCCTTGCAAGACCGTGTACACTTTGCTGGCGCAGGTTGGAGAGATTTCGTGGTTGAAAATGGTTTCAAGGTGGGCAGTTCAATTCGTTTTTACTTTGAAATTTGGAAATTTGCTCACGTGGCTAAAATTGTTGCTAGCTGCACTGAAGATTTCAATTTCAGATCTTGTAGCTTTGGAAAATTCTCAAGTTGAAATGAGGCTAAGTTAGACAAATTTGAAACCATTGAAGGTGGGTCATCAGCTGCTCTTCTCCCTGGTCTCCATGTCCACTTTCATAGTGCGTCTCGTGGAAATTCCTGCATCTCTTGCACCTGCCAAGATCAAACGACGTAGCCCGTCCACAGGACAACAACATCACAGCAGTAATTTCCCAACTTCAAATGCTTCCATCTGCCATGGTATGAGTCCACCAAACCTGCCCGGAAAGGGAAGCAAGGAGAAGGCCAAAAATGTTTCACTGCCTGCAAATGTGAAGAATGACGTCGTCTACGGTCATCGTACATTGGCATTCAAGAAAGAGGTGGAGACTCTTTTGGAGAATCATCGGTGCCCCCATTTTGTGACGATAGTCGGGAAGTCCGCTCTACGCGAGCAGAGATCATCCTCACTTGTAAGCTTACAGCGAGCCCGACCTACTCTGACATTACGTCTTAAGATCGTACTTCTTGTGTTTAACCCTAAAGGTCCAAATTAGGCCTCACTTTTTGAGCAGTTCTGTGTAGGTCATGAGACGACTTTCCTCTGCCCAATTTCATTTTAATTTTAATCCAGGCATTCAATATTTTCCACTGATTTTCGTGACATAAAATATGACTTCATCTGAATTACAATTTCCGTATAATATGATCGATTGAATTGGTGGATTTTAAACTATGAATTCTTGGTTGAATATGCGGTGTGGGACCTTCTGAACAGCTTGTACCAGCGGAGTTTCAGAAGAAGTACGGGGCATATTTCTCGAAGTTCAACTTCATGCAAGGACCATCTGGCCGCATGATGGAGGTTTGCTTCTCAGGGACCGCATATAGTCGTTTCGCAAAAGGGTGGAAGCCCTTCCACAAAGAAAACGGCATCAAATTGGGAGATGTGCTTCTGTTCTCTCTTCGTGCACCTGCGTGCTGGTTGGTGCAGGTGGTGGAAAGCAGACAGTCGGAGGAGCTCACAACTGGAGGCGAGTTATGCGACATTGAAGACCGCAAGTGATGAAGTGGTTTTCTGTTTTGAGGTTTTTGCTGGCTCTGGACTGAAGGGGAGGAGGCTTTTTGTTCACAACACCTAACATCTACATGTGAAAGTTTGAGTAGGACCTTACGTAAAATGCGACCCAGTGCTACAGAGACAGAGCCTCTCATAGTGAAGCTGCAAGTTCTTTTAGTTCACTCTTTGAGCAGCCTAAGTGTACTTCATCAGTGAGGACAAGTAAGGTTTTTTGGACTCTCGACCAAAGAGAGGGAGCTTTGCATTAACAAATGCTACATGTGAGGAAGTTGGAGTAGACCTTACTCAAAAATTGAGCTGTGTGCTATACAGGGACAGAGCTTCTCATTGTGTAGCTGCTTCTTGCTTTTGTTAACTCTTTTTCTTTGCTATTTTGATGCAGCATAGGTCACTGAAACGGTGAAGACATGTAAGATTTTGTTACACTTGTACATGACGATGATTTTCTAGCTCGCTCTTACATGAACTAATTGACCGTTCAATGCAGCTGTGGCAAGTTTTCTTCAGTTGAGACAGAGAGGGTTTAACAATCATCCCTCTATTGAGACGGCCTCGGTGAATTTCTAATGACTTGACAATTGGAAGTTGTGGAAGTTGTTCAATCAAATGTGCATACAACTTGATAGGTTGTATATAATATACAAGGAATGTGTAGTTACGAACATTATTCGGCAATGAATCATGGATGTTTGGGGGAGTCATGAAAACATTTAATTGATTTTGGTGATTTGAGTGTATCAATTCACCATGCATGCATCCTACTCTCCTTACAACTCAGACTAAAGTTTCAGACCCTGCAAAAGCTAATTTCTGGAACTTATTTGTTGTGTTTGTAGCCACTAAGGTCAAATATTCTTCCTCTTTCCTTTTTATTCTTAGGAATAATTACTTAGGGTAGTTGAATAAAGTTATGATTTTTGCACCCTGTGTCAAAATTTCAACAAAACATCATGACTTTGTAGTATTTTGTAGTTCTAGAAGAGACTTTTTACATCAATTGCTACAATGGTCCATGTAGGAAAAATTACTTTGCAAACGAGATGCAACAATTCATGTTATTTGAGGTATAAGGCTATATTTACAAGCTGTTGGGCTGGAGTTGGTTATCAAACATAATCTTCTTCAAAAGAGGTAATATAGTATCTAATTAGTATGATCTATTTCTAAAACGAATTACAAATTCTTGCCTACAATGTACAACCTTTGTTCATAAAAACATAGAGTAGATTTTCAATAATCTTATTTTTCAACACATCAAATATTCAAACTTTATTCACATAGTGTCCAAAAAATACATGCTAAGAGAATTTAGAATCCACTTTTGACTTCTAACAAGACCTAACAAAAAATAGATGATTTAACCCCTAAAGGATTGAGGCACATGTTAGGTAGAAATTGTGAAAAATTGCAATTTTTAGGACAGTGTAAAAAAAATGGACAAATTTTATTTTTTTCAAAATTCAACCGTACAAATTTGTATTAGACTACTACATGAATATATGGAAAACATTTCAAAAACTTTTCCCACACAAATTGAAAGATTAGAACATTTGAAATTAGGTAGAAGAGAAAAAATATTTTAACTTTACTTGACAAAGCCAACAAACTTCAACTCCAAAAGTGAGATTTTATACTACGCCTATTTATCTTCTTGACTTTTTCATCTTATATCATTTAAATTATATACCTATTGTTTTAGAAGTAGAGGAGGAGTCTTGCATATGCTATCCAAAACTACCCGGTTTGCCTAAAAAGTTGAAGATAGTATTACTTTTGATCCGGTCACCCGAATGGAAAAAAAATTATATCTATACATTAAATTAGCTTGGACTTTTTTCCTGTAGTTAGATATCATATTTTGTTTCAGTATCTATACATTACATCAGCTTGAATTTTTTTACTATATTTAGGCACCATATTTTATTTGTTTGTTTTGTATTGTTAGATACGTTGAGATGTAATAAACTATGAAGCGTTTGGCGGCGTTCTTGGTACTGCTTGAAAGCTCTTGGCGAGGAGGGGTACATGGACTTTGTTATATGGCATTTGAACCTTTGGTGTGAAAGTTATTGAATTTCAAAGTTTTATATGAATCAAAAATTTGAATGAAATTACCTTTTATTTTGGGAAAACCGTGAGGCCCTTGCACTCCTTCATGCATAGAGCTTTCTATTTGCGTCAAGAACACAACCTCTCCCACCGCACCAAAGCCCTTTGCACTCCTTTGTATATAAAAAAATTATTTTTGAATTAAAAAATTAAAATTTTTCTTTTTCCTTTCTTTTGACTGAGGCAACTGCACAAGGGCACACTAGTTCCTATTAAGACAATACATGTTCACACCTTGTATCAAAATTGCGTGAACATCCAACCCAAATTGACTTCATGCGCAGCTACCCAGATCTCTTGCATACGTTGAACGATCACTTTAGGCTTTAACAATACGAATCATGCTCAATGATCGTGAAAAATCGGCTCATTGAATGATCGGCTTATTTGGTCGATTTTAGGTGCTATTGCAAGACATTCAGATATGCAAAGTCATTGAGAAGTTCAAGAAGTTGTAATTTTTTGTTGATTATTATGAAGCTTCTACTTACTCTCAGGTCTAGTTTAGGGTTTAAGGTTTGTAATCCCAACACCGTGCACGGACGAAGAAGTCTGCTTGATCATTCAATGACCAGATTTTTCATGATCGTTGATTTTGAGAGCACCGACATATGATTTCTCAGCTAATCATTTCAATTGCTTAGGGCAGGAAAATGCGCAAGCATCGCTATTTCCAGGTGAGCTTGAGCTTCAACACTGGTCTTCACAAAATCACCCACTGCTCAAGCTTTTATCGTTTGTATAGCCTTCAATTCTCTTTGTTGTAGTTCTAAAATTCATATCCAGTATGCATTGTAATTCAATATTTTCTAAAAGCTTGAGAAGAAAGGGATTACAGAGACAATATGGCAGCACTTTCAAGCTCCGGAAATGGTACGAGCAAATTGTTCGAGAACGCAACAAACCATCAAGTCGTTCAAATCATGTCCATCTTCAGAGGTTTCGGCTGTCAAGTAAGATTAATGGCCACCCTCACCCATCGAGTCATTTCGCGATGATTACATCTGAAAATCATGATTTGCGCAATCTCCATCTCTTCGAACTGAAATATTGCTGATCAAAATCCAGGTGCTCTGCATTTATGGCCAAATGGGTACGTTTTTCAGAACCATAAACGCTCTGGAGTTCGTCAGTGCTCTGTCCCTTCCCAGATTGGAGCTCTTACTTCAGTGCAACACGCTTTCAATTTGAAGCTCCAATCAAACCAGTGGTATTTGAGTCGGAATTCTCAATTTGGGTTTAGAAAATTTTGTAGGTCTGAAGTTGGAATGGATGCTTGCTTACACTGTTTTTTCATGGCAGACCTTTAGACCGTGTGGACTGCGGAGATGGATTCGAATGCTGGAGACATGACTGAGGTGCTCCAAGATTTACAAGGGAGCATTCATTTTGTGATCAAGAAACTCAAACCGTCACATGTGCCCGACGATACAGTCAGTGCGAGGTGCACTCTGGTAGGTTTCAATGACCAGATTGGTGAATGCCAAGCTCTCTTTGCAATCAAAATCTGCATTTTTTCATGCTGTGGCTATGAAAACCGTGAGCATCTTGTGACTTTCATGATGATCTTGTTCACAGATGATGCCCATGAGGTTCGTGAAAGAGCATCGTGACAAATTTGAAAGAATCGTCACCCTCCGATCCAGAGGATGCACGGAGCCATCTACAGTGTGGCTCAACAGTTGTAGGAGGCTTCCACGTTCCTCCGAAATCAAATTTGGGAAAGGCTGGAAAGCTTTCGCGACTCGGAACGAACTCTCGGTAGGCGACTCGTTGATCTTCCGACTCAAAGGAGTGTCTGAATTCGAAGTCTACGTCTTCCACAAAACTTCCTCAGCAACAAGTTCTTCTCAGAATGGCATTTGTAACCCGAGTACTGGACATCAACTTCTGGCCTCTGAAAGAATTAGCGGAGCTGCAGTGGATGCTCTGTCTGGTTGGATCGCAAAGAAGAGAAAAGCCGGAGGTGAATTCGTGGAGCAGGATAGTGCGTCAGTAGAAATTCAACGCCATGAATCAGAGAATATCCACGAGCTCCAATTGCCTTTCAATGTGGACGAAAGTGCACAAAACACCGGGAGTGGCGAAAAGCTTGAAGAATTCCTAGAGTCTGAACCATCACTTCCAAGCTTCATTCAGCGATTGGCCGTATGGAATGTACAGGACTCTGCGGGAAACACATGCGGGGCTTGCTTTGTAAGTTCCAATTTCATGATCTCGCAGGTTTGTTTGTGTGCCTGATTTTCCCTTGAGTCGATCTCAGCAGGCTACGTACACGCAACTTCATCTTAGTTTAAATCGCAAAGTTTTACGAAATTCGAGGTCATAATGAAGGCTGAGTTTTGAGTAACCAGAGTCGCCCACTGAAAACTTGAGGTTAGCTAAACCTCATATCTATGTAGTCTTAGATTATAGAGCTCCAGGTTTTGTTTTTTTTTGTTTTTTTTAACAAATGGAACGAGCCATTGCATTAAGAGCTCCAGGTTTCAGTATATAACCAACTCAAAACTCATCTAAGCACCTAGGCTTCAAAGTACTAGGCACTTGGACGTAGTAGTTTTGAGCCCTTCGTTGAGTTTCACATTTTGGACACTCTGAAATCCTCCATTTTAACGAATATGATCATCTACTTGTTTGGTGAGCTTAAAAAACAGATTGTCGCAGGACAGGCTCATGTTTTCAAATATCTTTAAAGCTTAATATCTTCAGATTTAAGACTGCACTTAAAAATACGAAGTCCAATTTAGAATCTTACAAGTCAGTTGTAGTAACTTAATTGCAAAACATATTCTTTTCTATTTATTAGTTCTATTTTATTGAAAACACATGGAATTCCATTGCTGTCTTCTTCAATATTCGAAGCAAGCGGTGATTTTCACTTCAGAAACGAAAACAACAAGCCCTAATCCCCTCCAACTGGGGACGGAACCCAAAACATATTTTTTTAACATTTCAAACTGCGGGACACGATTTCATCTTTCTAACGGTATGTTTGGTACCTACTTTGAAGCTTCCGAAACGGAATTGACCACTTACAGAGGCTTCTTGGCTGCAGGAGGTTCCTTTCGGCTTCATGAATTCCCTGCAAGGCGTACAGTTGCTTGATCAAGGTGCACATGTCCGACTGCAAGGAATTCAGGAAGAGTCGCCCATTCGAACGGTGACTTGCGCGTTCAAGATCACACAGCAGGACATGGAAGAATACTCAACGAGAGCATCCTCCTTGACGCTTGGATGGGGAGACTTCGTGAGGGAAAATGGGTTGCGAGCAGGGCAAGAGCTGGCCTTCACACTCGCTGCTGCATCGTTCTTCATCGTCCGAGAAGTTTGTGGGTAACAAAAACAAAGGAACTATTTTCGAAAGGGAATGTGATGGACCCTTAAATGTCCCTCAAAGCTCACCATGGTCATGTGTTTTTGCTTCTACTGTATACCTGTGTTCTGTACTTTGACTACATTATATCATATTTAAGTGCGAGATTATATAATTGTATATAGTGTTAGTATTATGAGTGCAGACTCATATTTTAGAACACTAGATGGAGTTTTGTTGAATATATCTTTTATAGTAAATACGCAATGTCGGAACTTGTTGAAATGATTTGATTCATGGCACGCGATGGTCACGTTTTTATCCTTGTTCTGGAGTTTTAGGACAAAGCCCGGTGCAAGATTTTACTTCAAATATTTTGCAACGGTGTGCACTAGTATAGTGTATATACATTAGGCTCTTAGGTATCTTTAACCCTGTAATGTTGCCGCGGACACTAAGTGTCTAATGGATGTTAGAGAATACTTCTATATAGGATAGAAGTGCAACTATTCATCTTTGGAATTTTGTTGTGAAAAGGGACGGTCTTCTACAGTAGTTTGAATTCCAATGAGTGTTTTTCCATTTTTTAAACCATCTATTCCCACGATATGGAAAGGATGATTTCCACAGAGACCAGTTCGTCCTTACAGGGTTAAAGGAGAGGTATTGGTTGGAACCTTGAAAAAAGTGATGTGGCATGAAAATCAATTTTAAATATGGTGTTGAATTCACTATTGGAAATATGGTCTGCATAGACTAGGGAAA
Source organism: Pseudisothecium myosuroides (assembly GCA_951799445.1). Lineage (NCBI taxonomy): Eukaryota > Viridiplantae > Streptophyta > Bryopsida > Hypnales > Lembophyllaceae > Pseudisothecium > Pseudisothecium myosuroides. The sequence continues at coordinate 7,552,699 of OX637291.1, read as the reverse complement.
TGACATATAAGAAGACTCACATGACAAATTTGACTACCCATGGGTCTTCTCATGGTCATTTCCCTAATCTATGCAGACCATGTTTCTACTAGTGATTTGACATGGTGTTGTGTTAACTACATCTAATACAAACAATAAGAAAGCATTGTTGCACCATGAGCATGCAAAAGAACTAGTGGAAGAAAATTGCAAAAAATATGATTGTTGATTTACAATTATTCAAAGTGGTTACTTCAAAAGTGACATTCTAGAGTTCCAGAAGGAGACTGATATCCTCTATAAAACCTAATGCAATGGCTACTTACTAATATAACCCCCAAAAATTTCCCTCTTCTCCTGTCACCTTCCCCCCTATCCTATAGCCTTAGTGTTCATAGACCAAGGGTCTCGATCAAGGGTTTGTGTGAGGTTTGAAGATCAAATGAAAGATAGTCTAGAAGTAAAAGAAGTTAGAATTCAATCATCTGCAACAACACTAAAGACATCTAAGGATCAAAAGGTGAAGTAGCAATATATACACGTACTGTTACATTGTAAGAATAGAATTTGTGTTTGTTTGGACAACATGTAAACCTATAAACAACAAATTTTGCTTATAAAATCAATCTAATATGAATTGCATCCCTTGTTATATTAAATCATGGGCATGCTAGTGCTATGGAGTTATGACAAGTAATAATTGAGCCGAGAATTGAGCAATTAGGAGGTATAGTTTTCCAAAAATAAACATTTATGAGCATATCATTTTGAAGACAACCTACATACTTGGTCAAGTGCAAAATTCCCTAATTTGGTGTTCTCGTAGTACAACTATTGCAATGTTTGTAGTAACAAACATAACTCTTGCATTTGAATATTTTGTTTGTGTTAGTTTGTCGGAACTAGATTTTAATCCCTTAAGGACTAGGGGCTAGTTTAGATTTCCAACATTATAAAGATGTATTTTGAAATTCAACTTAAAAGAATACTTTAATAATGTTCAAACAAAATTTGTCAAATATGATCCATAGATTTTATCCATAGGATTAGATTTACTACCACACTAATCAATAATTTGCAATAAACTCTTACATCAAAAATTAGAAATTCCTTCTTATAAACTGAAAAAGTTATATTTTTTAAGGTCAAACATACCTATAGGATTTGAATTGTAGAATTTTTGTAAAGAATTTTTTGTATCAAACAAATGTAAGAGAACTAATACAAGGATCCACAAAACATTTAGATTGATGAAAAAACCAAGACTTTCAGTATTTGGAACGTATTTGTGTTCATCCATTGTCCAAAATTTGAACTTCTAAGCCTCAAGGGGTTAAACTCAAAAAAATCTAAATTTTAGATGAAATGTGAACAAGATGAATAAGCTACCATCCAAATAGATGTATTGTGACACAGACCAGGTTGTAACATTATACACTTAACATAAAAAATGGTGCACATTCCACCATTCTTAACTAATTGAACTCTTACAAGTTCATTTTTTGGATCAATTCAAACATCAGAATTATAGATATGAAATACAAAGGTTTAAATTTGATCATGAGTTTAGTCAATTTTGAAAAAACAAAGTGCAATGTATCCCATTAGATTAGTTGCAACCATATAAACTCAAGTGAATATTCAATTTCAAAGCCTTCTATGGTATTGGACCTTTCCAAATAATTTTGTGACAAAAAAAGAAGATTAAACAAAACAAAGTATGAAACTCAACAAGGCTTTGTCATGTGATATGGCATCAAGTGTGACACCATGTCAAATCAATGTAGTTTAATCATGTTTGGGAACCTTAGGCTATTTTGAGACTTCACCGTGGGTGGCACTTAAAGAAAAGTTAATTCTTTGTTCATATAGAATTATAGAAGGTAATCCTTTATTCTTGTCAACTAGGGTTTGGGATATTTAAGCTTTGAGGTTTTCTTGACTTGGCATTCTTTGTCAAGTGAAATCTTATAGGTGATTTAAGAGACCGAGAGATAGTTTGTTGTTGAAGTTTATTTAGATATGATATTTGCCTTTTAATAAAGCTTCACTTTCTCTTGCATTTGCACTCTTGGATCCTTCTTTTATGAAAGGAGAGGATAGCTCATCTTATATGTGTTCAAATCTTGTATCCAATCACTTGACAAAGAATCCTCTTCTTAAAGATTTGTGGTTTAGCAAATTTTAAAGTTGAAGCTAGCTTGATTTTTTGAGTATTGCTTTGATTTGTGAGAACCCAAGCATTTTCTAGCAAATTTAGATTGTTTTGAGAGTAATTAGAAGTAGAAGAGAGAACTTAAAAAGCTCCAAAAGATTAGGATTCTTTGTTTTGAGTGATTTTTCAATTTTTTTGGATCAGTCCCTGGTTGGAAGTGTGAATTTTTGTTGCACATGGAGTACTAGATGTTGGTGGACACCACTAGTTGGGAGGAAATTTGTGGACAGCAACCTCTAGTCAGAAAAGGAAGAATTGCAACTTGTGATCATCTATTGCAGGCTTCTACCAATGGTTTTGATTCACATTTTGTTTTTGTTTTTGCAATTCGTTGTTTAAAAAAGAGGATCCAACTTTGTATTGTTGGTTTTTATTATGGTACCTTCCCCCATGGTGGACATTGTTGCCAGTGTTTTTTGGCTTTGTCCCATTTTATGTTTGTGAATAGGCTTTAATTCAATTCATAGACGTATTGTGGTGGTGAGGTCGGGTTAATCATTGACAAGACCATTTTCTATACACCAAGTGCTCGGTACTTGTTTGAATTAATATTGTGGTAATTGGGAAGTGATGACCTTTGAACTACAAGTTTGGTGGTGATATAGGTGCAGGTTGTCTTTAGCCTTTAGATAGTTGCAAGTACCCAAGTAGTTCTTTTATGGTGCAAACTAGGAGCCGATATTATCAATCTCCCTCACCAAATCACTTAGAGGGTGAACACACCAAAGATTTTGGGCCAATGGTGGATACTAACAAGGCTTTTCAGAGTAATTCAACATTGGATACTACCATGAGGCTTTGGGTCTTGAGTGTAGCATGTTTGACGACATGGCGGACGACCACCACGGCTCAATGCGTAATCAATTCTCAGAGCATGTTGGTCGCTATTTCTTGTCGGATTGGAAGCTCCACTTTTGCCATTGATGTGTGATATTTTCTCCCTATTTTTTTATAATAAAATAATTGATAAATTTAGGATTTAAAATGGATACATATATAGCAGAAAATTAGAAGGCCATTGGTAGGTAGTACAGAAGTAAATTCAAGTAGTACAAAAGTTTGAATATTGTGAGATCTCCCATCAAGTTGGATAATTTTGTATGAAATGGGGTTTAATTTGTGTGAACCTTTGAACAAAATTCAAATGTAAGATGAATGAATGCTAAATATAATTTTTTATTTTTCCGTGATTTAGGTATTATGAATTTCTATTTAGTGTGAACTAAGGATTTTTGAATTCCAACCATTGTACTTCTATTAGACATCAATAAAAGTTGAATTGGCAAACTTTTGTTGTGTTTGTTCTTAAAAAATATTTTAATGGCACATAGTATTTATTCTTAATACATTCAATGATTCATTATTTTGTAATTAAAATGGCACTAAGCAGTTGAATTAAAATATATTGTATTTTTAATAATTAATAAAAATAGAATAAATTACTATAATGGATAAATAGTACAAATAGTACAAAAATGCAATAGTTAAAAGTTAAAAAATAAAAAATACATAGTAAAATAGTACAAAAATTACAAAAGTACATAGAACCTATACACAACAAATGAACAATGTTAGTGCATTAAACATATTGTAGATTATGTTTAAAAATAATAAACAATAACATTTGAAGTAGTGAATTAAGTATGGCTTTAAGTTTTGACTCAATCAAAATCAAGCACACAATATTCAATACCTATATTCAATGGCTTCAAAACAAATTTAGGCTTTGAAATGTCCGTAATATATGAATTTGATCCAATGGCACATAAGTAATCACCCCCCTCCTTGTGATTATTGTAGCCTTGCATAATTTGGATTAAAATTTCAAATTACTTAACCCCAAAGGCCCAAGGCCTTTTTTCTGCCAAAAACCCATCAAAACTGCCATTTCTATAGCAAGAAGTTAAAAAAAATGAAAAATGTTTTTTTTTCACATCTAACCGTAGGATCTTACACCTAACTAGTATGAGACTGTGTGGAAAAAATTTCAGAATTTTTAACCGCTCAGATTGCAAGATATCTGCGTTTAAAGTAGAAAAAACAAGTATTTCAGCACATTGCGGGACTAGATTTTTTGACTTTGAACATTTTTCATTTAAAATTTTTGCACTACAAAGTTTTGTGCTTCAAATCTTTATAGTGTAGAATTGAGTTGAGAGTCTAGGAAAAAAAAATATTCAAAAAAACTTAATTATCATTCCTAAAACAATTATTAAGTAGAAGTAGGTACGAGATAGAAGGAAAATCTAAAACATTAATATATTTTAGATGGAATTAAAATACACTAATCCCAATGGTGAGATTGTTCTAGCAAGTAAACTAAACCATGAGATTTTTATTTTTTTTTAAATTGCAAAAATAGCATTTAGAAATGAATCCTATAAGTTATTTTTTTCAAGAAGATGCTCTAACTGCCCAAAAAACAAGAATGTCCATAACTTTCTCATAACAAATCCAAATGAAATGAATCAAAGCTTTCCAGATAGACAAAAATATAATCTACAAGAAAAAAAATATTTAAAAAAAAAATCAAATTTTTGCCAAATTTTTCTTGCTGCCCGGACTGCCCAGTTATGAAAAAAAGTAACATATTTGGCCATAACTTTTGACTCCTATTTCCAAATGTGCTGAAATTTAGTGCATATGAAAGATATTCCTTGCGCCCACCTTCAATTAAAATTTCAGCTTAAAATATGGAAATCTCTAGTCACACATACTTGCCCAAAATTTCTATACGGCCAAAAAACGCAATCCGGTCCTTTAGGGGTTAAATGAGTTTTTTACTAAATTGAAAAGAGAACATTTATAAAAATAACATTGACAACACAATACATTTACAAAGTATAATAACTATCATTAGATCTGTAGAACATTGCAATGTGCAAATGCAATTAACAAAACAACCGCAAAAAACAAAATCGAAGACGTTGAATAGCCTACCTTGTTGCTGCTAACATCCAATAGATCCAAGATTATGTTGAACATATAGATTGTGCTTCTAATGAAGTGAATTGTCACCTATTGCACATGTTTGTACATTAGATTTTGCAAATTTCAATTGCCCTAAGAAATTTTCACCAAGAATGAAAACCATCTAAGCAAGTACAATATATAATTAAAAAAACACCATGTTTTCAAGTCAATATATTCAAAAATCATGGAGGTTCAACAAACCTATCTTTGTTAATATTTATATGCATCAACTTGTGTTGAGTTAGGCAAACCATTCTTGGATCCAATTAAAAAAGAATTTATTTAATGAAAAATCAACAACTCAAGCAATAAAATTGATATTGTTATCAAAGTAAGTGCTGAAACTAAATTGCGTAGACTAATTGGACAAAAAGAAAAAAGAATTGACAAAAAAACACCTAGAGCCAATTTGACAAGGATTTGTTAAATATAAAATCACCAACTACATTTATAAACTAATAAATTTCATAAATTTAATCATAAAAACTACTAAATTTGAAATTGCAAGTAGAATGTGAGAAAGCATACATGTGTGTTAGCAAGGAAGGTGTTGCACTTTTGACAACTCCTCTTTTTGCATGACAATACAATAGAGGGCATAAATATGAGGCAATCATAGTTAGAAATTAAGACTTAGTACAATAAGATGCAATCTACAAAGACAACCAAGAGAGAAGTGAAGTGAAGAAAGCCAAGTGAGAGAAGAGAAAATAATTTGTATGGTTCACCTTTGATACACAAAGAAAAGAAAAGTCAATTTTATTGTGTAGTTCATATGTGATATACAAAGTCTGTGAAGTTCACTTAATAATTGTCAAAGTTGGTACCAATTTACCAAAGCTATTTTTAATTAATATATAGATGTAGATGTAAATCTACAATTAAAATCTAAAAATAATCTAAAAATACAAAAGTTGATGTTAGACCTATTTTTAAATAATTTTTAGGCTAAGGCTACAAGTGTCAAAGTTAGTATTATGCAAAATTAATTCCATTTGACTTTTAGTGTAAAAGTATCCAAGTTTGTGTTAGATTTATCTTTTATAAATTTTAAAGATTCTTTGGACTTAGGATTTGAGTTTTGGAGTTTTGAACATTTGGAGGGGGGGAAGGGGCTTGCGGAAAGGATTTTTGCGGCAACTTGCCTTGATATTACGTTCAAAAAAATTCTAAGCAATTTAGAAAGAGTTGAATTGGTAAAAAAGAGTATAAACAATGTTGTAGATAGAAAATGGACTTTGTATTGACAAAGTTAATGGGATAAAACATTGTATACCAATGAGGCATGGGGCCCTTTTCTATCCTTGAAAAGGGGGCCCCTATAGTGAATGAAATTGTCTTATATGGCTCTTCATCCAACCCCAATCTTTGAATTACCCCCAATAAAGCGAATACTTTTCTAAAGGGGCTCTTGAAGGTAAGGGTAGGTACCTATGATCTCAATTTTTAGCAAGATTTTTGAAAAAAATTCAATATACAAAAATTAATTAGATTTCTAGGTATATAATTTTTATTTCAATCAGTGCTGTGGAACAAAAGTCATGCCACAATAAGCAAGACAATGAGCCCAAAATGGGTGAGGGCAGGTAATAAAAAAACAACTTTAAATTTAACAAAAATTTAGATGTATTTAATATAGATTGTATTTTTTTTTGTGGAAAGATTTGATTCATTCCATTTGGATAAGTGATGCAAAAGTTATGAGGCCTCTTGTTTTGTACGTAATCTTAGCAAATTCTTGAGAAAATAATGTATTCAATTTGATTATGAATTCAATTTTTTTTAAATTTAAAAATTTACTATCTTGTGGTATAAAGAATTTAAATTAAAAAGATTCAAAGCCTTATAATCTAGTCAGGCTGGGATTTTAAAAAATCTTTTTTTTTACTTTAAAAATTTACATCTTATGATCAATGCAATCAAGGTTTTGAAATTTCTTTTAGACACTTTTGTACTAGTCTAGTACAAGATCCTATTGTGGAATATGCAAAAGAAACAAATATTTAAATTTTTTGTTGTTTGCATTAATAACAAATTTCGAATGATTTTTGACCTAAAAAAATGGGCTTAAGACTTCAGGGATAACTTGATAAGTTCCTTCCAAGTATCTAATAAAGCATAATATATTCCCATCATGAAGAGGACCATTGTTAGAACGTATAATGTTGTAAGGTAGTGTGCTCTAAAAGCGACCATTCAAGATTTGATTGCCTTTTGGTGGAAGCTAAACTCTTTGAAAAAATTTATAGTAAATTTTTGTAGGTAGAAAAATGGAATTGACATCTAACCCAATTCGTTTTATATTCTTTGGACTTTCATAGAATTAGTTACAAATTTTTGAAGTTGAAACGACCACCGACCTTCAGCCACCGACCTCTTGAAATGTATATTGTTGATACATTGAAGAAAGCAAAATGTACCTCAATGTCATGATTGCTAGAGTACGATCACTTTTAGAGCAGACTACCTTAGAGATCTTTGTATAAGGTAGTCTGCTATAAAAGCGACCGTCCTCTTCAAATGGATCCTATATTTAGACCTTAAATGGACATGAGGTAGTCCTTAAATGGACTTCTTTAGTCATTGAGAGAATCTAGAGGAAAGTATCATTTATTACAAGAGCCAATCATTGGTCTTGATTTCCTCAAATCACTTTAGAAGATGCAAGTAGGCGGATTTTGCAATACCTAGGATCACAAATAGGTGCCTACAACAGAAATCTTTGAAAATTCATAAGTAATTCAAAAATGCTTCAAAAAATATGAAACCACTTGTTTTACATTCTGCATTCATTTTTCTTTCTCTAAATAATGATCTAGAAATATTTATGTTCATGGAAACCCGTGAAGAAGGCAGACTAGCCCTTGAATGGTCACTTTTAGAGCATATTATCTTAGAAGACACAACCATTGAATGTGCAAAATTTTAGATGGCACAAGTTTCTAGATTGTTGTAAGGAAAAGCTCAAAGTTCACCTAGTACACGAATGACGAATGAAACGTCTCCCTTGCTGTGTGGGGGAATGGACGGAGACTTTGAGCCACCCCAAAATCGTCGTACCAAATGTCGGTGTCACTTGCTGACTGACTACGGAGGCGTCACAACCACAAGCTTAGATTTACTACTAAGCTTAAGTGGATGGCACACAAGTTTACTAATAAGTAGGAGCCACGTCCTGTCAGTCTTTGTTGTTGTTGTTCTTGTCTGTTCTTGTTTTCTCCCACCAGGCCACTTGTGGCTGGTGGGCTTGTATCTTTGCAATGAAACCCGTTCCATTTGTTTCCAAAAAAAAAATAGAAGCCACATGCTCAGAAACTTAAGTACGTTGCCACCTGCACTTGGCGGCCACTAAAAGAGACAGACAGTGGCAGTGAGATTAGGTGTATGATGACACGCCCAATCGTAAGAACGAAGGACAGGAATGTTTAGGAGCACCCAGCCAGCCACCCAGCCAGCGTAGAATGTCGTGAGGAATAACTCTTTAAAGCATGGCACATGGCTGTGGTGAATCAATCAATAAGCTAACGTGTTAAAAAAACAAAATTAAAAACATTCACTGGCTACAGTTGCCATGCCTGCCTGGCGGCCTCCCCTCTCCTCCAGATAAGCTGAGCTAAAGTGGTGTGGAAACTCAATTCAGTTCATGAGTGGAATCCGCTCATTTGCTGAACAGCTGAAGTTGTTTTGTCGTTGGCGCATTCAAGACTCTTATCAGCCGTCTTCGATCTCCACGACAAACTAGAAGAAAAGATACCAAATCAATTCCGAGACAAGTTGAACCTCCTTAACAGTAATTTAGATTCGGACGTCCGTCCGTCCGGACACCACCCCAATGACGAGAGTGGATCATTGCAATCCCCAGGCTCCCTGACAGCAGAACGAACAGTTCTCTTTCAGTGAATATAAAACAGGTTTTCCTGATTTCTTCGATGTTTTCTTTGCCGTCACTGAACCCTGGAACGCCGGGCTGGGCACCGTCGGGAAATCCATCCTGTTTTGGTACCCTATGAATCAGTTGCTTTAAAATAAAACAAGAGCACTCATTGGAGGTCAAACTATAGTGCAAAACCTTCCCTTTTTCACACAAAATTCCAAGATGAACATACGCACTTCTGCCGTACATAGAAGAAGGAATCATCTTGTTTTGGTACCCTATGAATCAATTGCTTAAAAAGAACTTAAGAGCACTCATTGGAGGTCAATCTATTGTGCAAGACCTCCCCTTTTTGCACAAAATTCCAAGGATGAACCTCTGCACTTATGCCGTACTACGTAGAAGAAGGAATCATCCTATTTTGGTACCCTATGAATCAATTGCTTAAAAAAGAACTTAAGAGCACTCATTGGAGGTCAAACTATTGTGCAAAACCTCCCCTTTTTGCACATATTCCCAAGGATGAATATCTCCGCTTCTATCGTACATGGAAGAAGGATTCTCTAGCATCCATCGAACACTTTTAGGCCATTGCATCGTTACATGGTTCATGAATGAGGGTACATTCACGGAATAAGGTAGGAGGTCCATAGAACGCTCAAGTTCTAAAAGCGTCCTTCAATATAGAGGTACAATTCTAAATGTACCAATCGTGAACATCACGCATTTAGAGTCCAAAGTCACTTCACCTTCAAAAATTCATAACTAATCCCACCAAAGTTCAAGAAAACATGCCACACAACTTGAATTAGATGCTAGTTGTACTTATCTTTGAAGGAAAATTAGTTCAAGGAATTGAACTTCCTCTAAAATGCAATCAATTGGTAATGATTCCTTCATGGACCTCCTATCTTATCTTAGTCCTAAAATGTAATAGACGAAATAATTAGTACTATAGGAATAAGTTGTGGTTTTTACCAGTATCTGCAAACATGAGACATAGTAAGAGGTGGTAGACATTAATCAAATTTCTTAAATGAACCACAATTTAAGATTTTCATGTATAGGAATATCCCATACATGTACGACTTTGAAAATATCGACCACTACAATGGAAGTTTCCTTGTGGGAATATCCTATGCATGTACAATATTGAAAATATCCACCACCATGATGGAGATTTCCTTGTAGGAATATCCTATGCATGTATAGTATTGAGAATAGCCCCTAACATGATAGGATGGAAGGACATAGATTTAGTGTTGACTTGCTTTGACACCTTGATTTGAGTGGAATGGAAAGTGAGATTATTTTATAAACAATAGGAAATTTCCCCTTAGTTATTAGACCTTGAAGGAGCGTAGAAAGAGGAATAATGTGCATTTGGAATTTTTGAGGCAAAATAAATTATGGCTTGAAAAGAACTTGGGTATAAGATTTATTTTTTGCGTCTTCTTACACTTCTTCCCTTTTCTACATGAAGCAATTCAAGACCTTATTTGACACAAGAAGCCTGGAGCATCCAAAGTAACTTAGCTAGTTACACCATTGAGGAATAGAGAAAACTTGTTTTTTAACATACTTGAGTGTACTTCATCTATTTCGCATAGGCCTACTATTACACTCTTGAAAATGCTACCACTAGATACTAATATTGTTTTTAGGGATAAAACAAGAATGACTCTTGCTCTAGCTATAACTACCGTAAGTATACTTGAAAAGCACCAAAAGCACCACTTTGTATTAGTGTTGTACATTTGACGTCCTTGTGTAAAGGAATCTAGTACATGATATCCATTTTCTTAGTTTGTTGCGTTGTGTACTTACATACTTACCTGAGCTTGAATGAATGAAAACTGAGGACAGGATAATGCTACAAACGATGCAACACGGATGCAGATAGCAAGTTCTTTCCTTGGTTCTCCTTCCGTATAGTAGAGTCAGCAGACTACCGCGAATTGAGAAGCTGTCAATTTCTTTAAAGAAAAATAACTCTAGCTAAGAATCTGCAGGGATACACTACTAACTAGGCCACCTGGACACAGACACACAGTGCTCCCCTTGCCACCTCCTTGGACTGGAAACTTCTATGACATTCGTATCCAGTAAGTTTTAAATTCAAGAGAGATTTCTAGTGCACAGAATTGAAGCCAATCGAGTAGTACACCGAAATAGTAGAAACATAGTCTTTATTCACCAAGTCGGACAATTGCGTTCTCAAAAATACAAGTAGGCTTTTGCTCAGTGACACCAGGAGAATATAGAGCTGTACGTTTTTGTAGCATGAAGTCGGAACTAAAAAGCAGGCAAAAAAGTGACACGGTGCAAAAATTTGCAAAGCTCCCCACGCAGAAGGAAAGAGCAGAGCTAGAGAAGCGAAACCAGTTCAGAAATTAGTGTCAAAACTTTGAACCCAGAACTAGTCCACTACGCCAACGAGTGGGACAAAACCTAGGTATCCTTAACGTCGCAGAGGCATGATCAATTAATTACAGAGACAGGAAGAGTCCAAGTAGGGGTGGGACAGAAAAAGAGGGCTCTAATAGGATCACCAGTTCCTGCCGCACGAAGTGACAACGCAGAGAGAAGCTTTGATTGCAAAGCTATGTAATGGATTTGATAGCATGCTTCTGCTGCAGCTTGCTGTGGAGAAGGTGATGATGAGGCTGCACTCAGATGAGCGGGACATAACGAACACCCAACTCGTTTGTTTTCTTCACAGTCCCATCCAGTGCCTTGTCCACAATCACCAACTCCTGCAACCATTTTCAAATAAATCTGAGTTTGAACCCTTGTGGATAAACTGCCAAGAGAAGTTACAGTGAGGTCAGTACCGAGTACAACAAAGAAATGTAAAGACAATGAGTTTACCTGGGAATTGGTTCCCACAGGAATCACCATGCGACCACCAGGCTTCAGCTGCCTCACCAGAGCTTCTGGAAGTTCTGCAAATATTCAATACAAGGTTAGTTGGATAATTTTTCCCCCCCTCCTGTATGGTCATTTTAGTTAAATTGGCATGTTTTAGTGTACGAAATCATCACATTCAAGTGCACAGAGCTCTAAATACCAGGACTGGTACCAATTTGATGGCATGGAAGCTTGCCTATCTCTAGAGAATTTGCCACTCAAACTAATGTGATGATAAGTGCTTTAACAGCAAAAGAGAACATATACCATCCAGATTCTAAGATTGAAGGCGTTGTTGCGAGAGATGAAGCTTAATACCTGCTGCGGCTGCACCAACGTGGATGGCATCGTAAGGTCCACATTCCTCCCATCCCAACTTTCCATCCGCCACTGCAAACAATTGATTCAGAACCCTCTGGATGGGGAGTAGACCTAGAAACTAACTGGTACCAAAAAGAATTTAAAAAGTCATTGATATGGTCAACATTCAAGCCACAACAAGAAGATTTCACAAAATCAGGCCACAAGGTGGTGTACCATGAACTACAAGTTGGCCTTTCTCCATCAAGGCAGCAGCTGGGGTCATTTTGATGGCATCAATGGATCTCTCCACAAGCTCAGCAATGTGCTCCACTCCCACAGTATGTCCAGTCTCACCAACCTGCAGCAAATCAGTTCCACACTAAATCAGCAAAGTATAACTCAATTCCCGTCCTCATACCGACTGTGTATGCAATCGATTGAGAGATTTTTAATTCAATTCTTTTTGTGACACAATTTTCAAAGAGGGGTGACGACGGAGCAAGCTGTTTCAAGTTGCAAAATCCCAGTATGAGGGGAACACCGCAAAATGCACCCTGCAGTTTAATTTGCCGTGTGCAGTTGCTGTACCGGGCTTTCCCCCTTACTGAGAATTTGCCCGTCGAGTTCAGGCAAAGTGTTTACCATGAGGCCGAAGACAGCGGTTAGGTAACCGGAACCGGAGCCCACGTCCAGGACGACGTTGCCAGGCTTCAAATAATCGGCCAGCAGCGACAAACAGAACGAATGCTACAAAAATACACAACACATCAACCGTAAGCCATCGCAGACACGGTATCCAGCACGGTACAGTACAAAAACAGCGCATTGAGTGCAAGGAATGCCAGCGAGGCTTCCTTACCATGTGGGGGGCAGAAATGGTGGCTGCATAACCTGAAGTTCCAAGCACAACACGAATGACACCCACTTTGTCAGTTCCCAGGACGCCACAAACTCGAAACTCTCAACAACAAACACAAATAACTCGAAGTCACTCGCAGAGTAAACCCCTGCTTAAACCCTTCAGAAGTTTCGACGATTACCTATGACTTGCGGCGCATCATTGTAAGCTAACTTAGAATCCGGCACGAAAAGCTTCCGGTCCACTTTGGTCATCGCCAGCGCCGCCTCTGGCGACGTCAGAATCTTTTGCTCTGCACAAGAACAGAAGCGCACCATGGTCAGTGAAATATGTATGTAGGCAAGCTCAATTCCATTTGATTCATTTGCAGTCAAGCTCTAAAACGACGATGAATTGCAAGTGAATCGAAAGCCCCGAGTGTTGGCGATGGCAGAGCACGTACTCTGCAAGTTGGAGACGAGCTCGGCGTTGGTGGCGCCATGACAACGCCACATCATATCATCGCCGGGGCAAGACGGCGCCGGCGGGTAAGTCCCCGGCGGCGCACAAGGGGCGAGAAATGGCTTCCCTATTTTCGCTACTTTGTGTGTCCCCTTCCTTTGCTCCGCTCGATCCGCTCGCGCTCTTTCAACTGCACCGTTAGTTGCACTGTGTCTTCGAAGTTTCTCACTAGCACAGGGTTTGGGTCCTTGGAAACGTCGACACCTCCTCGCGCTTTGAAAGACTCAGCAGCAGCGTTTGCAATGACGATTCTCAAATGAATTTGAGGCGGTGCAAATGCCGAAACTGCTCTGGTCCAAAACTGCTGCCGGATCGGACAGTAACAACGCGCGCAGTGTCGAGACAGGGGAGGCTTGAATATACTCGGATACAGAACACTTTTCCAAATTGGAAACACCACGGCTACTCAATCAATCAACATTCACCGCCAATGCGACGCACGCCCGTGAATGATCGATCGATCGACTCTCACTCCGACACCCCCACCCCCACCGCCCCACAATCTCCTCCCCAAATCCCGTCCCCCAACTTGCGCGGAAAATCTGGAAACCAAACGTGAGCCCAAAGAACTCAATCACAAGCTCCACAACCACTGCAAGCACTCGACAGACTCACAAACTGGCGACTCTAGCTCGCAGCACGAACTCAATCAACACGTATGATAATCAAGTCGGCACCAACCGCTCCACCTTCGTCGGAGCCCAAGATTCGTCAAGAAAAGTAAGAATCCACGAATCAAACAGATTTCAGGAGAGTAACGAAAGGTTCGCAATTTAGACAATCACGAGGACGAAACCACTGAGAGTGAGTGACTGTGAGGATTCCAAAGCCCGTTCGCGAGCTCAGAGTGAGTGAAGGATCGGAAGAAGACGAGTGAGTGAGTGGCAGTTAAAGGAATCGTGGTAGGCAGGGGCTTATATAAGAAGCGGCGTTGCCGCCTCGTCCAAACTTGGGAAGAAGCATCGCATCCCCATCGCCAAACTTGCAAGTTCTCATTCAGGCAAAGTTACGTTACGAGAGCAAAATGGGAGGAAATTTTCGGTGTTTTTTTTTCGCAGAATTACTGGAGCTGGGGATGGATTCCATGGATTTTTACTGCGAGTATTTTCGGAAGTGGGAAGAGGAGTGCCAGTGGATCCGTCGTGGAGTGGGTGCATGATGATGCCCAGCAGCATCGCGCGCATCTGGGGTCACGACCGCCGTTGCCGTTGCCGCTGTCTGTGAGGAATCCTGTTCGGACTCGTCATGGATTCGGCTGAGAGCATCTGCACCGTTGCTCGCTAAGCTTGGCACACTCAAATTTTACATGTCTTTTCAAGGGCTCTGAAACCACTTGTCTAGTTTTCTCCCATTCTTGCTCACTAAATGTGTTTCATAAATAGTCAAGCGACTTGTAGAAATATGGTTTATACAGACTCAGCTTTAAGACCCACATTGAGTCTAAAAGTTGAGTCTACTATTCAAAAAAAGAAAAAATTGAGTCTACACAAACCATGTTTCTACTAGTGAGTGATCAACCATCAAGTAGAATAGAGGATAAAGTGACTAAACTTAAAATGATGAATAGTGATTTGAAGGGCCATTGCTTGACATGCTAGGATTGAAGGCAATCCCATGGCGGCAGCTTGGCGAACAGGGGCGCCAAACAGGGAATTTTTTGAGGTCTAGTGTCCCTTGTTTTAAAGCCAAAGAGTTGTCAGTGGTCCTATAGGGAGACTCGACAAAGTGATTAGAAGTCCTAGAAAATCTTTGGCACAATTGAAGAGAAACTTTTCAACACGTGGGATCAAAAGGACTATGAAATGGCTTAGTGAGCCCTGGCCAAGACTCACTAGTTGCCCGTGCCCTCGGCACTTTTTGAAGTAGCCGGGCATCATTTTGCACTTGGCATGCATGTTGTAAGCTACTATTTTAAGCCCGGCCACGCCCACTAGCCAAATCAAGCTGTTGGGCGAGCTGCTATAGGGTTGCTAAGAGGGCCAGAAGAATATTTGGAAAAGGCCTGCAACATTTAGCATCCATATTTGGTGAGTGTTACAGCTTTTAAGGGCATGGATGGAAATGCTATAAGAGCATCTATAGCTTTGCTCGCTAAACTTAGCACGCTCAAATTCTACATCATCTGTATTATGTCCAAATCCAAAGGCTCATTTATACATATGCATTTCATTGCATCCCAACGCATGAAAGCTTTGTTTAACCCCTAAAGGCCCAAGGCCTTTTTTCTACCCAAAAACACTGAAAACTGCCATTTGTATAGCAAAGAGTAAAAACATTTGAAAAATATTTTTTTTGCACATTCAACCCTAGGATCTTACACCTAACTAGTATGAGAATGTATGGAAAAAATTTCAGAATTTTTGACCGCTCAGATTGCAAGATATTTGCGTTTAAAGTGGAAAAAACAAGTTTTTCAGCACATTGCGGGACTGGAGTTTTTGACTTTGAACATTTTTAATCTAAAATTTTTACACTACAGAGTTTTGAGCTTTTAATCTTTGTAGTGGAGAATTGAGTTGAGAGTCTAGGGAAAAAAAATATATTCAAAAAAACTTAATTATCATTCCTCAAAAAATTGTTAAGTAGAAGTAGGTACAAGATAGAAGGAAAATCTAAAATATTAATATATTTTAGATGGAATTAAAATACACTAATCCCAATGGTGAGATTGTTCTAGCAAGAAAACTAAACAATGTGATTTTATTTTATTTTGAAAAATTGCAAAAATAGCATTCAGAAATGAATTCTACAGTTATTTTTTTCAAGAAGATGCTCTAACTGCCCGAAAAACAAGAATGTCCATAACTTTCTCATAACAAATCCAAATGAAATGAATCAAAGCTTTCTAGATAGACAAAAATATAATCTATGAGAAAAAAAATACTAAAATAAAAAAAATAAAAATTTTGCCATTTTTTTTTTGCTGCCCAAGCTGCCCGCCGTCCCCTGTTTTGAGCTTATTTGGTCATAACTTTTGTTCCCGGGCATCGATTGTGAAAAAAATTATATTCCCACAAAGCTTATCAGCTTTTCTACCTCAAAAAAAAGTTTCAAAAAATCTGGACAAAATTTCACCCCGTAGGTACCTGCCCGAAATCCCATTTGTCCCCCGAAGGGACAATGGGCCTTTAGGGGTTAGCCAAGGATTATTCTTCTCCCATGTTGTATTGCTTTGCAAACAATATAGGAAAAAAAATATACTTTTTGTTCATCTTATTATTTTCTATCATTCAGATGCAAGTTCAAATGGCCTAACTATCTTGGAAATTTCTGAGCACATAAATAAATTTAAAAAAAAAAAAAAAAAAAATTGCTTTTATCAATTTGCTAGTCTTTACCATTCTTTCTACAGCCATGCAAACAAAATGGGATAAACCTTAATATGTAGACATAATAAGTCATACCTTATCAATTGTTGATGTTTTGCAGAAAAAAAAGTCAATATTCAAATGTGTAATGAATTGAAATTTCATTACGCACACTTTGCGTGTTCATCATTTAATATAGATAATAAAACAACACTTACAACTTGAGGTCTAAATCGAGTGATTTGGCCACTATCCTTTATTATTGGCTTTTCATTTCAATATACTTATGAATCAATGGCTTCTCTGCAAAGTATTTATAGACTTTGTTTTGCCTAGCATGGCCATGTGTCCTCATAATATTCTACACAATTGAATATTCTCTAAAAAAAACATATTCATTTGCCATTAGAAGACATTTCTGCCTATAAGTATATTTGAAAGACTAAAAATCCAATTTACTATATTTAATTGATGATGTCATGCATGGACTCATTTATGATTATATTTAAACAATGCTTGAGTTTGCTTTGCTTGTGGAATAAAATATTTCTAGATTGAACTTTGTTGTGCTTCCTTTTGCAATGGAATTTTCTTTTCATTTGCTAAAATAAATTAAAATTAAAATTGTTGGACATCTATTTTATTATTTTTTACTTCATGTCTTTTTCTTCATGACTAATTAACAAGTTGAATATAGTAATGAATTGATTGAACTTGAATTCAAAGAAGCATTATTTGACATACTAGTATTGAATGTAATGAGAATTTCTTGAAGGACTTGGAGCACTTATCATCTATTATTAACAAGTGTCAAAAAATTTGAAGACAATGATGTAGATGCTCTAGGTAATTGCTCCAAATGTTGTATAAATAAACATTCAAGCTTGTTTCACATTATTAACCCCTAAATGACTAAGGGGTGTTGTAGGGGCTTTAATTAATTTTGGACAGGCAATTTCAATTTCAATTTTTTGATCATTTAGTTGGAATTTTGCACATAAATGTAGATAAGGTTTGTCTTCAATGCAAGATAAATTTCATATAATTTGGAATAATGGTTACAAAGTTATGTCCAATTTAGTCTTTTTATTCTCAACCTAAGCACATCAAGTACAAGAATACCTTTTTATATTTTTATATTTTTATATTTTTATATTTTTTTAATGGATTTCCAACTTAATTATAAAGCAACTCATCATTTTGAAAAGATTGTGAGATACATACATCTTGTTAGAAAAAATTTGGATGATAAACTATGCAAGTGCAAAGTCTAGGGTGCTAGCATGTGAGCCTAGGATTTTGAATCCATGAGCCTAGGAGCCTAGGCGCCTATGTTATAGGCACCTTCCATGATTATAGGATACCTATATTATAAGTATATATGTTATAGGCACATTCAATCAGGCAACAATTGTAGGGTATCTACTTACATCTAGACTCAACGCTCGTAGCCTTGCATTTCTAAACTCACACACTAGCATTGTTGAAATTTTAATACAACATACTTTAATGAATTAGCTATACAATTTTACGGTTGGATTAAAAATGTTAAAAATTTATAAAAATAAAATACTTTCTAAGCTACATAGTTTGAGTCCAAGTTTGAAATTAAAAACACATTTCACCTCATAATTCTTCAATTGCTTATTTGAATTGAACACAAATTTATGCATTAGAAATCTAATAATATGACACACATTCTCCTAAAAGTAATTTTGAAAAAATTTAAAAATTGACTTTACAATAGCCTAATTGAAAAATGTAAAAGCCCAGTATGGGCTTTCTAGTCATTTAGAGGTTAAATATCTGCATTTTAAATGGATCTTGTAAAGGGAGTAAAAAAAAAGCCCACATTTTGGACAATGTATAAACAAATTATAAATTTTTGAAGTGTTGAAGATAGTTATACTTCAAAACAATTGACCAAAGACTCTCGTGCTGAGTAAATTTTCATTTTAAGCAAGAATCTAGATGGGACAATTTTGCAAACAAGTCACAATTATTTGCAGTTACCTTAACCCCTAAAGACCTACAAATTGCTTATGATTTGACTAGGAAAAATCAGCATTCTCTAAAAAAAAGGGCTATAAATCAAATTGTATTCATTTTTTAGAATTTTTAACCATAAGATCTTATTCTTGACTAGTATTAGGATCACGTATTAAAGAATTGATATCCAAAAGCAATGTACATGTGAAACTAAAGCTTGTATATTGGAACAAAATGTTTTTGTCAAGATGGCATGGGCTTTTGACAATGTGGCTTTGTTGGGCTTTCAAGCACTATAACTCAAATTTTCTTTGCAAAAAAGATGGCAAGACTTTGGATTTGAGTAGAGCCTCAAATTAGGAAGAAATATGCAAATTTTCAAAGAAAATGGTGTTGCATTCTACGTGCCTAATTTTGGGCCCAAAAAAAAAAAAAAAAATTGGAAGAGGGAGACAAGAGATCCTTATAAAGTGTCATTGTTGAGAAATATTCCTGACAATGTCAATCAAATTGAGCATTGGAAGTGCATATCAACCTTAAGTAAACATCCAAATTATTCTTTGGTATTTATACATTTTTGTTTATACAAGTGTTTATATCTTCGTACAATTACTTAAAATACATGAATTTCATCAAGATGGATCCAAAGTAGGTCATTTTGTAAAGATACATGTATTACTTTAGATATAACATTGCCCCTAAAGTAGTTTGTTCAACATTGTGACTATGGACTTCAAATGGAGCTCTTAGGGTATTAAGAAATGAAATAATTAGAAGATGAAAACAAGGGTCATCTATGATTTTACCTTGGTTTTTATTTCATTTCATAAAAATGAGTCATATGAGAATTCAACGGAGTAAGTCATGCTCTTTTAGACTAATTGCACCCATATAAATTCAAATGTTCAATCAAATCAAGATTTGGATGTATACAACAAGAGATGGAGAAGATTAAAAAAGGGGGAGAATTTTTTTGGCGATTCAAATAGAAACAATAAATTAAAATATGCCATCCTTTTTAACCTCTTTTACCCTCTATATCTATTTTGGAGAATATCCAATGCTTGATCAAATAAAAAGCGGTGTAAGTAAGCATAGAAGCTTTTAGTATGAAAATGTATGATTCAAATCATGGAATTGTCAAAATACACTCATTTTTTTTTAAGGTGAGGGTCAAGTAATAGATGAAATTAGGAATGATCCTTGTATTCATTTTCCGAACTCTATAGGTACCTCTTGATTTCCACCTCCAATGCTTTATTTGATAGAAATTATGAAATTTTTACAGATCAAATTGAACTACAAACTTGGTATAGTTTAGTCCATTCAAGTACCATTCAATTACCTCCAATTCCATAAGGAGAAAGTGAAAAAAAACAAGGTGGCCAATCTTCGGTGAACCAAACTTGTAGGGTAGGGCCGGACATTTTATGTTATGGATAAATATTGAAAAGTTTCAATAATTTTTTTATGAAATGCAACTCCTAAAACTTCCAATCTATACTTTTTTGTTTGTACCTTTAATTAGGATGTTTGTTTTGTTTTGTTTTTATCTCCAGAACCGTGCATCCCCCAACCACATTCTTCATATCATTGGAAAGCTCTCTGCAAGAAGAGGTGCACAAAATTTTGTTTTGTGGTGTTCCAACTCACAACAAAAAAGGACATTGAATTTGGAAATTTTTATGAGTTAAAAACATAGAAAATTACTTTTACTTTTATTTTGACTAAGGCACAGGACACACTAGTAGTGGTGTCTATAATATGGGCATGAGATTTTTGGCATTGAAAATGACGGATCCAAAGCAGCACAGTTGGCACAAACCCCATTCGTCCAAATCATCATACTGTTGAGTAGGAAGCTCCAGTTGTTGTGATGGAAAACTGTGCCTGAGAGGTGAGCAGGCACCAGAAACTGAACTAAGGTAGGAGGTCCTATAATGGAGCATTTAAGGGCTGGAACTGAATTTTGAGGAGGTGAAATATCTTGAAATTTTTTTCAGTCAATTTTCCTTGAAAAACAGATTGAACTGACCTCTAACCCAAGTCGTTTCATATTTTTTCATGCTTTTTTGAATTAGTTAAAAAAATTTGAAGTTGAAATGGCATAGGGCTCTAAAATGGTGCCCTAGCTAAAATGTACACAGTCTGTACGATGATGGAGGCTATGAAAAAATAACATGTACAAACAGTTTACATTTCAGTTAGGGCTCCATTTTAATGCCCGCTCCATTTAAGGACCTCCTACCTTATTTGGCACCATCAAATGGCAGCTTGCAAGTACTTTTATTCATTTGATTCATTTTGAGGTTGAAAGGGATGGTTGGGTGGGGCGCTGCTTGTGGGAGGCAACCCATTTCTGACCACTTAAGCAATTACACGTATCTGGAGGCTGGGTTTCTTCAGTGGGAAGATTTTCCTGCGTGCAAAAATAGAGTTTGGAAGGTTGGTCCACAATTTTTCAGATTTTTATTTTTCAAAACATAATTACCCTGTGAATTTTTTTAGTTGAAGATTATGTTCGGCCCATTGCTGTGAATTTTTTTAGTTGAAGATTATGTTCGGCCCATTGCTGTGAATTTTTAGTTGAAGATTATGTTCGGTCCAGTCTGGTCATTTAGACCTTCCTATTTCCAACCGAGGGGTGGTTGCAAAATCCATCAAGGATTGGTTGCGATATTGAAAGTCTTGTAGCCAATTATAATGCGCCACAACTGTCCCAAGAATCACGCCATGATTACTTATTGTTTATCTCTTGCTGCACGGAAAGGGAATAGCCTACATAACCAGAATAAAGGTTGATCAAGAATGGGTTGCCTCCTATACCCATAGAAGGAAGAAGGGTACTTAACTCTAGTGTGAATGAAGCATCTGCTAGGAATGGCTCAATTTTCTAAGTTTCATGGATTTAAGATAATCTACCCTAAACACAATTGTGTTCTAAATGTGACCCCTATCTAGAAATGAGTGACACGTTGTTTGAAATATCTCTTACTGTCAATGATGAGTTAGGTAGGCTTAAATGGGTGCTATAAAAGCAAACTACCTTAGATGGTGAATTCCATCCTTGATGCCTCAGTTAGAAGGTAGACCCTATAAAGAACTAACATGTTCTTTCCCTTGAAAAATTCTCACACCTCCGTATGATGATGAGGTCATATTGACCTCACACACACACACACACAGCATAGATGGGTGGACTATGGTAGTAAGCATTCCCTCAATGCTCGGATTTGAACTCATGACCACCTTACCAGTGTGTCAAGGTCAAAGCCACTAATCGTAGGCCCTATTCCTAGAATATCCATGTTGGAGCATATTCAAACAAACAATCAAACAAAACTTTTGAGAGTTGCAAGAATTATATCATTATGAATAATATGTACGTAAACGTTTTTGAACTAGTTCCCGATGAATGGTACGGAGTATGTACCTAGAACGAGCATGCACTTCACGTTGATAGTTTTTTCCTACCCGTACACAAGCACAAGCACACTTATTTCCAAATGGGTCAGTAATCATCTTGATAACACCGACCCTGACCCTGAGGATGGCTACTGTAGTTAAGTTAGTAGCTCCATGGGCACCCATTTTGTGAATGCTTGTGCCGCCCAACGGCCCCGGCCCCTCCCGGTCCGGCCCTCCCCTCGCCCAATTGGGCTTGCAGTGGTGTCATTATCGATTTCGATTGCAAATTAAATCACACCAAATGCACGTCATATTGCAAATGAATGTCCGCATTTGGTTTGTTGGTTGGTTTGTTGACTGGCTCAACGGTCCACGATCCCATTGTCATGTGGCAATGTCCGTCCTTCCACCAAGTTGGTGCAAGATGTGACAACAGATGGTTTGGGGAAACATGATCTCTTGAGCTCGACTGGCAAATCAGCGTTTGGGGTGGCAGGTGAGAAGAAATCAGCCGGAAGCCGGCGGGTTTAAGTTATTTGGGGTGTCCGTCCTTGTCATGGTATCGTGAAATAGTTATTGAATAATAAGATTTGAAATAGTAGCTTTCAGATTCGCTAATGGTGTTGGAAGTGGTGTAAAAATCGTTGAATACTCAAAGGAAATCCATGGACCACAATGCGACAGAATCCGGCTGATTTCATCCATTTCACTAGTGTGCCCCAGGTGGTGCCATTGCCACAACCAAAACAAAAGTAATATAATTCTTTCTAATTTTTTAGGACTAAAAATAACTCAAAAATCCATAACTTTCCCACCGTAGGTTCAAATGCCATGATGTAAAGCCTGTAAACCCCTCCTTGTCAAGGGCTTTCCAAAGGTACCAAGAATGTGACCAATTGACACACGGTTTAGAAGATATATAATTTAGGATAATTTTGTAATTTTTAAGAACCCATATTAACTCAAAAAATCCATTACTTTCCCACCGCACGTCCGAACGCCACAAAACCAAGCTCGTGCACCCATCCCAGCCGAGGGCTTTCCGATGGTACCAAGAACGCCACCAAGGGCGCACGGTCCGAGAGATTTCAACGTGACAAACAAAACAAACATCCAAACTTAAAGTATGGATGTTAGGGTGACTGGAATATTCCATTACAACTTCTAATCGATCCTTATGGATAACTACAATAGTATGTCATGCCACACAGTAAGGTAACTACACCTAAAATCAATTGTTTAACCCCGTAAGGATGTTGCCCACCAAAAGAAATGGCGTATGTGGTCCGTCTATTGAATTTATTTGATCCTCTCCGAATTCTAAAAAATTCCCAAAAAATTCTCAGTTGACAAGTAGTATATCTATGACTTGGTCTAAAATTCATGTGCTATTCAATTTTCCCTTCCGTATACAACAAGGGAGAGCGTATAGAAAACAAGATCTTTAAGGGGTTAAGCAATTTAGCATGGTTCTCATTATTATATTGGAAAACTTTTTGTGGGGTCTTGTTGGTAGTCCAAAGGGGATTCTATATCCTCTAAGAATGCATTTTTTGGACACCATATGAATAAACTATGAATGTTCAAAGTGATAAAGTAGGTGTTTCTAAAACCGACCCTAGACTCTTATGAATAGTGGGAGTACATTTTAGGCAAGAATATGTAGGGGTCAATTTTAGAAAAGGATTGAAATTGGGTGTAGTTACCTTACAAGAAAATCCAAAAACAAAAACAAAAATTGGTTGGGATATCTAGATTATATTATGTATGCAGTGTCAAGACCCCCAATCACAACTCCTCTCACACAAAATCCGTCATGTTTTCATTCCGGAGAAATATCATCCAATTACTTCATCTAACATTCATGACAAAAATTAACCTAGAGGGCACTGAGCATTCCTGTGATTCATTATGCACACGTTTCTCTTATCTCTTGCAAACAAAAATATGCAATGGGAGTGTTGTTGCAGACCTTAGCAATAGTTGTACAATTGGTTGTAGTATGATTGCATAAAATAATAAGGTAGGAGGTTTATAAAGTGCCCATTTAAAAAATGGAAATTAATTTTGGGAGATTAGACTTCTTGAAATATTTTTCAGTAAATTTTCCTTGAAAGACGTACAAATGGAATTGGCAAATTGGAATTGTAGTAAGTTGCTTCCTATTTTTTTGAGCTTTGCGGAATTAATTATGAATTTTTGAAGTTGAAACGTAGTGGTCACTTAAAACTTCCACCTTCTAAATATACACTATTTGTGCATTACTAAACAATGAAAACAAAAATGTATAAATAGTTTAAAGCATGAGCGTTTTATGGACCTCCTACCTTAACTTGATGTTGCCACAAATCATCAAAGGTCACATAACAAATGAAATCTTGATAAGAAACCATGACAACTGTAGGTTTTTTCATTTTAGCCCTTTGAAGTCAAGTAAGTCATATAAGAGCATTTCCACCCATTCATGGGGAAGCTCCCTAGCCGGGGCTTGCGCGTGGCTGGCCATGAAAGAGTGGTCCACTACAAACCCGGGGAGGGACAAAAGAAGACCAATCACTCCAAAATGAGCTCTCCAAACACTAACTCCCCATCCCCGCCACGCTTTGACCCGGGTTTGATCTTGTCGAGTTTGCTTTTCATTCTTCCAAGTCATTAATGAATTTGATTAACTTCTCTTGGTTTGTAGGCCATCTCTTATCTTTTTTCATTCAATTAGCATTTTGGTTGGTTCTTTAGTATGACAAAGCATGAATGCATGTGTTTGTCTTTTTTTGATGTGTTCACTTCCCCACGAATGAATGGGGGAAGGAAGCAACCCGGGAGCTACCAGGCACGGGCCAACCCATTTCTTCAGCCTTGTTTCCGAGGAATGGGTGGCGATGCTCTAAGGTAGCCACCGGATAGTCAACTAGAATTAAATAAAATATCTGGCCTCAAATGTTCCACTAACCCAAAATCGCCATCATTACTCTAGATATATCTCCAAAATCAATATGTATTTATGTATAGAAGAAATGATTTTAGAACCACTACCAAAAAACCTTTGCTTTTCATAGCTTTTGTATGTGGTATCCAAGTGCCACATTCTTTAGTGCGTTGGAACCTCCTTCTACTTGCCAATAAGAAATTATGAAGATTTGATCAATCTAATAATAGTAAATAGGCATAGTAGCAAAAAAATGGCGGTTTTGGAGGTGCCCACCTTGCAAAGAATGAAAAGTGAGCATTTAACAAAGGAAAATTTGTTGAAGCTTGGACCAAAACTCAACTCTAAATGGCCAATTGCTAATTAATCCTTAAAATCCCTTTCATTTTGGACCCCCAAAAAGTAGAAATAGTCACTTTTGTGTCAAAAAGTTTCAATGAAAAACAATTTTAACAATGACTATTGTAATCATAAGATCTTAATTTCAGCTCCATGTTGAATCCATACAAACATTCAAACTCAAAATTTAAAGCATTTCTTTCCACTACGCGCCTATGGAGGTATCTCAAGTTCAAAATTCAACAAGAAGTAGAAGATGTTGAATTTAGTTTGCATCTTTTAGTATGATATAAATGCTAAGGTTGGAAAATAGCATACCAAAAATCTAAACTTGAATCCACTTTGAAAAAAATCTTAAAGACCTTGCAATACTATGATTCCTTTGAAAAAAATAAAACATCCAAAAACATCAATAAATTCATCAAAAATTCTAAATTTCTTTTCTATAATCTAAATGGTGGAGTGTTGCATTGTAACAATATAAATTGCAAAGGAAAAAAAATTCAATTTTTTTCTAAAATACAATTTTGTAGTCTACAAGTAGGTTGTTCATGCCATTGCACTCAAGGAAGAATGTCTTTAAATGTCAAAACTACCAAGTGGGGCTTTTTTTCATTTTTTATGAAGTGCTAAAGTGGCAATGTAAAATGTTATAGTGGTGCTCTAAATTTCAACATTCATCCATATTAGATAGAAAACATCACATTAGCACATATTACATATCCGTAATTCTATTTTCATCCACAATCTGGCTATTTTATCTAAGTTTTTTTTTATTTGAAGTTTTCTGGCAAAAATCTTCAAGGTTTGTTGTCATTTTATAGCGTTATTTTTTTTATTGGTGCAATCTGACACTAAAAAGCCAAAAAAAAAGCCCTACTAAAAAGTGACAATTCCTCATGTTTTAGACTTTCTACCATTGTTGGTTTTTAAGAGAGGGAGAAAGAGAGAGTTTTTACTCCAAATCACTTTCTTAGACTCCATTTTTCATGAAATAGTCATAAAGTTTTGTAAATTTCACATTTTGAGCTTAAGTTGGGAAGATGAGGGAAAACCAAGCACCAAGAAGAAGAAAGGCTTGACAAATCAACATATCATCCATGCTTTATGCGTAAGGCATGGTTTACAATCTAGTCATGAACCACTTTTCATAACATTCTTGATATTCAAGAGCTAGGCCCCTTTAACCCATGCACTTGCAATATCACTCACTTCTAAAACTATTGAAATTTATTGAAACTCTTGAATTGAAGCTTATTTTTGAATCACATGGCATGATTGACATATCCAATCTATCTACAATGCGATTGCATTAGGAACAACTTGACTTATACGTTCAAGAATGGTATGGATGATGGCAAAAAATATATTTGTTATTTCACAACATACATTACTCATTAAGTATATTTGTGGGAATAATGATCCAATGTTGTTGAAATTCATAGCAAAGGAAGATATAACCATTTTTTATAATTGATTTTGGTAAAAAATATTGGTTTTCAAAAGTATATCACACTTGCAATTTTGGGATCATGGAATACTACTAAGTATCCATTTTATAGAATATAAACCTAAAATTTAAAGATTGTTCTTGTAGTAGACTAGAAACTACTATAAAAAAATTTATCAAAAGAATTAGTTATATATTATATAAAGTTTGCAAATTGAGCTACCTTCATTGTAAAATTTTGCACTTTGGAAAGAAACATTCTTTTGGTGCATATCCATCTTCCAAGAGTTGTCACAAATGGCTGAATTTAATTTTTAATTTTGATCATTTTTCTAGTTTTTACAAATTAAGTTGTCAAAGTATCCATTTCCTAAAGTTTTGTACTTTTTTATTCTCTTAAGTGATATGTATTTCCATATGATATTATCAGTGTTATTAGCAAGGGGTCTAAGGAATGATTTCACCTTAGAACTGAGCTCATTGTGCTAACACTACTCTTAACCCCTAAATGACCATTGTTCTTTGAAAGGCCCACTGTTGTGAAAGGACTATTGTTCTTGAAAGGACTATTGTTCTTGAAAGGACTATTGTTCTTGAAAGGACTATTGTTCTTGAATGGACTTTTAAGGAGTTCGAGTAGGTAACTACAATAAAAAAATTTGGCATAATTTTTTGAATATATTTTAATATAGAAAATCACATTAGCTTTATAGAAATATAATTTTTATTTGAATTGATTCCTAGAAAAAAAAAGAATTATACCATCCAAAGTAAATATATAAAAGCTTGGGTAGGAATAAAATCAATTAAAATCAATTTTCTTTTATAAAATGAGTTTTTTATAGAACATATTTATGTGTATACAAAGAGTTTTAATTCAAGATTAGTAATGTGGGAGTTATTGAGATTCTTGTTTTACGAGCATTCAAGGCATCTTTCTAAAAAATTAACATATAGAATTTGTTTTAGAAGTCAATTTTCACAATTTAAAAGAAAGTTCTTTAGGATTTAAATTTCTTGATATAATACTTTCACCAATAAGACTGACATATTTCAATCTATTTAGATGTATAAGCAATTTAATTTTTCTTTCTAATATTCCTTTTCTTGCATTTATCAATTTTTTTAAGAATGAAGCCAAATTTTAATTTTTTGAATTTTTTTATTAGATTTTCAACCCAATTCTCCACCACAATGATTGTTACTACAAAATTCTATTGTGTAAAATTTTTTAGTTAAGAGGATTCAAAGTCTATAAATATAATTTGGCAATATACAAAATATTAAAGGCTTTTCATTTTGAACTCTAATATCATACAATTTACCTTGTCAAAGTTTTTGAATTTTTTTCCACACATTTTTATACAAATCTAATGCAAGATCCGATGTTTGGATATGTAAAAAAAAATAAAAATTTAATTTCACTTTGCAATTGAGATGACAGTTTTGAATGTTTTTTTATGAAGAAAATGCTTTGGTCTTTTGGGGGTTAATATATCTTAATTAGATTATTCTATTCCTAACTCCCCCCCAAAAAAATTCTTACAAGTCTAAATATTTGATATTTATTTATTTTATTTTAAACTATTTTTTAAAGTCCTCCAAAAAAATAAAAAATTCAAGACAAAATTCCAACAAATGGTATTATCTTTTCTTGCAATTACATTTACGTGCAATTGTTGGAAGCAAAAGAAAGAGTAATAACACTCACCCTATTGTAAATATAAATTCTTTGTTCATGTAACTAAATGTTTTTAGGATGAAAAAATTGTTTATACTATCTAACAATAGAGGGCAAAATTCCTTCATTTTGAGGGTTAATCCCTAAAGGACCATTGCAAGGGACAAATTGGATTTTAGACTATTACCTATAGTCTCAATTTTTGTCATGATTTTTTGAATTTTTTTGAAGATAGAAAAATTGATTATCTTTGTGTAAATATATATTTTTTCAATTGGTGCCTGGGAACACAAGTTATGTCCAAATAAGCTCAAAAGAGGGGAGATCGAGAAGCAAAACAAATTTTCAAAAATTTGAATTTGAATTTATTTATTTTCTCATAGATTATATTGTTGCTTACATGAAAAGCTTTGATTCATTTCATTTGGATAAGTGATGTGAAAGTTATGGACAATCTTGTTTTTTAAGCAATTAGAGCATCTTTTTGAAAATATAACTTGTAGGATTCATTTCTGAATGCAATTTTTACAATTTTTCACAAAAGAAGTTCAATATGATTTGGTCTGCTTGCTAGAACAATCTCATTATTGGGATTAGTGCGTTCTAATTTCATCTTGGAGATATTAAAAATTTAGATTTTCCTTCTATCTTAAACATACATCTACTTAACAATTTTCTTAAGAGTGAAAATTAAGTTTTAAAATTTTTTTTTTCCTCTAGATTCTCAACTCAATTCCCCACCATAAAGGTTTAAGCCTCAAAACTCTATAGTGCAAAAAATTTAAGTTAAGAAGGTTCAAAGTCAAAAAATCTGATCATACAAGGTGTTGAAATACTTGTTTTCTTCACTTTAAACACAAATATCTTGCAATTTGTGCAGTCAAAAATTCTAAAAAAAATTCCATACATTCTTATGCTAGTTAGGTATAAGATCCTATGGTTAGATGTGCAAGAAAAACAATTTTCAAATGTTTTTTACTCTTTGCAATATGAATGGCAATTTTGAGTGCTTTTTGGTGGAAAAAAGGCCTTGGTCCTTTAGGGGTTAAGGAATGTTTGTACTTGTTTGTAGTGGCATTAGCAACTTGAATTTAATCCTTAAACTCCTGTTGTCTCCTTGAAGGATAAAATGGATTTCGGGTAGGCTCTTATAATCTCAATTTGTGTGGTGATTTTTTGAAACTTTTTATGAGGATAGGAAATCACATTAGCTTTTTGGAAATATAATTTTTATTTCAATTAGTGCCTAGAAGCAAAAGTTATGCCACTCAAAGCCCAAAATGGAGTTCGTCGTGCAACACCAAAAATCATAGAAAGTCAAAATTAAAATTATAAAAAAAAAAATTATAAAAGAAAAATTGTCTACCTGGAAAGATTTGATTCATTCTATTTAGATTGGTGATGAAAAAATTTTAGACAATCTCGTTTTTTGGGCAATTTTAGCATCAAAAAAAATAACTTTCAGGATTCATTTTGAATGTGATTTTCACAATTTTTCAAAAACAACTATTTGATAGGGTCATGTTTGCTTGCTAGAACAATCTTAGTGTTGGAATTATTGTGTTTCAATTCCATCTTAGAGCTATTAATCCCTAAAGGACCAGCTTGCTAATTTTGGCAATATAGTGATTTTAGACAGGTACATGTGAATAGAGATTTGCATATTTTAGGCCCAAACTTTAATAGAAGTTGTGGACAAGGAATATCTTTCATGTGAACAAAATTTTATGACATTTGGAAATATGAGTCAAAAGTTATGGCCTAATATGTTACTTTTGTTTGTAAATGGGCAATCCGGGCACATAAAAAAAACTTTTTTCATTAAAAAAAATTTGAAATTAGTTTTCAATTTTCTTTTTAGAAATTAAAATTTGAAATGGATTTACATATACGTGGAAAGCTTTGAACCATTCCATTTTGATCAATGAAATGAAAGTTATGAGGAGTTTTTGTTTGCAGGCAGTTATGGATTCTCTACTCTTAAATAATACTTTGAAGTCCTTTATTTTACTTAATTTTCAATATTTTTGAAAAAAAATTAAAATCATAGGATGTAGATTATTTATTACATTTCAAATGATCTGAAATTTTTCAGCATGTAGCCAACTTGCCTTGAAGAGAAGCACCACCATTTCGGGCATTTTTTCACACAAATGTGACCTTGTGAAGTGCACCTGCTTGGTTTTTTTGTAGGGCCAAAAAAGGATTTTCATCAATTCAAACGCTAATATCTTCCAATTTGCATGGTGCAAATTCTGGAAATTTTCCACATCTATTCAAACTAGGGTACTACAAGATCATACAATTACATGTGTCCAAAAATGTTTTTTTTCCAAAATTTGGTACTTGTGCTCAAAATGGCAGTTTTCAAGCATTTTAGGGGAAAACTTGGTCAAGGAACTTAAGGGATTAATGATTTAGTTTTTTATTCAATCTTGGACCTACTTCTATTTAACAATTTCTTATAGAATGAAAATCAAGTGTTTTTGTTTTCTGAAGAAATTCCTAGACTTTCAACTCAGTTCTTCAACTTAAAAAATTAGAAATTTAAAATGTGCAGTGGAATAATTTTAAACTATGAAGATTCAAAGCCTTAAAGATCTATTTAGGCAAGGTGCAAAAAAATTGGATTTCTTCACTTCAAACGCAAATATCTTTCAATTATCCACTTGGTCAAAGTTTTTGAAATTTTTTCCATGCATTTTTATACCAATCTAATGCAAGATCCTTTGGTTAGATATGAAAAAAAAAATTTAAGTTTTTTGCACTCTACAATAGAAATGGGTAGTTCTGAGTGGTTCTTGATAAAAAAAATGCCTTGTAGATATAGAGATAAAGGTAACTACACCTAAAATTACTTCAAATAATCTATTGACTATAGTTAATATTATTGATTGCCTTAGAGATTTATTTGGTCATTTTGAAAGTAAGAAAAAGGATTCCAATACCAGACTTGCTTTGGCTTGCCATTTTCTATATAATCTATTGTGTATGCTATAAAAATATTTTTCAATACTTCTCTTCAATGTGCTCCATGTTTTCCTTCTTATTAGGTGTGATACGCAATACTATTCATGTTGGTATGGCTAAGACAAGTGTGGTTCTAAAGTTCTACAATAATATTGGTGAAAAGATGAAGGTGGAGCTGTCTATGGAATCATTCCATTTGGTTCAAGAATGGAGTCTTTTGTTCTACAAGACTTCAATTGAAGTCTTTTTTTAGATGGAAATTAATCCCTACTCTCATTGCTAAATTTTCAAGGGCTAGTATGTATATGGTTCAAAGTGACTTTATGCCTTTATTTTGTAGTTATGCATTGTCAATGAAGGCTACTAAACTTCCAAAGAAAATAAATAAACAATTTCAAATTCTTATACTAAAAAATATGCTTTATTGGATACCGTACAAATAAACAAGAAATTTTCAAAGTGCTAAAAATTGGTGCACCTAAATCAAACCTAGCATCTTATGAAAAAATATTGTTCATTTTAGACAAGAATGAATAGGAATCACTTTAGGAAACAGATTGCAATTAGATATAATTATTTTAGTCTAAAAGTGCTCATATTTTATATATTTATTAGTCAAACTTTTGCTTGCAGTATTATTAATGCTTTTTGTAAACAAACATTTAGTGGAGAACAATATTCCAGAAGGTTTAGTTTAGTGGAGAAGTGGTTCACTCTCACAATACTCCCAAAGCCTTCTCTATCCTTTTATAATATGAATTGATGCACATTTGTCAAGCTTTCCCTTAACCAATTACTTATACTTAAGTGCATCTTATACAAGGTCTCATATACTTGAAGAAGAAGATATTGATCATTGTATTTTCCATGATAAATAACTTGATTTTAGGTGAAGACAATATTGATGGTTGGAGATCATTGAGTCTTTCCGTAATTTCCTAGTGTTTGAGATTGAAGGTTGTACCTAAATTTTATTATGAAGGGTTCATTAAAATCTTACTCATTGAACATGCAAACTTTCAATTCTTTTAACAAATGTTTTACTACATACTATTGAAGAAGTTAAAAATTGATTTCAAAGATAGCATAATTTGAAATCGAATTTCAATTTCATTCAATAGAATGAAACATAACCCCTAAAGGCCCATTGTCCCTTCGGGGGACAAATGGGATTTCGGGCAGGTACCTACGGGCTGAAATTTTGTCCAGATTTTTTGAAACTTTTTTAGGAGGTAGAAAAGTTGATAAGCTTTGTGGGAATATAATTTTTTTCACAATCGGTGCCCGGGAACAAAAGTTATGACTAAATAAGCTCAAAACAAGAGACGGCGGGCAGCTCGGGCAGCAAAAAAAAATGGCAAAAATTTGATTTTTTTTATTTTAGTATTTTTTTTCTCATAGATTATATTTTTGCCTATCTAGAAAGCTTTGATTCATTTCATTTGGATTTGTTATGAGAAAGTTATGGACATTCTTGTTTTTCGGGCAGTTAGAGCATCTTCTTGAAAAAAATAACTGTAGGATTCATTTCTGAATGCTATTTTTGCAATTTAAAAAAAAAATAAAAAAATCTCATTGTTTAGTTTACTTGTTAGAACATTCTCACCATTGGGATTAGTGTATTTTAATTCCATCTAAAATATATTAATACTTTAGATTTTCCTTCTATCTTGTACCTACTTCTACTTAACAATTTTTTTAGGAATGATAATTAAGTTTTTTTGAATATATTTCTTTTCCCTAGACTCTCAACTCAATTCTCCACTACAAAGATTAAAATCTCAAAACTCTATAGTGTAAAAATTTTAAGTTAAAAATGTTCAAAGTCAAAAAATCCAGTCTCGCAATGTGCTGAAAAACTTGTTTTTCCCACTTTAAACGCAAATATCTTGCAATTTGTGCGGTCAAAAATTCTGAAATTTTTTCCGTACATTTTCATACTAGTTAGGTGTAAGATCCTACGGTTAGATTTGCAAAAAAAACATTTTTCAAATTTTTTTACTCTTTGCTATAGAAATGGCAGTTTTCAGTGTTTTTTGGCAGAAAAAAGGCCTTGGGCCTTTAGGGGATAATCTATCTCAAATGATAACATAATCTATTTTCTAATGATAAAAAAATTGTAAAGGTAGAGGCGGCCTATTTATTCATTTTGAATTCATTAATCTACTTTTTGAACCATTTTTGTTATAAGAGACTGAAAAGCAACGAAAAATTGATTTGTGTCAAATTTGCAAGTATCTTGTAAGAGACATAAATTTTATACTTGAATAATAAATCTTATAATACAAAGCCAATTTACTAAAAAGTACATCTATTCGAGAATTTTTTGACTCATTTATAACAAAAATAGAATATTGTTGAAAATTAATGTGAATTAAATTGACGTTGCCTCATAGGATATGCCAAGTGGATGTTAGCTTTTCACTATAATTTAATATTAATCCCTAGAGGACCATGTGCTTTGTTGGGGGACATTGCAAGGCTTAGGCAAGTTTCTATAATCTCAATTTTTGATTTGATTTTCAAATTTTTTTTGAAGATAGGAAAATATCTTAACTTTATGGGAATATCATTTTATTCCAATCAGTGCATAGTCCAAAAGTAGTTCATTGGGCAACTCAACAATTCAAAATAAAAAACTTACATACACTCAAAAAAATTGGGGCAATATTCCATGCCAGAAATCTATTTGAAATTCATAATTAGGGCCCCAAAATGAATTAAATTGAGTCCTAAATAATATCTACAACACCCCCTCATATCTACTATTATTTATTCATAGAAGTCCACAATCTTGGACAAGGCAGGCACATTCAATTGACCTCATACAACCAAGTGCTAGGGTGAATGCAAGAAACACCTGTACTATTTTGCGTCACACCTTGCGTTTTGATTAGTTTTTTGGCCATAACTTTTGTGTTCGGGCTCCAAATGACTCAAGATTTATAGGTATGGTATTCATGACTATTATACACCTTGCCTAATTTTTTGTAATTTTCAAAAATAGTTTATTGTCCAAAAATAGCCCCCAATTATATGTCACACTTGCCAATTTAGAGGTTTTTAGTACTATTTAGTACCCAAAAAAACAAATTTTGAGCTGAAATTTGGAAGGCATGGTCTTCTAGTAGACTTGTAGCTATGCAAGGAAGGAATTCTAAAAATAGTTAATTGTATGTGGTGTGGAAGTCCACAAAGTGCGCTTCTTTCTGCTTACATTTTGAAACATATAAAATATTATTTTGGAGTTTTTTTAGGTGAATGACCATCTCCATAGAGTTATTACAATGGCCAATTTTCATTTTATATATTTAATTTTTTTTACTATTTTTAACTAATGTATACATCAAGATATCCATTTTCTTGAGATTTGGCACTTTTCTAGTTCTCTAGCTTAAAGAATTTTTCTATGCATTTCCTTTGGTGGTTACCTTCATCTTAGAGGTGTATACGTTAGTCATTTATTTTTTGTTTTTTAAAAATTATTTTTCTAATTTTATAGTACTCCAGAAGAAAAATCATGAGCACTGTAAAAACTCAACGAAATCGGCAGGTGTTTCTTGCATTCACTCGCTAGTGCTTTTACTTCATACAAATTAGTTCATGGACAAGTAGTAAGACAATCTTTTTCTTGGAGATTTTTGTGAATTAAATCACTTGGCAATAAATTCTTGGCCATGCAAGAGTTGAGGTAACACAATTTATCCCAAGTATATGTGTTCATTTACCAACAATATACCTTTGCTATCACCTACTTTCTTGAATCAATTTGCACTACCTTTACCAATTCTTTAAATGTTTTTTCCATTTGGTTACACATTCAACTCACAATCAATAGGGCAATTAATTTTTATGCTAAAAATAGCCACTTCATCTTTATGCTTGCTCCAAATTTGATGAGCCTTAGCTTTTGTAAATGCAAACTTGCCAACCTATTTCTTCCCAAAAATATAGATTTTTTTGCCTCAGCATTCTCTTGATCTCATTTGCCAAAGTTCTTAGTTCCACCTAGAGTAGGCAATTGACCTCTTCCCGCTAAAATGGCTGCCCCATCTTTGTCCCTTTTTCATTTTAGGTGAATTTTAGGTTTTTGAAAAGCCTATAGAAGACCTTTAATTCCTCAAAATCTTAGCCATTAAATAGCTTTCCACTCAAAGATCTACCACAAGAAATCTCCATCTACTACTAAGCAAACCATGAGAAAGAAAGAAAAAGGTTTCAATCCTTCATGTTCATTTTTCTCTAGATTTTCTTTTTACAACATTGTAGAAGACCTACTTGATGAATTTGCTAAACCATATATTCATTCAATCTCTTTTAAACCCTCAAACTCCCCCAAACTCCCTCAAAAAACACATACACACCAAAAACAAAGAGAGAATGAGGGAGGGAGAGACAACTACATTTAATGAATGAAAAATGTATAATTAATGCTTAGACCTACCACATGATTACTAATGACAGTAAAAAAATTCAGTTTGATGAAGTTGGCACTTGACCAAATACTAATTCTTCTTTTACAAATTAGGCTTTGGCATAATAAAGAATAGAAACTTTTTTTGCTTTTTCACACTAGAAATCTTGTTGATGATTGGATGAACTTTTGTCAAATAAATGGAGAGCTAAGCGAGCTTTATATACTAAATTTATATATGCCTTTTGGATTAGATTCACTTTATCAATAGTGCAATTTCAAATATCAAATGAAAATATACTATTAAGTATTTCTTATACTATTGTAAAAATCTCTATTTGCCTGGTATAATTATTCTTGCAAATTCTTTGGCAAAAAAATGCATTTGTCTTTGTTGCTAGGATGCAAAAAGCCTTATTTGCCCTGCAACTAAACACTAGTGTATTAGCTCCCATAGACAGTGGCACATTCAAATAAAAGCAGCAAGTTACCACTCTATAAAGTGCACCATCTCAAAAAACTACATACAATTTCAAAATTACAATGACAAACTCTTCATGCCAGCCCCTGATAAACTAAAACAAAAAAATTGTGAACCAACCTCGCAACATTGATTTTACAGAAATTCGAGACTCATTGTCATGTGAGTAGGTCAACACATCTACCACAATAGACATAAAAACCTTAAATCCTAAGAGTTACTAAGTAGAATGTGGATGTAGGTTTTAAGATTTTTTTGGCAAGATAAATTATGGCATGAAAAGAATCTAAACATTGTATCTTCATTTTTGCAAGTTTTTTTTTCTTTATGTTTCTATATAAACTCATTCAAAACCTTGCACAATAATTGTAAAGCATCAAGGCTTTTTTTGGATAGCCTTTAAAGTCTCAAGGCCTTTTTCATCAAAAAACACTTCAAACTGCCAATTCTATTTCAAAAAGCAAAAAGGTTTTTAATTTTAATTTTTTTCATATCTAACTGTGGGATCTTACATTAGGCTATAATAAAAAAGGTGTGGAAGAATTTCAAGAACTTTGACTAGATAGATTGCAAGATATTTTCATTTAAAGTGAAGAAAACTATTCTTATTGCAACTTGTTCAATTAGATTTTTCGGCTTTGAGTCTTTTTATCTTAAATTTTTGCACTATTGATTTTGAGTTTTCTAATTTTTTATATTGAAGAATTGAGTTGAAAGTTGGAGACAAAAATTCAGAAACAAAACACATAGTTTTTATTCTTAAGAAAATTGTTAAGTAGAAGTAGATACAAGATAGAAGAAAAAACTAAATTGTTAATAGTTCTAAGATGGAATTGAAATACATTGATTCCATTAGTGAGATTGTTTTAGCAAACAAAATCAACTATGTGAAGGAAAAAAATTGAGAATTTGTAATAATTGACTTCAAAAATGAATCTTGTAAGTTATTTTTTCATGATGATACAATGATTGCCCCAAAAGTTACATAGCTTTCACATCACTAATCCAAATGGAATGAATCAAAGCTTCACATATAGACAATAATATAATCTTCAATAAAATAGTTTAAAAATTAAAAATTAAAATTTTTAATGTTTTTTTTGTGCTATTGGCGAAACGTTTTGGAGGACCTGTTGCCGAAGCTTTTGGAGAATATAATTTCTATGTCAATGCTGCTGGCAAACTGTTTTTTGTGCCTCCTCGGCAATGATTGACATAAAAATTATATTTCCAAAAAGATAATGTGATTTCTTATCTTCAAAAAAATATTTAAGAAATCATGTCGAAAATTGAGGTCACACAAGCCTATTTGAAACCCCAAGAATCTTTCAAGGGAAATTTGGGACTTTAGGAATTAAATGATAAGCAAAAATTGTTTTTTCAACATAACTTGGATGCATTTCATCTATTTCCTAAGGCCTCAACGTACAGAAACTGAAGTTCTTGAAAACATTCATAGTCCATCCTATGGATGACAACTCTCTTCCGGCTTAAATCAAAATCAACGATTGAATATACACAAACGGGTGGAGATGCTCTCCCTCATTGACGGTATGACACTGCAGTAAGTTAGTACGAAACTATACCGCATTGCTTCCTCTTGCAATGGAATTTCGTTTCATTTGTGTCAAAAACAAAAAACAAAAAAACTATACCGCATTGCTTATTTCTGTACTGTACACTGTACAATAGAAGCCGAAGTTTCTTAACTTAACTTCAGTTATTCCTTTGATGCTACAAGTACTGTACAAACATTTCCTAGGTCGTTAAGAACTGTACACTGTCAGAACATGTTTGCACTTTCTAAAATTAGATGGCAGTCGAAGTGTTAAACAATGCGGAGTCTTACTTTTACTTTTTTTTGAACGGAATTTCATTGCCAATAACAAGAAGATACAACTGAATCAGCCACAAGTGGCCTGGCAAGGGTGCGCACAAACAAACAAAGAACAGGCGTGTTGAACAGTATTAGAAATATGGTGCCCATCATTCTTTAAAACCCAACTCCTCGCGTGCCTGCCAAGCGCCGCCAACTAGAAATTGAATTCCATTTACCGGTAAGGTAGTTCTCCATACCAAACACAATTTACAACGAAAGCATCCGTCGACTTCAAATTTTAAACTGGGGGCAACTGAAGGTGGGAGAAGCTCTTCGTGATGTTTAGGTTCTGACTTCTGACTTCCAACTCTGCAACTGTCACAGTATTCGCTAAACCTGAACCAACTTGCCCGGCTCAAAAATAGTGAGGTGGCCTGCATCACATGTTTACAACTAAGCTTAAATGCCAGCGAGCTTGTCCTATCAGGAAAAACGTTAATTCCTGACATCAGATTGATCAGAAGGCTCCTCAGCAGTCAGTCAGAGGTGGTCTATTTGGTATGTGAGTTTAACGGTTTCCTAATTATAGGCTGATATAATTCAGTGGAGGATCCTACTATTCCTTCGAAGGATGTTCCGAAGTTGACACGGCGGGCACTTTTGCCTGCTTTGGTCGACCAGCTTGGTTTCGTACTATTAAAAACTCCCGCCTGCCAGTTTTTAAATGTAAAATGGGATGTTGTGAAGATTTGGCCACCACCTAGCTCTTGACGGAACTGAGATGCATGTAATATTGGAAGTCTAAATTAAGGCCAAGTTTGATTGCTTTTGTTTTTTTTGGAAACAGGCCAAGTTGTTGAATCGATCATTGCAGGTGAGTCTGCCACCAACTTCAAATTGCTGCCTTTGTCCGGGTCCCGACGGAGTTCCCCATAAAAATTCAGCACGCACTTAAATGTGAGTCACCGCCATGTTCTGCATGATCTGCTGATTTCGGCTAACTACAGTAGAGTCGACTGCCTTCACGTTCAGTTGCCGGCACTCTTCATCAGTTGTGGGGTCAAAGAGCAGAGATTCAGAGCATCAGCCATTCTGCACTGCTGCTCCGAGTAACTTACGAGACTTGCCAAGAAGGTCGCCGGGGTGCATGCTCCGCTCAGTCACACTATTACCAATTCTGGATTGCACTGTATCAGCAATTGAAATGACTGACGGAAACCCCTCGCAGTGTGTTGTTCAACGCACTTGTGTAAAAAAATAAAAATAAAAAAAGAAGAATACTAGAACTGTTTGAGATGATTTTTCACTAAAGGTTCACTTCCGGTGGATTTCGGACAGCACTGGCGGGCTCATCAGGCAATTAATTATCTTAGTGCCTGGGCCTTCAGTTGGTGTTGACATTGCGATCATGCCAACCTTCTGATTGCCTGAGCAGCCAAGGAGACGGAATTAGTGTGGGTGGGGAACTGGGGATGTGGTCATCTGCTAGTGGTCTGCTCAGGTCTGGGAAGAGGTGCCCAGTGCCCACTCTTCGTATATTTAGAAGCAATCTCATTCAATCTCACTGACGGACCTACGTGACGACCACCTGACCAAACTCCTGAACTTAACTGCAAGGACATGAACATTTCATGTCCGTCCACTCCTGGTCAAACTTCATTAGTTTTCCTGTATTAAAAAAAACATTTAAAAAATATGATGTTTTGCTCATGGATTTGAAATTTTATCTTCATTTTTTCATAATTAAAGCATCTAAGTGAATTTTATATTATTTAAACAAAAATTATTCGTAAGAATCATAGTGATGACAAAAAAGATTGATAGAATATGTAAATTAATTAAAAAAAATGGACAATAGTTAGTGATCAACATCATGCGGTAATTGGGATATTGTTTGAGTGCACACTAAGAGAAATTCAATAGAAAACGTTCAAAAGTGGTATTTTGATGTTTTAAACCACTAAAATCCCATTGTCCCCTTGGGGGACAAAATGGATTTCGGGCAGGCTCCTAATGTCTCAATATTTGTTGTAATTTTTTTGAAATTTTCTAGTGAAGATAGAAATCACATTAGTTTCCCAAAACTATAATTTTTATTTTAATCGGAGCCCGTGAGCAAAAGTTATCGCACAAAAAGCCCTATTTTTAGTTTAGTGGATAGAAAAAAACCCTCAAAAAAACTTAAAGTAAATTTTTTTTTTCATGTAGATTATATTTTTTTCTACATGGGAAGCTTTGATTTATTACAGTTGGATTTGTTATGTGAAAGTTATGGACAATCTTGTTCTTCGGGCAATTAGACCATCTTCTTGAAAAAATAACTTGTAGGATCCATTTCTGACCTCAATTTTCACAATTTTTCAAAAATAAGTTTCACAAGGTTAAGAACTCTTGCTAGAACAATCTCACCATTGAGATTAGAATGTTCCAATTATATCCTAGAGCTTTTAACGATTTAGATTTTCCTTCAATCTTGAACCTACTTTTACTTAACAATTTTTTATTGAGTGAAAACTAAGTGTGTTTTTTTGGAATTTTTTTTCCTAGACTCTCAATTCAATTGATCATCATATAAAATTAGAAATGCAAAATTAGTAGAGCAAAAATTGTAAGTTATGAAGGTTCAAAGCCAAAAAATGTAGTTGAGCAAGGTACAAAAAAGTTTGTTTCCTTCACTTTAAATGCAAATATCTTGCAATCTACATGGCTAGAGTTTGTGAAATTTCTTCCATGCAATCTTGTACTAGTCCAGTAAAAGATCCTACAGTTAGATATGCAAAAGAAAACATTTTTTAAATTTTTTTGAGGTTTGCTATAGAAATGGCAATTTCGAGTAGTTTTTGATGGAAAAGAGGCCTTGGGACTATTGGGATTAAGATGCTTCTTTTAAGAGTATCACAATAACTATAATTTTATCAATTTAAAAAAAAAGATGGAACAAAAAGTAGATTATTGGGGCTATATTTTTTTAGTTTAACTTAAAAAAAATTTAAATCAAGAACTATGTGAAAATTCAAGTTTAACTTTCACAATGTCCCTTGGGCTTGCAATGTCCTTCAAGGGTTAATTCTTGAAATGAAATGCACAATGATAAGATGTCTTGTGTTCAAGGAGGCCTCAAGGATGGAAAAAAATAAAATTTCATCCAATTATTTGGGGAGTTGATTGAATTATTTTCAAATCAAGGTGCTAAATATTTCCTCTTTGTCATATTATTTAATTTTTCCATATAAGAAAATGGAAAATTCATGAATCCTTGTACAACATAGTTTGACAATTTATGTTCCTTTTGCTCTATGTATTATTTAGATGCAAAAACAATTTTAAAACAATTTTAGTTTAGCTAATGAAGTAAAGTTTATAGAGTCTAGTTTTTATTCTAATTCTAAAATTTTGAATTTTTTATAGAAATTTGAACTTTGAATCTATAACTATACAGTGTTGATTTTCTAATTTTAGAATGTCATAATAATTGATTTGCACCACAATGTTCTACACTATAGTGCACATCCATATAGAAATTCTCAGATTTTTTAAGCATATATTAGATATGAATTTTTCTCTCTAAGTATTTAAGAAAATCACAATAATTTGAAATTTTTAAAAAAAATTGAAATTTTTATTACTTATAGAATACATATGATTACATCTTTGAGAAATAAATATAAAAATTTCCATTCATGTACAATTGCAAAATGAGAGGACATAGAGACAAAAAGTTTGAAAATTGGTCAACTCCTGAAGGA
The DNA here is from genome assembly GCA_951799445.1 of Pseudisothecium myosuroides. Lineage (NCBI taxonomy): Eukaryota > Viridiplantae > Streptophyta > Bryopsida > Hypnales > Lembophyllaceae > Pseudisothecium > Pseudisothecium myosuroides. Next base: position 7,510,554 of record OX637291.1, on the reverse strand, counting down.
CCACGTGTGTTTTTCCTAAGAACTTGTCAAAAATTGCCATTTTTTGGTGCATTGGTTAAAATTGAAAGAATTTTTTTTTTGAACTTTGACTATATAAAAGTGTATTAAAATATTATGAAAATGTGTGAAAACAATTTCAATCCATTTTATAAAGTAGATTGAAAGATTATAATGTTTAAAATTAAAAAAAACTTTTTTTTCCCTACAAATGAGGGTCATGAGACTGTGAATCTTCTTGGAGTAAAATTTTTGCTCTACACCATCAAGTACTACATCTTCTTAGGTACACTCATGTAAAATTTTCCAAGTGAATAAAGGGAATAGTTTAATCAAAATCACTTTGCAATACAAAGAAGTCCAATGAACTTACAATATACTAGTCATTTTTTTATGATTCTTGTGCAATGAAGACTTTATTTAAATCTAGATACAAACTTTTCAATATGTGAAAATATTTCAAGAATTAAAAATATAAATTTCAGAATAATATTGTTTGCAATTAGATCAAAATGTTTGTTTTTCAAACTTGCCCAAAAGGGTTTGTATAATTTTGGCTCCTCTTAGTATGAGATTTTGCTATAAAAAAAGGATTTTTTTTTAATTATATATTATATAAGTTTAGTTGTATGGATGTCAAATCTCAAATTAGATGAAGTATTTAGCAAAAGATGCCCAAACCTCCCAAACTACCCCAATTTTTTGGACATCATAACTTTTGAATTAGGCATCTTAATCAAAATTTTCTTACATTCCTCCACAGGGGATGAATGTCCTCAACTTGTACAAATTTTCATAAACATCCATTCATTGTTATTTTCATCATCACCTACCTGAATTCCCATTGTCCTTTCAATGAGCATTTAGTTCTTTATGGGTTAAAAAATAGCTCTTTTAGGGTTAATATTGGCCCCATCTCTAGTTTTATACTCCCTCTCTTTCTGAAAAAGACCCGTGTTTCCGTTGTATTTTACAAAGAAAACATGGAAATTTTTCAGAAACAGATGTAGTACTAAATAAAGAACCAAATATCTATGCTACAAGAGGGTCTCTACCCCAATAGCATTGAATTGCTTTTTAAGTAATATTCTACTCAAAGTTTTTATATGTAGCTTTTGTAAATGCAAGGCTTCCTTCTTTTTAGTTAAGAGTCAATATACTTTATAAAGATTTCTAAAACTAATTGCATCCAAATAGGCAATTGAGCATTTTTCTATTATTACATTCCCTAATTTTTGGTTGGAGCTTGTTGAAAGTCAAAAGAGGATTTTAGATTCTCTTTTTATGCATTTTTGAATTCCACATGAAGAATATATTTCAAACAAGATTACGATATAAAGGGTTGTAATTAGGTATGATTGTTTGTAGAACTAGTAGTATGAACTTATATACTCCAATCTTACAGTCTTCCTATGGTGATATGGTTTAGGTAACAAGAAAAAAAGATGTATTTATCAAAAATAGTTTGTAAGAGCATCTCCTTGACTAATCAAATTTGCGTCATGAAGCTAGTCTAAATATTGTGGTAGCCTCAAGTAAAGCAATTTTTGAAGGATGAAGACTAAGCCCCACTATACTCCACCAAACAAACATGCTTTCTTTAGTTCTTGAATTCAATTCATCGCTGAATATCTAGCCTTGGATTCTCTTTAGTCACAGGTTTGTCACAACAAGCAATAAGGCTGTAAAATACATGCGTGGTAAATAATATTGTAGGCCTTAGAAAAGGCATCTACTACTTGATTTTTAGAGGAACTTGACCTCTCTAATATACTTATTTGTTGTTATTCTTATAATGGCTCTTTCTTTAAAGGTTGGACTTGTCTCTTGTTGTGTTGGATTGAAGGTAAGACTAGACCTGGTCTAATGAAGGACCGGATTCTAAAAGATAACATTGTATAAATAAATTTTGTCTATTTATTTTTATCAAAAAAGCTATAAAAAACTTTCCTTAAATTTTGGAATGAAATTCAAAAAGATTTAAAGGAACAGAGTTCACATATGAATGCTGATATCGATTCTACTGTAGTTTATTACATCAAACATGAGAACTACGGAAGAATAATGAGATACACTTGATGGAAGGTTTTACAAAAGTTCCTGCAAGTGGGATTTTGAATATCCGTCCATATTGTTGAAATTTTGTTGACCTTCTCTCTTCTTGCTCATCAAATGTCAAGGTTGCTCTTGAAATTAGATCATTTTACTAAAATTGTTCATACTTCAAGTCTTTTCGTTTTATTAGCAGATGCACTTGTGTTATTTGTGGTGCTTTTAGAGCTAGGAGATTCAATTGAACAAAGTTGGGTAGACATTGTAACAATTTGCAAACACAAGTATGCCTTCCATCCACATAATTATTGGTACCTAGATGTCATTGCAATGAATGTATAGGACATTGTTGATTGAATTAAACTCACATTGTTGGCATCTTTAATTATTTCTTGAGAAAGTCTTTAGGGCCTAGGATTTTTTTTCTTTGTGATTTTGAATCTTTCCGTTTCAAATTTGTCGGGCTTTTGAGAGTGGATAACAATAATGGTTTCAAGATAGCGCCTCATCTTTGGAGTGTATCCAACAACTACTCTAATACAAATGTACAAGTCCTTTGTAGTTTCATAGTCCCTGCCAACCTTGGATTTACTTATAGCTTCTATTTTTTTGTTCAATTTAAAGACTTTTTTTATTGGCAAACTTGTGGTTATCTCAATTGTGTTTTATCATGTAATTAAAGTTTTCAAATGGTATTTTCATCTGTACTCTCTATTTGCAATAGAAATCACTTACTACTATGGATTTCTTTATTACCTTTGTTGAATTCATACCCTTCACTTTTGCGCTTCTCATGTTGTTACTAACTACTACTTGGACAATTGATTTGCCACCTTTAGAAGACAATGAAGAAGAATCCAGAGATCAATTCAAACCCCTGGCCAAACCATCACAACAGGGGGCCCTTGATGCCAACATTGGCGTGAGTGATATTTTGCACAATTTCAGACTATATTACGTTTTAAGCTTCTATGACAATAATCTTGGCTTTTAGATGAAGCCTCAATCAACAACTTGGTTCCCTATTTTTATTGAAACAATACAATCATGAATGATAGGTGAAGCTAGATGTTTTATATGACAAAGCCTATTGTATTTGCCTTTGACGACCTCCTTAGATCCCATGTCTAAATAAATAATAAGAAGTATTGCCTCACAGTCCTTGTATTAATTGTGTATATTGCTTGCACCTTCTTCAAGCTTCTTCATGGTGCGAGCTTTGGTCATTTTTGGTGAAATTTTTGCTACTGTTTGAAGTATTGTATCCATAAAAGTATGCAAAGTTGTTCATGTGATCAACAGTGCTCTTAAATCTAAGATTTTGTAGCAAACTAGGGAACAACTTCTACAAATTCAAGTTGATTTCCAGAAGATGTGCTGTCTTCCAAAAGTAATTGGTGCCATTGATAGTACATATGTGCCAATTTCTATATCTAAGTTTGGACCTACAATATGTTGATTATTTCTATTCCAAATTGTGGACATACATTAAATTGTCAAGTTGTAATTGGCAATAATAAGTGGTTTTTGATTTGTATTTAGAGATACTAGGGCATACCAATGATGCCCATATGTTGCATAGATGTTTGTTGCACCAGAAGGCAATATATAATAGAAAGGTTAGATGGCAAACTGTTTAACAATGATGAGAGCTGCACCATTCATCTCACAATTTTTCCTTACCTTTCTATTGCAATCCATGCATTCTCATTTCCAATGTACAAATTCTCTTAAAGACACTATATTTCTCTCTCTAATGATGCATTTCTTTAGTGAACAGCTTGAGTTGCACTTCTATTTTTAAATACTCTAAGTCTCAACTTGTCTCATCTATATTTTACATTTGTCATGCCATAACATCCCTAGTTACTCTAGTAGGCTCCACAATCAAAGTTTGTCTAGATAAGTTCTTTCTTGAAAATGCAGTATTGCTTGCCTTGCATCTGCCATTAAAGTCAAAGGTGTTGCTTGAGCTAATGAAATGGGGAGTAATTTGAGAGAGGGCTACTTGTGCACATGTCAAAAGATGTTGCAATTGATGATCTAGAAATGTAGCTGAGTAACAAAGGTGATGACCATCTAAAGTAGAGCCCCTCATAACCAACCGAATAAGGAATTCCAACATGATCTGGAGTAGTGAAGCCAAAACAAGTATTTTTCAGAGGTATATCGATAGAAATGACATGGATTGCAAAAAAATTGGTAATTTTATCGCTTGAATTGAAATTACTATGAATTTTGGAAGGCAAAAAGTGCGCCGGACCCATGGCCAATGTCTAGACTCTTCCAATTCCGATCATTCAATAACTTTTTACCTAATCATTGTTTCCTATTTTTTTAACAACTTGGGACATGTGTCATGTATTTATTAGTTCCAACCTTGAAAAGGAAAAAAATAACATTCTAAGCTTGGTCAAAAATACGTGCACCTATAGATCGGAAATGGGTCAGTGGTCGGGAATGAGGGGGGCTACCTTAGTTAACTCCATAGCATCGACCAAGTTCATTGAATCCTTCATCTTTGGTTCACTATTGCCATCTTGATCACCTTCTTAGACTTGCAGTTCTAGAGCCTAGTAGTTTTCTTTATTTGTAATAAAAAAATTTGTACAAGGAATTTGAATAATGGTCCAGTTCCCATACTATTTATAAATATCATAGAAGACCTTTTAGGGAAATGAATATACAGTGACTCCCAAAAGTAGTTGGCCACCATATAAATTGCTCTCATAAATTGAGAAATTGGAATTATGAAGTGAAATTTGGACATGTTGTTGTACAAAAGGGACTCTACCTTAATGTGAAATTTCACTTAGAATGGACTATATTTAGACCTATTATTATTTGAATGAAATTTCTATGTAAAAAAAAACTTTTTGTGAGAAGTCAAAATGTCTCATTTTTTTTAATAGGAAGAATGTACATTTTGACTAAAATCACATGTAATAAGTTTCATGAATTTTGGATTTTTATTGATTGAAATCTTATTGATTGAAATTTGCCCTTAAAAATTTTGACTTTTTTATTTTTCACTCCATAAATTGTAAAAGAATATACTTTTGATACATATAGTTATTTGATGTTATTTTGAATTTTTATCTTTTTTTTTTGCAATTTATGGAGTGAAAAATAAAATAGTCAAATTTTTGAGGGCAAATTTCAATTAATAAGATTTCAATCAATAAAAATCCAAAATTCATGAAACTTGTTACATGGGATTCTAGTCAAGATGTACATTATTCCTGTAAAAAGAAATGAGACATTTTGACTTCTCACAAAAAGTTTTTTTTAAATAGAAATTTCATTCAAATAATAATAGGTCTAAATATAGTCCATTCTAAGTGAAATTTCGTAGTAAGGTAGATTCCCTTTTGTACAACAACATGTCCAAATTTCACTTCATAATTCCAATTTCTCAATTTATGAGAGCAATGTATATGATGGCCAACTACTTTTGGGAGTCAACGTAGAAGTCCCTCTGCCTTGTGCTCTGTAAAAGTGAGGTCCCAATATTCTAATACATTCCTTTTGATTTAGGCAAATGAATTTGCTATAAACTTCTAATATTAATATATGCCAAACCTTATTTCTATAAATTATATTAATATTAGGCAAAGTCGTGCTGATCTTGCCCTTTGCTTACAATATAATAGGATTATTTTGACCACTTGATTCTAGTGAGGTTACTTTGTCCTTCTGAACGTTGGATATTCTCCCTTTAAATAAACGAGTCTCTCAAAAATGTTATATCAATAAAGATCAAATAAAAAAAATGCTTTTGTAAGAAAAGAGATTTAATAAGTATATCAAGAAATATTCTAATAAATTGAGTATGTGGATTTGTATAGACTTACCAAAGTAATCTAGATACTTTTTAATAAATAGTTCCAAGGATTTTAGGAACTATTGCATTATTCATCTTTAGTATCTATAGAATCTTGATTGTCATATTGTATTTGTCTTCTTTGTGAATTTCCATTGATTCTAGATATTCTAAAAAATTGTAATGATTAAAATTGAAGACTTCCATATACAACATTCAACTATGACTATGACAATAAATAAATTACTAATTTGACCCCCCAAAACAAAATAATTCATAAAAGAAGAATCAAAATCTAGATTGATGCATTTAGATTTATGTTTGATAAACTGGAAAAAAAATAACACACTCCAAAAATATTCAAAATCTATCAACTAAGCAAACCACTTTTTGATTTTTGAATTTATTTAAAGAGTTATGAAATGATTTTTGGACAATTAAGGCACTCACTTGGAGATGCAAAATAGGAGCAAGTTGATTTTAGACCAATTTACATTACAAACATGTATCCATGATCAATCTTAAACATTAAGCTAAAAGATGTGAGATGAAAAGATGTGAGATGAAATGTTGTTTGCAACTTATGTAAATACATTTTGTACAATTAAAATGTCTCATTTGATTGCATCATTTGTCATATTCTTTGTTTGTTATATTTCTAGTAATCCATTTTCATTTTTTTCTCTACCAATTGTACGTTTTCCTACCATTTGTATAATTTCTCTAGAAAACCTACAAGTATTTGTTTGGATAAAAGACCGGTTCTCCAACTTACAAAAAAAATACTCAGCAATGTATTTAGAGGTTTAATTTGCAAATTTAATTCATTCAAAATATTTTTTTTCTAGTTTGAGTCACACAATATTAATCTTAAAGAACTAAAGAGTCCACATTAGATTTTTGGAGAATTTGGGTAGGCTCTCTTGCCTTTGCATTTGGAATTAAATTTTTTTTTTGTAGCTCCTAATCATCATATTTTTCATGCAGAACTTTATTTCATGTCATTCCAACAAATACTACAAAAGTTTTTTTTTCCAATTTCAATATTGAAGTAGTCAGCTAAAAATAGATTCTCAAAACAAATTCATTAATCTTATTTTATTGTGTATATTGATACCTATGCAAAAACTTTTGAACCATTCTACTTCAATTAGTGAGATGAAAGTTATTAGTTTTATTTTGTGGTTAGTGAAGGTGAAGAAAACTTATAAAGTTTTTCATTAAACTCAATTTGAATATTTCTAAATGAAAACAAAAATATAGAGGATGTATTGCTAACTAGAACATTCTCACTATTGTGATTGATAATTCTCAATTTTTTTCAAAGTTACTAGAGATTTAGATTTTCCTTTCATGAAAGAAAATAAAAAAGAAGGATGGTAATGTATATTCAAGGTTTCTAAAATAAAGCCAAATTTTTGCTTAGCTATTATTGTAGTTGTAGTGGTTGAGCAAGTGGCTAAAAGGTCATTTACATTCATTTTGCCTCCTAAAGAATTAGAGTATGTTTTAGAGAAAAATTATCAATGTGCACTAAAATTTTTTTAGTGCATTGAGCCAAGAAATGTTATTTTTTTGAGAATTTAGTCTGTATAAAATGATACTAGACTATTATGGGAATTTCATTTTGGAAAATTTTGAATTTGTGTGTTACTAGAATTCATTTATTGAAGCTAAAAGATGTATTTCTAAAACCAATTTGATATAGTCAATACACTTTTACTCTTAGATTGAAATTTTTGAAGAGGAGAGGATAATTGTATTTTAAAATATTTATTCCAAACATGGAAAATTTTGAAAAATAAAAGAAGAGTTTAGAAAAAGCTACTTAAAGTTGTATGCCTTGCATGTAAAACTTTGAGTAGCATAACTCTTAACCCAAATATCTAATATAGAAAAAATAGATTCCTATAAAGGAAATACATTTTCGCATTGTATATCAAAATTTCAAAAATATCCATTCAAATTTGACTTCATAGAAAGCTATCCAAATTTCTTTGTCTTTTTTGGAGACATTTGTCCCAAAGGACCATTGTCCCCTTGGGGGACAAAATGGATTTTGGACAGGTTCCTATAACCTCAATTTTTGATAAAACTTTTTGAAACTTTCTCATAAATGTAAAAATTGATTAACTTTGTGGGAATATAACTTTTATTGTTATTAGTGCCTAGGAAAAATAAGTTAAACCATAAAAAAATTGCAAAAGTCAAAATAAATTTTTTTCAATTTTTTTTCTAAAATATTATATATTTTTTGCACATAGAAAGCTTTGAAAAATTCCATTTGGACTAGTAATGAGAAAGTTAAGGAAAATCTTCTTTGAGGGCAATCTAAGCATTTTTTTGAAAAAATAACTTACTGGTTTCATTTTCAATTTTCACAAATTACAAGAAAAAATGTTTGTAAAGGAAAATTTTCTTGATAAAAAAATCCCACCATTGGAATTTAATTGTGTTTCAATCTTATCTTAGAGCTCTTAACAATATAATTTTTCCTTCAATCTTGAACCTACTTCAATTTAACAATTTTAAGAAAAATGAAAATCAAGTGTGTGTGTTTTAGACATTTTTCTTCCTACACTTTCAACTCAATTCGTCAACCCAATTTTTTTAATTTCAAAGTCTACAATGCAAAATTTTCCACAAATGATGGTCAAAATCATCTAAAATTGCAAGCCAACGTTCAATTTTTTTTCCAACTTTGAATGCTAATATCTTCCAATTTTTACAATCAAACTTTATAAAAAATTTACCACATGATCTCAAACAAGTGAAGTACAAGATCTTATGGTTAGATTTTTTTGAAATGATTTTTTTTCTTTCTTGGATAAATGCCGCAAAATTGGCAATGTTGAGTGGTTTTTGACTGTAAAATGCCTTGGTCCTTTACGGATTAAAGGTTCATGGTGAGACCGATATTTTTTTAATTATGATATTGTTTTATTCAAGGGATTAGTTTCTAAAAGTCTATGGTACATTTGAGCACAAATTGTCCAAAATTCTTTTTTTTGGCAAAAAAATAACTATTTTGAAATTCAACAGTAAAAAATTATATAAGCCTACTATGTAAATGTGTGAAAAAAGTTTCAAAGACTTTGATAAAAAAAGATTGCAAGATTATAAGGTTTGAAGTTAGAAGAATTTTATTTTATATTAGCCTAGTCCAATAGGTTCTCTCAACTTTCACTCTTTTTATAGTAAGATTTTGTATCAAATATAGTTCTTCTTTTTTAGTTCAATTGTATATTATGTCATATTAGTTACATAATTTTCAAATTTCATAAGTAAGAGAAAAGTTTTGCGTTAGCTATCTAAAGCTACTTAAAGTTGTTCCTCCACTTCCCAAATGTAGGCAATGTAATTATGATCCTGGTATCTAATTAGCTAATTTCCATGAAGTAATGTATGACCACATCTTGTGTCAATACTTCAAAAGGATCCACTTAAAATTACTTAAGTAGGATCCTATCCAAATTTTTGATTGTTTACTCCTGGGCAATGGGGATTTATTAAGCCTTTACAACCCATTTTATAAACCAAATACAAAACGACGTGATTCACCGGTAAATGATGGTAAGTAGAATGAGCGACTCACTCTTACATGATTAAGTAAAGTGCCTATAACTTTGGTGCAAGAGCAATTCAAAAAACATATAATACCAACATTCAACCAAGTGTGTAAAGTAAACCCATTTAATTGTGTTTGCATAAGCAATCAAGCAATGTTGCTATTATTAAATTGCTTAGTTTGTTGTTGATTCTAGTTGGAAATCAAAAGGATATTTTAGATTATTTTCTTATGCATTTTTTGGACACCTCATGAACAAACCACGGTGACTATTATATGAGCGTAGGATCGTGAGTATATGAGCATAAGATTCTGTACACCTATACTATAGGTGTCTATATTATAAAAACTTTTCATGATTACAAGTTACCAATGTTATAGATACCTATATTATAATTGTTTATGTTATAAACACCTTTAATGGTTGTAGGATACCTACTTACACATATACTCAAGGCTCATTTGTTCACATTTTGATGCTCACATGCTAACATCGTTGTAAACAAACTACAAATTTTCAAAGTGTTGAAAACAGCTGTACCCCGAAGCGACCTTGTGCTTTCATGTCTTCTACAGGTGCACGATAAGTAAGATTCCCTTAATATGCTAGGATTATGATTGGCCTTGGAGATTCCCTCGATGTGCTAGGATTATGATTGGCCTTGGGACTCAACCCCCTGATAAGGAGTTCTTTTCGCATTGTGCACTTCCAATTGCATCCCCGCCGTCTCATGAATAGAGTCTATACATTTTACACAAAAAAACCCAATAGGAATTTGTCGTAGAATAGGAATCATCTGCTTTCCAAAAAAAGGGTCACAATTGCATGCAGTTACCTTAAGTGGTGACACAACTTCACACATTGTTCGAGATGACCCCTCCCAACCCGTGGCTCATGTTCGAAGGGAATCTATAACAGCATAGAAGATTACATAACAGTCCCGCGAGGCCAGCGTGAACACTATTAGTGCTTTAAAATACGTTGGAATTGCATCCACTGGTGGAATGATTTGAACACCATTTCGCAGTACCTTGAACTGTACTGCAAACTGCTAAGGCATTCCAGTTTCAAAAACTAAAAACTAAAAACTAAAAACTGCAAAGGCAGATGTGCAGCAGAGACTAAGTTGAGGTCACCATATATCGAACTCTCTAGCATCACATTTGACAAACTCATCAGTCTGGTCCTGCTTCAGGAGCCCGAAAATTCCGATGGCAAGCTGCAGTCTTTGATTCACGATCCTGTCCGAATTCTTCTCGTGATTGCACTCCAAGCTTGGTACCATCCCAACCGCACCTTTCGGGTCCTTGCTCTCCGTAACTGCTCGAAAGTAACAAAATCTGCAAGGCTCGCAAGTGGCAAGCTGTGATTGGTTGTCATTGATAATGGTTTTCTTGTAGTACTTGCTTGGGAACCTTAGAAGGTGCGTTGACCGTGCTTGGAAATTAGAAAAAAATGTGGGCTAAAGTAAGAGGTCTTTAACCCCTGAGCGTCCCAACGCCTCAAATTTGGCCTCCCGAAATTGAAAGATTGCCTTGTTTGACTATTATAATCTTTTCAAAGGTACGGTCAAATCATTTGTCCATTTTTGTATAGCTCTGGGCATGTCTCTACTATCGATCGGTATGGTCAGTTTTTGTGGATCTTGTTTTGGGTGAAAGTTTGATTGGAATGAATTGAGAAAGGTCTGGTTTTCGTAAACACGCGTTGAGTGCTTAGGGGTTAAATTGATCGGGTTCTAAATGCATCTTCTATCTAGGAATAAGTGACATGCTCTTTGAAATATTTGTTACTATCATTGATGAGGTAAGTAGGCTTAACCCCTCAAGAACCAGCATGCAATTTTTGGCAAGATAGAAATTTTGGGCAGGTACATGTGACTAGAGATTTGCATATTTTAGGCTGAAATCTTAACCCCTAAAGGACCAGCATGCCTTTTTTGGTTGTATAGAAATTTTGGGCAGGTACGTGTAACTAGAGATTTCCATATTTTAAGTTGATATTTAAATATAAGGTGGGCGCAAGGAATATCTTTCATATGCACTAAATTTCAGGACATTTGGAAATAGGAGTCAAAAGTTATGGCCTAATGTGTTATTTTTTTTTGGTAAATGGACAATCCGGGCAGATAAAAAATATTCACTTTTTTTAGAAACAAAAATTTGGAATTGGTTTTCTAGAGTTATATATACGTGGAAAATTTTGATTCATTCCATTTTGATCAAATATGAGTCAAAAGTTATGAGGAGTTTTTGTTTGTGGGCAGTTATGGATTCTCTACTCTAAAATAAACTTTAAAAAACTTTGTCTTATTAAATTTTCAATATTAAAAAAAATAAAGTTATAGGATGTAGATTGTTTATTACAACATTGCAACCATTGGGATTGGCATTTTTCAATTTCATAACTAAATTCTTAACGATTTTGTATTTTGAATAATTCTCTACTTTTTTCTACTTACTATTTTTTTCCTATATGTTGTACAATTCCAAATGATGTGAAATTTTTCAAGCATGAAGCCAACTTGTCTAGAAAAAAGAATCCCAAAAAAACAAACCCATTTTGGACATTTTTCCATAGAAAAGTGAGCTTGTGAAGTGCAGCTGCCCTGTTTTTCACATGGTCAAAAAAATGATTTCAGTGAATTTGAATGATTATATCTTGCAATCCACGTGGTGGAAAATTCTAAAATTTTTACCACGTGTTTTAAAGTCAGCATACTACAAGATCCTATGGTTACATCTCGGGGGGTGCAGTAAGTGGTAGAAGTAGCAAACTACGTGCGAACAAATGATAGGGTGCTAAAAAAACATTGGAGCTAAAAATTATAAATTGATTGATTATATTATAGCGTATGTAAAATGTCATTGAATTTATTGTAAATACTATAGGGTGTGGAATAATGGGATGCATTAGAAAAAATTTAGACTTAAGATTCCGCCTTTTTTATTAGTTTAGTGGGTCAAAAGTCTTAATTATGGATTTAAGAGGGCATTTAACCCCACATTTATACTACATTGTCTTTTTATTTTAGATTCTTTAAGCTATGATGATCTATTATACTTTACCTACTATTCTTAGTCTCAGAGTTAAATGAAGGTATTAGCCTACCATGTGCAAGCTGTAGTTATAACTCCATGTAAGTAATAAATTGTTAACACATAAGTTATGGAGGTGCATTCAAAAATGCATTTCCTCAAAAGCAATATCATCAAAAATTTAGAATGGAATGGTTGACTTAGCTTACAATTCACATAGCCTAAATAATGTCTTTTCTCTTCCCTAGTCATACTTGGTCTAGTCATGTACGTCTTGTCTTTCTTCTAGCCAAGCCACCTGTAAAGCCTGGGTGAACTAACCGCCTCACTCGCTCCCAAGTAAAAATGTTGATTTTTTTAATTTGCAATGCATGATAAAATTTGCAAATTTTGAATTTATATTTGTAATCAAAAGCCCCAAAATTAGCGAGGAAGGTTGTACAAGATAAATTAATCATATTCAAAGTAGGGGGCTTTTTTTTTACATGCACTTGTGAAATGACTTGGGGGAACAAGCGATGGGGGCAATTCACCTTGGCCACTTGTCGCTAGCTGGCTTGTAAGTTACTTTTTACCATTGGCAATAAAAACATGTTTCATTTGTTTCAAAAAAAAAAAAAAATCTAGATAATGACAAAGCCTACAATTAGATTATGATTTTTGAAGCTGCAAATATCTGCACTTTACATAAATATCAATTCTACTACTGAAAATCTCTCAATGAGAAATTGATTACAACTTGAGCTTAAAAGGTAAGAGGTCCATAAATCGCCCATTTAAGAGCTGAAATTGAATTTTGAGGAGGTGAAACTTCTTAAAATATTTTTCAGGAAATTCTCCTTGAAAGACGAGTAGAATTGACATCTAATCCAAGTTGTTTCATATTTTTGGAGTTTTGTGAAATTAGATATGAATTTTTGGACTTCAAAGCACTAAATGGTTAAAAAGCCCCCTAATTGTGAACTCTAAACCCTACACCAAATTTTGTAATTGCAAGTAGTGCAAAAAAATTGAACCAATATAGCATATGACATATTCATGGGAATTAGGAATTATAATTAATGAATGCCCCCTTTTTAATGATTCAAATTAGAAAATTATATAATGATAGACCTCAGAATAATTAGTGGACAAAAAGTAATACCCCCCATTTAAATACCCGGTGTTCGCACCTATATCCTTATTTTTTTCAATGAGTGCACCCCCCAAGGGTTTCATATATTAAAAAAATCAAAATTTGGTATTTTTACTAAAAATGGCAGTTTTTGAGCATTTTTGGTCAAGACATAGTCATGGAACTTTAGAGGTTAACCCCTGCACGTCATGAAGGCCCTTTGTGGCCGTATCTTTGGGTTTTTCACATATTTGACCATGTGGTTGCCTAATTTAGGGTTGACAATGTTCAACAAAGTTCAAGCGTTTGCAAATGCGCGTCAAACGCGGGGTGCCACATCTCGTAATACTCGGTAGAACATTGCAGGATGAAGAGAATACATGATTACACCTATGGAACAGTAGAGAATACATATGTAAGGGTACCCGACAAAGTCAAGGGCAGCGGTTTTTTTTGGCATTGTTCATCAATAGTAAAGGCCTGTATGGCCTCTCACCAAAGGTGTATTTCTGGAGGGAGCAGGGCGCAGTGGCTCATGGGACTGACAATCTGGCAATAAATCGCCAGAAAAAAAAAACCTGGGCAGGGGTCACCGTTGTGTGGATGCGACTGTGTCCGTTGGCAAAAGGAGGCGGGAGAGGTGGGGTTCTGGCGAGAGATGGTGCCCTTAGATTTTGCCATGGTTTCCCTCTGCCTCTCACCAACATGGCCACCAAGGAATGCATTGTATAGGATGAAGACAAGTGCGGAGACGCCACAATTGGATGTATTTGAGTCTGCGCCCGTCGCATTTCCGGGCTACCCAGCTCCTGTGCATACGGCGATTGAAATATCACACCCGTGATTCCGCTCAAAATTTCGACTTACAATTTTTTCTCAGGGTTGCCACACCATTGTGTGGCCATCCATTGGAGTGATTGTCCGACGACTGAGAAGAGAATTTTGCATAAATCAGAAACTTGGCGCGGAAGACAACGCAGTGTGCAAGGAGACACGTTTTCCAAAAAAATTGACGATTGCATCAGTCCGAAGCCTCGCAAGAATTTCTACATGACCTCACAGTTATAAGAAGGCAATCGGAACGGCCGGAATCCCGATTTGCCATCAAGAAAGAACTTCTTGAAATTGGGGGGTGATCATATTCCTCAAATACGGTGCCGTAGTCGCAAAGCCCAAGGGCCGTTCAGGGGTTAAATGGGCAATTTATGGACCTCCTACCTTGGTATCAACAAGTTTCACTTACAACCATGATTGTGTCACCAATATTTACTTCTTTGGGTCACTTGTAGACAAATTGTGATTAACCTTAGAGGCAAAACTTAAGATGGTGTTTTAATATTGTATGCAAAAGTTATAAGAGTTCAAAGTTCAATTAGTAAGATTTTTAAAATAATCTTATTTTCAATGGCCTATTGCTATTGTTAATCATTTTCAAACAAATATCAATCTATTATCTAAGGGGGGCGGGGGGGCATACTTGTAGATGGATCCTATCTTACTTAGCTCAAAATGCCATAAAATTGCCTTGAAAGGATTCTGCTTGTTTTTGAGGACGATATAATATAGAATTATAGAAGATAGACATGTCCTTCAACCTACAACATTTCTACAAGACAAGACTATTTCATATGAATTTGGCAATGCCTACAAGTTAACAACTAATACAATCTAAATAAGGAGTTTTGAGCATGGTTCCTATTATTAAGTTAGAAAAGTTTTTGTTGGGTCTTGTTAGTAGTTAGAAAGAGAATCTTGATTTTCTTAGAATGTATGTTTTGAACACGACAAAGCAAATGACTTGAGCTTTCTTCTCCCACTTCCTTAACTCTTGAATGCCTAAAGCACTATGTTTTGGTGTTGACTAAATTTTGAAGTTAAAATTAAATCTTATCAAGCTACTATTTTGGTATTTTATTTTTTAGTTGAATATCCATTAAACTATTTATTAAGCATCAAAAATCCAATTTTGAAAAATAATTGTTTATGATTTTTCTATTGAGGATTTTGTGCAAGGACATCCATTACACATCTTTTTTTTTAGTGTTAACCCTTAAATGCCCATTTGAGGCCTTTATTGAGCTTTTTGGAATTTGCTCTAAATTGAACAAAAATCCAACATTTTGATAAGCTTTACCAATTTTTTTGAATTGTAACCATACAAATTCAAACTATACATATTGGAGATCGTATGGGAAAAAAAAACACAACAATATAACTTGTGGATTGAAAGAGTACAATGTTTGATCATGAGGGTGTTAAAACTGTGAAAGTAATTTGAGTTCTTTCAATCCTCATATTGCATGTCAAATCTAAAATTTGGTTACAAAAAAAAAAGAGTTTAAAGTACATAACTCCAATCGATTTACAGTGACTTCCAAAAGTAATTGGCCACCATATAAATTGCTCTCATAAATTGAGAAATTAATATTATGAAGTGAAATTTTGACATGTTGTACAAAAGGGATTCTTGTAATTTCATATGTAATTTCACTTAGAACGGGTTATATTTAGACCTATTATTATTTGAATGAAATTTCTATGTAAAAATATTTTTTTGTAAAAAGTGAAAATGTCTCATTTTTTTATAAGAAGAATATACATCTTGATTAGAATCACATGTTACAAGTTTCATGAATTTTGGATTTTTATTGATTGAAAAATTTGAGAACTTATTGATTGAAAAATTGGATTCCAAAATTCAAATAAATAAAGGTCTAAATATAGTCCATTCTAAGTGAAATTACACATGAAGGTAGAATCCCTTTTGTACAACAATAATTCAAAATTTCACTTTATAATTCCGATTTCTCAATTTATGAGAGCGATTTATATGGTGGCCAACTACTTTTGGAAGTCCCCGTATGTCTTCTTAAAATCTACTTTACAATTTTCTTAAATGAATTTCTAAAGTGATTTTTCCTCCAAGATCTAGTGTATTTGAGGCTCATTTCCAAGAGTTGTCAACACTATAAAATCAAGATTTGCAATGGACACCCTCACACAAAATCTTGAATAGGAAAATCATAATCATTCATTTTCAAAATCAAATTTTTGATGGTAAAAGTAGACTTCAAAAGGAAAATTTCAAAAATATAAATGAGAATATAAACTACTAAAAATAGTAACTTTGTTAGATTTTATTTAACTGCAAAATATTGTCAACACCAAAATTTGGTGCCCTGGGCATTTAGGGATTAAAGGCTCTAAGAGATGAGCCTCAAATACACTAAACTTTAGGAAAAAATCGATTTGAAAATTCATTAAAAAAATTGCAGAATAAATTTTGAAGAACTGTAAATTGATTGTAGTTATGTGCGTTATGTCCTTTAACCTCTTATTTATTTATGACCTTAATTTTAGAGTTGACATGTAAAAATAGGATTGAAAGACTTCAAATCATTTTCATAGTTTTAACATCATCTTGATCAAACATTATGATCTTTCAATCCATAAGTGATATTGTTGTGTTTTCTTCTCCTATATGATCCATAATATGTCTAGGTTTGAATTTGTACGGTTGCAATTTTAATAAAATTGATAAAATTTATGAAAACTTATTCAATATTAAACAAAAACTTTAAGTAACTCCTAAAGTCCCATTGTCTCCTCCGAGGATAGAATGGATTTTGGAAAGGCTTATATGGTCTCAATATTTGTCTTTGACACTTTTTTTGAAAATTGAAAAATACATTAGCTTTTGGGGAATGTAATTTTAAACTCAATCAATGCCCGAGAGCAAAAGTTATGGCACAAAATATCCTTTTGTAAGGTGTGGTGGGCACTCCACCCCCCTGCATACAATTTTTTTTTTAAAATTTTAAAACTTGTTTCTCATAGATTATAATTTTATATACATTAGAAGCTTTGATTTATTCTATTTAAATTTGTTATGTAAAAGTTACAAACAATCTTATTTTTGGATGATCAAAGCATCTTTTTGAAGAACTAACTTGTAGGATTCATTCTTGAACTCAATTTAAACAATTTTTTGCAAAAAAAATTCACAAGGTTAAGATCTTTTGCTAGAAAAATCTCACTATTGAGATTAGTATATTTGAATTCCATCTCAGAGCTACTAATAGATTTTCCTTTAATCTTGAACCTACATCTACTTAACAATTTTTTAGTGAGTGATAATTAAATTTTTTATGTATTTTTTCAAATTTCCTCGTGCAAAATTGTTAAGTCAAGATGATTGAAAGCCAAAAATCTAGTCAAATAAGGTCCAATAATTTATTTTTCTTTACTTAAAATGTAAATATCTTGCAATTTGTATGATCAAAGTTTCTAAAAAAAATTCCATACACTTATATACTAGTCCAATACAAGGTCCTACGGTTAGATATGAATTTTTTTTTAAAGTTTTTTGTTCTGCAATAAAATGGTAGTTTCAAGTGGTTTTTAAAGAAATAAGGCCTTGCAACTTTAGGGATTAAAGAGTTGTTGTTGTATTAGTAGGGCAAGGGGTTCTTGTGATTTTGAAGAACAAAAAAATC
Organism: Pseudisothecium myosuroides; assembly: GCA_951799445.1. Taxonomy (NCBI): domain Eukaryota; kingdom Viridiplantae; phylum Streptophyta; class Bryopsida; order Hypnales; family Lembophyllaceae; genus Pseudisothecium; species Pseudisothecium myosuroides. The sequence goes on along the minus strand of OX637291.1, from coordinate 7,492,465 downwards.
TTCTAACCTTTTATTGGAATTCAAAAATTCAAAAATATGTGGTGGAAAAGGTGGTTGCAAAAAAGTGTAGTATGTTGCCAATTCCTAGAATACTCACCAAGTGCAAGACTCTTTTGGATGTGTTCCACATCTCTTTCAGTTTTCAAATTTGTGAACATAATCTATATCATGATATACAATATGAAAAGAATTTAAATTAAAAACCTGTAGTGCAGAAAAAAAACATCACAAATAGCAATCAAAGTCATTTAAAATTCTTTGGTAGTGCTTAAAATAACTTTTATGTTCACTTCAAATGCTAATGTCTTTTAATCCCTAATGACCTAGGTGATCATTTTCTAGTCATTGTCCCTCTTTTTTTGAGTTTCCCGTTCTCAAATTTTGAGAATTTGAAAAAATAAATTTTTTTTTCAAAAAATGGACTGCAATATAAATCCGATGGCAATAGTTTCATCAAATTTTGAGTTAAACTCCGCCTTGTGGAATTTTCAAAGTTAAGTGGTGTAGTGTAGTTTATAGCTCATTATTTGGGGTTTGGTTTGGGCATGGATTAAAAAGTCAACCAACCAATGTGACTCTTGCCCACCTCAAAAAGGTCAAATCCACCTCGAAAAGGGCAAATCCAAGGAGTTCAAGGAAAAGACAAGTTGTCCCATTCATTTTTTTTTACAAACACTATAGGAGGAGGCTCGAAAATAGTTTGGGCATTAAAAATTGTCCCTATAGAAGTGCCCAAAAGAGTCCACAGGGATGTAGAAATGGAAGTGATTTTGTGTGGTGAGAAACTACCATCCCATGTGTGGTTTTAGACTATTGAACAAATGACATGGGTCACCATCATGTGTGATTTTACTCATAGTAAAGACCTGAATTTGGTGAGGTCAACAAAATGGCCTAGAAATGTCAAAAAATTGCAAAAAACACATGTGAGGCTGAACCTACTTCTACTAAAATGCTTCTTAGTCACTCATAACTTCTTGGATTGATGTGAAATTTTACCACAAAAACTAGACTACTATGCACAACTTTTATTGAAAATGGACACCGTATGAAGAAAAAACAAGCCACCGAAGTTCATTGTAATCCAAAAATGTTGGGATTTTGAACTTTGAATTGCTCCCAAACATTCAAAACAACTTGGATCGACATGAAAATTTTACTACAATAACTAGACTTCAAGAAAAACATAATTCAACAAATTTTATTGAAAACAAACATTGGATGAAGGAGATACAAGCCCCCAAAGTTGCAGCCATCAAATGCAGTTTGGTGGACTCAAATTGAACCTCTGAACTTTGATTGGCTTCCAAAAATCATTACATCTTGGATTGATCCAAAAAATTACCACACAAACTAGAAGAGAGAAAGCAAATTTTGCAGCAAGTTTTATTGAATTAGGATATTGGATGCAAAAGTTACAGCACTTTGAATTGGACTTGAAACTATGTGAGGGAACCTTGGGGCGTTTAGAGATTGCAAAAAATATTGATTTTACAATGGGGAGTGAATCGAATGGAAACATACAATGGTTCATTTTGAGACTCATTGGCTCCATTCAAAGGCATGTTTTGATTCATTTTAGTTGCACCTATGAGCATTAATAGGGACCTAGGCACCTTTGACTTTGGAAAATCATATCTTATTCATTCCAAATTAGAAAATTAAATTTAAAATTTCCACTATTGTATTCTTCATTCTCTTTCTCCTACAAAAATGTCAAAAATCTTTGCATCCACCCATTTCTGCACAGGGGTCTTTTTTCCCTTAGATGAGCACTTTCTGAGCCTTCTACCTTACTCTCATTTCGGTGACCTCCATGCATTGCAAGCTCCACCATGAATTGAAAAATGCTTGGAATGTTGTGAAATTTTACATGTACATTTTCAACTCTCTTATCTTTGACTAAGCGCAAAAAAAGCATCATTTCAATGTCTTTGTCAATAAGATATGATCCTTCAAAGTGCTCTGCCCTATATTTCCATTGACTCAAACAAAACTTCAAACTTAAATATCTCCTAAACTGTGTGGTCAAATAATCTGAATTTTTTTGAGGTGCTTACTTTCAATGTGAAATTCAAGATCCTATGGTTACATTCTATCCAATCATAAGAAAAAATAAGCAAACTAATTGCTCAAGCCTTTGGCAGTTTTGGCCCATTTTGAAAGTACACCCCCTTTGGATCATTTGGGGTTAATATGTATGGTTAAAGTTCACAATTTTTTTTATCATGTGACCTTGTACTAATTAAGAATAAGATCCTAAAGTTAAGAACAACCCATTGCAATTCAGAGGACCTCACAGTGGACACCTAGGGAATGATATTAATGGGATGATTAGTGACTTCATTAAGATTTTCTAAATTTTCACTATATTGTCATTGTAGGAAGTGAATTTCTTAGGCCTTCCATGTTAGAAATTATTATGACTGCTTTAGGTGTGTAAGACAAGCATTATGAATGCATATATTGTTGATTTTGGGGTATTCTAGAGATTCTTTTGGGCCATGACAGGTTGAACATTTCAAAAATACATAGTAAATTCATAATTTGTCAAAAAAATATAATTTCAATTGCTCTAATTGTTTCTCACACTTGTCTTTATGTAGGAAAAAATTAAAATGTTTTAGCTATGGCATTATGGCAAACTCCTACTCCTTCAATCCCACTAAAAACCTCCTAATTGTTTTAGGGTTTGTACTACTAAAAAGGTTCCATTTATTGATTTTGATTGTTGATTTTTGAGTAAGCAATGTGAAATGGAGGGTGAATGGATACACACATGATTTGAATTCTTGATCACTTGTTCAATGGTCAAAACCAATAAATGGAGCGGTTTAGTGGTACAAACTCAAAATTGATTTGGAGGTTTTTAGTGGGACAAAGGGACAAAGAGAGTAATTCTGACCACAATCCTAAAGGCCCAAGGCCTTTTTTCTGCCAAAAAACCATCAAAACTACCATTTCTATAGTAAGGAGTAAAAAAAATGAAAAATGTTTTTTTTCACATCTAACCGTAGGATCTTACACTGAACTAGTATGAGAATGTGTGGAAAAAATTTCAGAATTTTTGACCGCTCAAATTGCAAGATATCTGCGTTTAAAGTGGAAAAAACAAGTATTTCAGCACATTGCAGGACTAGATTTTTTGACTTTAAACATTTTTCACTTAAAAGTTTTGCACTACAGAGTTTTGTGCTTCAAATATTTATAGTGGAGATTTGAGTTGAGAGTCTAGGGAAAAAAAAAATATTCAAAAAAACTTAATTACCATTCCTAAAAAATTTATTAAGTAGAAGTAGGTACGAGATAGAAGGAAAATCTAAAACATTAATATATTTTAGATGGAATTAAAATACACAATCCCAATGGTGAGATTGTTCTAGCAAGTAAACTAAACCATGAGAATTTTTATTTACTTTTAAATTGCAAAAATAGCATTTAGAAATGAATCCTACAAGTTTATTTTTTCAAGAAGATGCTCTAACTGCCCGAAAAACAAGAATGTCCATAACTTTCTCACACTAAATCCAAATGAAATGGATCAAAGCTTTCCAGATAGACAAAAATATAATCTACAAGAAAAAAAATACTTTAAGAAAAAAAATCAAATTTTTGCCAAAATTTTCTTGCTGCCCGGAATGCCCAATTACAAAAAAAAGTAACATATTTGGCCATAACTTTTGACTCCTATTTCCAAATGTCCTGAAATTTAGTGCATATGAAAGATATTCCTCGTGCCCACCTTCTATTAAAATTTCAGCTTAAAATATGGAAATCTCTAGTCACATGGACCTGCCCAAAATTTCTATATGGCCAAAAAACGCATGCCGGTCCTTTAGGGGTTAAGGTAACTACACCTAAAATGGACCGCTTTCAAAAGTCAACCCCTATTTTTGAACTTAAAATGAATGAGGAGAAAACCGAAAATGGTGTACAGTAAAGGACAAGTGTAAGAGCCCATTTCGAATAGTGTGCAGCTCTATTAATAGAACTATAGAGGTGGCAACCTCCCAAGTGGTCCATTTTGAATACACTTTTTGTTCATTTAACTTCTTGTCTTTGACATTTCTTCATGTGCATCAAATTGATTTTGGCATCACCTTACCCCTAAAGGACCAAGGCCTTTTTTCTGCCAAAAAACACTCAAAACTGCCATATCTATAGCAAAGAGTAAAAAAAATTGAATTTTTTTTCCACATCTAACCTTAGGATCTTACACCTAACTAGTATGAGAATGTGTGGAAAAAACTTCAGAATTTTTGACCGCACAGATTGCAAGATATCTGCGTTTAAAGTGGAAAAAACAAGTTTTTCAGCACATTGCGGGACTAGATTTTTTTACTTTGAACATTTTTAACTTAAAATTTTTGCACTACAGAGTTTTGAGCTTTGAATCTTTACAGTGGAAAATTGAGTTGAGAGTCTAGGAAAAAAAAATTCAAAAAAACTTAACTATCATTCTTAAAAAAATTGTTAAATAGAAGTAGGTTCGACACAGAAGGAAAATCTAAAATATTAATATATTTTAGATGGAATTAAAATGCACTAATCCCAATGGTGAGATTTTTCTAGCAAGTAAATTAGACGATGTAAAAAAAAATTTGAAAAATTGAAAAAATTGCATTAAGAAATGCATCCTACAAGTTATTTTTTTCAAGAAGATGCTCTAACTGCCCGATTATTTTTTTATATTCCAAATAGACAATAATATAATCTATGAGGAAAAAAATACTAAAAAAAAAAAATCAAATTTTTGTCCTTTTTTTTTTGCTGCCCGAGCTGTCCCCCGTCCCCTCGTTTGAGCTTATTTGATCATAACTTTTGTTCCCGGGCACCGATTGTGAAAAAAATATATTCCCACGAAGCTTATCAATTTTTTTATCTCCAAAAAAAATTTCAAAAAATCACAACAAAATTTCAGCCCATAGGTACCTGCCCGAAAACGCATTTGTCCCCCGAAGAGACAATGGTCCTTTAGGGTCTAAGTGACACTTTTAACACCCTACACCTTGTATCTTTGAAAATTTATAACTAATTTACAATAGTTATTCGTAAAGTCCCCCCCAGTTTGGAGGGGACTTTTTCTGACAAATTTCCTGCGACGAACGACCCCGCAGGCAACTATGACCCCATAGGCAAAGTCCGGACGAAACTTCTTTTTGGTCGATTTGGGTGTGAAAGAAAGTTTGATACCCACTTTTGTATTAACTTTTTGCCCAAAACCTGATTTTTCACAAAATTGCGGGGTTTAAACCCCGGTTTGGGGTACTTTACGAATAACTCTAATGCATTAGAAAATTATGAAACCACTTGCATTTTGATTCATAGTCCTTCACGTATATACAAAAATTGTTGTTCATTTCTAAGGTAGAAGGCTCGAGAACAGTTCGGGCATTTAGAACCGCCCACCCCATAAATGTACACAGTTTGTACATTTTGTTTTTTCATAGCCTTCACTGATGTACCAACAGTGTACATTTCAGGGGTGGGCGGTTTTAGAGCCCTAGGGTAGTTCAACTTCAAAATTTCATAACTAATTCAAAAATGATCCAAAAAATATGAAACGACTTGGATTAGATGCCAACTCCTCTTGTCTTTGAAGGAAAATTCACTGAAAAATATTTTGAGAAGTTTCACCTGCCTAAAATTCAGTTCCAGTGCTTAGATGGTTGGTTTATGAACCTTCTACCTTAGAGCATATGGATCATGCCACAGAGCTTAACTGTGCGATTTCAGGTGTAGTTACCTTATTACATTCCTCTAAGCATTTCCACCTTCTGGGGGTCGGCAATTTTGAGTAGTTTTTTAGGAGGAAGAAAAGGCCCTTGGACTTCATGGGTGAAACAAAAAAGCATGTGGTCACACATGTGTTCAGGGCGTGTGTACAAGACAAGTTCAAACTCATGATTTGATTCTTTGGATGAGGAATCCTAAGCTTAGCTACTCAAACCATGATGAGTCACTGATATCCATACTTGGATAGCTGAAGCAACTTCTTAACAAAATTAAATTAGACAAAGGAGAGGACAAACCAAAAACATCTTCCCAGGTGGGATCCCTGCCTCATCCGTCCAAGCATAAGTTAATTTGATGACAAAATTTGACCGTCTTTTTGACAATCCTGACCACGATGAATGTGCTTGTGGGGAAGTGTGCACGACCTTTCTACACACCAAAAAATGAACCTCAGTTGAGATTGGAATCTCTTCTGGAACCTCACTTTAAGTTACTCACTTGCAATCTCTCATATTAAAAAAGCAAATCGAGTCACCATTTCATCCATCACGTTCTCAAACACATAGTTTTCTCATTATTCATTTGCTCTTCCTAAATCCTAAAGGTATGTTTGTAATAATTTGGTGTTAAAGAGTGTTGTTATTGAGGGTCTTAGGAACAAATTTAGACCTATTTTTGAACCAGATTCACATTGCGCACACACACACCTAACACCAAGTGTAAACATACCTTTATTAAGATATACAAATCAATGGGTGGGGGTGGGGGATAGAAAACTCCTGCAAGCCTTCACAGCATTGGTGCAATTCTAGAGGGATGGAGTCTGACAGGCTCAAACCTGTGAAAGAGTGTGAAAATATTCCCCCTCTCTCCTTCCCCCAAATGCTGATACAAACATCTTCTCAATGAAACCTTGTAGCCGAATGAAACCTTTTTGGTAGTGTTGCATTGCAATAGACTTCCTATTTTTTTGTCCATAATATCAAAACCTTGTAGTACTTCATACATTACTATTCAAATTGATTCAATTATAATAGGGTGTAGTCATTCTTTTATATCGCATATTTTGATTAAAATAAAATTGGTATAAATTTTTTTTAATGACTTCAAGGCAAAAGAAGAATTTTTTTCCCCCTTATAGCCACTAAACAAATGAAAAGAAAATGATTTCTAGTAGAAAAATGCAATAAGACAATTAGTGTACCTTACCCTAACAAAAAAATAATTTGAGTGCTTCATTTTAAGTTTTTGTTCTCCAAGTCCCAATTCAATGTATGATCCCAATTTTTTGAGTTATATTTATTTTTTATTTTATTTTTTAGGAAAATACAAGTTTAACCCCTAAAGGACTTTGGAACCCCCTTTGGATTTTTTGAGAATTCAGGAAGGGCTAGCTATGTTAACTTCATAATTAAAAAAATTGCATAACTTTCAAAGGATGGATGCTGATCATCCTAATCTACATGTGAAGCTTTGTTTCACCTCATTTTAATACTACCTCTATTTCTAGAAAAGACCCATGTCTCTTTTGTAAAACAAAGGAAACAAGGGACTTTTTCAGAAATAGAAGGAGTAAATTATTCATCCAATATTTTTTCTCCTTCTCATTTGGATGCAGATCGGATGAAAAAGTGTTTTTTTCCTTTCTCATTACGCCTCCTTGAAGTCATGCATCGGACTCAAACTGTCCGCAGTGTCGTTTTTAGGGTGAAATTCCTCGGGGCAACCCCTCGTTCTGCAGAGTCACCAGTCCCCGTTGGCTTGACAGGGAAACACAACCTTCTGTGCGTCACTGGCAGGATGTTCGCCATTGGCATACATTCCAAAGCAAAGTTGTTGCCAAAAATGGCGTGCCATGTGCATTCGAACATTTCTCGATATTCCCAAATGACCGAGCAATGACAGAAGCCGCCGTGGTGGCACAGCGACCAAACATGAGTTGAGAAGTTTTCTGGCGGGGTCCTGGGTCCCGGCCAAGGGTGTCTGGTTTAACCGTTTAGGACAACGTTATGTGGTCCGGCCAAGGAAATTGTGATCATTGGAAGGATGGATTACGTAGACTCAGATTTGGGCAAAACTAAAGTGGACGAGATCTGGCCAAGGGTATGGGTGGTATGGGTACGAATCACAGCACACTTCTTCAAGCTTAGTTTCTAAGCTAACTTAAAACCAAAAGTGGAAGGAGGACATTTTTTCTTTAATTTTTAATTTTTGAAACACATGGACCAATTCCATTGAAGGAAGGTGGACATTCATTACTCAAGTTTTAGAGATCGTGGTCTCGTGGATGCGAAAAGCGAACTTGGGGTAGGAGACCCAGCAATTGGGAGATTGGGGGCGGGATATCCGTGGATGTTGGTGCAATGGTGACCCAGCGTCCTCGGAGACCTGGCCAAGAAGGTCAAATTGTCCGTGGAAATCATTTGCTGATTCAAGACATGTACTCTCTCAATGTTGTGGAGCAGCCACGTTTCTCGTGAAGTTTTCCTTCTTTCAAACAAAACATACCTTCCCAAAACTGAAAGAAAACGAGCAGTTTTCTTGGCTACAAAGAAGCTTGGATCCTAGAGCCATGATTCAGTTTTTAAGTACAATGTAGTCCTTTCCAAACTCAGTGGTAGAAACATGGGCTGTGTAGACTAGAGACTAGATCCACGAGAAGACCTTACATGACCAACATAATGGAGTGTGGGTTTTGGGGCGAATGTTTCTACTAGTGATCTTCTCACATGGTGTGGCCTTTGTCAATGTAAAATTCTCTTCATTTTGGATTTGGAGCCTAAGGTGCTAAATATTGTAGATTATGAAAGTGTTCTCTAACAAAAAGGCACATACTACATTCTTCAATGTACCATATCAAGGTGGGTACACCTTTAGAGCCTTAACCCTTAACCCCTAAAGGACCATTGTCCCCTCGGGGGACAAATGGGAATTCGGGCATGTACCTTTTCGGTGTTTTACTTTGCCTGATTTTTTGAAACTTTTTGTGAATGTGAAGAATTGAAAGAGGTACGTGGCGGAAAAAAAAATTTGAAATCGGACCTTCGAGCGAGAAGTTATGCCATTTCTTGGAATGCGTGGGCACGCGGGGCAGCAAAAAAAATTTGCAAAATTTTGAATTTTTTTTTTAAATATTTTTTTTCTCATAGATTATATTTTTGTCTATCTGGAAAGCTTTGATTCATTTCATTTGGATTTGTTATGAGGAAGTTATGGACATTCTTGTTTTTCGGGCAGTTAGAGCATCTTCTTGAAAAAAATAACTTGTAGGATTCATTTCGGAATGCAATTTTTGTAATTTTTCAATTTTTTTTTTTGTAATGGTTTATTTTACTTGCTAGAACAATCTCACCATTGGGATTAGTGCATTTTAATTCCATCTAAAATATATGAATATTTTAGATTTTCCTTCAATCTTGTATCTACTTCTACTTAACAATTTTTTTAAGAATGATAATTGAATTTTTTTGAATTTTTTTTTTCCCTAGACTCTCAACTCAATACTTCACTATAAAGATTTAAAGCTCAAAACGCTGTAGTGCAAAAATTTTAAGTTAAAAATGTTTAAAGTCAAAAAATCTGGTCCCGCAATGTGCTGAAAAACTTGTTTTTTCCACTTTAAACGCAGATATCTTGCAATCTGTGCGGTCAAAAATTCTGAAATTTTTTCCACACATTCTTATACCAATTATGTGTAAGATCCTACGGTTAGATGTGAAAAAAAAAACAATTTTAATTTTTTTTTAATTTTTGCTATAGAAATGGCAGTTTTGAGTGTTTTTTGGCAGAAAAAAGGCCTTGGTCCTTTAGGGGTTAACTTCCTCAGCGACCATATATGGTCGAGCTAAAATTTCAGGCTCATTTTGGTATGGGCAGTTAAATTCATTTGACCATTTAAAAAAAAATTTCGGGCAGTTTTTAGGGTTAACTATTGAAAACTTTCATTTTTCACTGCAAAAGGTAAACATTTGATTTTTGAGAGGTCTTCAAAGCCATATATGTCCCAAAGTGGAAGAGTAAAATTTCCTAATTTTACTTCATTTCCCAACTTTTGCCAATTTCACTTGATTTGAGATCTAAAAACTTGTACTTATCCATTTGCTTTGAAAATGGTCCCAATGGAAAGAGTAAAGTGTTTTCATGATTTTCACCATTGAAAATTTAAACATGCAAGTGTTGATTTGGAGTTATTTGCGATTTATACTTATAAAAAAAATTGCATTTCACCAATTGCAAGGTGGATTGTGTAATAAGTTTGATAGCTTTTCATGTGAAATTAAGTTTTTTGAAAGTGCATTTTAGTGTGCTAACATTATTTGTAGTCATTCATGTCACTTCCCATCTCAAAAAACTTTTATATGCAAATTTCTAAAACATGGCAGCATACTAAAAATAGAAAGCATACATTTCTCTTGTTATAATCTCACAACTCCTATGCAATTTCGCACTCAAAATTGGTATGCATACTAATAATCAAGCTCTTCAAACATCTATACGGTTAGATTTTGAAAAAAATACAATTTGCTTCATTGGGGTTAACGATAAGCCCATGCTTTTTTTTCATAGTCAAAACACTCTTGAAAAGGCTTGGGCATTTAGAGGTTAAGGTACGCTTGCACTTGGTGTCAAGGGTGATGTTTGCAATGTGAATCCAGTCGAGAAGTAGGTCTAAATTCGTTCTTAAGACCCTTACAAACAACATTGTTTAACACCAAGTATGAACATACCCTTATACAATTCCAAATCCAAAAATTTATAATCAATTCCTAAAAAATCCAAAATTTGTTAATCAACTTGCAGTAGATGCAACTTCCATTATTCTTTGAAGGAAACTTGATTGAAAAACATTTCAAAGGGGATAACACTCCAAAAATTGAAATTAGCTCTACAATAATTGCCTTATGCACCTCCTCCTTCTGAAATGGTAGCGATGTGCCCATATGATAGATTGAATTCTTGGTCGTCTAAGTGAAAGAGAGGGAGATTGCTCTATATGTAGACAAGGTTCAAATGTCAAATTTATGCCCCTATTTTGTAGTTGTATAGACCCCTTGTTTTCATAGCCCAATGATAAAGTTTGGAAGCCTATATGCATTTAGAAAGTACACTCATAGAAAACATAATCTAGGTGGATGATAATTTATAAGATTTGTAATGTAAATGCAATTATGTTTCTTCTTTATCTTCCAAAAGGACAATTGTTTCTTGTATAATAATTGAAAATCTAGGGAGGTTTCTATGAAGTCAGTTTTCAATTGGTCAAATGTTTACAGAATTTTGACACAAGGTGTGAACATGTACCCCTTAGTGAAAATATCATTTTTTTTAATCAAGTGCACAAATCGAAAGTTATGTTACCTTGAACTTTTTGGACAATCCGGACAATTTGGACATCTTTTGGGCATTTTTTGCTAAATTCTTCATTGACTTTTGAAATTTGGCATGTAAATAATTAATAAAATAGAGCATAGAATTGCCCCCCTGAAAAAGAATTTAGTTCTCAAAGCAAATTCAAAGAGGAGTCAAACTTTCTTAACTATGTCAAGGCAACTTTGAGAAAAAGAACGTTTTCTTCTAACTTCAAGTCCTATTATCTTGCAATTTGTGAATTCAAAGTTTTGAAAATTTTCCTACATATTCCAAATGTTTTTCTCTAATTTTTCACCATCTGATTTATAATAAGAAATTTCCTCATTAGAATTAATCGTAAAGTGTGTGCAACAGGAGACTAGGAGCCGGAGTTCACGAAAAACACAAGACCAAACTCGCCAGAGTACCAAAACTCAAGTCAATGGAATTTGGTGCCGTGATTCTTCTATACTATTCTTAATTAAACTTCCTTTGACACTTAGCTGCAAACACAAGATGAACTATACAATAAACTATATCGCACAAGAAATCATCAAAAAATGACTAATGTATTGCCAATTCACTTAACTTCTTTGCATTGCACGGTGATTTAGAGTAAATTAGATATCTCAGTTGCATTCGAAATTTTGCATGAGTGAACCTAACATCATACACTTATGAATGGTAAAAATTCTCATTATTGTGTAGCGCAAAATTTTGACTTTAAGAGGGCTCAAATTCTATTGACCCCGTTTTGCAAGAATGAAAAATAGTTTTTTTTTCACTTCAAACATTATAATCCTTATTTTGATTTATTTTTTGATTTGAAAACATTATAATCGTTCAATTCATGAGGTCAAATGGGCTGAATTTTTTTGTACACATGGCCTTAAGGTAGTCTGCTCTAAAAGCAAGCGGGCTCTAAAACCGAACATGGCATAGAGGTACATTTTGCTTTCTTCAATGTACCAATAGTACACATTTCAAGAGGTGGTCAGTTTTAGTGACCACTGTGTTTCAACTTCAAAAATTTATAACCAATTCCACGAAGGTCCAAAAAGTATGAAACGACTTGGGTTAGATGCCAATTCCATTTTTCTTCCTCTAAAAATTAACTGAAGATTGTTTCAAGGAGTTTAGCTTCCCCGAAAAGGCAAACAGCTCTTAAATGGTCGCTTTAAGAGCAGATTACCTTGTTAACTAGAGTTTTGTATGGTTGCAATTCCAAATAATAAAAGTTTTAATTTTACAATGCATCGAAACTTGGCAGTTTTGGACTTTTCCTCATCCAAAACATCCTCTGGCCGTTAGGGGATAATACGCTTTTGTATGGTTAGATTTTTTTTTCTTTTAAATGATTTTTGATTCAGTGGACAATGCATTGAAAATTGGCTGTTTTGGACCTTTTCCCTCTTCCTCAACATCCTCCATCCTTTCGTGGTTCTTTTTGGCCTCAGCATGTTATAATACCCAAAGCATGGAACACATGGAAGTCAAAATGCAGTGCTGCACATTGGGAGCCCCAATATCCTTGTCCACTGGCTGTAGAATAGCACTTCCAAACGTGGTTTTTGACGCGATAATTCAAAGAGGAATACTTCAAAAGTTCAACAACCTCCATAGAAATTCAATAGAGTATTAAGCATATTCACTAGGGCATCCTCCACCTAGCTCCTTCTCCCCAAAAATTGATGCTGCGTTTTTGATCCATATGGGCTCCCTAACTGTAACCCATATGCCCCTTTCTTCAATGTCTTTTTTGGGGTCATGTGGGAGGCGTCAACAGGCCACATGATTATGCTTGAAGTAGCTTGTTCTTAGATTCCCAAAGCCCTTCCACTGTTATATGTCAATGCCAGACCCACCTTGACTAATTGTCATCACCGCTGCTACCCACATCTTTGGATCACATGCCTCTTCTTTTTTGGAGTATTGTTGCCCCCCCAACCGCACCGGATAGCGAGGCTCCGAGAGGTTCCGAGAGGGTGCATGATTGTGGTTCAAATACTTGTCAAGAATTGGGGGAAAGCTTCAATTTGCGGAGCCTTGGAACTGCGACTTCTTCAATGCGATGTACTTGGAAATTGTTGGAAATTGTTGGAAATACTTGGAAATTGGTTCTTTGTCTTTGACCCTATCTCACATGGACGCAACTATCTCAGCCGTGGCAATCATTGTCCCATACTGGTTGAGATTGGGAGGGAAGGAAGGAAGCCTGTCTTGTTCCTCCCTGTACCATTGGATTTGCAAATGTGTGTGCGCGTCGTTGTGACCAATGTGGTTTGTACGCACGTCAAGGTTGGGGGAACCCCTAAGTAGTAGACGTGTGCGTGTACGGGGAAAGCATGGGCACCCGGACCCATGGAAAGTGAGTGTTTGCAATGGCACCGACGCAAAACCAAATTTGAGTTGGGTTGGGTTGGGTTGATGAGGTTAGAAGTATGGTGCCCGAGGCCCACATTGGCACCAAGGTAGTGCCAACATGAGCCTTGGGTGTCACGCTCCAACTGCGCTATCAGTCCTTAGTACTTAAAGATCACCCTTTCTACTAATGGGGTAAGTAGCGTTCTAATTACGGCAAGGATCACTGATTTTTTTGATAGTGATGAGATCCTAGCTAGCAATAGAAAGTGGCCAATCGATTCTTGAGCATTTGTTCCTTTGACTTCTCAAATGCGGAGACTTTATATTGGCTTCCCATACACAACTAAACACTCACAAAGACATACTTTATGTAAAGAAACATCGCAATGAATAGGCATAACATTATTAACGTTCACAAAGGGGCTCCCTTTTGCTCCCTCAAAACCAGGAGCCTTGTAGCAAATGACGTTCAAAACTTTGACAATGCAACGACACATATACCGATGCTTAACCAATCACCTTCTGAGCATTATAACTGAAATTCCCCTCAAGGTATCTAGGAGGAATTATCCCTCAAATTGAGCTAGTTATACAATGGTATGTCGTATGGGCAAATGCAATGGGCCACATTTGTGCTTGTCACTGATCTCAAAATGTTTGAACTGTTTTTGCTATGAGAAATTGGAAATATAACTAATCTTAATTGTCATTGTCATTTTGTTCAAATAAAAAATAAATACACTGCTATTTTTAATATTTGTTCCCGTATTTGTTTCTTTAGTGATTAATCCTTAAAATGAGCTCATATTTATAATTTAAAGTTATGATGGTGTAAACACATGTATGAAAACATGTTTAGCAAAGTAACAAATTCTAGCTTGGAATTTTTGAATATCAATAATTATATTTTTATCTATAATATGTGCTAATAGTTCTTTGCCTTTTAAAGGATCCTTGCAACACCTTTATGAATGGTTTGCATTTGAATAGAGGAAGTACTCAATGAATATTGTACAAACAATAAAATTATCAAGTTAAGTGCCATTATATGAACTAAAGTAATAATAATGTAATGATATCCAAATCCTAAATTTATGTTTATGTCAAAGTTTGAAGATGAGAGGATCAATGATTTTTTGAGTTTTTAAAAGTGAGTATAATTAGTAGTTTGTAATAGACATTCAAACATTTGCATAGCAAAGAAATTTGTACTTAGTAAAAGATAATTAATCATTTGTTTGCAAATCTATAATTCTTTAATTGAACATACTTTTGGAGGGGCATCCTAAATTTAAGTCAACTACAAATCTACCAATTCCAATTCTACCTTTTCTAAATATTTCTAATGTATGTCATGCAATTGGTCAATTTTAGAATAAAACATATACTAATAAAGTCTTTAGAATACCTTCACTTGTTTAGGTCAATTAATCAAAGCATTGATTTTTATGAGTTAATATCCAATTTTTTAATAGCTCTACAAATTTTGCATACTCTATATGCTTGAATTTTTTAAAATTAAAATCTTAGTAGTTAGTTTCAACTCTATTTATTCTTATTTACGCCTCATGTACGCTAATGATGTACTTAACCCCTAAATGTAAAAATTGCGTTTTTTGGCAACATAGTGATTTTGGGCAGCTTACTATGAGTGGAGTTTTTATTTATTTTTCTTTGAAAATTTCACACAATATGTATCCAAGGAATAGCTTTAAGGCTCAACAATTTTCATAACTTTTGACTTCATGGTTGAAAAGTTATTGCATGATATGTGATTTTTATTGCTCGGCGGGTAGCCCGGGCAGCTCAATAAACTTCTTTAAAAATCACTTCTAAAAAAATAAAAATTTGAAATTGGTTCTTTAGAATTATATCTACGTGGAAAGCTTTGAATCAATACATTTGGATTAACGAGTCAAAAGTTATGAGGAGTTTTAGTTTGCGGGTAGGTATGGAGTCTTTGAAAGCCATAACTACCCACAAACTAAAAGTCCTCATAACTTTTGACTCGTTAACCCAAATGTAATGATTCAGAGCTTTGCACGTAGATATAAATCTAAAGAACCAATTTCAATTTTATTTTATTTTTAGAAGTGATTTTTAAAGAAGTTTATTGAGTTGCTTGGGCTACCCGCCGAGCAATGAAAATCACATATCATGCAATAACTTTTTAACCATAAAGTCAAAAGTTATGAAAATTGTTGGGCCTTAAAGCTACTCCTTAGGCACATATTGTATGAAATTTTTAAAGAAAAAAAATAAAAATTCCACTTGTAGTGAGTTGCCCAAAATCGCTATGTTGCCAAAAAACGGTGTTTGGGCATTTAGGGGTTAATTGAGTCATCATTTCTTGAAAAGAAAATTCAAAAAATCCAATTTGATTCTAAAGTCAACCTTCTTTTTGACACCTTCTATGTTATACGTACCCATATTGTAGACTCTTTTCATATTATAATGTATAGTGGGGTCCCAATCAAAATGGCATTTTCGAAATCGCAATGAAGGAAATTTTAGTGTTGCCAACTTTGACAACCTCCCGAGGGCTCAAAAATTGATCTTTGACTATGTAATTTTTACCATAGCATCATCTTTAAGTTAATTATTTGTGTGACAAATTTCAAGGCCAAGTGATTTACACAAAAAAAGATATTCAAAATCTACCAACATGTGTAGCCGTGAGGAAAATTTCACTACTACCAACTTTGACACCCTCCCAAGGATTGAATTTTTTTTCTTTTGCTATGAAAATATTGGCATAGGACCATCTATATATTGATTACATGTACTAAAAGTTTCAAGTCCAAAATACCCCCACAAAAATAGACATTCAAAATCTACCAACATGTGTAGTTGTGAGAAACAATTTCACTACTACCAACTTTGACACTATCCCAAGGGCTGAAAAGAAACATTTTACCATGAAAATTTTGGCATGAGATCATCTCTATATTGATAAAATGTATGCCAAATTTCAAGGTCAAAAGATTTATTGAAAAAAAAGATATTCTAATTCTACCAACATGTGTAGTTGTGAGAATGACTTTCTACATCCGTGTGAAATTTTACCCAAAAAATGACACTATTCCAAGGGTTGAAAAAATCGTTCTTACAACTACACATGTTGGTAGAATTAGCATGTATTTTTTTATGTGATTCTTTTGAATTTGAAATTTGGCACACATTTTTATTGACATAGAGATCATTTCATCATAAAAATTTCATGGTAAATAAACAATTTTTCAACCCTTGGGATACTAGTGGCAAAGTTGGTAGTAGTGAAATTGTTTCTCACAACTACACATGTTGGGAGATTTTGAATATCTATTTTTGTGGGGGATTTTTGGACTTGAAACTTTTAATACATGTAATCAACATATAGATGGACCTATGACAAAATTTTCATAGAAAAAGAATTTTTTTTCAGTCCTTGGGAGGGTGTCAAAGTTGGCAATAGTGAAAAACATTTCACGGCTACACATGTTGGTAGATTTTGAATATCTTTTTTTGTGTAAATTATCTGGCCTTGAAATTTGGTACACGTATAATTAACTTAAAGATGATGCTATAGTAAAAATTTCATAGTCAAAAATCAATTTTTGAGCCCTCGGAAGGCTGTCAAAGTTGGCAACATTGAAATTTCCTTCACTGCAATTTCGAAAACGCCATTTTGATTGGGACCCCACCTTACCTATGATAAGGTAGGAGGTCCATATAGCAACCATAAAAGTGCTGAAACTAAATTTTGGGGAGGTAAAACATCTTGAAATATTTTTCAGTTAATTTACCTTGAAAGACAAGAGGAAATGGCATCTAATCCAAGCTGTTTCATATTTTTTGGAGCTTTGTGGAATTAGTTATGAAATTTTGAAGTTGAAATGTCATAGGGGTCTAAAAGCGACCACCTCCTAGAATGTACACCATTTGTACATTTTGGTAAATTGATGAAAGCAAAATGTACCTATGTAGCATGTTTGGTTCAAAATGCCATGTCGGAGTTTGAGCCTCCTACCTTATAAATACATAATGTTATAAACACCTTCAAATGGTTGTTGGTATATACCTACAATGAGGTTCAAGGCTCGTAGGCTCACGTCTTTGCTCCCACGTGCTAGCATTGTTGAGTCTTTATGGTTTATTTTCTAACAAGATTAGAGCTTTTAAACCTTTCATGTAACATAAAATAAAGCTAGTGTAAAACAAAATGATGTTCCTTCAAAGTAGAATAAAGTATCTAATCAAAATGTCATGATTATCAAAGGTTTGATAGTCCAATTTTATCAAGTTCACAATCAATTTGCATATATAATAACAAAGTGAAGTTGGTGATTGGTTGGACATTATAAGGCACATGTGCTAATTTGTCCCCATTCCAATACCTTTCATAACACTAGAAAAAAAACTTGTCTGCCACAACCAGTTAAACAATGACTACGTATCCTATACAATTGTCTTGCAACTACAACCATTCTTATTAGCACCAAATCTTACCTTTACATTGTTTTAGTCGGAAAGCAGTTGTAGAATAAAGTGTATGATTACAAGAGTAGAACAAATTTCAAATTCAAAATTACTGTGAGCTATTCTCCATGCAATATTCATTACAATTGTCAATGTGGACAAGTCTGTGTATGTGGAGAAGGATGGGGCCTCCGGAAGACCTCCACTTTTGCATTGACAATTAATGTTTTTTTCATATGGTTCGCATTATTCATTATTGAATTCAGTTTTCAAAGGGAAGAGGCCTTTTGGAGGCTCCATTCTTCTCCTAATGGCTCTGTAGGATCCACTATGTCAATTTGTAGTTGCAAAAAAGCCTAAATTTGACTAGAAAACAACTACAAATGTAAACAATTTTGGAGCCTAAGGTGGATTCCATCCCCGATTCCATCGTGTCGATCATCAATTGAAAAAGACATTGGAACAACTACAAAATGACCATAATTCCACTTCAAAACAACTAGTCTAGTAGCACTTTCACATCCTTGTATAATATATTGTTGTAGTTGTGGAGTAGTTGTACAATATCCATTGAGTAGTCATGGTAGACATTGTAATGTGGCAACTACAAGTTTGATCTAAAGATTGATGATCAAGACTTTAGGGTTCTTTTTCAAAGTTAGAAAAACCCTTAGCCACCTCCTCATTGCAACCATTTATTGTTGTTGCTACCTTACACTCTTGTTCTTACCCCTTGTTGGCATTGTTTCTTGTTTTCCTAACATATGCTTATTTTCACCCTTGTAGCATAATGTGATTTCTTTGCTATAATTGCTCTTGTTTCAATTGTGAAGCAAGATAGTACTTGTTCTCTTCCATTGTTATAACTTGCATTCTACTTCTTCTTTTGTGACACCATTCTTATTTAGAATCCTTGAGTTTGTATTGTTGAAAATTTGTGAATCACTTGGTGCTATTAATTACAACATTAGATGATATTGTGGACTTTGGTTTGTAATTTATGAATTTGTTGAAAGGCAGAAACCAATAATAAGTATTAAAAAAGTTTGCAAGGATTTGCATCTTTGTGTGTGGGTTTGCAATGTGCCAAGAATTTAAGTGGACATTTGTGAATTTGTGTCCAACTCTACGTATGAACAACACATGCAATGGTCATTGTAACTCTTACTCGAATTTTCACTCATATAGAAAGCATTTCCAAAAATGTTGTAACTGTAATATCATTCCCATTTTTCAGTTGTTTCAATAGTGTTTTCTAATTGTTGTTGAAGGTGTATGTAGTTGTTAACTAGTTGTTATGTCACGCAAAAGTTGCATTTTAATTGTTCAATGTATAAAGAATGACCTTGGAATGAGTTGATCCCACTTTCATAACTAGAAAAAACAAATGTTGCAGTTGAAAATCAAAAGGCTATTGCTGATGTATGTTGCAATTCAATAGTTACTTAGGATTGACTAAAAAACAAATGTGAGCATCCCAAGTGACACACAAAACAACTAGAAAACAACTTATAGAATGTTTCTTATAATTTACTATAGAAAAAATTTTAAGTAAAAAAAATGTTTAAATTATAAAAAATAAAAAAGCTCTTTAGTAGTATCCAATACAACTGCCACGTCACCCTGCTCATGAAAAATCTAATGTGCATTGTATTTGTTTTTTTGGTGCAACTACTTTTTAATTGCCTTAGTTGAAAATGCCACACATGATGGCATATAATGGCGGAAATGCTAAACTTGATGCTAAGTAAACCTGATGATATGGAAGTGAATGCCGGCAAAACATTGAATACAATGGCAAAACTTGTTGATGAACTTCCAACTAAGCCAATGGATGAGAAATAATCCCTTTGTCCTTTATGGCAATGTTTTCAAGAACAACTTATCTACAATGACAATAATTCCTTGGATTAGCACCAATCACCTATATTCCCTATGACTCAAAAAATAGTTGTAAATGTAGTAAAAAAAAAACTCATTTTCTACTAGTAGAAGCCTCTTATAAGTGATGTATAGGAAGATATAGTATTCTTAAAAATAGGTAGGTAGACCCCAAATTGACCCCAACCCAGTTGCCCCCCCATTTTTGGATAAAGTTTTGCCATGATGCATCTTAATATAGTGAAATTTGAAATTTGTACAAGGGTTTGGATTGAGACAACTCAATGTGCAATTGAGGTTGAAAAAATTGGAATTAGATTCAAAAGTCACAATTTTATGACCTCAATAAATTCCACCATCTTCATGTGGTTTCTATAGTTGATAAGATGTTCTTTATTTATTCTAGAAATCTTTACGGAAGTTTTTGGATGACCATTACTATGTGTAGGAAATTAAAATAGCCACATTAGAATCCAAAGGGATGAGTCATAATAGTCTATACCTAAAAACAACTATGGGAACCTTATATGATATTACTTTTAATCATCTATTATGTATCTTACATGTAAACATTAATCTAATTTGCCATTCCATTTCCCAAAAATATTTGTGATTTTGATCAATGGAAATATGAACAATGAAACAACAATGGATCCAATCTTGATTCTTTTCATAGCCAAAAAATCTCTTGATTTGGACAAAAACTTCATCTTGGGTACTTTTTCAAATTCAAACTGACTTCAAGGAATGCTTGTTGTAGATTGTCTTGAGAAATGATAGGTCACCCCAAGAAAAATATTCTATGGATAGTGTAAGTGGGCAAGGGTTGATTGGTTGGAGAACTACTTGATGGGCTTAGTCAAGTGGAAATCATGTTTTCCTAGCATACCTCCATTGATTACAAGGCAAGGATTGCTATTATATAAGCCTAGAAGTGTAAACCTGTGAGCCTATCAAAGACTATATACCTATGTTGTAATGGCCTATATTATAGAAACTTTCCATGATAATAATATAGTTATGATATAGATATCTACATTATAGGTGTTTATATTATAAGCACCTTCAACGGTTGTAGGATATCTAATTGTACATAATTATGCCCAAGGCTCACATGCTTGCATTTTGATGCTCACACACTAGCATCGTTGATTACAAGGCTTCGCTTTTCTCTAATACTTGTGAAAATTGGCATGCATGTTTTTAAATAGTCATTATTGGATTTGGTCAAAAAAGACAAACTTTTTATTTGCAATTTTTTTGAGATATGTCCCTTTGAATTCATTCTACCCAAGAAAAAAAACTCATGTTTTTTTTCAAAAATTGAACATTGATTGTAGATATCTCAAAATCTACTCAATCAAATTCTTTGAAAATTGAGGGATTTACTAATCTGATAGTAATGAATAAGATCCTTATAGTCAAATGTGCTTTGAAAAATAATTCTAAAAAATATTTTTTGTTGATCCTTAGAAACAACAATTTAGAAGTGATTTTGGAGGGAGGTTCCCCTTGGGTCTTTGTGGATTGTATATTTTATATTTTACATTCAAAACACCCTTGCTAATGACCTTCAAGTCAAATGCCACTATCAAGCTAAATTTATCCTTTTTTATAATTGATATATTAGATTTTCATATTTTTTATTTGCAAAAAAATTCCACATTTTCCAATAATGTTGAATTTTTTTCAAAATTTTTGATGGAAAAATCATATTGGTTTGATATTTTATTTTAGAATATAAAAATATAATTATATATCAATTAAAATATATATTAGAAATATTTTAAATCTTTAATATAATTGAAAGTTAGAATGAAAAACTTTTTTTTTATATTTTAAATTTACAACCATTTAAAAAGAAGAAAATAAATATGAAATGTATAGAATATTGTGTATTTTTTACTTTGACACATAGAGTTTGCAATTGCAAATTCAACTAATTAATTCTTTTAATTCTTTTAATTTTTCAAAATTTCAAAATGAAGTAAAAACAAAGTTCTTCAAGCTTTATTTTCTTTGTTTAAATCAAATACTAAAAATAAATATTTTGAAAGTTATAGTCAAGGTTGACCAAGGCGGATCCATTTTTTAGAGGTGTGGACCTTCAAGGCTTAAAATCATAAATTTATGCGCATAGTTTCTTCTTTTAAAAGGGTGGTCTTCCAACTGCTTTAGAATGAGAGTACTCCATCTAGGGTAGATATGAATTAACCCTTAAGTGCTCCAATATCCATTTTCTGAACAATGAAAGGAGGGCCTGTAGGCATTGTTTCATCCAACTAGCTTTTCATTCATCCAATGTAATACTTTAATGTTACAAAGACAACCTTCCTTAATGACCAACTAGTGTGCCCTGTGCCGTTGCCACAATCAAAATAAAAGTAAAAGTAATTCTCTAATTTTTCCATTCATAAAAACTTTGAAATTCAATAACTTTCCCACTATAGCTCCAAACAAAGATCGTGCACCCCTCCTCGCCAAGGGCTTTCCCATGGTATCAAGAACATGACAAATTGAAACACGGTTCAAAAGACACATAATTTAACATAATTTAGTAATTTTTAAGATCCAAAAATAACTCAGAAATCAATAACTTCCACCCTGTAGGTCCAAATGCGATGAAACCAAGCCCATGCACCCCTCCTTGTTGAGGGCTTTCCAATGGTACGAAGCACGCCACCGGGGGACACACGGTCCGGGAGATCTTGACGTGACAAACAAACAAAACAAACAACCTGTCTTAACCCCAAAGTGACATTCAATTTCTTGGGTTCAAAAACATCATTGCTTTGAAGCTTTATGGATCTAAATGTCTTCAAGTTATACAAATCTCAACCATACAATCTTGTAGTGTACATGTTGTAGATGACATGTACAAAATTTGAAGTCATTTGGCCACATAGATTGCAAGATCATAATGTTTTAGTGTTGAAAATGGATGCTGAAATTTTCCCAAAAACACATTTGGAGGTGAAGTTTGATTTCTAAACCTACTCAAATGAAAAAACTTTACACTACAAAAAGATTCAAAACTAGTATACAAACACATTGGTGAAAAAAAAATTCACTCAATTGAATCACTGTGTCTACAAAACGGCTTTGAGTCAAAAATCAGCAAGAAAAATTGCAAAAAACACATCTAAAGCTGAACCTCCCTCTACTAGAATGCTTCTCAGTCACTCATTAATTCTTGGATTAACATGAAATTTTAGCCACAAAAACTAGACTAGTATTCGCAACTTTTCCAATTTTTATTTATTGAAAATGGACTCTGTATGAAGAAGAAACAAGCCGCCAAAGTTCACTACACTCCAAAAATGGCAGGATTTTGAACTTCGAATTGCTCCCAAACATTCAAAACAACTTGTATTGACATGAAAACTTTACCACAATAAGTATACTTCAAGGGGAACAAAATCCAACAAATTTTATTGAAAATGAGCAATGGATGAAGGAGATACAAGGCCCCGAAGTTGCAGCCCTAAAATGCAGTTTGGTGAACTCAAATTGAAGTTGTGAACTTCGATTGGCTTCCAAAAAATCAATACATCTTGGATTGATCTGAAAATTTTACCATACAAACTAGAAGGGAGAACGCAACTTTCCCAACAAGTCTTATTGAATTTGGACCTTGAATGCAAAAGTTACATCACTTTGAGCTGGACTTGAAACTTTGTGAGGACACTTTCTGTCCTCTTTGTCACTTTGGGGTTAAGGTATGGATTTCATGAAATTGCAGTAAATGACATAACATTCAGTAGCCTCCAGAAAGGCTGCCTTTTCCTCTCCGAAGTCCTCATCCACGACTTTCATCCCCACTCAATTTATGTAAGCTTCGGTACCGGGATAGTGACAGTACATTATAGGGTGTTTCATTTTATTTTCTTAATTTTAGGACTAGACATACAAATCATCAAATATTGTAGTGAAAGATGTTGGCAAAGAATCCAATGTGTAATACACTAGTGCCTTGTTAATATTTGCAATCAATAACTCATTCTGGGTCTCAAAATGAAAGATAACTCTATATATACACATGGGGTGGTAGGAGGTAGAGCAATCCATGTGGGATAAATAAATTAGAATTTGTAGGTTCTCATGCACTAATAGTTAAGTCAAAAACAAAGAATTGTGTTAAAAGTAGAATTTCAGACCTCGTTTAGGTATAGTAAAATAATTTTTCTCAAAAAACTTTGAACTAAAAAAAGTTGGTAAATGAAGATAAGTTTCACCTCCAAAAATCCATTTGGAATTTTGAATCTCCAATCAAAAGTTATGAATAAATTTCGGAGAGGGGTTGGAATGGATTTTTAAACGACTTTGTAGAAAATGTCCATTAAAAATCCTCTTCAAAATTTATTCATAACTTTTGATTGGGGATTCAAAATCCCAAACGGATTTTTGGAGGTGAAACTTATCTTCATTTACCACCCTTTTTTAGTTCAAAGTTTTTTGAAAAAAGTTATTTTACTATGCCTAAATGAGGTCTGAAATTCTACTTTTAATACAATTCTTTGTTTTTGACTTAACTATGAGTGCATGAGAACTCACAAATTCTATTTTATTTATCCCACATGGATTGCTCTACTTCCTACCACTCCATGTGGATATAAAGAGTTGTCTTCTCACTTCGAAAGCACTATGCATAGATAGGTTACAATTCAAAGTGAGGTAATCCTACAATAACATAGAAATCAATACTCTCAGTGGATCCATTAGCATTTTGTTTAAAGTTCCTATTGTTTTGTATTCAGTTTCACTTAAAAAATTTTAATTTTCCACTACTTCAGTGTACAGTTGCGACGCGGGCTCGAAGTTCAATTCTGACAAATATTGACAATTGTCTGCATTATTTCATCCCTCGGATGAAATGGTGTGGTATATTCCACACCATTTCGTTCGGGGGAGGGCAGAGCCAGTGACTGCTATTGAATGTTATGGATGTTTCTGTACAAAGATATCAGCAAAAATGTGCAAAAATTCAAAAAAGGATTGAGGCGTTTACGGGTTGAAGCGTTTCCCTGGGCATGCTCTTAATATCCCGGGAGTGGCACGCTACAGCCTTTGCTTCGCGTGTGCCCAGCACCGGATGAGGGTTTAGGGTTTAAGGATTTTGCACAGAGGAGCACGGCTATGGTGGACGGAGGACTCTGGTTTTCTCTTTCCTCGTGCTAATTTCGCCCGCCCTTTCTGTGCACGCAGTATGATCCGCATTTCGACAGTGCGAGAGATGGAGAATTGTAGTAGAATGAACTGGAAAATCTAGCTGGTATGTCCGCTATGGAGGTTGCCGCAGGAAGGAGCGTAGTGTGCGGTTTCTCATGTGCGGTTTCTCATGGAAGCAGAGTGGCGCAAAGTCTCGTCCAGGCACCTTGTTCTGTGACTTTCAGAACCCGTGGAGTGCAGATTTTGCCACACGATTTGAAATTTGGAGGGTTCGAATTGCGAGACTTTTGGAATTCGAGGTGTTTGTTCTTGCATTGTATTTGCATCTCTCTCTGAGCATTTTCATATTTTTTTCCTTAAGGAATGGGCGCTTTGTTTTGGAAGCGACTTTGAGTAGAGTGTCGTGCAAATTGGCAGATGCTTGCGAGGGCCGTTGCCATTGAGCGTCGCCAGTGTTCAGGTGGAGTCATCGAGAGAGCTCGGGCCATCTCCTTCAGCTCAAGGTAATGGGGGTTTCCTCACTGCGAATTTCGAACATGTTGGTTTGGGAATTGTTAGAATTGATATTATGAATTGACCGGTCGTTAATCATTACAAGGGTTTTTCCTCCATGAGTGCCATTTTCAACTCCTTATTTTGATATTTTTTGATAGACTTGAACGGAATAGGAAACACTAGAATGTACCTAAAATTGTAACATATTTCTGCATTGAACAAAACATCAATTCTTCCAATGTAGGCTATTAAATACTGCTTCCTCATCCACATTTTGGGTTTAAGTAAATTTCAATGACTTGATCAAATCTAAAATTGTACTTTTCAAATATGGCAATATGCGTTTGACACGCTTTGCGCTTTGAAAAAACAAGATTGGGCGAACCCTCATGCAATTAGGTAGATGAATAGGAGCTTTCTGATAGGAGTCTTAGTTGGCTAGAATTGTTATTCAGTTCTACGAACTTCAAATTTTATAATTCCAGAATGGGCTTATTGGGATTAAAGGTTAAACGCTTTGGATCGACAATGATATTGTAACGGTGTTGTGATGCGAGATTATAGACATCCTTGACTGGGATTTGGACGGATGGAAGGTGGTGCTTGCTGAGACGGGGGAAGCGGTGGGCCATGTGGAAGAGGTGATGAGCCTTGCCTCATATTTTGATCCCTCAGTCGTGGAGTACTGTTTACTCAGAGTATTCGACAGCAATTCTCCGGGCATCGAGTATCTCATCCCATGGGTGGAGGATGTCGTGAAGGAAGTGGACGCCAAAGCCCAGTGTATCCTCATCACGGTAATTAAGAATGCCTTCCTTCCTCACTCACTTTGATGTCGAGCAGGTTTGCAGTGTGACTGAGATTCCTCGTTATGTTTGTAGCCACCAGAAGGCCTTATGGAATTGGCAAAGCGACCCGAACTCCTGCGGAAGATTCGAATAGCTCTGGAGACGTTCGGTCTTCATACTGAAGGTACATGCAGCTATTTTGAGCCCAGAATGCGTTGGCCGACTCTATTAGGTGGAGGATGCGCTCTTTAAGCATTTTACCCTTTGTTTAGGAGTGTGATTTCATTGGGAAATTTTTATTATTTCTAATGCATATCGTATACGGTACAATTATTTAATGTGGGAGGGTCTAGGACATTATTGAAGGGGCAGTAGACAACCTGATTTCCTTCAGTGACCATAGACATTTAGTCTTAGTCATACTTACACCCAACCTGCTAATTGAAGAGCAACCGAAGTGTATTGGAAGAGATGAGTTGGTATAGGAGACGGGATTATGTCTCTAGCGGTTATAGTGTCTTCTACCTTACGTACATGCAGAACACGATATTGATGAAAGATCGAGGATTGAAAATCTGTGAATGACTGGATTTGCGGCAGCCAGCTTACTGACTTGGTTTCATGAGCAGGCCAGAGAGAACCACATATGCCAACACGGCGTCAATTGCAGGCAGCAGGAGAACAGAAGTTGGTCGAGATGATAGTGGTATTTCTTGATCACTCGCTTGCTTCAAACAACTTCGCACTTTGTGGTTGCTTTTCTGTCACTTCTAGTGTATAAATCAGAGTAATGCATGAAGCTTTTTACGGAGAATGGAAGGTCCAAACTGTGGCTACGTGTTGACTTCTGAACTTCTAGAATTTTGTTGTTGTCTAGGCTGCTGGAGGCTTTCCATCAGTTGCTCAGGATCTGAGACTTCGTACAAAGCGTCGACCAGTGGGGTTTTGGTAATTATGATTTCTATGTCGGTCTTTTCTTCGTTGCTGGAAAATGGACAGAAGCCGGAACTCGTAGTTGAACTAGGTGGCCATCGATTGTAAACCTTTTGGATGAGGGAAGATCAATTGCTTATACCAGTCTATTCTTGTGACTCTAGCAATGCTTATTTATGTGTCTAAGAACATATGTGAATATCATGGTCCACTTTATGTGCTTTTCCCCTTACCGACTTTCATGTCTCGTAGGGAAGATCTGCAAAATCTTGATTCAGAAATTGAATTATTTTTGGGGGAGTGCTGGAGAGAAGAGACCAATCCGGACACAGGTATGTCTTTTTCTATTGCTTTTAAGACTGGAACTTGATAATTGAACGGAATTTCTATTTGATAGACTAGCATTTTGATCGTTTGAAGATGAAGGGATATCTTCAGCATTTAAAAAAAATACTAGGCCCCTTTATTGGCATTGACATCTGCTGTTCTAGCTCTAGAGCGACAGGATTAGTGTAATTGAGAGGCTGTGTGAAACGAGCAGGGAAGACGCACTACGTTAATCTCATAACTAGTGAGATGGTTAGTGAGAAGCCTCCTTCTGCAAGTATTATGAATCCCACGCCTGTGAGTCAAGATTGGAATGACTATGGAACGGCTGTGATGCCTCGCGCCGTTACTTTGAGGAAGATGGCCCGATTTGACCTTCATAATGCGGTATGCTTTTTACATGCCTCAATGTTTGTGTCTGTTGCTTATGCAATGGAGTACTGGTGTGATGAAAAATGCCTTCCAGATTGGGAAGCATGGTATTGTGTTTCCCTATAGCAGATCATTTGGAATCGAAAGCTCTTGGGTTTATGAACTTGACACAATGGGCTTGTTATATCTGGCAGATAATGATGCATGGAGGTTATAAGGAGGTTGCTCAGCAACTAGGTCGCATGGTTATTGGACGGCGTGAAGTGAAGGACCTCGAATCAGAGGTCCGAGAATTTATGCGGGATCATGGCCTGTAAGATGACTTGTTTTTCTTAATGGGTGCTTGGTGAGATACATTGGATTTAATTCTGCCCTTTGTGGTCGAAAACTAAATTACCAACAGATGTATTCAGATTGTCAGCTGAAACAGATTGTCTAGTCTTTCCCTGTCTTCATGCCGTCATGTGACGTATGAGTTGCACTCGCAGGTCATTGTTTCCGAAACCAGCCCAGTTGATTGCAGAAAATCGGGATGATCTACTTGTAGCGGTACGGAAACAGGGTGGGGTTGTCGCAGTAGCCAACAAGATGGGACTTCGAGCACAGAGAAATGGAGTAAGCATCAGTTCAGATATATTTCTTTTGTCCAGTCGCTTGTGACTCTTTGAACATTCGTCATGTGCATTCATGTCAAATGCAGTGACTTTTTTGGTCGTGGTAATTGAGGCTCTTCATTAACTTGCAAGTTTCTTTACTACTTCGAGCTCTCGTAAATTTGTGTTTGGAGTGGGTTGTCACTGTAGACTAGAGTTATCAGTAAGACTAGATTGTTTCAAGAACTTCTAGGCAGCATCATAAAGAGAATCTTCCCCATAATTCAATGGGAGGTCTCCCAATGGTCATCGTGATTATATGGAGGCCTTTGTATGACCATTGTGATCATAGAGAGACCTCCCCGTGAATCGTGAAGTAAATTCTCTTTATGATGCTATCGAAATGTTCCTTAACCCTGGAGCGCCGCGGACGCCATTCCGTGGTGTTCCGACGACAACACTGTTGGAAAAAAGAGAGTTCAAAAGCATTTTTCATCCTTCTCTTCCTTGTTGACCTTGCATATTGGGTTATGAAGACTCTCCAATAGAGTTTGTACTCTTTCCAATGTTTGTCTTCATGGAAATGAGAAGTTATTAAAAAAAACGGATCACAAAATATGCTATTTTAGAGTATTTTGGGAAGTTGTTCCTCCTTGCTCTAAATCTGAAATTTCTCCACAAAAATCATATTTTTTGAGTTTGAGTCCAACTAACAAAATGAAGGTCATCTACTCTAGTTTCTACTCCAATTTGAATTTTGAAAAAATTCCTAATATTGAGTATTTTATAGCAATTTGAACTTTGGGTGTATTTTCAATGTCTAGTATTTTCTAATTATAGAATGACACGGAAATTGAGTTTATACCATGATGTTTGCCATTGTAATATACAGACATGGTGAAATTTTCAAATTTTTTGAAATAATTTTCTATTTAATATGATTTTTCTTCACTTTTTCTTCAAAAATTCCTAAGAAAATCAATTTTCCACAAAAAAATCTAAATTTTTTGTGAAGTAAAGGAAACATGTAATTTCATCTCTGAAAAATAAATATAAATTTTTTCATACATATCTAGTTGCAAAATTGCAGCAAATTGAGTGTTGGACAATGAGGCTTGGAGTCAGTGGTCATAGGTCCGTCATTTAGGGGTTAAACAATCTAATTTTTATGAAAACGCAGCTGCAGTCATAATGCTGCATATTAGAAGATAGTGTATGCATCCTTGTTTTTGCTGAATGGCTTATTTCAAGGCCACTCGATTCGAAGAAAAACTGCTGTGTTATCAGTGGAGCACTGTTTAATTCTCTTGTATGCATTATCAGGGGAGGATGAAGAGATATTAGCCAAAAGAATTTCACGGTTTGTTGCTTGATGTGCAGAAAGGACGGTGGAAAAATGTGGAAGAAGCCGCAGAAGCAATGAAAGATTATTTGTTTGAGAATCTGCTGAATACTTATCCAGATATCAATAAAATCGAGAAACAAGATCACAAGGATGCCATCTGGAAAGAGGCCGTTGAAAAAGGTTTTCTGCGCCTGCCAAAACAGGCAGATATAATAACAGATGGTCGCAGAGACTTGAGATATGCGTTTCAGGTAACCTCATGGCTTCTGTAGGGTTTTCATTCTCCGCCTTTGAATCAATGCATTACACTCTAAACCCTAAACTCTAATCGCCATTTAAGGTAGTTTCTAACTCAAACTCCGTGATTGTAACGCGGTTAGGTTTTCTAAAACTGTGGGTGGTGGTGGCGTGTTCTACTAATTTGTTTGAGTACCTATTGATGCTAGATTGGGGGGAATTGCAGAAGTATGGGCAGGAGGCTATTGCGGAACTTCTAGGTATCAAAACCCTGACCATGAGGAGGCCACGAATTCGTCGCCCAAGCTCCTGACAAGATTATTTGCACCAACCTCCCGTTGTGGCATCTTCAGACAGGAACACAGTTCCTTTTTTCAACTTGAAATGTTGCGAGTAAGGGGTAAGATTTCGCGCAATCCTGGCAGCTCGACGCCATTGAGGTAATCCTTGCGATGGTTCACGTGCTGTTGTGATTGGAGGATGAAGGGAGGAATGTATTCACTTAATCAACTCTCTTTTGTACTAGCTCAGCAACTCTGCCAACATGTACACTGAAAGCATTGTCTTGCGAAAAGGATTATTTCCCATATATTGCTGTGAAGAGAACCACCTCCTGTCGAACTTTAAGATTGTGCAAATTGTTCATAAAGAAGGGTTTCTAATCTGAATCGAGGAGAAATTACTATTACAAAACACCCCAGGGAGCTAGTTGTCACCCTGAACTGGACCCGTCAACAAAAAGCACAGAATGCTATTGTAGGATCCCAAACGATTATTGTTTATCACAACAACAAAGCTCTGTTGTGGGGGTGACTAGTTATGTATACAACTGTTTGGCTTTTTTGATGTATTGCCTACTGTTGTGTGGGATCTCGTCTTCTAAAGCTTCAAGTGATTTTGCTTTCATTGTTTCATTGTGACATCATGTCATGTGGACATCTCTTATAGTTGTTCCTGTGGCTTACTGCCCTATGTTTGGGAATAGATGAGAATTACTTCCTCTGTCCCACTAAAACCCTCCAAATCAGGCACAATTTTTGTCCCACTAAAAAGTTCCGTTTTATGATTTCAACCGTTGAGTAAGTGTTGGTGGTGTTGAACAACCTTGTGGAGGCACGTCAAGAGATTAGGGAGCACTCTTCTCTTAGAAAACTTGGCCTTGCCCATATGAGGCACCTTGTATTTGTTGTGCTTCTTCAAACAATAGTATTGATGATGGGTTTGGTGACCACTTTGGCGCTATGAATATTTGTTCATGAAGTGGGCCAAGTTTCTTTCTTGCAGGTATTTAGGTTGGGATAGATGTTTTTAGAATCCCATTGTTGCCACCAACCTTTAAGTCATCAAGAATGACAAAGTTGGTAGCATTTACAAACTATGTTCAAATGATGATACTTTTTGCATGGATTTTGAGTGCCTAAATGACAGCACCTAAGTTGGAGATTTTGCATAGATTTAAGGGATGGGTTGCTGGTTTTTGAATGCATGTATCATTGGTACAAGGACTGAAAATATAGTTAATCCCTCGTGGAGAAGCTTTTTGGAGTTTTTTAGTGGGATAGAGGGAGTAGAAGTTTGTTGAAGAGTGTCAATTGTAAAGCATTTCAACTTGTACATTGACCTTAGATAGACGTGGCTTGTTGTCTAAATAAAGATCATAATACACAATAGATTGAGTGACAAAAATCTACATCAAATATGAAAGCAAAATTGGGGTATTTATTGTGTTAACTAGGGTTTTGTGTATTTAGGCTTTAAGGCTCCCTTGACTTGGCATTCTTGCCAAGTTGAGTCTTGTAGGTGTTTTGAGAGAGACAATTTGTTGTTGGAGTTTGTTTAGCTATGGTGTTTGCCTTTTAGTAAAGCTCCAATTTCTCTTGCATTTGCATAGATTCTTGAATTCTTCTTTTGTGGAGTGAGTGATAACTCACCTTGCATGTGTTTAGATCTTGTGTTTAATCACTTAGCAAAGAATCCTCTCCTTTCAAATTACCACAAGTCTTAATTTACTATTACTGTACAAGAATGCATTAGTTTTGAATTAATTATTGTTGCAATTGGGACTCATGAACCTCCATGTGTGCAAATGGAAGTATTTGCAGAAATTTCTGTTGACTTTGATGACTTGTAAAGTAACTTTCTTGAGGTAAGGCAACCTAATTGTTAATTCCTAAAAGACCATCATGCGTTTTTTAACAACATAGAAATTTTGAATAGATTGGTGTGAATGAGGATTTTCATAATTTAGGCTGAAATTTTAATAGAAGGTGTGGACGAGGAATATCTTTTATGTACTCAAAATATCATGACATTTGGTAATATGAGTCAAAAATTAAGGCCTAATATGCTACTTTAATTGGAAATGGGTAGATTAAAAAAAATCACTTTTTCCAAAAACAAAAATTTGAAAACTTGTTTTCTAGATTTATATATATATAAGGATAGCTTTGAATCATTCCATTTTGATCATTGAGATGAAAGTTATGAGTTTTAGTTTACGGGCACTTAACAGTTCTCTATTCTAAAATAAACTTTGAAATCATTTATATAACTCAATTTTCAATATTTTTGGGCAAAAAAAATCATAGGATGTAGATTGTTTATTACAACTTTACAACCATTGGGATAGGCATTTTTCAATTTCATAATTAAATTCTTAATAATTTATTATTTTAAATCATTTTCTACTTGTTTCTATTTACTACAATTTTTTCCTATATGTTGTACAATTTCAAATGAATGGAAATTTTCAAGCATGTAGCAAACTTGCCTTGAAAAATGAATCCAAAAAAAGCACCACCATTTGGAACATTTTTTATACAAATGTAACCTTATGAAGTGCAACAACCTTGTTTTTTGCAAGGCCCCCAAAAAGATTTCTATGAATTCAAAAGCTCATATCTTTCAATCATGTGGTGGAAATTTTTGAAATTTTTTCCACATGTTCTCAAGTCAATATACTACAAGATCCAACAGTTACATACGTCCAAAAAAGTTTTTTCCAAAATTTGTCATTTGCACTAGAAATGGTAGTTTTGGAACATTTGAGGTGAAAACATAGTCATGGAACTTCAGGGGTTAAGGCAATCTAATTTCACTATTTTGTGTAGGGAACTTTTCATCCCACATGAATGGATTTCATACCTTCCAGCAACTTATTATAATTAAAATTAAAATTATTGTTAGTTATTGTAGTAGTTCACATTTATTGGCTCTGTCCTTTGGAACAACTCTTGAATTTCTGAATCATTTGCACTACACAATGCAATTAGGGTTTAATTGACACCGAGGGTTTGGTTGGCACGGACAGAGCCTCACGGTCACATCGTTCTTGTTCTATAATGGACTATTACAACAAAACGTACATCAAAAGAGGAGACCAATGCACTTTCTATGTATGCATGCTGTAAGTTCCATAGTGTAACCTTGCCCCTATTTTATGGTTTAGGTACCGTACCCGCTCCAAATGACTAAGCCACACACAGTACACTAATGCAATCGAAAGTAAATACGTCGACAAGTTCACCTCATCAAAAAACGCTTGCTGACCCAATCATTCATATGTGTGAGGCCAATGATGCACAAAATATTCCATTTACAACAGAAATTGTATGTCAACTGAACCTCAATAGAGTACAAGTCCATCTTGTAATGAATTATACCTTAGCAGCCTATGTTGCAGGAGATGTTCACCATCAGCTAAGCAAGGGGTGCAAAAGAAGTGCTGATTAAAGTAATTATGAAAATACAGATGTTGTGCAGCTTTGCACTGTTTGTGAACAATGCCTCCAGTCGGAGAGACTCCAGGATCTAAGTTGAAAATCGACAAAACTTCCAGCTTATCAAAAAGGAAGCTGAAAATGAAACTGTGCAGTCTCTTCAAAATAAACAAAAACGCGAACAGGAAGTTCTTACCCCCTCTTCCTCGAGACTTCAAACGATGTCCCAGTGAGTAATACTATACAAAAAGCTTGAATTTACCTTTTTCCTGGATACCTTCTTGAATGATCGTTATTCTTGTTCGAAATCAAATCCTCCTCAGGCAAGGAAGCTGTAGCCTCCACTTCCTCTTCAGGTCTCTCTTCCCGGTGTTCATTGGGAGCAATGAAAACACGGTTGTTGGTGACTACCTTATTGGCCCACCATTCTTGAAAGTCCCGAGATCTGACCAGATCCCCCACTGCCTCTTCAGTCATGTCCGTGGCCTTGTAATCGTTGCTCATCAAAGGCTGGCGATCTGGAGTCTTGTGATACGTGGAGTAAAACTCATGCACCGTTCGAGGTGGAGACGGTGACGCTCTAGGCACTGCATTCATCAGATGGATCTTGTCAAAATTATAGTGGTAGCTAGAAAACCAAGCTAATCAGAGTACGAAAGAATATTCTGTACTCAGCTACAGAATCTTTAGCGATCTAAACATACTCCAAACGATTCTGATCATATCCTGCGGTCCTAAAAGTCAAGTCTGATGGAAAATATGAGAAAAAGCGTAGCAAGTACAACATGAGTACGTCGCTAAAATATTTGAAAACAAGAGAATGTTCTGTACTCTGATAGACAACAGAAAAGTACTTCCGACAAACTGTCAAGCCGCAAATCCTCTTAGGCACTGCCTGCACCAACCTAAAAGCGCCTAGTAGCTAAACTGGGGTGCTAAGGCCCATAAGCTAGTCACTAGCCTATTGAGTGCCCACACTTGCAAGGTAACTAATGGGGAGTTTTTCTGTTAAAGTTAGCTAACTGCTATGTGAGGTTTAGTGCAGGCGGTTTTAGCACTTCCAACCATTTGGCATAGACACGGTTAGTTTACTTGTCCAAAATCGGGGAGTTACTGGGTGGAGATAAACGTAGATTCATTGCAAGTTAGCACCAATTTGCTAGCTGACACAACTTGAGCTGTAACTACTTCCAGTTAGCTATTTGGCGCTATTTGGTCGGTGCAAGAAGTGCCCAGGTGCAGAGGGCAGGCAAGCTAATTGCAAAGCAGTAGACGCTCCCCCAGATAAGGGAAATCTCATCTCAAGGCTATTACCTGTTAAATGTCTTCTTGAAAGGGCACTGACTTGCTCCCACCTTGTCAGGGCCTCCTTGCCAGGAAGATTCTGCAGAGAATTTGCCTGAGTTTTAGTTATTGGCTTGTTGATGGCACCTCGCTTCAAAGCGTGCCGGAAGGCACCCTGTCTTTGCATCATAGGCCTTCTGTTCTCCCACAAACACAAGAAGTCAGTGACAAAACTTCCGCTACATCTGAACTGAGCGAGTCTGCCATCTCATTCATCGCCAATTAAGTACTCGGTACATGTCGAAAAGCCTGTAAGGACTCACGGGCTTTACCTCTACCTCATTACAAACCCTTTTCAAGTTT
Source organism: Pseudisothecium myosuroides (assembly GCA_951799445.1). NCBI lineage: Eukaryota > Viridiplantae > Streptophyta > Bryopsida > Hypnales > Lembophyllaceae > Pseudisothecium > Pseudisothecium myosuroides. The sequence continues at coordinate 7,457,052 of OX637291.1, read as the reverse complement.
CACCAACAAAATATACCAAGATGATGAAATACCACCACATTTTGAAGGCATCCCGCTGTAGAATATTCATGCTAAAACTCCTGCACATGGACAATATATGTACTCCATGTCACATTGATAAAGATTGATGAAGGCACTTACTTGGACCAAAGCTCTAGCAGTTTTTCCTTTGCCCACGCAAAAATTCCTTCTGATTCCCAGTACCTGTACAATGGCAAAATCGTTAATACCAATCTCCTTAATTCACAATGCACGCAGATGAGCAGGAAATACGGCACAGAAGACTCACTCAGACCACTGATGCCGTAAAGCTTCCGGAACTTCAAGGTTCTCCAGAATGTTGAAGAACTTCCCCAACACCCATGTTGCTGACGATCCGAGTAACAGTGCCAATATTGAAAACACAATGTCGTACGAGGACTGCAGCAGACACAATATGTCAACATACATCAGCTGAATTTCTGCCAACAGTCGACATGCATGCCAAGGAGGCAATCAACATAATACATGAACAAAGAACAAAGAACAAAGTTCTCATAATCCTTCAGAAAACTTGATCGGCAGAGGACAAAGTAAGAAAAAATTGTAAAAGCTGTGGGGTGCGATAATGTAGTCCCCACAGAGTCTGATTATAAGAACTGCTGTAATCACTGAAGGACATCTAATTAGCTGATCTGACGCCTTCCAGAGGATTGAGTGAACTGATACCTGGAGAAGCATTACACCACCAATGACACGTATTGCCCATTTCACAAATTTGGCTACACCAGAGTCTACATTTCCATCCTCCGCAAGGACCATTTTTCGCACTCCCCAAAAGCCAACCCAGGCACCGATGAGGACAACACCAAGACCAAGAAACACCGCCACCTGTTCACAGGAAATATCAAAAGTCTAAATTCAGTAAATACAATGATTATACAGTTCAAAATGCAAATCACACAAAGGAAGTTGACATTAACAGCGCAAAAGTCACATCGCAGTCGTTCCTGAAAACCTCAAAATGGACATAAAAAAGCTAGTGGTGAACAAAATCTAATTTCCCCTGCTTTTTCATCATCGATTATTCCGTACTGGAAATTAAGAGGCTAACATGCGTACAATTCGGTCAGATAACCAGACAAGGTAATGGAAAAAGTGGTCTGAACATGGAAGCCCTGAGACCGAGAAACCTCAGAACCACACTTTCAGATACAGAAAAACAGAGGAGAAGCGCCGAGCTTACAGGGTTGAACATGTCATCACTAAGTCCAAGCTCCTTGAGAAGAGAACTGACGAGGCCAGTAAAATAGTGCAAGACTACAGTTCCCATGCCCAGCTGCACAAAACAAATCCATTGAACAAACTCAGGTCAGATATAGTACAATAATGTGGAGACATAAAAGATATCTCTGACAACATTTCCTTCACTGAAATTAATTCACCCATGAAAGACATACTGATCTCCAAAAATCTATTTATATATGCTGAAACATACCAGAGAACCGTAAAGTAGAAGCCAGAGTGAACTCTTGCGTCCAGTTGGTAGGAGTTTCATCCCCTGAGAACGTCAAAACCAAAACGTGTTAGAGAGACACTTTTTCAAAACACCATGAGAAAACAGATAGAAATACATGGTAAAAATTCAGACCACAGTTATATCGACGCAAACTAGTGAGTACCAGGAGAAAACAATATCAGCTTAATTTACAGAGCTTTCATCACATCATTTTGGCAGATTCATCTAAGAGAATCTCATCCACGCCAACCTACAGAAGTTCTTAACATCAGGTCACATAATGGAAAGTCCTATGACGTGTAAAAGTAGGCAATTTCAAATCGTACCTGGTAGAGCAATACAATAATCACCAAAAAGACGCCCAGGGTCATTGCACTACTATAATAAAACGGCACCCAGTCGCTCACTATAGGAGCTATCAACAACAAAACCATCCCCAACACCAGAAAAGCAATTCGAAAACCTTGGCTCTCTGCAAAACCAAAATGGCAATTGGTCATAACGCCCCATTCTCCAACCAACTTGCCAAAAATTAAACAATAAAATCCTCCATCAGCATGACTTCATCATGGCTTTAGAAAAATCATACAGAAATTTCCAAATTCCGTAATTAATCCCAAAACTATAAGATTCACAGTTGAAGAATAAATATTCGCCAGTGAAAAAGATAAACACAGCAAGGAATGCGAGACTAAAATTTCGAGGGCAAACATTACTCAAGTGCACCTTCTTCGGCAGATATAGAGAGCGAAACGTCTGTATGAGATTCGGTCGCTCGAAGATCAACATACTTGGTCTCAAAAGGAGATGCAGCTCCAGACCAGAAACCCTTCTCGAGAGGTCGCCAACTCTCCTTAGAACACTGCGCCACTTCCATGGACCCATTCCTGCACATTACCATGGACATATTATGAAGCTGGAGTATGAAATACATTGAACTGCAATGAACAAGTCGTACAAAGATCAGCAAGCCAAATAAGCAAAAAAGTGGTATAAAACCTCACTCAAAATGACATACATCTCAAAGATCCCCCATATGTTTGGCAAAGGTATTGATGGTAACTTAATGCTAATCTAATTGGAAATTAGATCAATATTAGGATAATAATTAAATTAATGTCAAGTTAATTTAAGATTTAATGTTGACTTAATACAGTAGAACCTCTCTAAGTTGATCCTCTCTAAGTTGATAAACCTCTGTAAACTAATCATGTCAGACCGGTCCCGGACTGGGCCACATAACAAAGGTTGTGACTAAAAATGACCCTCTCTAAGTCAATAAACCTCTATAAACCAATCTGTCAGACCGGTCCGGGACCGATCAACTTAGAGAGGTTCTACTGTAGTTGCCAATGTAATATCAAGTTAATGCTAACAATACTAACAACACACAAATACTAAATTAATAAATTTGCGTTACACAAACATTAACTTAACATTAATCCAAGAGGAGGACTTCATGAATCTAATGCCTTTTAACAGAACATTACGACTTTTGTCGATTTAGTGGTGTCCTTTTGTGATGTAATTCAGAAAAACAACATGCCGATAATGACCAGAATGAGAGTTCAACGAGATTTGAAGTGCACGAGAAGCAGCAGCATCAGCACAACTAAAGACAACAGTATCTCATTTTCCCTTTCCCAGATCAACACTGTTCGAAACCATTACCCGAAGGTGCGGCGGACTCACCGATGCATGCAGACCTCAACTTTCGGAAGAGCAGGCCTGTACGCAGGACTAGCAGCAGCTTGCACCTTGACTCGAGTGATGACTGCAAACTTGTCAATATTTCGAAGCCGAGGAATGCCATGAATCCGAACACGCATGCACGCCACCAAGTCCCCCGGTTTCACCCCGGGGGAAGTTTCCACAAAAACCCCATCCGCCAAAGGACGCAAGGTGATCGACTCGCCCAGAGAGACATCTGTCACACACACAACACAACACCATTCCGTCACAATCCAATCAACCTAAAGGAACCTCTAACAAACCGACCTATTCAAAAACCCTTTGTTATTCCACATTGCTGATTGAGCTTTCTCTTCATTCAATCACCGTCTCTAAACCCTTCTCACCACTTCTAACCCCAAACCAAGCTCATCACGCATCAATCAATCAACCTTCGACAGCAATAGGACCCCCCAAAAAACCTAGAAAACTCCACAATTGATCCAAAAAAACTCTCTTACACACCACAGAAATTTAAAACCATCCTCTAAACCTTTCTCACCATTTCTAAAAAATAAAAACACAAAAGCTCAACAAGCGTCAATCATCGTCACTAAACCCTCGAAAGCAAAAGAAACGAAAAACGTCAAAATGAACCCTAAAAATTCAAAAATCGTCATACAAAAAAAAATCCTGTCATACACCCCAGTAATCGGAACGATTTCCATAAACTCCGAAGCTCGGAGTCACCGACTCCTGTACTGTACGTACCTGGAAACGGATTGATGCGAGGACGAGTAATCGCCTCCGCCACGCCGCTCAGCAAGGGCAGCACGCAAAGAAGAGCCAGCAGTAGCAAGCGGGAGACGACCTTCATGACTGCCCCTGGTCCTCCTCCCAACATCAATTCGTGCTCCGTCTCCTCATGCAGCCATGCTCAAAAACAGAAAAACAGAAAAACAGAAAAAACAGACAGGCTCCCCTCTTCGTCTTCTACTTCGTTTTCAAATTGCGAACTACCGCCTGCACCAAAAACGGAACTGAAAAAAACTGCGGGATCGCTGAAATCGGAGGTTTCGAAAAGGACTTGATACGATTCAGGGTGTGCGGGGAGAAATTGGTGGGAGCGGGTGATCGCTCAGTCGCGCGTGAAATGCACGTCGGAGGCGCCTCAGAAAGGGGGAAAATCGGTCTGTGCACTGTGCGTTCACTTCAGTTCTTTCCTGTGCAGACATCCCTGTTCACACGGTCGGTCGGTTCACTCTAGTTGTACAGTAAATAGTGTGCATGTCAGTATGTTACTGTCGCAATTACTGTGGGTCGCTCTCTATGCAAGTTATCGTTCTGTGGTTCTTTTCTATTTGTAAATTCAGTAAAGGCGGTGTAAAGTAGAAACTAGAAACACCTAAAAGTAACACTTTTTTCTGGTCCCACTAAGCTTCTCTCGAAGATCTAGGACCAAAAATTTTGGATGAGATTATTAGTGAACTCAAGAAGAAACACACCCCATGTGGTTACATAATTTTCAAAGCAACGATCTACACTAACCAGTGAAATTAGGTTGCCTTATCAATTAGGTTGTCTTACTTTAAGAAAATTACTTTATAAGCCATCAAAGTCAACAAATATTTCTACAGATATTTCCGTTTGTACACATGGAGGTTCTTGAGTCCCAACTACAGCAATACTTAATTCAAAAGTAATAAATTCTTATAAAGAAACAATAAACATTTAAATGATATAGAATGTCAAGAAATTAGTGTGGGGCAACCTAATTTAACTATTTAATGTAGTAATATTTTACAAAATTTCAAAGTTGAGAATATAGGGTAGCTTGTGTGTAATACTAGGCTCACCTTGAATGAACACCCTTACAATACGAACTCTCAGCTTCAAAAACTTTTCACCTCTCATTGGTTGTATCTAAAAAGTTGTATTAATTTTGAGTTAAGAAGTGTTCATTTCAGCTCATTTTTTAAGTGTTGGGGAACAAAAAATGGCGCTTATTGATGTTTCTACCTTAGTTAAAGGTATATAGGTATTTCTATTTGTGTTATCTAAGAAACTAAAGGTTTGTTCACAATGGTTTATATTAATTTGCAAAATTACTCAAAGTGGTGAATTTGGTATATTTTCTTGGGCACATGGAGCTCCCTTCCTCGAGCAAGCTACAATGGTTGGAATTGGACTGGAAATTTTCAATGGTATTGACAAAAAAATGGTATAAGCAAACCTATAGCAAGATGTAACTAGATTGACCTCGTCTTGATTTTTTTTTGTGGTGAAACATTCCTACTAGTGGTAACAATTTTAGTTTTTTCATCAAGCAAGATGATTGAACTTGGGCTATGGATATTATTGGGAATTAAACTATAGTTTTCGTAGGGGCAAGCGAGTTCAAAAAGCTGAACCGGCTCTATCTATTATTGGAAATCCTTAAAATGCATTTCAGTTCAAATAAGGTAATTTTTAATTTTTAATAAATAATCATTTAAAAAATATTAAAATGTAATTTCTTAATATACATCCCAATGTTAAATTAATATATTATTAATGACAAAAATTATTGTATATTATAAATATAAAGAATACAATTTATAACATGATTTAGAAGATTTATCAATGTAAATTGTGTAAATATATAATGTCATAAATATTATGAACTAAATGAATGATGCATTAACAAGGGACATAGAATTTGCATTAATGATTAACAAACTTTTGCTATGAAATTTTTTTTTGGAGTTGATATTCAATAAGTATATTTTTTAAATAAATGTGTCAATAAGATTTGGTTTTCCAAAATCAGAAGTATACATACAAGCACATCAAAGTGACAATATATTTTTGAATGACATCTCAAACTTAATAGATTGGACAATAGTTTTTTAAATAAAAAATGCATTAAAATAGAGTATACTTATAGCAAGTAATATCGAAAAAAATATTGTTTACATGTATCTTACAGAAGATGAATTGTATGGTGTCTAAAATAGAAGGTAACTGATTTCTTGCACTATTTTAAGACATTTTATAAGTTGGAATTACACAATATTAATATTTTTTAAAGTTTTGAAAGCAATAATTCTATCTATTGTTGTATGAAATATAAAAAATCACTTATTTCCCAATTCAAGCCAAGTTTAACTTCCGAAGGACTAGTTCATCTCAAAAAGACCACTTTCATTTCTATATAGTCAAACTTTGTTTCTAAGCTCGATTTAGCTTTTTCAACCATATTAAAGTTTCAATATAAATTTTTTATTACATGAGACTATATATTATCTATATATATCAATGCAAAAATCTATATAGAAATTTTGTTAATAAATTATAATTTTTATAATCTATTAACTAATAAGCAAAAATAAAATTTTAAATGTAACAAAAAATAATTCACTCAATTTGAAAGATGTAAAAGTAGCCATGAAGAGTAGTGCAAAAAAAAATTCAATCAATCTTTTCATATTTACATTTAAAACCCCCTTAGTAATGTTCTTCATTCAAATCACCACTATCAAGCTAAATTTAGCCTTTTAAAAATAGATTGATTAAATTTTTATTATTTTGACATTTCGAATAGACATTTTTCTATAGGTGATGATTTTTTTAGAAATTTTGGTGAAAAATTCAATATTTGTGATTTTTAAATTTTGATATATAAATAAATTTGTATAATTATGTAAATTATAATATATTAGAGTAATTCTAGATTTTGACCAAAAATGAAGGTTAGAATGAAAAATATATATTTTTAATTGAAAATTAGTTTAAAAAAGAAAATATGAATGAAATACATTCAATATAATAATTTTTGGATGCTAACAAATAGAATTTCCAATTGCAACATATTGATGAATTTTTGGATTCTTCAAAGTTTTGAAATAGAATAGAAAGATAATTTCCAAGGGTTCATTTTCCAAGGCTTAACCTAAACCAAAAATGGATACTTTGAAAGTCACATTCAAATTTAACCAAGGTGTGTCTATTTTGGGGATGTTGAAATCATTCATAATATAATATTCCCAACTGTATAGTACAGTGGGATACAGCTCATTTACGAATTTTTGGATCCTGTTGAAATTAGGAGAACTTTGGGAGGTTTGTGTGTGCTAAAAAATGAACGGAATTTTGAATTGCGTTGTAATCACACTGAAGTCTATTTTATCATCATTACAAACACACATATGTAATTGAAAATCATACAAAGAGTTTGATGTTTTCTATACACTATGTACTATCTTGTATTGCCAATATTTGTGAAAATTACAATCTTGTATTCAATTGTACATATAAGAAATGAACCTTCACAATCGCTCTAGAGATACTTAATCTCATACCACTTGAATTGCTTGTATGATTTCTTGCTTGTTCTTCACCCCATTGCAAAAAAATCTTTGACTATCTTCCAACGGTTCTCTATAAAATAGTAGATAGTTCCAAATTGTTGTATGATTTTTAAATTATTCCTTTTTCACTTGTTGTGAAGTTGAAGTGCACTCATTGCAATTCCAACGCAATTTGCGGTTTCAAAATAGGTTAATTTTTTAGCATGCTAGAGCTTCCTAAAGTTGTTGAACTTTGTAGTGAAGCCTGAGTGAAAAATTTGTAAATGAGCTGTACCCCACCATACAAATACTATTAGGCGATGGCCCTCCCATGCTGGGAAGGTGTTGTTTCTCCCTAGATGCATGGGAGGGACTTTCAATTAATTGAAGGATTGAGGTTGACAGAGTAGCCATATAAGACAATTTTATTCACTGTAGGAGTCTCCTTTCAAGGATCAAAAGAGACCCCTGCTTCATGAGTAAACAAGGTTGTGTTAGGATCAAGATATATCTACAGCAAACACACTAAATTATGAGGGTATTTGATTACAATACGGCAGGTGTAAACCTAATGTGACCTACAACAGTTATGTTTACCAATAATCACAAATACCTCATTGCTTCCAAAGTGATAAAAAAAATGCCGTACCAAACTTGAAAAGTACGTAGTATATGTTATTGCGGCTTTGTGTATATGCTGTGCTTCAAAGGATGTAATCCAATTCCCTTCAGATTCAGGTTTGATTTACAGGGCAACAGATTGAAGCACAAACTCCATCGATCATAATACAAATTACAAAAGTGTCTGCAAAAGAGATTGCTGAAAGTTACTCCGTATGAGTCTCTTCTAGCACAACTGTATAACCGTGCTGTACACGCTCACTGGTTGGCAATTTGGCATGTATGTCAAAAATGTCGGTAATATCATTTCCCTTCTTATCACAATACAATTGATGGCCATAATCTTCAAAGCCAAAGAAAACATAATGTCTCTGTCATCGCTATACATCTCACTTCCTGTTCTCAATTTACAAACCTCCGTTTCTAATTCCCAGGAGAAAAAAATCGTCAGTCATCTCGTCAATTTGACGGTATGAAGCGGGAAACTTCCAGATCTGTTCCTTTTGTTTCTATCATACAGGTATACGATTTTGGCCGTCGCCAGCTTTCAGCCTCAATTTTCCGGTTTGTGGGTCGCCTTTCACCACCCTCCGTCCTATTAATTACAGAATATCGTAATGTGCTCACCGGCCTTCGCCCAGCTAGAAAAAGTATGGCAATGGCTGCATGGATGCCATATGTACAATAAGATCCACCACCCTGTGACTGCACAAACCAAAGGTCGCACGGCTGAGTCGATACACGATCCATCGAGACAAAACTAAAGTAGCAAGTCCAAGCCTTGGACTTAGGGTGTCAGATTTCTCTGTTTCCACAATCCAATCATGAAATTTTAATCCGGATATCTTCATCAACAATCAAATTAATGTTTTGCTATCATACCTGTAACCCCACTCGTTGTCAAACCATGCCACAAGCTTCAAGAAGCCATTGCCCAACTCAAGCCCAGATTTGGCATCGAGTATGCTTGATCTGATGGACCACACAAGTTCCAGTTAGATTCTCATTTAAGATCAATCGAGAAGAACAACAAACGTGCTGTAAACAATGTCATTAATTAGCTGAAGGTACTAGCCGTAAGTTCCAAAATACCTGCTGTCACCGACAAAGCTGGTTGAAGCAGCAGCATCCTCCGTGTAACCTAAGATTCCCTTCAACTGTCCCTCTGCCTGTTCTCTGTAAAAAGAAGGGCTTCAACATGAGAATTCGATCATGAATGCGGAAGATAGACTCCTCAACATCTATCGGTCAAATTTTTTGACTGCAGAGAAAAACTACATGAGGGAGTATAGGCAGACTTACTTAATCGCTTCACAAACATCCTCATAAGAGACTTGCTGGTCGAGCTTGACCACCAAGTCGATGAGCGACGCATCTGCTGTAGGGACTCTGAAGGCCCCGCCTCGAATTCTTCCGTCCATGCATGGAATCAATCGACCAATCGCCTTCGTAGCGCTGGTAGAGCTAGCTATGATATTAGCACAGCCAACCCTCCAATCCTTCAACGGCGGACCTTCCGGAGACTTTTGTGTTGCTGCATAGACAGCATGGAATCAACTTTAGTAACCGAACTGGCCACAAACTTACAAGAGATCACAATTTTCTAAAAATTTGCACTTCTGTATGGACTCAGCTCTAGAATTCTACCTGTTTGAGAGTGCACGGTTGTCATCACCCCTTCTACAACCCCAAATCTGTCGTGAAGAACCTTCACCAGCGGTGTCAAGCAGTTGGTGGTGCAGCTGGCCATGGCCACGACGTTATACTCAGATCGGTACTCATGCTCGTTGACCCCCATCACAAACATTGGCGCGTCTTTGCTGAACCCAGTTATGATAACCTTCTTTGCACCGCCCTTGAGATGCTCAGCAGCTCCGTCTTTCGTAGTGTAGTTTCCGGTACATTCCACCACGTAATCCACGCAGTGATCACTCCATGGAATCTCGGAAAGCTCCCTGCACAATTCAATCTCATGTTAGAACCCGAAATTTCTTCAAATTTTGGATCGCAAGCTCACCTGAGCTTAACGACACAAAGGACGCTTGGGTGTAAAGATCTGGCAATGAAGTTAATGGAACTCACTTGAATCCGAGGACGGTCACTTTCTTGCCATCGAAGCGGAGGGTTTGTTCATCTTCAGCGTAAATATCGGTTTTCATCATCCGCCCGTGTACTGTGTCATACTTGAGCATGTATGCCTGCGATATCAGACACGAGAAATAGCGAAGTCAGACTAGCAGCTCTGATCAGAGACCCGTGAAAATTCACAGAGGGATTCAAAACGAGGTTGGAATGTTACTAAGATGACTAACCATATAGTCGGTGCTGATGAAGGGATCGTTGACAGCCACCAGCTCGATGTCGTCTCTCTCCAATGCAACTCGAGCCACCAAACGTCCGAAACGGCCAAAGCCATTGATGCCAATCCTGATTTTCTCAGGTACTATCTTCCCAGCAGCTCCTGCGCACCAAACGCAACCACAAAACAATAAATAAAAGCATAAATCTCTCCTGGAACCAGAAGCCTTGTGACAAAGTAATTGGCCCAACAGTTGACCAAAACATAGCGGAGCATTTCTCACTTAAAATGAGACCAAGTCAATTGATTTGTCTTAATTATCAGAACACGAAGGAGCTAAACATGTCATCAGCCTCCCAGGATCTCGAGACAAAGACAAAGAAAGTTCGCGGACAGCCTGTGACCTCGCCCGACATTAAAAGTGGTAGGACATGAGTCGGGAATTCGGATAAGAAACAAACATAAATCTACACTTTCGAAAACATGAGCTATTTCGCCTGGGGAACTTAGCGCCAACAATTTGCGTGTCTATTCTACACGAACAGTGAAGGGAAGTAATGCATAGTAGAAGAGTCTCGGGGGCACTAACCTCGTCCCATGTATACCACGCTGGCAACACAATTTATCGAAGCTTGTCGGCTGATGTCCTAACTAAATTCCTCGCCACCAATCCAACACTGGACGTACGTTTCTTTCGACCACCGACGAGTCAACTTCCTTCCTCTACGCTGGGGTCAGTGAAGCAAGAGTAGCACGAACAAGGACTCTGTCTCTAAGAGACTAACCTCACACATATTGCATGCGATCAACGTCAGTCCGTGAGGTTCTCCCTCACTTGGAACTTAACTTCCTGGTCAAATTTGTATCGCTCTTGTTTAAAGGAAAAGTCCTCACAAGAATTTCCTCAAGCTCCACACGTGCTTTGAAAGTGAAACAAACTACCCGAGCAAGCTGCTCGACTTTCCGAATCCCTCCAGGAGACCGGCCCGGAAACTGAAAAAAATAATTTCCAAACGAAATAGAAGAAACTCGATCAAGCCTCGGCTCGCTACTGCCAATACTGAGATAAAATCTCTCCACTCTTCTTCAAATCAGAGCACCGTCCGTCCATACGCGCGGTTCTTCCACGCTCGATGTTAACCTCCCGGTCAACTTTGAATCACGACTGATTTCACCTGACTACCGTGGAGTCAAATACACGCACTCTTCTTCAAAGAAAGTTGGAGGAAAAAAGTCCTCACAAAAAAATTCTCAAGATTTGTAACAAACACTAAAAACGAACAAAACTGCAAGATCAAGCTCCAGAGCTCTCCGAAAATCGCCACGAAACGGCCGCGAACCGAAAACTGCTGATCGCGATCTCCAGCCTAACGAATTCGAAATGCAACAAATATTATCAGCTCACTACCAAGCTCAAATCCCGTGATTCTCAACGCGCTAGCAACGTCCGCTCCAGTCTGATGTTCGATCCGGGGAGCCAAAAATCTGCAAACGACGCCGACAAACAATCTCCACTCCGCAATTGCGCTCACTCTTCCCGAAAACGATGAAGTGGGAGTCGCCGGGCCATTTTGTAAGAGACGACATCAGGTTCGGTTCCAGCTTCGTCGTCACGTTCGTGCCGAGCCGGTGGCGGCCACGCGGTCGGGAGCGGTGAAAACTGAACCTTCGTTTCGTGTTGTCACGTGTCAACATTCAGTTTGTTCCGTTTCGTTCCTGGAAATCGGTGACTGGCTCCTTCTTTGCTTTTTATAAGTTTTTTATAAGTTTTTATTATGTTTTATTATGTTTTTATACGTTTTTTATTGGCTTGGCTTTTATGGGCTTGAGAACTTTCCAGAGTAATATGCTTATTAATTTTATGGTGGGAGAGTGTCTGATGAGACTGAGCCGGTCAAATGGAGGGTCGGATGTCTGCTTCTGTGGGGTGCCTACTGGGATGACACTTGGCATGTGAGATGTTGAAGACTGATTTTTTTTTTTTTTTTTGAACCAATGGCAGAAGACTGATTTTTTTAATGGAACTCAATAGAAGTCAGAGTGGATCACACGCCATGGTTGAATTGCGGACACTGCATGCAATGTGAAATAATAAAACAGTTAGGATTATCCATTTGTTGTCGTTTGGTCGTTACACACCAGGTAAGGTAAGGTAGGGACACCCAAAGCCGCCGCTTCTTCTACTGTGGACAATTTTTATTGCGGAGCGTTGAAAGGAGACCAACAAAAGAATAACAAAACATTATCAATCTTAGGACGACGACGACACGGACACTTAAGAGCTCGTTTCCATTGGGGGCTGGAGGGGTCTAGGCTTGGACTTCCGGACTCTAGCTTTACAAAAGTTGAAAACAAAATTGGACCATATATCGGAGCTTGCTTTCCCAATTGTTTCCTACGTCAAGATTTTCAAAGTTTTTTCCCAGAGTTCTACCCGTGGTCAACCTGGATGGGCCTCCAGTTCGCCCCTCAATAGAAATGGGCTCTAAGTGTCCGATGGATAACAAAAAATCCTTTTGTGTATTGAATCTTTTTTGCAATCACAAATATTGTTCTACAATTTTTTCCATATCCTACAACACTTTGCAATGAGTCCTTCATTTGATTGGCTATTATAAATGTAGTTCTAATTTACTTTCATGATTCTAGTCTCCTAAATCTTATATTGTTCTATACTTATTTTGCAATCAAATCAACATTCTCTATTACTTCCTATAATTCAACACTTCTCTGTATTATGCTATAAGAATCTTGAATAGTTTTAGAACAATTTCAAGTTATTCTTTTCCAATAGTTTCTACCTAAATCTTACATTGCTCTAAAATGTTTCTAAAAATCTTTACAATCACAAATAATATTTACTAATATTTCTCTTATCTTGTTCAATTAAAAATCTAGATTATTTTGCAATGATTTTGAATGCTTTTGTAGCCACAATTTTTGTTCTATAATATTTTTCATATTTTGCAATGCCAAATTTTTAGATTGTTTGTGGTGATTTTGGATTGTATTTTAGTATGACAGAATGCTTTATGTTGTTTTTCATTGTTATACCAAAGGTTTGGATTGTAATACGCCAATTTTGGATTTTTCTACAATCTCGAACATCATTCTATTTTGTTTTGCATTGCGTTACAGAACCTCTACATTGTTTTGTAATGATTTTGGATTATTTTGCATGAAAAAATTTCTGTAAGATTGTGGATTGAAGTATTGTCTGTAGGTATATTATCAGTAGCTGGAGTCATGAAATTTGCTCCTAATAGTACATTCTTTGATTTGTTTGTAATGATGTAAATGTATTAATGATCAAGTACTTTGATGGATTTTGGTATGCACTAATATAAAACAAATTTTGTGCAAGTATATTTAATTTTATTCACTCTTTCAAGTGCTAGAGTATCCATTTGAAAATTTAATGTTTTGCATTTTAATTAATTTTTTCTACATCATAATGTTTTGTATTAGTACAAAGTTGCAGGTTCTGCAAAACATCAAGGATTGAACCTCACTGGATGTTATACCAAACATTCAAAGATGTTCTACAAAATGTCAAAGAATGCCAATGCATTATTAACTAATACGTGTGGATTGTTCATATTTAAAATCACTAAATGTGATAAAATCTAGCATTGAAAACATATACAAAATCACAAACAAATTAAGTAACTTACACAAACAAACTTAGTTACTTTCACAAACAATCACAAACAACTGCAGAAAATGCGGAAACACAAATTAAAAAACTAATTAGCAATAAGAACAAATATGTCTTCTTTTGCAACAAACGCCAACTACAAAATTAAAGCATGTACTTTTAGATAAAAAACTATAGAGATCATTCAACAATTCATTTTCAAATCACTAGAAATGAACTGCTACAACTTGCTCCTGAGTGTAATTCACAAATACAAAGAAGGAAGAAGGTTGCAACAAAGAAGGAAGTCAGTCAAGGCATCTACAAACAGATTTAGGTCTGAGGAGGGAGAAAGAGGTCAAAAGAAATATAGATGGAAGGATGAGAAATGTGGCAACTAAAGAAAGAGCTTCTTGCAAGCAAACTCTACCTTTAACTTATTTGAAAATTGCCTTCCTATTTATTCATTGGCCTCCTATTAACGCTTAGCATTTTTATTATTAGATTGGTGAAAATTTGATATTTTCTCATTGGCAAGTGATAGGAGATTTCAATGTGCCAAGGAATGCATCATTTGGTTATTGTATGCAAAAGTTACAAAGGATCGAAGTATTTTTGGTAGATGTTCTAAAACCACTTATACAATAATAGGTACATATTGATTTTGGAGATGTACACAATATGAGCATGTCATAAAATGTCTCTTTAAAGCATTTATGTGTTGAAGGGGAACCTACCTTGCATAAAAATATCACATTTACAAAAAAAATTGCATGCATTTCAATCAACTCATATTTGAGGGGGGGGACACTTATTATAGGTTCAAGGCAAAATCACATAGCTTTTGTTGTAAGTTGTACCTATGAAAGACTATTCGCATCCATTTGGATGATAATGTGACTCCTGTCCTTAAAGTAGATTGATGAAAAGCTAATTGTGACTCAATTCTATAAGAATTTAGGAGAATACAACATCATAAAATGTCAATCAAAGACTCTACATAATCTCTTATTTTAGAACATGTTCTTCAACAATCAAATAATTTGAAAAGTATCATATTAATGTTCTATAATGAATGTAATTGGTTCATTTTTGATAGAATTGGGTCACAATTGGTTTTACAACAACAGACCTTAACCCCTGAAGTCTCAAGGCCATTTTTCTATCAAAAACCATTCTGAACTGCCATTTCTATTGCATTCATCCAAAAAAGCAAAAAAAACATTTTTTTAGAATCTAACCGTAGGATCTTGTACTTCACTTGTTTGAAATCATGTGGTAAAAACTTCATCAAATTTGACCGTACGGATTGGAAGACATTAGCATTCAAAGTTGGACAAAAAGTTTTTTTTCAAGAAGATGCTTAGATTGCCCAAAAAACAAGATTGTCCATAACTTTCTCATCACCAGTCCAAATAGAATGAATCAAAGTTCATATCTTCTAAGTCGCATATACATTCAGCAACTCATGTGATTCTATTTGAAATTGACGCCTAAGAACAATAGAAATGTTGCCCAGCAATCCCATGAATTGTGGAGGCATGTTTCAAAAGTTATGGGCAATAATGTACTATGCTGCTTCAACTGAAGGCTACTTCGATGCATCGCACTTTGAAGATCACTCACAACAAATTGCACCGTCTAATCATGTTCACTTTTTGTTTTTTTCATGGATAAAGTCTACAACATCAATTCCTACGGTTTGATCTAGGATTACTTTCCTGGAGTAGTGATGAAATTTTCCTTTTCCAAATTTGTATTCAAAAACTACGCTCGCCCCCCAAATCAACCACAGTCACTAAAGGGTTAATCTTTAAATGACATTAAAGACTACAAGTGTTTGATGGATGACTTTCTCTATTAATGTAGAAACAAAGAATGCACCTATTGGTCCAAAAATGGAATCATTTTTGACTAAATACCTATTACCAAAGTGGTGGCTTTCAAAGATAAACTTATTGGTGAATATGAAATGGGTACTAAAATCTTATGTTTAGAAAATGTAGACATTAGGCAAGAATAAAAAAAAGGATGATTTTGAATCAAATTACCTTATTTTGATTGGAAAATTAAGCGTAAATAAATATGTTCTCATAACATTATTAACCAATGTTGGGAGTTTCTTTTTGCTCCCCTCAAAAGTAGAAGCTTCCTAGTGTTGCAATTAGGAGAAAAGGGATTCAAGAATTACTAGCACTGTTGACCTTATCAATGTGGAAATTTGGCTACAATACTATGTTCACAAACCAGGCCACTAATTCTAAACCCCGATAGTCAATTGAATTGAATTCACCTAAGAAGGACTAATACAATCTCCAAAGGAAAATGATTTAGGTTGGTTAACAATGTTATGCTAACATCCAAGCTTCAAATGCGGGCAATGGCCTTCAAAAGTTTGACTTCCAGTCATCGTTCTAAATGGACTCCTCAGTGTGAAGGACTAAAGTACAAGGTCCATGAAGCGCCCATTTAAGAGTTGAAAATTAATTTATGGAGTTTAAAGTACTTGACCTATTTTTCAATAAGTCTTACTTGACAAACAAATGGAATTGGCATCTAATCCAAATCATATTTTTTTTTGAGCTTTGTAGAATGATTAACCCTTAAAGGACCGGCATGAGTTTTTTGGTTGTATAGAAATTTTGGGCAGGTACGTGTGACCAGAGATTTCCATATTTTAAGCTGAAATTTTAATAAAAGGTGCGTGTGAGGAATATCTTTCATATGCACTAAATTTCAGCACATTTGGAAATAGGAGTCAAAAGTTATGGCCAAATATGTTGCTTTTTTTCGTAACTGGGCAGTCTGGGCAGCAAAAAAAATTTGGCAAAAATTTGATAATTTTTTTTTAATATTTTTTTTCTCATAGATTATATTTTTGTCTATATGGAAAGCTTTGATTCATTTCATTTGGATTTGTTATGAGAAAGTTATGGACATTCTTGTTTTTCGGGCAGTTAGAGCATCTTCTTGGAAAAAATAACTTGTAGGATTCATTTCTGAATGCTATTTTTGCAATTTTTCAAAAAAATTAAATTTTCATGGTTTATTTTACTTTCTAGAACAATCTCACCATTGGGATTAGTGTATTTTAATTCCATCTAAAATATATTAATATTTTAGATTTTCCTTCTATCTCATGTCTACTTCTGCTTAATAAATTTTTTAGGAATGATAATTAAGTTTTTTTGAATATTATTTTTTTTCCTAGACTCTCAACTCAATTCTCCACTATATAGATTTAAAGCTCAAAACTTTGTAGTGCAAAAATTTTAAGTTAAAAATGTTTAAAGTCAAAAAATCTAGTCCCGCAATGTGCTGAAATACTTGTTTTTTCCACTTTAAACACAGATATCTTGCAATCTGAGCGGCCAAAACTTCTGAAATTTTTTCCACACATTCTCATACTAGTTAGGTGTAAGATCATATGGTTAGATGTGCAAAAAAAACATTTTTCAAATTTTTTTACTCCTTGCTATAGAAATGACAGTTTTGAGTGTTTTTTGGCAGAAAAAAGGCCTTGGATCTTTAGAGGTTAAATATGAATTTTTGAAGTTGTCACACGATGGTTACTATAAGCATCCACCTCTTGAAATGTACACCATTTGTACATTGCTGGTATAATGAAAAAACAACATGTACCAATGATGTACATTTCAGCATGTGGACGCTTTGAGAGCCCAAGCGCCTGATGAAGTGGACCTCGTAAGTTACCTCATTCCAGGTGGAAAGCAGCCTGCAAAACTAAACTCCAATGGGGAGAAGCCACATGTCGAGTTGTTGACTCGAGGCACGAGCTTTGGACAGCGAGCACCTTCATGTGGACTTGTGGATGAGAGAGATGACAATGCGGTACTTTTCAGCTGCGGCTGCTGCGAATGGCAGCCAGTGGAGAGCCCGCCGTTTTTCGGCTCTCACTCACTAAAAAATATTAAGGTAGGGGACTGTAAAAGCGACCTGTCTCTAAAAGCGATCTGGTAGATTTTGTCTCTAACATGTACCAGAAGTGTATATTTCAGGAGGGGGTCGCTTTCAGAAACCTTTGTGTTTTCAACTTCAAAAATTCATAACTAATTCCATGAATGTTCAAAAAATATGAAACGACTTGGGTTAGATGCCAAATCCATTTTTCTTACCACGAAAATTTACTGAAAATTGTTTTAAGGAGTTTAGCTTCCCCCAAAATGCAAATCAGCTGGTAAAGGGTCGCTTTTACAGCCCCCTACCTTAGTCCATCAGTGAAAATACATTTACAATGGGCCCAAATTCCTCTAACTTAACCCTCCATTGCCTAAGGGGACAAAAAGTATCCTCACACAGTCTAGCAATCCAATTCAAAGTGTTGTAACTTTTGCATCAAATGTCCAATTTTAATAAAACTTGTTGAAAAAGTTGCATATACTAGTCTAGTTTGTGTGGTAAAATTTTCAGATCAATCTAAGATGTACTGATTTTTTGGGAGCCAATCGAATTTCACAGGTTCAATTAGGAATCACCAACATTTGATGGCTGCAATTTTGGGGGCTTGTATCTTTTTCATGCAATGTTTGTTTTCAATCAAATTTATTGGGTTATGTTTTAATTGAAGTCTAATTATCGTGGTAAAATTTTCATGTCAATCCAAGTTGTTTTGAATGTTTGGGAGCAATTCAAAGTTCAAAATCCAGACATTTTTGCATTACAATGAACTTCAGAGGCTTATAACTTCTTCATACAGGGTTTGTTTTCAATAATATTTGTTGGAAAAGTTGCACATACTAGTCTAGTTTGTGTAAATAAAATTTCATATCAATCCAAGAAGTTACGAGTGACTGAGAAGCATTTTAGTAGAAGGAGGTTCAGTCATAGATGTGTTTTTTGCAACCTTTTTTGCTATTTTCTGACATTTCAAAGTCATTTTGCAAACACAATGAGTCAATTGAATGAATTTTTTTTCCACCAATGTGTTTTTATGTTGGTTTTGAAGAACTTTCTAGTTCAAAGTTTTTTCATTTGAGTAGGTTTAGAAATCAAATTTCACCTCCAAATGTGTTTTTAGGAAAATTTCAGCATCTTTTTTCAACACTAAAACATTGTAATCTTGCAATCTATGCGGTCAAATGACTTCAAATTTGATCCACATCATCTACAACATACACACTACAAGATTATACGGTTGAGATTTTGATACCTTAGTGAAATTTAGACTTATAAGGCTTGAAAAGCAAGGATGCTTTGAGACACATTTGGGCCTTAGGCTATGAAGGTTAAGGTAGAAACATCCCTCATCAAGAACTTCAGGGCATGTGAATAGGGTGCCATATTGACATCAAAACTACATATTGTTAAGTTAATGTGGGGATTAATGTTAATGTGATGTCATATTAATGGATGCTGGGTTAATGCAAGCTGGATTCTAAAAGGGATTATCATTCTAATGCTAAAATGACATTCAAATGACTAGACATTGTGTTGATGCAGAAATAGGTCTAGACTAATGCTAGGTAATTTTGATATAAAAATTGTACCACTTGTGCTATGATATGACAACATGCAACTTTGATTACCATAGTACGCCATATATTTCAATGATGAAATGGCTCCACAGTTATAATAAGTTGGTGCTAAAATGTAACAATCTTAGATTGATGAGAACTCTAATATGATGACTTTTGATGTTAAAATGGCAGCACAATTGTGCTAAAACCAAACTATATTTTCAATAAAATGGCATTCATCAATGTATTTTTGATGCTCAAATAGCTATAAAATGGCAATATAATAGCAACATGTAATTGCAGCGCTAACACCATATTGTCATATACTTTTGATGTTGAAATGATGCCATAACTTAAAATGGGATATACCAACATCTTGAACTTTTGGTGTTGAATTACTATACAAAACAATACTAAAAAACATTCAATTCTAATGCTATAGTGGTACAAATAGAGCAGTAAACAATGCACCATCAATGTAAGTTTCTTGTTCAAACATCTTCTATGCAAATGTCAAATTGGCATTTACTTTGTCATCCAGAAGACATTAACCCCTAAAGGACCAAGGAGCCCACTTTGGGCTTTTTGAGAACTCGGGTAGGCTCTATTGACTTCATAATTTTGAATTTTTGCATGAATTTTTTAGGATGGATGCTACTCATCACAATCTACATGTGAAGCTTTGTCTCATGTCATTCCAATAAGTAATGCAAAAGCTAGAAGGGTTTTTTCAAATTCAATGTCAAACCAGGCAACAAAAAATATATTTCAAAAAAATAAAAAATATTTTTTTGGAATTGTGTAGATTGATATCTACTCAAAAAAATTGAACCACTCAATACTGAATAACGAGGTAAGAGTTACGAGGAGTTTTATTTTGCAAGCAATGAAGGTTAAAAAAACATATAAAGTCATCTTTTGCTCTCAATTTTGAAAATTTTCAAATGAAAATGAAAATAAAAGATACTAAATGTTTGTTAGAGCATTATCACCATTGGGATCAATAATTTTCAAATTCTTCCAAAAATTATTAGCATATTAGTTTTATCTTTCATTCGATAATACCTTTCACTTTACAATTTTTTTACAAAATTAATGATTACAAAAAAAATTTGGTTAAAAATGTAAAAAAGTTTTTCTAAAAATGTTGAAGGCCAAAACTTCACCTTTTGGAAGGACTAGAAAAGCCTACATTTTGAAGTTTAGGCACATTGATCTTGCAATAGTTGAAGATATTCATTCTAAAATTTTGGGACAATGTACTTGTGCAAGTTAAACAAAGGATCCTATGGTTGAATTTGTTAAAAAATAAATATTGATGAAGATTTTGACCTTGCTTTGAGGACAAGTATTCTGAAGCAGTTTTGGCCCTCTAAACACGTTGGTCCTTTAGGGGTTAACACACCTCCTAATAGTGATGATAGTAGGAAATTTGGTATATATATATATATATATATATATATATATATATATAAATAAGAAAAATCAATGTTGAGTGCCAAAAAACATTTATTCAAGTTTGTGTAGTATATATACTATATACACTACATAGTATTCAATACCTAGTAGATGCCTATATGTATTCAATACCTAAATATTTACAACTATAACTTTAGGGCCTATAAAGCTAAACCTATTCAGTTCTCTTCATTGTCACAATAAAACACTATAACTCATATGAGTGGCGGGTCACTTTTCAAAGGTTGAACCTCATGTTAAAAATACTAGCTCCATCTAAATTTGATACAACTTTGGATCCTTAGTCATACTGAAAACAAAGAAGAACATCTACTTGTGTCCATGTACCACCATCAATTCCTAACACTTCCTAGTACGCTTTTGTGATCATCTGCAGCAAATTGATACTTTATTAGTCTATAGTACCAACATACACGACACATACAACAATCCAATCAATGATGGCCCTACTATTGTTTGGAGAGAAGTAAAAAACATATTAAATGAGTAAATAACTGAACAAGGATTTCAATTTCAAAATGAAATTTAGGAAAAATTATCAAGTTAAGCCCAATAGGTTAGGTATACATACCTGACCTAATATAAGATACATAGAACACCCAAATAAGCTCTCTAGTAAATTGAAGTCTGTTGCATTCAACAATACACACATTGATTATAGTAGAGCCACTTAATACTTTACTTCAAAGAAAAATGAAAGGTGGGAAATATGGCATGAACATTTAACATTTCTAATATGCAATAATATACAAATTTATATTATATTTAGTACATAGCAAAGGGATGGGTTAGAGTGAATACATCTTCAATGCAAGTAACAAAACATACCAATTGGCAATATAATTTAGTTCTTACATTATTGAAATATTAACTATACATAATCAAATCAAGAAAGATGTGGCATTGAAGAACCTAATCTGTAGAAAAGAATGCCCCAAGCTGCTTACCCTCATTTGTCTGCAAGTTGCTAATTTTTGTGCAGAATCAAATTGGGCCCGTAAAAATATCATAAACTGGTGAACAAGTGGAATAGAACAATGCACAATACATATTGGATATTCTAATACACAAAATATAGAGACACATCTAATGCATAATCAACATGAATACTTCTCAAACCTTCATGGAAAGAACTTTTCTATAAGAAATTGTGCAATATAGAAGGTCTGCAAAGGAGGCTTCATAAATCTTCTAGTAATATGCCTAGATTACAAATTTGCTAACTACAATAATAAAGTTAAAGCAAAATAAAACTTCAATCTTGTTCCAAACAATACAACTATCAAGGTTCAAGAATGACCAACCACATTAGCCATAGCTATAGCTGATGAATTGATTATGTGAATTCATTTCATATTGTTGACCTCTTCCAATGCCCCATATTCCCAACTTGCCATCATCCTACAATCCTCCATTGTTTTTTGTGCCTCAAGATTACTACCTACCATTGCCAATGAAAGAACATGAAACAACCAATCTACCTGTTCTAATATAATCTCAACTAGTGCCTCAATATTGTATGTTTCACCGTAAATGGCTTTTGCAATAGCACCATGTATAGCTTTGCTAGTTGCTCAACATCGCAACCAAGAGGGCACAGAGCCATGGCAGCCTACAAGGGATTGCCTTGCCCTTTGACCTAGGACACCAACTAATTATTCAATACGCAAATGAGAATATGAAGAAACTCACGGAATTGTTGGAGCTATTCTACCTTGCCACCGGCCTCTTACTCAATTGGGCCAAAAATGTGGCGTACTGGTTCTCTACACGCCCCCTGCCGGACTGGATTCATAACTTTGAGTGCCAATGGGCGGACCCAAAGCAATTGTCAAAACTCCTTGGCATCCCTTTTGGCCTGGAGTTAGAAACGGAAGACGTCGACGCATTTTTGCTGGCCAAAGTTCAATGCAAGCTGGACTTTTGGGTAACCGCAAGACTTTCCCTGGCAGAGAGGGTGGTGATTGTTAACTTCGTGCTACTATCAACTCTCTGGTATTTTATCGTCATTTGGGGTGGATCCCTACAGATAATCAAGAAGATCAGGGTAGCCTTATGCAATTTCAAGTGGTCTGGAGGAGATCAGACCTGTCGTGCCAGAATAGCATGGGAAGACTGCTGCGTCCAAAAGAAACACGGTGGACTCAGCTTGGTGGACCCAGAGGACGCTCTTCATGCCCTAACCTCCAAATGGGTACTCAAGGCCATGGCACCTGGGATGTCAAGCCTCCAAATATTCCTCAGATTCCGAATACTCCAAGTCCGCCCAGTAGGGAAGGGCAAATGGCCGGCAAAGAGTAGCTGGATACTCGCCCACAAGTTTTCGGCACACAAAGGGAGCAGGGCCTGGAATAGGATCGTCACAGCTTGGCGGAAACTGAGCCCCAATATTAGCTGTGCGAAACCTACAAATGGAGATGAGGTCCTCACAACACACCTTTGGTGGACAATCCATTTTATTGGCAATTCCTGGGGAGTCTCAAGAGAAAGAGCGGCGGTCTTGATGGCAAAGGGGCTACAACAGATCAGCGATTTGTGGGACCAGAGAACCGAATCCTTTCGAAGCTGGCAAAAGATTCAGGCAACCTTTGACCTCCGACCTGAAGAACGTGAACTACACCAAAGAATAGTAGTGGCCATCCCCCTAGAGTGGAGACACATGCTTACTATCGGCAAGAATGTCACGCAGCCGAACGAATACCTAGGTCTCTTCAGCAACCCGACGGATGACATGCTAGTAGTAATTGTCCAGCGAACAAAGTAGTTCGGGCCCCAACTCTCAGGACAAATTGACGACCTGCTCATACCGGCGTTGTAACCCAGCTACACAGTGGGAGAACCCTCCATGCTACTGAGACTGAGGAAGCCGGGGGACCACCCCAACAATGATCTCCATCGTGGCCTCCTGTGGCGAGTTCGGATCGTCAGCGTGCCTAGAGGATCAGGCCCAAAGAACCGGGCGTTTCACTTGTTTGCAGGAGTGGTTCAGAATCTCCAATTTGATCCAGGGCACTGGAGGTGGTCAAACGGGGATGTCCTACACACATATACCGCCAAGAAAGGCCGTCAAATGATCAAGCCAAGACCGCAGCTGAAAAAGTCCATACCAGAGAAGTGGAGAGGTGTACTTCCATTGAGCTATGAGCCACAGTGGACGGAGGTGTGGCACAGACATAGACCGCAGAAGGAAGCAGGGTACCTGTGGTCGGTAATACACAAAGCAGTGGCTGTTAATAGCTAGAGGGCCCAATTCTTTCCACGGATTGACGCATCCTGCACCTGCTGTGACAGAAGCCTAGAGGAATCAATTTTGCACTTATTTGTGGAATGCGAACCCAGCAGGAAGGCCTGGGAGTTTGCATTGACGATCCTTTACTTGTCACAGGCAATCCCCACAGCTAACGGGTGCTGGGACGACCTCACTTGGCAATAGCGCCTACTTGGGTCAACGCTCCCTCGGAGACTCCGCTCAGGGGCCATGATTTGGTCCATGGTGAAAGGGTTGATGATCTGGCTGAATTGGCTACGTCGAAACACGAAGGTCTTCAACTAGGAGACATGGCCGAAGACACGTATGGAGCATCGTATCTGGGAGGCTACACTCGACCACGGTAGAACAGCATGGCTTAGGATGTCAGAGCAGTGTGAGAGACATCCCAGCAAGGCGCATAGGTACCTTAGAAAGTTTGATAATACGTGGCTTAGGACCCCATTCTTTGGTTCCCGTCTTGACAGAGTCATCACGTAGAACTTGGAAAGGCCCCAATGTGGGTCATTCCAGTAATTTAGGTTCTTTCTTGGCATTTGAGGGGTGGGTGGGGTGGTTTTTCTTTCTGTCTCCAGGGCTTTGCCCTCGGCTTCCGCCGTTTGTTCTTAGTCAATTCTTGGAATAAACTCTGGGTTTAAAAAAAAAAAAAAAAAAAAGAGCAGCCTTTTTACCAAATTTTTTGGTATTTGATTAAATTTGGAGGCGTGTTGCAACAAGACATTGAGGTATATTTTGATGTAAATTAATGATTTACAATAATTTGGATTTATTTGCTTAATAGATTATTCACTAATTCAATTCAAAACCTTGTAATTGTTATACATATCTTGTTCTTTCAAGACAATAGTTACTTGTTCTTAGAGGTCTCAGCTTTGTAGCTTCTGCAAGTTAGTCTTGCGGCACTGTAGGATGTTTTAAGTCTCTTTGAATGGAACTATTGTCCAAGTATAGGAAGGGGCCGATGCGTCAACTGTAGGGTGTTCCTACTTAGTTGGGAGCATTGTAGGATGCTTTGATGCATCACTCTTTTCCATACTTCTAAAATTTGAGCATTCTTTATGTACATACATGTCGAAAGCTTCAAATCTCTTTTGTTTGATTCATTTTTGTTGTAACAATATTTTAATGGATGTGTTTTATTTTGTTGTATAGGATGGGAAAAATTAGATCAAAAACAAAAAAAAATAAGGCACGGGAGAGGAGAGAAGCTGGTATGGAGGATCCAAACAAGCATAATTGCTTGTTTTGCAAATGCCTTCTATCAAATTTTGAGGAATCCCTCAATGAACACTACATAGGGAAGATGCATTGTCGTTTGGAGAAGCTTCATCTCTATACACATTTTTTTGAAGGGCATGGCATTTTCCCTACCCCTGGCAAAAAAACCTATGGTTGCAAAGAGTGTGATAAGACTGGGGATCCCTGCTGATGTGAAGAAATTGAAGAATCATCTTTACAATGTTCATTCTGTGGGTCCTAACAAACAGTATCCAAGTTTACCTTTGGATGCATAAGTTTGGCATTCTGAAGGTGAAAAAACCTAATGTCATACATAGGATTCAGAGAATTAAGTCCAAGACGTATTGAGCTACGAAGTACGATTTTGAGGAGGAGCATAACACTTTTGATAAAGTTAGCTCCCCAACTTTAAGTGGTAATTTTATATGGCATGGGTTCCATTTTATATTGGTAAATGGCAAATTCAGCTATAGTATGCTTGTAGAGATGACGGAACATGCGGCATTTCTAGAGGTCTATGGAAATCCTACTAAATGAAGGGAGATGAAGAGAGCAGATCATGATTCAAGAATCATAACATTTGATTTTCGATATGCCTATAGGTAGATTGGAAGATTTGTTCATTCATTTTGACATTAAAGTAAATTTTTTCAAATATTCAATGTTTTCATAAAATATGTACTTATATGGTGTTTGTTAGTTTGGAAGTTTCAAGTATGATACTCATGATTGCTATCGTCGTGCTAATCTCTTATGCACAATGATCAGTAATCATTTGAAGGCGTAGTTTCCCGTTGTCTTCAAGCATTTAGAGGAGATTTTGAAAGAAGAAGGCATTGAAGAATAAGAAAACGTTACATTTGAGAATACTCCATTCATTACTATGTGTGTTACAAGAAACTATCACTGCAATATCCATACCGATGCAGATGATGTATCATACGGATTTTTTATTTGGTTTGGCTTTCATGGTATGTATTTTTTTTTAAATTTACACTTTATCATCTTATGCATCATATTCTAATTTTTTGAATTGGATTTGATTTATTGGATTTTTTTACAGGTACAAAAGACACGGCAATAAGGTAAATTTTTATTTATCAGGCATCAAATTGTTTACAATTTCCTGCATTGGCGATGTTATGTTGTGTAAAGCTTCTGAGCTATGGCATTGTACGAGAACCATTGGCGATAGGGGACAGTTTGGTGTTGCTCATTACTAAAAAGCATCATTTTTTAGATGGTATTCCATTGTAAAAAGCTCAATGTTTGATGATGTTTATAGTAAACTCACCTTGAGCTGGATCAGTTGCTGTGATGAAGAATTTTAGGATCATATGGTCTACTTGCTATTTTGATGTAGCAAAATCTATTATAATACTATATTTTTTATTTTTACATCCTATAGTAATTTCTAATGGCATTCACTCTAATTCCTAATTTAGTTAAAGCTATTTGTAGAGCTCAATTGAAACTATGTCATGTTTTTATTTGTGAATGTTCACTACAAATGCCATTTCTTACAAATGATTGTTTCTAGCATATTTTTTTTATATTAACTTAACCCTTCGTTGTCACAAAGTTTTGCTAGTAGGTTTGGAATAGCACGGGGCTTTTGCTAGAGAAGTGCTTTATATATAATCTTAAATGCCCAAGAACACGCTAAATCATATTAAACCTACCTTCAAACTCCCTATTTCTCCAATCCCTATCCTACAATTTCCATAATGCCCTAAAAACTAGCATATGCAACTTTGATTTTGCATAACGTTTGCACAGTAACTCCAAACAACTTGAAATTTTTTTATTTTGTAGATCAGCTACCCAAATACACACATACCAAATTTTATCACATTCTAAGACATTGTTCGATTTTTATAGACATTTCTCTACTACTCACTTCCTAACCCTTCTCAAACTACCCTAGAAATTGACATACCTAGATTTGGTTTTGCATAAAATTTGGACAATAGCTCCAAACAACTTGAAACTTTGCTACTTTGTAGATCAACTATCCAAATACACACATACCAAATTTCATTAAATTCTAAGATATTGTCCGGTTTTTATGATCATTTTTCCACTACTGACTTCCTAATCCTTCTCTGCTTTTTCAACCCGGTTGTATTTTGGTGCACAACTCCTAGATCCTAAGTCTATTGAAGCTAAAATTTTGATATAAGTTATAAGATAAGATAAGAAAGATTCCCTCAAAGTTCTATTGCCATTGCACAAGATCTCAATAATAAAGAAGCTCCTCAAAAACGCCCTCCTTGGCTGCCTGTGAATCCAAACATTTCCACTTCAAAGCTTCATAACTTTTTCTCCATAATAGATCTAGATCTAAAACTTGGCATCACTGTAGATCAATTGTTCAAAAACTTAGATCCAAAAGCTTGTATTCATCCAACATTCCTCCAAAGTACAACACAAAAACTCCCTCAAATCAATGCTCCATTCAATATCAAACCTCAACAAGTACACAACTAGCACTCAAAGTGCCTCCCACACCTCCCAACACACAAAAAAACAAGAGAAAAAACAAGGACCAGCCCTTGCCTCAAGTAGACCTCAAACCCCAAAGGCGGCTAGCCGCCGGCTAGCCCTAACTCTAATCCCACTAATCTAGGAATCAAATACTAACTAACCAATTATCAACTGGTGGCTAGCATTAACAAATGAACTCACATCAAGCTTCAAACACAACAAGGCTCAATACTAACACACCCTTCTAACAAACAAGAATGCCTCATTTAACTAGTAGACGGCCCACATCACGACACCGTCGAATGTCCAAGACCTTTTTTTTCCTAATAAACACTAAGAACTACCATTTCTATTGCAAAATTTAAAAATTATGAAGATTTTTTTTTGCATATGTAATTGTAGTATCTTATACCTAACTAGTATAAAAATGCGTTAGTATACTAAATTTACAATTTTTTGATCAAACAAATAATAGTTGCAAAAATATGCTCTAATAGCCCCAAAAAACAAGATTGTCTATAACTTTCACATAACAAATTCAAATGGAATAAATCAAAGCTTTCCATGTAGATAAAAATATAATCTATATAAAAAGCATTGCTAAATTTTTTTATTTTAAGTTTTTTTGAGTTTTTTTCATACTTGTTGAACTAGAAAAAAGGGCTTTATAGGCCATAATTTTTCTTTCAAGCTCCAATTGAAATAAAAAATTATGTATTTGGAATGCTAATGTGATTTTCCACCTTCACTAAAAATGTCAAAAAATTAAGACAAATATTGAGACCGTAGGAGCCTACCCAAAATCCATTTTGTCCTTCAAGGAAACAATTGAAGGGGACTTTAGGGATTAAATTGAAGAAAAGTAGTTTTTTTCACCTTATATGACTAGTACATTATTTGACTTTTAACCTTTTTAATTTAAATTTATTGCACTACAAAGTATTGAAGTTTAAATCTTTATAGTAGGAAGTTGAATTTAGAGTATAAAAAAAAAATCTTAAAAAAACTTAATTTTCATTGTTTAAAAAATTATTAAGCATAAATATGTATGATATAAAAGGACATTAATTTGATATTTCTAAGATGAAGTTGAATTACACTAATTTCAATGGTGGCATTATTCAGACAAGCAAATTAAACCATGTGGATTTTTTTTGAAACATTATCAAAATTGATTTCAAAAACAAATCCAACTCATTATTTTTTCAAGAAATTGTGATAATTGTGGGTTAAACAAGATTCTCCAAAACTTTCACATCCCTTATCCAAATGAGATGAATCAAAGATTTTTATGTAGACAAAAATATAATCAAAGGCAAAAGAAATCAAAAAAAAAAAATTCTAATTTTTGTGAATTTCTTTTGCTATTTGGGCTCCCTTATTTTGAGCTTATTCGGACTAAACTTTGCTTTGAGACACCAATTGAAAGAAAAGTCATATTCCCACAAATCTAAATAATTCTATTTTCAAAAAAAGTTTCAAAAAATAACAACCAAAATTGAGACTAAAGGTACTTGCCTAAATCCAATTGGTGGTATTTTAGTGGTTATTTACAATTGCAACTTTTAGCTTGTATATTCAAATGAGAATTACATTCATTGTAAAAACATATATTGTATTATTGATTATAAAGATACTACAATTTATACATTTAGAGGATTGTAGTTGGTTCTTCAATTTTTGTTTTGTAATTTTTTTACAATAATAAGCTAGTAAGAAAGGTTGTATGCATTATTTTGAATGATATGAAGGCTCTAAGCAAATAATAAAAATAGGTGCTATGCATTAAAATGTAATATATTACTGTGATGTGGAGTTTTATTATTATTTTTAGAATCTAAAATTACAAATCTTCTAAAATATATTCTAAATATAAATGTCTCTATTTGGTAATCTATAGTGGTAGTCATTCAAACTTCAATACAACTACAATACTTCTTGTATACAATACAGGTAGTACTAGTGAGTTTCTATACAGTAGACGTGTCAAAAGGTTACTTGTGTAAGATAAGAAGGTTGGCGGCTGTTATAAATACACCGTCACAAAGCTTCAGACTAAAGATTTTTTGGCTAAGAAGGTCTAACTTCCGTCATTTGCTTGTGGATTTCTTTATGTCGGACTGCATTCTTCTTGCACAATTGTGCAGTTCATTTGCGTGGTAAGTCTAAGCGCCTTGTATGTAATTCAACACTTGTTTTAGCACATGTTTGTATTGTATAGTATTTCAAAATGATTTTATCCAGTAGCTGTATAAGTTGTAGAAAGGATGTTGTTTAATTATTTGTATTTAAAATCCAAATATGGATTACAAATTTTATTGCCTAGCTATGATAGATATGCAAGAAGACTAAAAGCCCAAAATGAAAATATACCTCTTGTACTCCTTGACATTGTGAAACTTTGAACTATTAGAATTATAATAGGAAGGTCATTTGCAATTATTGTTTATTCCAAAATTTCTATCATTAGTGTGGATACTTGGCATTTACTTTTGTATAAGTAAGTTTGTTCACATTTGCAACCCTCAATTCATACTAACAACAGGCCACTACAACCCCAACAAAGGGTATAGAAGTTGTTCCATCCTTATCTAGTAATGTAATGTAGACCTTCATTTATTATAGCTTAATTTAGTATAAATGAGTTAAAGTTGTTCAAACTCCATGCCATACTTGAAATATTTGAATAGTTCATAATTGGTAATGGATTTCTTGCTTATTTTTGGAATTAGACACATCTCATGGCATTATTACTTGAAAATCATTGGATCTTCTAGACAATCTACAGTTGTATTTGTCAATTACATGGAGTGCCATTGTAGTAGTTTGATTTCTTATAGTTTTGTTTGTACTACTTAGATTATTCGACATGCACAGAAATTTTGGCATCTCAATGATATATGTGATGTACAATTAGAAATGTAGTTTGAAAATGAATTTAAGGAATTGTAACAAAATTCAAAACTAAGCTAGTCATTAGAAGAAGTTTGGGGCCTCGAAGAGGCCGTTAATAGATGATTTTCAGCACCCCTACGGTGCAATTATAGAATAATTAAAAAATTATTTTTGTATTTTTTAATATTTTTAATTTATATATATATATATATATATATATTTAAAAAATATTTAAAAAATTAAAAAGTCTGACATGGCACTAGTAGTGCCACATCATCACCCGAAATCAAATAATTTTTTATTTGAATTTTTTCTGCAATTGCACCCGGGGGGGTCAAAACTCACGGCTCCTTCGGGGACTGAAATTTTGTAATGGACTTTGTTGAATTCAGAATTTGAGATGGCTCAACGAATGTCACAAGAAGTACGGGTTACATTTAAAACAGCTGGCAATGGTAGGAGACAACAATTGCCCCACCCAAGGACTAAAAGCCAACGTCTTGTTGTTGAAGAGCATGCATCATTGTTGTTGGAGGAAGCTCGGTGCCTAAAAAGTAGTGGATTCTAAATAGAAAATCTAATTTTCACATCACCTACTCTACCGGAATGTAAATTTTCATCCCCATTACCTATCCTTGTATAAAATATAGTGATTAGATGTCTATTAGTACTCAAATCATTGGAGCATTGTTTCAAAGTGTAGTATATAATGTGTGTTGATTTTATTGATGCTAGATGATGACCTAAATAAAATTTTGCTGAAAGTCTCCTTAAAGGTCATTACTTAAAATCATGTGTCTAGGACTATACTTAAAAACTCACTTAAAACATCCCTTTCTCTTGTAGTGCTTAGATCCACTGTTATTAGGACATTTTTTAATCGGAGATCAAATTTTGGAGGCATAGCAAAAACAGAGCTCTTCCGGCTCTTGGGTGTTCCAGTTTTGCTCAGTAATGCCACTCTAGAAGAAATTGCATGCCGTAGAGCTAAGATGGAAGAACTAAAAGCAGATATGGTATGTGTGTAGTTTTCCTTCCTATTATAATGGTTTGATTGACCATGTTCCATTGTCCAATCTAATGATTTGGAAATAATTATGCAGGTGATGCTTGGAGGGTGAAGGTCAGTTTTGATGGATCTTGACCACAAAGAGGAAGAGGTAAGGTGCCAGTGGGCATCCTTGCCTGACTCCTCGTGATATCGCAAATCTCTCTGTTTCGCTCCCGTTAATGCTCACTGATGCTTCTGCTTCTGTGAATAATAGTTGACAAATGTGGATAAAGCTAAGCGGTACTCCTAAGGCCTCCATTACTCTCCATAAGAATGGGAGGCTAACCGTGTCGTATGCTTTCATGAAGTCTAGTTTGAGGAGTATGAGGTCCTGGTTCGACTCCTTTGCCCAAGTAATTGTCTCATGCGTGACCAATACATTATCCAGGATGTATTACATCGGTAAGAACGCCGTTTGGTCCTCGCTTATCACGTCTGCGAGAAGCGGTTGTAACCTACGTTGCAGAGCTTTAGCCACTATTTTGTACGCCACGTTCAATAGTGTGATGGGCCTCCAATTGGCCAACAAATCCTTCTCATTTCCTTTACGTATTAACGCGATGAGACCACGCGTGAGTTGGGCGGGGAAACTGCCGTTGGTTATTGCTGCTTGTACCATACTGTGGAAGTCCGCTTCGATGAAGCTCCAGTATTTCGTGAAAAATTCAACGGCTATATCGTCGCATCCATGGATCTTTCCTTTTGCCATCTCCTTTGCAGCCTCTTCTAGCTCTTTTCCGACAGCATTAGGTCCAAGCATTCTTGGGCGGCGTGGGAGAACCTCTTCGGTACAAGACCTAGCAGGGCCAACCTCGCCTCTGCATGTTCAGACCTGGTTTCGGTCTCCTAGTACAGTCTGCTATAGAAGGAGCGGCAAATTTCCTTAAGTCCGTCCTGTGACCGTTCCACTTCGCCTTTCTCGTTTTGCAAGCTAGTTATCCATCACAAAGTTGGAACCCTACGAAATGTCACTAATTATCGTGTGGTTACTATTGCTTCATGGATGCGCACGTTAATTTACAGTTTTATCGCACTGTTACGATGTCCACGATTTTTGCACAAGTGTGAAAATCCTACAAAAATCCTACAACCAGCCATGTGACAACCACCACAGATAGTGATGCCACCAAGGTTTGAACCGTGGACCTCCAAGTTGAGGCCCAAGGTTCTTAACAATCCAATGCACCACTAACTCACACATGTGTCCAAAGTAGGAGTTGGAAGTTATTTACCAAGTTTTTGCAGTTTTTTCCCAAGTGCTTTGTAAAATCAGCAGACTTCAGACCTCATTTAGGCATAGTAAATCAATTTTTTTCAAAAAATTTTGAACTAAGAAAAGTTGTAAAATGAAATTAACTTTCACCTCCAAAAATCCGTTTGTGATTCAGAGATTTTTATAAAAAGTTATGGACAAAATTCAGAGACAGATTTGTAAATGTAAAAAAATTGTCCATTCTGACCTGTCTCTGAATTTTGTCCATAACTTTTTATAAAAATCTCTGAATCACAAACGGATTTTTGGAGGTGAAAGTTAATTTCATTTTACAACTTTTCTTAGTTCAAAATTTTTTGAAAAAAATTGATTTACTATGCCTAAATGAGGTCTGAAGTCTGCTGATTTTACAAAGCACTTGGGAAAAAACTGCAAAAACTTGGTAAATAACTTCCAACTCCTACTTTGGACACATGTGTGAGTTAGTGGTGCATTGGATTGTTAAGAACCTTGGGCCTCAACTTGGAGGTCCACGGTTCAAACCTTGGTGGCATCACTATTTGTGGTGGTTGTCACATGGCCGGTTGTAGGATTTTTGTAGGATTTTCACACTTGTGCAAAAATCTTGGGCATCGTAACAGTGCGATAAAATTGTAAATTAACGTGCGCATCCATGAAGCAATAGTAACCACACGATAATTAGTGACATTTCGTAGGGTTTCAACTTTGTGATGTCGATGTAGCTGTGGACTGCTCCCTGACCGCTCTAAAGAACTTTGCCGGCACTGCTCTTCTTTTCTGTAGGCTTGTTCATCATACCATCATCCAAAGGATTCAATAATACAATATTCAATGCACTAATAATTTATCTTTAACTATAGTTTTATACACTACAGTAGCTACATTTAAAATTGCACAACAAAGCAATCTAGCATGGTTTCCATCATTATATTAAATTTTTCTCTGTAGAATCTTGTTGGTAGTAAAAAGAAAATTTTACATTATCTTAGAATGCATTTTTAAGACAAAGTGTATATAAACTACAAATTTTCAAAGTATTGAAAATAAGATTTTGGACAACCAACCATAGGCTCTCATGAAGAATGAAAGTACATTTTAAGCAAGACTCTACACTGTGTGGTTTTAGAAAAAGTTGAAATTAGGTGTACTTACCTTATATGTTCGTATTGGTATTGTTGCCTTGAACCCACTCCTTTAATCCATTGATGTCTACCTTCCCAACCTGTATCAAGAAAAGAGATTCAAAAGATCAACATGGATGCAGTCTATATCATGTCTGAAAAAAGCAAGCGAATGCAAACATGATGAGATCCCTAGAAACTTGATCATATGATCGCTTACAAGGTACACAACACCCAAAGTCTAACTCAACCAAGGCTGTCACTAAAATTAGATTGTTTCGTGAATTTCTAGAGACTACATATAAAGAGAATCATTCTTCATTGGGAGTTCCATTATGGTCACCATGATCATTCACAATCCTACTCATGGCTAGGTAAGGTGAACTTGCAATACAAATAGACTGAACTTGTAATACAAATAGAATATATCCATGTTGAGATTGAATGATCTCAACATCTCATACAATTAAAATATTTGTGAAATTGATATTATGTTTAAATATTGATTAAATATTGATTAGATTTTTGAATTAAATATGAAATAACTAATTTAAATATTTTGAATCAATTTAGAAAATCAAAATCATTTGAATTACTAACTAAGCCAATGAGTTGTTTCTTGCCCATAAGACAAATCTGAACACATGAATATAGAAATCTACTTATGTAACATATTAATTGAAAATAATATTTTCGTTTTCGTAAAATCAAAACCATTTGAATTACTAATATATGTTGAATCTAAGACTCTTAGACGGAAGACAATAATTTGATAGGAACTTGATGTACTCACAGATATTGGAGAGACGAATAGAAGAAAGTCCTTTGAGAGCTCATTTGAAGACTCCTATTCACTGAAATTATTGTTGCTTAGGTCTCTGTTATCAAGACATACATGAATTAAATTAGAAACTGCATAAAACCTCAACACCACAACTCAAACAAAAGCATGCATGAAAGCAGACCTGCAGACTTAAAGCTCTCCCTTCACACATCACCCCCCCCATTAAATTGATATAATCCTCATCTTGAGTTAATGATATTAAGTCAATGTGTAAGTGTAATGCAAGTGATGTTAGCCTCATATAACTGTGATGTTAGTGTCATTGTCATGCACTTGATATATATTGGCAAGTACTAAGCCAACATTAAATCAAGCACAATCTACCCACAATATAAGGGCAGAAACTAGGCACCTTGTCAAGAACATGAACCCGCTCCCAAACTAACTTGGGAGCCAAGGAGGCTTTGTAGATGTGAATCTCGTTGTTAATTGGACAGATAGCAACCACTGCATTCCATACAACATTATTGCAACCACTTTCCTCTGAAATCCAAAACCACAAAATAGAACTAGAAAGGACTTGGTTCAGCTCAAATCTTAATAATTTTGAGGAGGAGGAGAGGGATTTATATGATTAGTTGATTACCAAGTTGGTCAAGTTGCCAATCTCTGAAGGCAATTCTCCAATTATCCCGTTGAAGCTACACTGGTAATAATTGCCATAAGCATTGCATCTCTCATTGCTCCCAAACAACCTGGGAGGACGGGTGAACAAGAGATTCAGCAACACCAAACACAATTCTAGACAAATTTCAATTTACTTCCTTCTACACAAACGTCAATGATGCGATCATGACTTTGTACACATATCAAATCCATTTTGCATGTACAGGTTAAAAAATTAAAAAAACTAAGCAAAAGATAATCCTTGTATGACATACTAAAAACTACACATACTAAAAGCATACTACATGTTTGGTAATGTGTAGCTTTGTGGTCCTATAGGGTAGTATGTAAGTGGATGACAACAGTCAATTTGCAAGGTTATAATCATACTTACAGCTTGAATAGTAGAAGCAATATCAGCCTGTGTGAGCGGAATACCAGGAGAGAAGACTAGTTGTGATGCTTTTAGTAAAGTTTTGCTTTTATATGGTCCAAGCTCGGTGTAAACTCACTTAAGATCATATCCTTCAAAAGCTAAGTCTTTCTATCACATACTAAATCATGTCAAATCTATGCTTTGGAATATGTGCTTCCCTCATACTGTACAACAAATCAGATTTATAAGTGAAGCATGCTACAACCCATGACATTGACCTTCTTTGCTAGATACAGCCACAACATTTTTTTAATCCCTATCAAGGATTTATGGTGGTTACATAATCAATTTGATTGATCAAATCGTGAAACAATAGAATTCAACAATATTGATATGATACTTGAACAAAGGAAATTATCCAAATGACCTAATCAAACTTGCTACAAAAAAGCATGAGGCCAATTTAGACCTTTAGGATTAACTATTGAAAGGAACCCAATTGGTCAATTTGCCATATTTGGACTGGATTTTGTATGCCATTATGTTCTAATTAATGCATGCTAGTGTGCTTATGGCAAAAATCATATACCTTAAATTCTAAAACCTTGAAACCTTGAATAAATTCTAAATAAAATAGGGTGAATAAGAAAAAGAGCAAACCTCCAGCGACAAACAGAAGGGGTTGGAATTCAAAGCCACCACATCAGCACCACAAGCCAAAGCCAACTTCACAGCTGCTCACTAATTTCTGTATGACATACTAAAAAACATCATGCTATCATGTTTTACATTTGTACATTATTTAAAATATATATTTATTTTGTATTTTGAAGAGGTTCTAAGATTCTAAAGAAGAAAGCTTCAAGATAACGTGTCGAGTGGCTTTAAGTCGATGCTTGTTGCCAATATAGTTGTTAAAAGAACAAAAACCTTTGACAAATTTCAATAGTCTGGAGTGTTCTTCCCGATTTTATAAAAATATACGTAGTTTTGAAGTTCGACTTTGCAATGTCGAATTGGAGGGTTTCTACGGAGTCGTAAGATCCAGAGGCAGATTCAGAGGCAGAATTAGAGTTTTCCTTGTTACAGTTGCCAATTTAACCATCTCAGTCTGCGATTTCTTCACCATTGTCATACCATCCATGAGATAAAGCTAGACCTTCTCGTCCGCTAAAGAAACCTTGTGTGGAGCAATGTTGGCATGATAATCTTGATAGAAGCGTTTGTGCTTTGGTGATTCTACTTCAAATAGGATGTGTTGAGTGGGGCACCCAAGATGTAACATTTGAGGCAAATTACGAGGGCATAAACAAAGACCAGTATTTTGTATAATGAGGCCAAACAGAGAAGCTACTAGCCATCAACATTGATTGAAAGGGCCAGTGGATTCTTTAACAAAGACCGAACATACAGATACGTGACAAATACTATCAGACGCATTCCTAAGTTCTTGCAGATGGAATATTGTTTTTCTTCAACTTCAGTTTTTACATCTGTTTAATTTGGATTGGAGTTCTTTAGTTAATTTAATTTTTTTTGTATTAGAAGTTGAAAAATAGAAGAATAGAAGTGATATACCTCCTAGTTTAAACCTTTGGGGTTAATTGGTTTTAGAAAATGAATAGGAACTTACCTTTGGTTGTTTTTTTCTAAAGTCAATGGGGGGTAAGGAGGCCCATGTGATGTATTTTAGGTTGATTCTTCCTACTTTAGGGGTTTAGAAGATAGGTCGGCATCTTCTACTTTGTTTTGAGGGGTGTTTGTATGGAGAAGGAGAGGTTTTTATTATGAGGTGTGTGAGAAGAAGGAGGGGTTTGAACCCGAATTTTGATGGATGATATCTTTTTTTATACCAATAATTTTGCAATGAAATTTAAAGAAGTTTCTTTTTACAAAATTGCCTTTCCAAAATGAATTTGCAAGCTTGATTTGAATTTGTATTGAGAAAGTTATGAGAGTTTAAAGATTACGGAGTTTGTGGCTACCCAACTAAAACAACTGAAATTTTTGAGGCTCATGACTCTTGTTCAAGTAAGCATCTTTGAGTGAAATTTTGAGAGAAGATAGTTCGTGATGTTATTTTTTTAAGAAGCTATTACACTTGAGATTTAGAGAAGTATGGAAAGAATTATAGAGTACTAATGGAGGAGGGATTTACTACCTTTTGAAAGAGAAGGTCGAGAGTTTGCTTGTCTATAACTTTTGGACAATATCTTAAATCAATTTGAAATTTGAGGAGAAGTTATTTTGTGAGCTAAGTTTTCGAAAAAGCTATTATATTTGGAATTTGAACAAAAATTGAAGAAGATATAGAATTTTGAGATAGGAGAGATCTATTGCCTTTCAAAAGAGAAAGTCAAAATTTTGCTTGTCTATAACTTTTAGATAGTATCTTAAATCAATTTGAAATTTGAAGAAAAGTTATTTTGTGAGCTTAGCTTTCAAAAAAACTATTATATTTGAAATTTGAACAAAAATTGAAAAAGATATAGAATTTTGAGATAAGAAAGATCTGTTGCCTTTCAAAAGAGAAGGTCAAGACTTTGCTTGTCTATAACTTTTAAACAGTATCTTAGTTCAATTTGAAATTTTGAAGGATATTAGATTATCTCAACAACTTTTCAAATTGTTATTGTTTTGAGCATTTGGAGGTTGGAGCTATTTTTGGCAGTAGATCAAAAACACAGCTAGATTAGAGTTTAGTTTCAAGTTTTATTCTACATTTCTTGAAGACTTCAAGGTTTGAAGAGTTGAAGATATGAAAATATGAAGATTTGCATGTTGAGGCTTGTAACTTGTTATTCCTAGCCGGCTTTGGAAGCTTGTTGTCTTTATTTTGTTTCTAGCCAATTTGGTAGGCTTGTTTTTCATTTCTACATTGTAAACTTTATTGCGGACTATGTGGTGATTCAATATTACTCTTGTTTTGTGTTTGTGGCGACGAAGTGGGATTGATGTCTTACATGGTTGGTCTTTTATATCGTTCCTATTGGTGAGGCTCACTTACTGGTCACCATGAGTTTGAGGTTTAGGAGCCAATTTTTCGGATGGTCAGCTTGTGGTTTAGCCGTCCCGTTTTACCCGTCTAAGGCCGTGGGTTTTTATCACCTACCCTTAACCTGACCCTTATAGAGCCACTACAGAATAGATCAACGGAGAAGAATTTGAAGAATGAAGACTGAAGACTAGAAGATTTGACTGAATTCCGTAGCAAACTATTTCCAGTAGCAGCTAGAATCCTCGTGATTTTCCAAAGCAAACTCTCTTTATACAACAACATCTTCTAAGAGTTCAACCTACACAGTTTGTGTTTGGTGGATTGAAAATGATTCACTTGCTTAATTTAATGGCATTAAAACGTTTTGGAAGTGGAATAAACATTTTAAGTCCTTTATTATATGAACATGTAATAATTAATTATGAGTAATGCACATACCACCAGCAGCATCGAACATCAGTATGATGCAAATTTATCTCATTATCATCCATCCCAAATTGATCAATTATAAAACTTCGTAGTTTTAAGCAACACAAGACCAAATCACTCATGCAAATCAGATCACACATAAAAATATTACAAATTTGAGAGATGGTTCAAATTAAAAGCTATATGAAGCTGATGGAATCAGATCTCATATTACAGTACATAAGTCAATGAAAATCAAGCCCATATAAATTTGCAAACATTTATATTGACCCTCTTCCGTTGACACTAGTAGAAAACCGGGCCCGATCTGTTGTTTTGGTTGCATTGATCATCAACAGATTTTTGTTCATGAACAAAAATCTGTTGATGATCAACGCGACCAAAACAACAGATCGGGCCCGGTTTTCTACTAGTGTGATTATGCCATCCTCCTTAGCATTTATATGTAATTATCATCGGTGATTACATTTGGTTGAATGTAATCCATTTTTTTGACATTGTGGACCAATTTCTTGGAAGATGCAGAGCTTATCAAATTAGTCTTGAGATTTGATGGATTCATCAAAGTCCATGATTTCTTGGATTCTTTGAAACTTATCAAATTTTTTGTCAAATTTTTGGGAATTCATTTGATGGATTCATTAGAGTCCATGAACAGTAGGGTTACAGCAGGACTTGGAAAAAACTTTCAACAGACACTAAAAAGTAAGTTCAACCAGTGCGAGCTTTGGCAGTTGTTGCCTTCATTCCCTTCAATAGCAAAAAAAACTCTATTTATGTTATGGCGTAATTTCTGTTCCAGATTTTCAATCAAGCACAAAGATGCATTGATGTTTGTAAGTTTTCTAATAGCAAAGTGGAGGAGGTGGGGGGCGACTCCAGATGAGAAAGAGAAGCGAAGAGAAGAGGAAGGTTGTGGAACCTACTTGATGAAGAGGGCATCAACTGCGTACAGACACACTAGCGTTGAAATCTGCTCTTTTCAATTTCAATGCAACCCTGGCCGCTATTCTTGCTCCAAGTTTCTCTCTCCTGCAAGGAGTGCACTCAATCCTATGTGCTCAATCACAACAAAAACTCTGAACCCTAAGCCCCAATCTTCAAGTTCTAGAGAAATGCTAATGGTCTTCGATACAGAAACTAAAACAAGTGATTCTAAAGAGGAATGAAAACGACAGCAAGAATAGTGCATTGCCCCGAGGATCACCTGAGAGAAGGACAAGGAAAAATAGGAAATAAATCCTCTAGATGCAAAAAAAAACTAAGTGCGATGGCTTCAAGTAGAAAGTGCACACATTTTTCCAAAACTCTCTAACACAAATCCAACGTGAAGATGACATGCACTGTGAAGGCTAGAGGACAAGCTGTGAAAACTCAATGTGGCGGGAAGAGAACTCAATAGTGTCCATCTCAATGAAAGTCCACATGCAGGAAGAAAGTCAATAAGTTAACTTGAGTTAAACAAAAAGTATTTTTTATTTTTATTTATGTTCTTAATTTTTGAAATTAAAAGTAAAAGACAACTTCATGTGCTTTTTCTACCTTCATTACCTACAAAATTTAAACCCCTCGTAACGTTTTCCTCACTATTTGGAATTGAATGGTTCAAATGTTTTTATATAGGCATCCAACTATAGAATGTCCAAAAAATAATTAATATTTTTAGATAATATATTTTTTGAAATTCTTTAATTTATGTTTGAATGTCTCCAAATCTACTTCAAAATATTCACTCCAAAGCAAGGTCAAAATTCCCATCAATATTTATTTATTAACAAACCCATAACCATAGGATCCTTTGGTTAACTTATTCAAGTGCATTGCCCCAAAATTTTAGAGTGAGTAATATCTCCACTAATTGTAAATTCAAAGTGTCTAAACTTCAAAATGTAGGCTTTTAGTAGCTTTTTCAAAAAGTGAAGTTTCTTGTCTTTCAACATTTGAAGGAAAAAATATGCATGTCCTATAACTTGTGAATTTTAGTCAATATGTTGAAAAATGGTTTGAAAACATATGTCAAAAATTTTAAGCAAAAAACTTCATACTTGTTTTTTTTAATTATAAAAAGGAAGGAGTTACTCAATGAAAGATAAAACTAATATGCTACAACCTTTTGGAAGAATGTGAAATTGTTAATTTCTAAAGTGAAATTGAAACTAAATGATCTAGTAAATAGTAAGTATTTTTTTTATTAATGTTCTTAATTTTTGAAATTGAGAGTAATAGACAACTTTATATGCTTTTTCTACCTCCGTTGAGGGGAATGGCATATATTGACCAAGGTAGACACACCCATTCCCGTCTGTGTATCCCATTCCGTCATCATGTACGAATGTAATACATTCTAAGAAGAAAATGTGTGCCCTTGCTACATAGTGACGGAAGGAATGCGGTAAACGGATGGGAATGGGTGCGCCTACCTCAAACGTTTTCAAAGAGAGACGGAATGAGTATATTAGTGGCATTATTTTGTCATGTTCAATTGTCAACTTAGAGTTGTTAAGGACGTTCAGTTTCCATTGCACTAAAACTCTTTGTATTTGGCAGCTTGCACATTTGTGTTTGGCATCGTCATGTCATTGTACAAAGTCAGTGGAAATGGCACCATCAATAAGGATTGTTTTGAGAGTTTGTGCCGTTTTTGTTGTGCGGTTGTGCTTGTAAAAGGTTTTTCACTGTATCTAAAGGTGAAATTTAGAGATTTTAGGGTATATTTTTTTGGAAGGCCTTCATTCTAATCCCGTGCTAGCGAGATGGGTCTACTTCATGAATGTTGCATTTGTATTGTTGCTATTGCAGAATTTGAGGGTCTAGATTAAGTTCAATAGGTTTTATCTTGGCATGATATAACCAACAAATTAGGGTTTTGCCAAGTTCAATGTAAGATAGCTGTTGCCAACCTTCTAAATGCAAGTGACTTATTTACTTATTAGAACTTGTATAAAGTTCATTTGAAGTGTTGTAACCATTAAAAAATTGTTGGAGTTGGAGCATTTTGGTAAATATGGATAAAACATTGGATTGTACAAGATGTGGCCTTTTTAGGTTTCAACGATGGCTAGTCTATTTAGTCACGAAAGGTCTCAGTGTCAAGGGAGGCAGATAGTTGCTAATTTTTCTACTTCTAGCTTTGTAATTGCAAGTGGGGTTGGTGAAGCTTTTGTAGCTGAGATTCTTGAGTGTCATAGTGAGATACACAATAGAAATGACCTTCCAACACAATTGCATGGAGGATGCCAAATAGGAGGCTCTTTTTTTAACCCTAATATGTCTGGATCTCCAAGCTTGCCAACTATGGAGGACAATGATATACCTTTATAGCCATTTGATTCTAATTTTCATCTTGTAAGCTTTATTTGCAACTGTAAAAACAAGCAAGGGCTATCTGGATAAGATATTAAAGCATTACTGTATTTACTTTTTGATGATCGATTTGATCTCAAAGCTATGACAGTCAGAAGTTTGGATGACATTGAAGAGTATGAAGAGAAGGAATTATATCTTATTGCACATGTAAGCAAGCATTCTAACAATTTTTTTTCCAGTTTCATTATTTTAGTTTTTTAATTTTTGCTTAGGGATTGTTGTATTTTTTAGATTAATTGAGTGGAATGTGAATTTCTAATAATCAATGTGGCAGGGTTGGACAAAATATACATTTGCAGAGGTTGACAATGGTGATGCCAATTTGTACTTTTAAAACCCCATTTGTGTTTTGACATCTTTATTCTCAGCTGCCGAGGATGCTAGAGATTTCAAACCCAAGACAACCACTAACCTATTGGGCACTGGAGAATAAATTTATACAATACCTAATACTGGATCTTGGTGGCATCAAATGCAAGATTTTGTTAATTTACAATGCACGGGAGCTGTGATTTCTTCATTGATTTTCTACTTTGATCAAACTTGGTTATCGAATAATACAAGAATCTCCGGATATCCTTTGGTGATGACAATTGGAAATATCTCCCTTGAAAACAGAAGAGAAGCTACTGGACATGAGTTGCTTGCTTATTATCCTACCTTCCAAGGATCAAGTAATAGTTAATATGTTAATATGTTCAAAATGTTTTAGATAATGTGTTGTTTCAAGTGCATTGTTATATTTTGTATTTCATTATTAAATGTTAATGATGTATCCAGATTTGTCATCCACCAAGAAGATGGAGTTTTTACACCAAGGTCTTGAAATTATTTTCTACTCTTTGAAAAAAGCAAGCTTTACAGGTCTCCCTTTACTTGATCCCAAAGGAGAGCCACAAATAGTCTATCCTCTACTATTTGCATATATACGTGATCATCTGGAATCATGTAAGGTAACGGCTACATATGACACCAATCTTTGCCAATCCCCTTGTAGTAGATGCATGTGCAAAAAAGGAAATCTTAGTAATATGTGCATGCAACACTATGTCCGCACAGAATCAAAGATGGCAAAAATCTATCTAGTCATGGAACAAGTGCACCTGAATTTAGCCACAGAGATTGGAAGAACTTGGTCGCTACATCCTATTCAAGTAAGTTCTTTGATCTTGTTCATATTGGGATTATTGGACATGGATTTAGTTTATATTTAAAACATGGATATGTACGAACTTAATTGATAATTGAAAGTGTAATTGCATTTGTATGTGAAGTGCGCACTATGGGGATTTAATGGTGGCGATACAGAACTTGGCAATCCTTATTTTGCAATACATATTGATACCTTACACTAAAGTGACCTTGGGATATTTAAAATGATTGTTGGCATCCTATATGAGATAGCTATTGTTCATCCACATCAATCCAAATTGAAGGAATTGGATAGAAGACTCCTCTTTATTAAGAAGAATTGTTGGTTTCCATCATTTCAAATTCCTGGCAATGAGCAAGGAGAGTATTTTGTTTCACAAGCCAATTTTGTTGGATTTGAACATCAAGTTGTCATGCAGGTAGCATTTTCAAAATAACACTTTGTTATTTTTTTATTAAGAATTTTGTTCAGGTTTTGAAATCACTACTTAATGCCATGCCATTGTTAAAATATTGCAAGTCATTGTTCTATGCCTAGTTGGCTTGTTTGATGAAAATGTTATATCAACAATAGTGCTATTTTTGGATTGGTATGGTAGAGTATGTCGAAGCACTTTTCACACAAGTACGAGCCTGAAGCACATGGATGAACAAATGTGCATGTATATTGTCTACTATTGTTAGTTATTACATTCCAACTATTTTTGCATTCTCCATTTGAAGCATCCATACACCTTTGTTCACTTTCAATTGGTAATATGTTGTATTAAGAGGTGAATGTAATTTTTTATTCAAGGCTGTGG
This sequence comes from Pseudisothecium myosuroides, assembly GCA_951799445.1. NCBI lineage: Eukaryota > Viridiplantae > Streptophyta > Bryopsida > Hypnales > Lembophyllaceae > Pseudisothecium > Pseudisothecium myosuroides. The sequence continues at coordinate 7,412,173 of OX637291.1, read as the reverse complement.
AAGCTTTGAAAGGCTCTATGTTTTAGTGGCAAAGGTCTAGATTTAATACCTCAAAGGTTCATATGATGAACCATTTCAGTTAATGTATTAAAAGATCCGGATTACCATGGGAGTATTCAACAGATATGTATAAGCAATTCCACATTGCTCTTATGAAAACATCATATCGGAGTAGCAATAGAAAAAATGCAATGCCTCAAATTATGCGACATAATCAAAGGTTGTAGTCTTTGAGGAGAGTTGCAAAGCAAATGGAAGGACTAAAAAATCACAAGGAAGTCAATGACACAACATTGAAAAAGGTACGAGTTTAGGAATTTAAAATAAAAACATAGTGATGCTAATGATATATTTTGGTTTTTAAAAAGCATTTAGAGCTAAACATGTATTTCACTGTGGACAAATATAATGAAATCTTAGTTTCTAATTTTTTTAATACAACTTTGTTTGAATGTGGCATATGTAGGCTTTGAAGCAGGGTTGTTCCGGACATTTGTTTTTTCAGAAATCGCGTCCGAAAACAGGACGTCCAGACGACCGGACGACTAGTTACAATGGACGCTATGGACGTGGGCGGACGGTGTCCAGTCGCCGTCTGGGGGTCAGTCGGTCGGTCGGACGGACAGACGAGCAGTCGGGCGGACACACGGGAAGTTGGGTGGGCGGATGGGCGGGCGGATAGACGAAGAGATGATTCTCGGGTTCAATTTTTGGAATTTGGGGGCGTGTAATATACCATTGGAAAGGTCTTGGAAAGACCTTTCCAATGGTATATTACACGCTTCCAAAAGTCCAAAAATTGAAGCCAAAATGACAAAAATAACCGCAGCAAGTGCATACTCAGCACTAGCCACGCCATCCGCCCGTCCGCCAAGCGGTCGGCGATGCGGTTGGACGGACGGGCGGACGGGCGGACAGATTGGGCGGACGGCTTCAAAAACAAGAAAACTCTTCTTTTGCGATTTCTGGGTTCAATTTTTGGAATTTCGGGGCGTGCTATATACCATTGGAAAGGTATTTCCAAGACCTTTCCAATGGTATATTGCACGCCCCGAAATTCCAAAAATTGAATCTAAAAATGACAAGAATAGCCGCAACAAGTTCATACTCAGCACTAGCCACGCCGTCCGCTCGTCCGCCCGTTCGCCAAGCGGTCGGCGATGCGGTCAGGCGGACGGGCAGACGGATTGGGCGGACGGCTTCAAAAGCAAGAAAACTCTTCTTTCGCGATTCCTAGGTTCAATTTTTGGAATTTCAGACCATGCAATATACCATTGGAAAGGTCTTGGAAATACCTTTCCAATGGTATATTACACGCCCCCAAAGTCCAAAAATTGGATCTAAAAATGACAAGAATAGCCGCAGCAAGTTCATACTCAGCACCAGCGATGCCGTCCGCCTGTCCGCCCGTCCGCCAAGCAGTTGGCGATGCGGACGGGCGGACGGGTGGACAGATTGGGCGGACGGCTTCAAAAGCTAAAAAACTCTTCTTTCACGATTATTGGATTCAATTTTTGGACTTTGGGGGCGTGTAATATACCATTGAAAAGGTCTTGGAAATACCTTTCCAATGGTATATTATACGCCCCAAAGTCCAAAAATTGAAGTCAAAAATGACAAAAATAACCGCAGCAAGTTCATACTCAACACCAACCATGCCGTCCGCCCGTCCGCCAAGCGGTCGGCGATGGGGTCGAGCGGACGGGCGGACGGCTTCAAAAGCAAGAAAAGTCTTCTATAGGGGGCGTGTAAAATTCTTCACCAACCATGCCGTCCGCCCGTCCGCCAAGCAATCGGCGATGCGGTCGGGAAGACGGGTAGACAGATTGGGCGGACGGGCAGACGGATTGGGCGGACGGGAAGATGGATTGGGCGGACGGCGGACGGATTGGGCGGATGGGCGGACGGCTTGATGTGAGCTCCCAATTTGTCACTTGGGACTCGTAGAATTATTTTTTTGGAAATTTGCAATTTAAAGTCGATAAAAGTATACAAAAATCCATAAAAAGAGTGTAGAACCGAAATAGGGTTGTGTCATACCCATTATAGTATTTGGTCTAGATTTGTGCTTTTTACTTAGAATCCCCCAAACCTTGCCTAAAAATAGTATAGAAATAACGAAAAGATTAGATTTGGGGGATTCGATTCACACAGCCCCAAAAGGGCTAAATCGCACCATGAATGTGGCGATTCATGGCTAGGTCAGTCCGAGGGACCCACAGCGAGGCCACTAGGTCGGGTCCTAGAGTTAGATCGACGAATTCCCCATTAGATCGACGAATTCCCAAAATCCCGATTGTTAGCATGCAGGAGCCACTCACGCAAGACCGGGCCCGTGGAGGAATCTACAGCCTAAGTATGGTGTTTCAGGGTGAATCCCATGCCAGGAGTCTAACGGCGAAATCGGTTCGCCAAGATTCCTCCACCTGCAGAAGATTCCCGCATCGTCGCTGATTCAAGGAAATGTCCAGTTTAAGTCTCAATTGATCAATCGTGCCAGGTACGGAAACACACCCGCACGTCTTTCATGCGACTCCTTGAGAGGTCACGTGAAAAATCCCGGCATCTTCCGATTTGCAGAAGAACCTTTTTCCGGGTGGTCAACCCTCCTAGCCTCCAACGGGAATTTCATGGAAATTACCCAGGTTACAATAAAATCTCACTAAAAATTAGACTAGCTTGTTTTATGTTAATAATGCGCTCCGTGAAGTTTCACGACATTCCGATAGCGGCAAGTACCCGAACCGGCGAGATTCCTCGGGAATTAACCACGTGGCGGGGTCCCCGCCACGTTGACCGGCATTCCGGGACCATACGATGGCGAAACGAAGTCGACCAAAAGTCCTTCCCGACTCTCTCGCACCTACCGGAGACCCTAGGCTATTCACATTTCTCAAAATAGGAGACCCCCAAGATCTAGGATTTTACCACGATTTGGTTTTTAAACTAAATTAGCCTACGATGGGTTTTTGGCCTCGGTACGGGGGGTAAGGGGATCTAGGACTAAACACGGCGTTCTGGATCCAACGGCGCAATCCGTTCGACGATTGGAGCTAATCTCCAAAAGTTAGGATGTTGGTTCAGCATAGATGGTAGAAGTAGAAATTTAGGATATAGGATGAAAATCTTTGAGGATGAGGATGAAAATCCCCGTTGATACGGTTACCTTAGAACTCTAGAGGGAGGGGTGAGCCCTTGGAAACCTATATAAGGGCCCCATTTCTCTCTCTAGAACACCCCCAATTCTTGTTTTGGGTCCGTGGGTCCGTGGGTCCAAGTTATTTTGGATATTTTGGTGTTTGAAGCCAAAAACCTCTACGGTGTTTTCGGAGCACTTTTGGCTCCATTGTTGCTTATTTTCAAGCTTTGAAGGTCCTTGGGGGTCCTTCTACCTTGCTTTGTGTACTCTTTTGTGAAGTTGTTGGCATCTTGTTGTAAGTGGAGAGCCTCTCTCTCCTTCTTGTACGTGTTGCGGTCTAACTTGTGAAGTTTGAGTTTCTTTTGTTGTATCTTGCACTAATCCTAAAGCTAGCCCCCACTGTACCTTGGCGATGCCGCTTTGGGGGGCCTTTAGCGTGTGAGCTTTGTGTTGCCACGTGGTCTAACTTGTGTGTTTTTTTCCTTTCTGTTTATTCTTACACCCTCTTCTAACCTTCTCTTTGTTGAGTGGACCCCCCTCCGGGACGGCGAAGCTTTGAACCTCCTTTGTGCATGTTCTTTCTAAAGTTATCCCAAACCCTCTTCTAATCTTCTCCTTGTTGAGTGGACCCCCCTCCGGGACGGCGAAGCTTTGAACCTATGTGTGTTTCTTTTTAAGTTTAGTTGTTTTTTCCTCTTCTAAAGTCTCTCTCATTGTGTGGACCCCCCTTGGAAACGGCGAAGCTTTGAACTAGTGATAAGTTGAAGTCCTAAAACATGTGTTAAAAGTGTAGACGGCGAAGCCTTGAACCCCCGAAGTGTCAAAAAAGTCCTAAAGTTGGTGTTAAAACCAACTTAACGGCGGAGCTTTGCACTCCCCCCGTGTTTAGGTCCAAAGTCTAGTTTCCAAGACCTTTGTGGAAACCTCCAGAGTTTAGCTTCCAAGATATTAGAGTTTAGCATGAAGTAGGAAGTGGTGGGCCAAGTTTAACTACCTAGCCCTGGTATACGTGGTTTGCTAAGCCGAGTGTCTTGCTTCACAACCTCGGGCCTAACCCCCGGACGGCGAAGCCTTGACTCTAACACTAATTTTTCCAAAACTCCAATTTTTATTGGTTAAGTGGGTTCCCCTGAGGGAACCCGTTGGGGTGAATAAAAATTTTGTGGTGCCAACGGACCAGCCAGCCAAGCAACCAGCCAGCCCAACAGCCAGCCAGCCCAGCAGTAACGGGAGCCCAGCTGCAGTCACGAAGCCCAGCGGCAGTAACGGGAGCCAGCTGCAGTAACGGAGCCCAGCTGCAGTAACGGAGCCAGCTGCAATAACGGAGCCCAGCAGCAGTACCGGTACAGGGCCGGTAACCGAGGCGGTACACTGCCTGTCCTGCGCCCCAACTTGGCCGGTTTTGCGATTTGGTAGATTGACCATGACTCACATACATCATGGCTGATTTTCAGACCACAATGGGATGATGCTCTGCGGGGCCCCAACTTTGGTTTTTGTTTGAAAAAAACTCTCCACTAATCAGGACCTAGTTTAGAAAATTAGTGATAACTCTAGTTTAGGAAATTAGTGATAACTCTAGTCTAGGAAAGTAGTGATAACTCTAGTTTAGGAAGTCAGTGATAGATCTAGTTAGGAAATTAGAGATAGAGCTAGTTTAGAAAACCAGTTAAACCCAGTGGGGATCCAAGGCCAAAAATTCCAAAACTTCCAAGTTGTGACTAAAGAACAAAGGGAAGGGAAGGAAGAGAGTCAACACCTCACATCACTCCTACACACATAATTGCACCCTCCACGTCACACCTGCACGCACACTTGAAACCTCCATTCTAATCAACCAAATACACACATGAGCAATGGAAGGAGATTAGGAAGAAGGAGATGAAGTAGAGAACAAAAAGGAGAGAGATGATAAATAGTAACCTAGGTCTAAGCCTAGGTAGACTTAGGGAGGGAAATCTTGAAAATTTGTGGTGACCGTTGGGAGGAGGATTAGGATGACACAAAGGCAAATTGTGTAAGAGGATAGGAAGAACATTTAAACCCTTCTCGTAGTTTGAAACCATAGTGTAAGACTCATAAAAGCTTAGGTGGAATAGTGCTAGTGTAGAAGAGAGAGGAAGAAAGAAAAGAAAAGGAGGAAGGGAAAGAGGGAGTTTAGATCATCAAAAATTGTAATATTTTCTCAATAAGCGGTGAGCTTGGGGAAAAATTCAAAACAAAGCCAAAGACTACCATGGAGCGTGAGGATGTACACGTGGATGGGGACGAAGTCATTTCTGAGACCGGTAGTGAAGAGGTGAGTTTTTGATTTAATCTTTGATGTTTCTCCCTAATTAGCATTTATTTTCCTAATCAGCCCTTAGAGCGTGATTAGCATCCGAGATTAGTGTAGATTAGAAGTTTAGATTCAAAAGTTGATAGATTAGGAATAGAGGTTTCCAAAAACAGCTTATAATTAAGATTCGACCGTAAACTGACCGCGTTAGGCTAAGTTAAGCGATAGGGGGTAGGACAGAGGAGTTTTAATTAAATTTGATCCACAAGGAACAATGGACGGAAATTAGGATTAGATTAGAAGGAGAATTAAAGATCAATTAATAGTTAAACACCTAGAATTAAATTAAGATTTTAATTAGGGAAGTTAAAATTCAAAAGTCGAAAGTTGGAGTTAACTTTGGGAAGTAAAAAGTAGAGTAGGAAATAGAAGTCAAAAGTAGAATCCACGTAGGAAGTAGATTGTTGAGTTAGGAATAAAGTTAAAATTAGAAGTCAAAACCCTAGAGTTAAAAGTTGGAATTAAAATTAGGAGGGTAACATTTAGAGTTAATCTAGGATTAAAACGATAGGATTAAATTTGGAAGTAGAAGTCAAAAGTCAAAAGTCAAAAGTTTAGATTAAATTAAAAGGTTAAATCTTAGTCAATTGGGGAGTAAAAAGTGGGAGTGAAAAGCTAAATGTAGAAGTTAAAAGTTAGAAGTAGAAGTAAAATTGTAGAGTTAGTTGGAAGTAGAAACATCTAGAGTCAAAGTGAAAACGTAGAGTCAAACCTAGAGGTTAAAATTGGGAAGTAATTTTAGAAGTAAAAATTTAGAGTTACAAGTCAAAAACCTAGAGTTAAATTAAGAATAAAAATCTACGGTAGAAAGTGAAAAGTTAGAGTTAACTTTCGAGGGTAAATCTTAGAGTAGTTTAGAAATAAGAACAATGAATTAAAAGTGAAACCTAGAATTACCCTAGACGGTTAAAACTTGGGAGTTAGGAGTTGAAGTTGATTTAGAAGTAAAAGCCTAGAGTTAAAAGTCAAGGGTAGAGTTTAGAGTTAAATTAGAAGTAGAAAATCTAGAGTCAAAAGTCAAAACATAGAATAGAAGTAGGTAGTTAATACTTAAAGCCAAGTTAAAAGAGTAAAAGTCTAGAGTTTCATTTAGAGGTTGAAAAATAGAGTAAGAGTTGGACTTTAGAATTAGTCTTTAGAAGTAGAACTTCTAGGTGGAGTCTTAAAAACCCACGATAGTCTTAGAGGTTCATGGAAGGAACATAGGGGTTCCCCTTTTTACGTAGTTAGGAATGTTAGAAATGACGCCGACTACCCAGTCTACCCTCGACATAGGATAGATAGTTAAGGAGTTAGAATTTCACCATCACCCTGAACATCGCAGTTAACTTGTGAGTCACTACATGCATTACTAATTATTCGCTGCCATCCACGACCCTTAGGAAACGTTAGCAAAAAAGATCCATTGCTTGGAAGGCACAGTGGACCGCGCTCACAACACCCCCATATATTAAAAAAGTGGATAAAGGCATAGAACCTGGTCGGTGTTCGCTCTATTACCAAGGGTGGGTAATCTTGCGCCCACACTTGAAAAGCAAGAAAATTTTTCTACGGGGGGCGTGTAAAATTCTTCACCAGCCATGCCGTCCGCCCGTCCGCCAAGCGGTCGGTGATGCGATCGGGCGGACGAGCGGACAGATTGGGCGGACGGCTTCAAAAGCAAGAAAATTCTTCTTTTGCGATTTCCGGATTCAATTTTTGGACTTTGGGGGCGTGTAGTATACCATTGGAAAGTTCTTGGAAACACCTTTCCAATGGTATATGACACGCCCCCAAAGTCCAAAAATTGGATCCAGAAATGACAAAATAGCTGCAGCAAGTCCATACTCAGCATTAGCCACGCCATCCGCCCGTCCGCCAAGCGGCTGGCGATGCGGTCGGGCGGGCAGATTGGACGGACGGACTCAAAAGCATGAAAATTTTTCTATGGCAATTTTCGGGTTCAATTTTTGGAATTTCGGGGCGTATAATATACCATTGGAAAGGTCTTGGAAATACTTTTCCAATGGTATCTTACACGCCCTCAAATTTTAAAAATTGAAATAGCAATTGCCAACTGAAGTCGCTGAAATGCATAGTGAGCGTCTACCTTGCTGTGTGCTTGGCTGTCCGTCATTTATGAATACATTGGATTCTAAAAAGTACGGGTTTGCTTTGTAGACATTTATTCAATGCTACACATATTCAATATAGCATTTTTGTATGAATATGTAATCTACGTAAATTTCTATGCATTAAAAATTGTAAACCTTACATCACAAAGTTTAGACCCTACGATTTGGCAACAATTATCGTGCGGTTATCGTTGTTTCATGGGTTCGTATCATAATCACATTGACTCAGTATATTTTTACGCATTGAATCAGTGCGAAAACAATGAATATCAATAGCGTACGGTTTATGTACTTTATCTATACAATTGTTGTGTCAAAACTACACAGCAATCATATAGTCAAAGTACATAAACCGTACGCTATTGATATTCATTGTTTTCGCATTGATTCAGTGCGTAAAAATACACTGAGTCAGTGCGATTATGGTACGAACCCATGAAACAATGATAATCGCACAATAATTGTTGCCAAATCGTAGGGTCTAAACTTTGTGATGTATACCTTAAACCCATACCCTAACCCTAAACCCTAATGGAAAATCTAGAAGGGGTAGTAAATTTTTTTTAAACATTGATCGATGTGGAATATGTTTGACCTTCAATTTTTTTTAAATGTGATTATACATGTGTTGACCTCAATGACTTATTTTTTTATGTTTTGCATGTGATTTTGATTTTCTTCATCAATTATATTGTGGCATTTGTACAAATGTAGAATATGCAATTATAACTAGATGTGTTAATTTAAGTTTGTTGATAAAATATTAAAAAATTGAAATATCTTAGTCTGCATAATACAAACATTTGTACTATTATTTTTATTCTATTGAGAGATGATACTAAACAAATCTAACTTTCTATCATAATATTTGATAAAATCATTTGTAATCATTTGTAAATATTTGTAAACATTTTTTATCTATGTAAGTTTTTATGCATTAAAAGTTGTAAATTCTATATCCTAAACCCTTACTCTAACCCTACACTTTAATGGAAAATTCGGATGCACTTTTTGTATTATATGTAGCTATTATTGGCATTAAAATTTCTTTAAATTAATTTCTTAAAATTAAGTCTTCCCTATTGTGGAAATTAACCACAATATTTTTAGCTCTAGTAATAGAAATGCTTAAACTCGAAGTGTGACAAATTAGCAAAATTGACTTTTGAATATTAAATATTTTTTAATTTTTGAAAATAAGGGCATCAGTAACAATCAAAACATCCATCTTCAATAAAAATTTCAAGTTGATCAACTTCATGCTTCAAAAGTTATAGTAAAAGACAAATACGCTATGCTACATGACACCAAAACCAAGTACTAATTCTTGCAATTACCCAAAATCATTACATCTCTTGTCCATTTCATTTAGTTTCACTCAAAAATCATCGATATATGTTTAGAATTTAATTTAGAAGGAATTTAAAAATTTGAGTGTTCAAATATTGTATACAAATATTGGTGATAGATTGATAGCTATGGTAGATGCAATTGTAGTGATATAAAACAATATTCCAAAGCTACAAGTGTTAATCATACACAATAATTCCAAAATATCACTACTAGAAAACCACGGCCAAATTAACAAAAAATCAACTAATTTATGTTGATTTCTGTTGTTTCGAGTAGTGGAATGATCATTTTCACCGATCTTCAAACTTTCTACAAAAATGAACAGAATGATATTCAATTTTTGTTGATTTGAATAATGCAATGACCAAATCAACAAAAGTTTAGGAAACATGGAATTTTTTTAGAATCTTTTAAAAATCTTTGTAGAACCTTTTAGAATCTTGAAGAATCTAATTCTATTTTTAAAATTCCATTTAAAAAATATTCTATCAAATATTATAATACTTCAATCCATAAGTGGAATTGTTGTGTTTTCTTTATTAATGTGATTTCTAATATGTCTAGTTTGGATTTGTGTAGTTACAATTCAAAAAAATATTGATGAAACTTATCAAAATATTGGCTTCTTGTTCAATTTAGAACAAATTCTAAAATTTCAAAGAAGACCTTGGGCATTTAGGATTTTAGGTATTGTATAATTAAGGGTTTGATGAAAAACAATTTAGAATTTGGAATGAGACCAATCATTAAATGATACAATTACTTGTGGAATTTTAAAGACTTATGGAAAATTTTAAATTTAAATTTTTAGTAAATTATTTTGTATATTTTTTATTATGTTACATTATAATTGATTACAAGTGATTATAACCAATGAAATATAAATATATAATATTGGAGTTGCATACTAAGGGATGAAAATAAAAATAAAGCATATACAAAGGATTTTATCAAATATTATGATAGAAAGTTAGATTTGTTTAGTATCATCTCTCAATAGAATAAAAATAATAGTACAAATGTTTGTATTATGCAGACTAAGATATTTCAATTTTTTAATATTTTATCAACAAACTTAAATTAACACATCTAGTTATAATTGCATATTCTACATTTGTACAAATGCCACAATATAATTGATGAAGAAAATCAAAGTCACATGCAAAACATAAAGAAATAAGTCATTGAGGTCAACACATGTATAATCACATTTAAAAAAAATTGAAGGTCAAACATATTCCACATCGATCAATGATTAAAAAAAATTTACTACTCCTTCTAGATTTTCCATTAGGGTTTAGGGTTAGGGTATGGGTTTAGGGTATAAGGTTTACAATTTTTAATGCATAGAAATTTATGTAGATTACATATTCATACAAAAATGCTACATTGAATATGTGTAGCATTAAATAACCCCTAAAGGTCTGAGACTATGTTTTCACCAAAACCGCTCCAAAACTGCCATTTCTAATACAAGTACCAAATTTTATTAAAAAAACATTTTTGGACACATGTAACCATAAGATCTTATAGAAAACTGGTTTGAAAAGATGTGGAAAAAATTTCAGAATTTTCCACCATGCGGATTGGAAGATATTAGTGTTTGAATTGACAAAACCCCTTTTTTTGTCCCTGCGAAAATCCGGGCAGCTGCACTTCACAAGGTCACATTTGTATGAAAAAATGCCCAAAATGGTGGTTACTCTTCGGATTCATCCTTCTAGGCAAGTTGGCTACATGCTTGAAAAACTTCAGATCATTTGGAATTGCACAACATATAGGAAAAAAATAGTAAGCACAAAGAAGTAGAGAATGATTGTAAACACTAAATTGTTAAGAATTTATTTATGGAATTGAAAAATGCCAATCCCAACGGTTGTAATGTTGTAATAAATAATCTACATCCAATGTTTTTATTTTTTTTCAAAAATATTGAAAATTGAGTTAAATAGAGGACTTCAAAGTTTATTTTAGATTAGAGATTCCATAACTACCCTCAAATTAAGAATCCTCATAACTTTTGACTCATTAATCCAAATGGAATGATTTAAAGCTTTCCATGTACATATAAATCTAAAGAACCAATTTCAAATTTTTATTTTAAAAAAAAATGATTTTTAAAGAATTTTTTGAGCTGCCCGGGCTGCCCGCCGTGCACCAAAAATTACATATCATACAATGACTTTTTAACCATGTAGTCAAAAGTTATGAAATTGTTGGGCCTTGAAGCTACTCCTCGGGCATATCTTGTGTGAAAATTTCAAAGAAAAAAAGTAAAAACTCCACTCGTAATGAGCTGCCCAAAATCGCTATGTTGTCAAAAAACGGTGTTTGGACCTTTAGGGGATAAATGTCTACAAAGCAAACCCGTACTTTCTAGAATCCAATGTATTCATAAATGACGGACAGCCAAGCACACAACAAGGTAGACGCTCACTATGCATTTCAGCGACTTCAATTGGCAATTGCTATTTCAATTTTTAAAGTTTGAGGGCGTGTAATATACCGTTGGAAAGGTATTTCCAAGACCTTTTCAATGGTATATTACACGCCCTGAAATTCCAAAAATTGAACCCGAAAATTGTCATAAAAAAATTTTCATGCTTTTGAGTCCGTCCGCCCAATCCGTCCGCTCGACCGCATCGCCAACCGCTTGGCGGACGGGCGGATGGCGTGGCTAATGCTGAATATGGACTTGCTGCGGCTATTTTTGTCATTTTTGGATCCAATTTTTGGACTTTGGGGGCGTGTCATATACCATTGGAAAGGTGTTTCCAAGACCTTTCCAATGGTATATTACACGCCCCGAAGTTCCAAAAATTAAACCTGGAAATCGCAAAAGAAGAGTTTTCTTGCTTTTGAAGCCGTCCGCCCAATCCGTCCGCCCGACCGCCCGACCGCCCGACCGCAACGCCAACCGCTTGGCGGACGGGCGGACGGCGTGGCTGGTGTTGAGTATGCACTTGCTGCGGTTATTTTTGTCATTTTTGGCTTCAATTTTTGTACTTTGGGGGCTTGTTATATACCATTGGAAAGGTATTTCCAAGACCTTTCCAATGGTATATTACACGCCCCGAAATTCCAAAAATTAAATCTAGAAATCGCAAAAGAAGAGTTTTCTTACTTTTGAAGCCGTCCGCCCAATCCGTCCGCCCGTCTGCCCGTCCGCCCAACCGCATCGCCAACCACTTGGCAGACGGGCGGACGGCATAAATGGTGCTGAGTATGCACTTGTTGCGGTTATTTTTGTCATTTTTGGCTTCAATTTTTGGACTTTGGAGCGTGTAACATACCATTGGAAAGGTCTTGGAAAGACCTTTCCAATGGTATATTACACGCCCCAAAATTCTAAAATTTAACCCTGAGAATCGTTTTTCCGTCCGCCTGCCTACTCGTGTGCTCGTCCGTCCGCCCGTCCACCCAACCGCTTGTCCGACCGGCCGTCTGCCCGGTCGCCCCGTTGACCCGTAGGTCTGCCTTGTCCGCCCGACCGCTGGACAAGGCCGTCCGCCCGTCCGCATTTTTTTCTCTATGTCTTTGGACGCTCCAGAATGGGCGGACGTGCAACCCTGCTTTGAAGACAGGTCAAAATGTTATGTCACCCATCTACTTGAATCTTCACCGCATTTTTTTGCATAGAACAAGAGATGAGTTTGGCCAAACACCAGAGGTTACAGTTGGATACCGTTGTATGGGAAGAGTACATGAGTTAGCTCAAGTTTCTATTGTAATCCATAAATTGTTAGTGGATCAGACAAAAATTCCCCAAGAATTTCTTCAAGCTCTACAAATTTATGAAGTACAATCGAATGTCACTTTATCACAAGTTCTGGGTTTATCTCGGTGTTTAGCAATTCCTCCTAGACCTAGAGCTAGATATGGAGATTGGCCTATATATGCTCGAGCAACAATTAATTTTCATAGTAATCCATACTTTAGCAATGTTGCATTTGAAGTAGAAGAAGATGGCATTCAACAAATCTACTACGGACAAATACGGCTTCTGTTTTAGACAAGTAGCCAATCAAATACTGGAGGTGAAAAAAATCAAAGATAGATGGTCTTTCTGAAGTTATACCCCGAAATTGAAAATGATGATTGGAGTGCATTGACAAAATACCATGTGTCAAGAATGATGGCAATACCAATCATAAATTTTAAAAGTATATGCAAAAGAGGGCAATGGCATTATGGCACGATATGGGTTCCAAAAAGGACTGTCTCGCAAAAGCTCTATCATTTTTTGACTCATTCAATGTGTGCTAGAAATTACACATTTTTTATTTACATGAATTTGATGCCAATTTTGTGACAAAGTTCTAATATTCTATCCAAAATACTATTGACTAAGCAAAATTGAACAATTTTGATATTCCTTTTCATTCCTTTGGTGTCAAATCCGGAAACTGCCTCACTTTCAGATTTGAGGCAAAAGGAACAATCCGGAATACCAATTTATAGGAAAATCATTCATAAATATGATAACTAGCTAAAACAATGTTTGAGTCATATCCATGTTTAATTTTAACTCTTCATTTGATGTATTCCTATATTTCCTTATTTATGGGAACTTTCAAAAATCACAAATTTTTATGCAATTTAAAAAGACTATGATTTCATAACATCTTCCTCCTAAAACCATATAATATACTTAAATACAAACTTAATAAGGTGCATGCCTAGTTATTTTAGTAGAAAACCTTAAATACATAGTCCTTTCAATACTATAATGCAATCAGGTGTTGAATATGTTAAATTAGGAAAAAATTCAATTGTTGAATTTGACTTATATAGCACATGATTATGGTGTACCAACATGACTTCTATAACATGATGTAATTTTTGTAATTTTCCAGTATTCTTTTCATTTCCGGAAGGACATTTTTCTAAAGTTCAGAAGTCCCGGAAGTGATATCCATATCGTGCTATTGCCCAAGAAAAACAAAAAAATTGTGCCATGAGAGTTTGTATTATTTCTATAATCCTATTAAATGTCATGTGCATACATTTCAAGTACCAAATGACAACTTCGGCATTGATGCATTAATGAAGGAAAATTTACATGTACACTATATTTGTGCTTGGTTAATGAAGGAAATTGGTATTGTAGTGTGGCTTTGTCTACCAATAGGTATGTTAATTATTATCCAAACTTCATTCACCTAAATTCTATATACAATATAATTACAATGCGATACAAACTATTTACTAACTAAGTCTATGTTTACTAGCAATTGTTAATTTTAGATGCCCTTTTAATAATTAGATATCAATTTGTGTGGTTGTTCCTATAGTGAATTCAAATCCATCTTTATTCATTGAGTTTCATGTACTGCAACAGAAAATATTATACAAGCCTATGAAGAGCAGCACTATAGTGTGCTACTATTAGCAAATTATCTATCAAAGTACAATAATTTGCAGCAATATGACATTTATTTCAAATATTTAAGAAAAATGTTGGTGCCAAAATGACAGTCAATTGGCTCTAAAATAGCCCAAAATATATGTGAACTTCAAAATAGTGTCAAAATGACATTGAAGTATTCTTATGTACTATGTCTTCTAAAGTGGCATTGAAATTGTGCATATGATAATTGTAGTGCAAAGGCACCAAATAGGCATTGAAGAAGGGGATGTCAAAATTGTGCCCATATAAAGTTAAAATATTATTGTCATGATGCAAAAATGGCAGTACATTTGCCAAAAATAAATACATAATTAGTTCACATTAGAAGGGTGTCAAAAAGGCATTCGAATAGTGTTAGTTAAATTGGCATGAACATTGCATTGAAAATGTGCATGTCAACAATGCTGTAATAAAATAACAAAATTGGGTGTAGATGATAAAGGAATATTGCATATCTAGAATTGCATTAAAGCAGCATGAAACTGACATTGAAAAATTACATTGTAAATTGACATGAAAGTAATAGTCAAATTGTTCAATCACTATGGCATGGAAATGGTAACAAAATAGCACTGAAATGGCATATACATGACTTTGCATTATTCCTTCCACTGTTATTGCAACAATAATATTAGAATAGTTCATGTGAAATTGGCATCAAAATAACACATAAATAGTGCATATCCGGTTTAGCATCATTTTGACCCTCAATGTAAAGCCAAGTTGACTTTGAATTAATGTACACCAAAATGATGTTAACCCCTAAAGTTCCTTGATTATGTTCTCACCAAAAATGCTCCAAAACTGCCATTTCTAGTACAAGTACCAAATTTTTGAAAAATATCATTTTTGGACACATGTAATTGTAGGATCTTATAGTACTCTGGTTTGAAAATATGTGAAAAAAATTTCAAAAATTTCCATCATGTAGATTGGAAGATATTAGCGTTTGAAGTGGCAAAAGTCCTTTTTTTGGCCCTACGAAAAATCGGGCAGTTGCACTTCACAAGGTCAGATTATTAAGAAAAAATTTCCAAAATGGTTGTGCTTCTTTGGATTCATTCTTCATGACAAGTTGGCTATATGTTTGAAAATTTTCAGATTATTTGGAATTGTACAACATATAGGAAAAAAATAGTAAGTAGAAAGAAGTAGAGAATGGTTCAAAACACTAAATTGTTAAGAAGTTAATTATGGAATTGAAAAATGCCAATCCCAATGGTTGCAATGTTGTAATAAACAATCTACATCCTACAATTTTATTTTTTTTGAAAAGTATTGAAAATTGAGTGAAATAAACAACTTCAAAGTTTATTTTAGAGTAGACAATCCATAATTGCCCACAAACTAAAAATCCTCGTAACGTTTGACTCATTGATCAGAATGGAATGATTCAAAGCTTTCCACGTAAATCTAATAAACCAATTTCAAATTTTTATTTTTGAAAAAAGTGATTTTTTTTAATCTGCCCGAACTGCCTAAGTTGAGAAACAAACAAGATATTAGGCCATAACTTTTGACTTGTATTTCCAAATGTCATGAAATTTGGTGCATATGGAAGATATTCCTTGTCCCCACCTTTTATAAAAATTTCAGCCCAAAATATGCAAATCTCCAGTCCCACGTACTTGCCCAAAATTTCTATATTGCCAAAAAAGGCATGTTGGTCCTTTAGGGGTTAAAATGGCTCCACAATGATGTGAGGATGACAATGTTGACTTCGCATGAAAATGATACTACAATAATTTGGTGCCACCTCAGTATCAAAGTGAATCCCAAAGTGACACTAAAGTGGACTCTATGTTAGATTGCTATCAAAATGGCATCCAAATATTCTTGCCCAATTTTTTTGATGCTGTTCCCATTCCTGTACCTTAGACTGTCACCAAGTCTATCCCTAAACTTTTCATTAATAGAGTTAATCGTAAAGTTGTCTTGTGTTTGTGAACTTGTGTCAGAGGATGGTTTAACTAAGAATAGAACAAAAAGAACACCACACCAAACTCAATTAGACCTGAGTTTGGGTGCTCCAGGGAGTTTGGTCCAGTGTTTTTCCCAAACTCCGGCTATTGGTCCCGCCTTGCACACACTTTCCAATTAATTCTAATGTGTCAAAAAAACTGAAAATTGCCAAAAATTACACTGATTTTCATAACATTTTCAATTTTTTGAAGAAATGGACCATGATAATTTATTTATTTTGGATTTTTTTTGATGAATTATGTGCATCATGGATTCTAGTACTAATACAAAAAATTGAATCTAAAAATGCATTATATGGTTGTAAAATAGAAATTAAATGCTTTGTCAATTTTAACAAATATTTCAAATGCGAGGGCATCAAGATATAACAATGATCCATATTGCAACCTATATTATTTCTACAATGTGTAATGCAATTCCATACTCTCAATTCAAAAAACAAATTCAAATATCGTGAGAACCACATCATTTACATGTTTGTCAAATTGTTGATATTTTATATTCTATATAAAAGCCAATTTCCTTTCGTTTTGTGTACAACAATCTAAAATGATGTATACTAACATACCAAGGCACAAAAAGTTTTTTTGGAGTTATAGGAAAAAATTGACAAAAGATAAAGTAAATCCAAATCATGGTGAACTAAACCAAGTTTTAGACATGGCTAAATTTAAAATTATTTTTTTTCAAATCACAACTAATTTTGTCTTCAAACTTCCATGGTAGTGTGTAGCATGTCACATACTACAACTTTTGTATATCCATTTTTGGACTTCGTCCATTGTGTAGTTGTTTGAATGAAAACATTTCAAATTTGTACCTAGTTTTGTTGGTCATTGTATATATCCACTAAAATTCATTCAAGCAACTCCCCACACATTGGATGAATTTTTTTTTTCATTACTTGTATGCCTCCTTGAAATCATCCAAAGGATACAAAACATCACTTAAGGCTTTCAGGATTAAAAGCCTAATTTGGAATCTAATAATCAATTACATTAACTTTGAAACCATATTTTTACTTGTAACTTGAAGTAGATTTGATATTCTGTCATTTTATCAAAATATTTTTATTGACAAAAAAACGCTTTAGAACCGTACCCTACTAGCAAGTTCATTAGCACATATTTAAAAAAAATGAAACCTAATTTTTTGGGAAATTGTCCCCCTATCTTGCCTAATATTTAGAAATTGCAATTGAGTGAGGAGGAATCACGATTTCCTTCTTTAAAGACATGTGTTGACCATTTATAGCAATCTTGTTTCAATATTCTTTGCATTTTATGAACAAATAACCTCTTATCCTCTTTAAAACCATTAAATGAAGTATCTAAACCTAGCCAAATGCCTATACTTTGTTCAATTTTGAATGGTTGCGTAAATAGCATAAATTAAATTTTAGTCTTATCTAACTTTGATTTTGGACTTAAATTAAATATTCAGCACTTGAGTGCCACAGCTACTAGTAAAGTACAATATATGAAATTTAAGAAAGTGGTTGCTCGACATTTCCTAATAAAAATCAAAATAATTGTGTTTTTTAGCATAACTTCATGGCTCATTCACACATATGAAAATATGTTTTTTCCAAAAACTTTAAACAATGAAAATGCGAAAATTCAAATTCAAATTCAAAACATTTCAATTTATTTTTATTTTTTTGAAAAATTAAGTCAAACTTCCGAAAATCCATCTGGGATTTGCCCTGGAATCCCTGAATGCTGTCAGGTGACAAGGGAACATCGAGAACATGTTCCCTCGGATAGGGATCAGGAATTCAGGGCCATTCGCCTCCTTCGGCCGCAAGCCCAAGACTACTCCGCTGGTCCATGGCACATTTGATCGTCCCTTCAAATTCGATCGTGTGCGCCGCCCCTCTTAGTTCGCTGTTGTATCGTCTTCCTCTCTCTCCCCTCTCCATATCGTGCATTTCATCGCTCAATTTGGCAGCCTGCCGCGGTTTTTATCGACATTTTTGTGGCCTCCTCTGCCGCTCGATTGATTTCGTGATTGGCAGCTCGATTTTGTTGCGCTTGCGAGTTCGGAGGATTTGGAAGCTTACGAGTGAGCCCTGCGCATCCACAGCGTCAGGTTTGTGCGAATTCCAGGAGCTTTGTTGCGCTTTTTTTAGTTTGGTTTTGAGTGGTGTTGGTGGCGCGAAGGCAGCTTTCTTAGGGTTCGTTGTCAGCATTGATTGACACTAGGTCATGGTCGTGATCTGCGTTACCTTTGTGGTTGTTCTTCCGCGTGTTGCCAATTTCGGCCCAATGTGCGGTATGTTCGTGTGGTTTATTCGCTTTGAGAAGCCTTTGTGTGGTTTAGGGTTTAGGGTTGCGATATCGTTTGAGGTCGAGTGGAGGCATGGATTCAGACCTGAGACGTTTTTATTCTCTGTTCTTTCGTTTCTTTACCTCGATTCTGATTGTTTTTATGTGATTGCTTAGGGACGTTCTTAAAGTGCGTCTAGTTCTAGCAAGGGCTTTACTCGTGGTTCCTACAGGGTTTTAGACCTGCTGTGAGCTTCAGCCAGTCATGTGGTGGAAAGGTCGAGCAGCGGATACCAGAGGGTGAGCACGAGATGCATGCTGTTTGTTCCAAATGTGGTTCGATACATTACCAGAATCCTAAAACGTGGAATGAATGATTGACCTTTTTTCATTGCGATGATCCTTTGCTCTGCTTAATTACGTCAGTTGGCTTGCATCGTTTAACAAAATTTAAACGATGGCTTGCTGTTTATGTGACATTTTGTGTTGCTAAGTTTTGCTTCAGGTAGTAGGTTGCCTGGTTGAGCACGAGAACAAAGTCTTGCTCTGCAGGAGAAGTATTGCGCCATCTTATAGTCTTTGGTGAGAATCTGTATTCCCAAACTACAATTACAGGAATGACCAGAAGAACTTCTGCTTTTATTTGGAAGAGGTCATTGTTTTCCATTTTTGGTTAAAACTTGCTGAATAATCAGGCACCTCTTTGTGCTGCTTATGAAATGAAAGGATATCCATTTACTAAACCCGTTATTTTCCGTGACTTGAATTGTGAGTTTGTACAATTGCTTTGCAAGACCCTGCCAGCAGGTACATGGAGCTCGGAGAGTCTGCTGCCAAAGGTGCAGCACGGGACACTCTTGAAGAATCTCAGGCAGACGCACGAGTTATCGCCCATCCTGATATTCCCCTAATTGGCCAGGTTAGTGCCTAAGTTGAGTAGAGCTTAAGGATGTATTTGGATTTACGTCTCTGCAATCGTGTAGCCGTGTCGAAATGTCTCGTTCTAACTCTACAGATTCTGAAATTCATGATTTAATTGTGTTGCATGAAAATGTCGTCACTCTTATGAGTTCTCTTTCTTGTTTTCAAAAACGTGCACCAAAGCTTCAAACATGATCCCAAAAAATTGATGGTATTGAATTGCAGAGGAAGAGGAAGAAGGAGAAGAAACAGGAGGTTGGAACTGGTAGTGGTTTTGATCTGCAGGGTGAGAGGAAGAAGAAGAGAAAACCCACCCCCTCGCAGACTGTTGAAGAGGTTGGAACTGCTGGTGGATTTGAAGTGCAGGGTAAGAAGAAGGAGAAGAAAAGAGAGTTTTCTCAGACTGTCGAAGAGGTTGGAACTGGTAGTGAATTCGAAGTGCAGGGTAAGAGGAAGAAGGAGAAAAAACGAGAGTTTGCTCCCTTGCAGACTGTCGAAGATGTTGGAACGGGTAGTGGATTTGAAGTGCAGGGTAAGAGGAAGAAGGAGAAGAAGAGAGAACCCACCCACTCGCAGACTGTTGAAGATGTTGGAACGGGTAGTGGATTTGAAGTGCAGGGTAAGAGGAAGAAGGAGAAGAAGAGAGAACCCACCCACTTGCAGACTGTTAAAGAGGTTGGAACTGCGGGTGAATTTGAAGTGCAGGGTATGAGGGAGAAGGAGAAAAAACGAGAGTTTCCTCCCTCCCAAACTGTTGAAGAGGTTGGAACTGGTAGTGGTTCTGAAGTGCAGGGTAAGAGGAAGAAGGAGAAGAAGAGAAAACGCACCCCCTCTCAGACTGTTGAAGGGGTTGGAACCGGTAGTGGTCTTGAATTTCAGGGTAAGAGGGAGAAGAAGCAGAAGGAGAAGAAGAGAAGAGATTTCACTCCCTCTGTGACTGTTGAGGACGTTGATGAGGCTGGAATCGATAGTGGCGATGAATCGCGGAGGAAGAGGAGGAAGAAGGATAAAAAACTCACTACTTCGCAGACTCTTGAAGATTGTCGGCCTAGAACAGGAACTGCAAAGAAGACCACTCTCACAACACAGGAGACACAAACTGGCAATGGTGCTGAACCAGTTAGAAAGAAGAAAAAGGTTACTTTTCAACTTCCTGATCCGACACAAGATGATCCGTCAGAGAACGAGTTGCTTGGAGAAGAAACTGAAACGGTGCACACTAGCACAGATCTGGAGTCTAATCCCTGGATAACCGATAAGTTGCGTCCTGATTTAGTTTGGGGGACGTACACTCCCCAGGAGGATGGGGCTTTGAAGCAGGCCATCTTCGATTACATCCAAGTAAGATGCCAATTTAGTACGAGCAAATGTTGGTTGGGTTAGTTTAAGTTTTCTTGTTTCACTTTAGACGAAAGATAACAATACGACTGTTATTCTCTTTGCGTGAAGGAGCAAGGTTGGGATCGAGAAGATGGTCTATGGAAGATTCTGCACTCCAAAAATAATGAAGCGAGAGGCTGCTGGTATATAATTCGTAAGTGAATTTTTTCTTATATGTGTGTCCCTATTGTTTTGGAAGTTAGATCTCCAAAGTTGTTAGAAGTTCTTTAAGCGGTTAATTTATTCAACTGTTTTATCTCTCATGTTCATCTTACTATTTTCTGTTCCCCCCAATATTTGTCTGTGGAGACCTGCCCAATAGGATTTAATGTTCTCATAAACAAATCGAAAATGAGACACTTAAAGAGGTTCTACTTTGATTGTAGGGAAGTGTTTGCCACAGAGAAATATAAGGCGCCTCTATTCTAGAGCACATCGACTTCTCGGTCCTGGAAATTATCTTGGGAAATGGACATCTGAAGAAACTCAGTCCTTGATAGAGTATGTGAAATCTACTAGATGTTGTGAAATCCTAAACCCTTGTACTGGTTTAGTGGAAGTGCTATTGCAGTTGTGAGTCACTTCAAGCTACTCTTCATCTTTGGAGGTCATGCATTCGTGTTCTAAGTGAGCTGGTCAGATTAGCCTGTTGTGAGGTTCTGATTTAACATATTTCCAAAGTGACAAATCCGATTTTCATTTTTCTAATTAGGATTTTCTTGTATCTAGTTTTTACCCTATCTCTTCCCTATGTTTGTGAATCTTCCGTAATTTCATTCGGTATATATGAATCCTGTTGACATGCTGAGTAGGTTTCTTGATGTGATAGCTTACCGTGGCACGAAGATTCTGGATGTTAGGGATTCTACTATATTCCTCTCTCACCTTCGCCCTCCTCTTCCTAGTGTGTTCTTGTTGGATACGGCTATTCATAGAGGGTGTGCAAATATGTGCGTGGCAATCAGGTTGCATTCCGTGCACGGTAATAACTGGAAAAAACTATCAACTATAATTGGGAGGGATTCAGCAAATTGTAAGGACAAGTGGCGGTATCTTAAAAACTCTATTTCAAATGGTCGGAAAACGGGTATGTTTTTTCTCATACGATTTTTGTGTGCGAAGAAGCTTTTGTTGAATTTAATATTCATAGTAAACGTGTATGGACGCTGTCCATTAGGACGCCTGTATGGGGTCCCTGCAATAGGTTCTGCAAAGAAGTTGTTTAACGTGCTTTTTGCCCGAGGAATTAGTGGTAGATAAACATGAGTTGACATTCAATTAGTTGCCTGTGGTTTTAGTAATTTTTCCTCACTTCGACTAAGTATTCTGCATTGCATTACTGCTTCTCATGTTGTTTAGTGGTGTTCAGGTCTTTGGTCTGAAGAGGAGCTACAAAAGTTGTGTGCACTTGTCTTGAAATGCTTACACGTGAAAAGTCAAATGGCCAAAAAAGGGCAATTACGAAAACACCACAGAGTGGTATGTGTGTTTCTAAATCTCTGTAGAAGTAATATGATAACGGATGAATCCCTATTCTTCCCTCTCAGAGTTTTGTAATTATTTGAGAATTTGTTTCATGTCAAAATCCGAACATGTGCGGAATCACTAAGAGTAACCAATGATCATGCTTTTTGTGTAGTCTAATTTAGGTGGCCGCTTTTATTACTAGAACCAGAAACTAGATAGCAGAGACCTTCCAACATATTTTATACCTGAAATTGCTCTAAGTACTCATATGAGCATTCAAGCATCTATTTTACTGCTCACAAGTAACTTGTGTCGTAGGTCCGTGATGATATCAATTGGGAATATATTTCCGAGCAAATAGATGGGCGTAATCGCCTTGACTGCATGACTCAATGGTAATATCTCCCTCTTTTCTGTAGCTCTTGGTCACCGCTCGTCTGCTTATCATCGAGAAGCACGTCAACCCTCTCCATTACTGCCGGGTGAATTTCAGTTGTGTATGCTACACTGGTATGTCAGCTTTTAGTTAAGTCCACCTTTGCTGCTGTGAATATTTTGATCTACTGGGCTCAGCATTCTGGTACGTGCAAACGTTCTAACGATATGTTGGGGCTTGGCAGGTATAGAAGGATGGCTTCACCAATGGTGACAACTGGAGATTGGTCTAACGGTGATGATCAGCGCCTCTTAGAGAGGTATATGTATTTCTGGCATTTTGTATCCATTGTTGCTTCTGCTTTTGGAACTTGCATGTAATGCAAGTTCAAACCTCTTACTCTGGTTTATTGAAGGATTCTTCTGATCTCTGAAACCAAGACCTGGACTTCTGTTTGGCTTCTTGTTGAAATTCGTCGTTTGGATCCTGAAGTACGGACAGAAAACCTTGAATATGCCAGGTTGACGGAGGAGTTCCCGCTGTCCGAGGAACTGGTTGAGTGGGATTCACTCTTGGAACACAGGTGGTTGAGATTCCCCAGCTGAAAATATAATTTTGCATTTTCCAGTTTCTACATGTGAATAATCATCATCAGTTTCATCTCATCAGTATAATGCCACAAGTACTCTTTGACCTCTCCAGCACTTCTCAAAATGAAACCCCTGCTTTCCAGCGTATATGGCATCAACTCCGTGCATCAAAAACTAGATGCGCCTGGGTCAAACTTAATTGTAGTTTTTTCAAAGTATCCATTTTTTTTGCTTAATTTTACTAGTTCAGAACTCTAGTCTTCATGCATTGCCAATACGTGCATGTTTGGTAAGACCTTGGCCAAGTATTCAAGGTCTTTTCCCTGGAGTTGCTTCTAATTACAATACTGTTTGATCGTGTTCAATTCCAGATCAGGAGAAATGTGTAAAAGGAGGTGGGAGCAAATGCAGCGTTCTCTTGGGCGGGGACCTGTGTTGCGGCACTTGCACTTTCTTGAGAAGTTGACAGGTCTTGTGACGCGCTTTGCTCCTCATCTGGCAGATGCTGAATATGATCCACAGTTTGCTGCGGAATTGGAACAGGCAGATGCCGAGGAATCAGAGGACAACGTGGATACATGAATTAGGTTCAAGATTCATGTACACTCCTTTTTTACCTTCCCGTACTTCCTTCGCTGCGTTTGACAGGAAACGGACTTACTGTTTACTACCATACTGTATACTTGAAATTTGTAGTGAATAGTGTGCACATTCAGAATATGGACGGAGTTGTGAAGAGTTTTCGGCAGGCGTCGAAGTTGTAGCTTTCCATATGAAAAGAAAGTACACTATTTTTTGATGCTACAAATCCAGTGCACTGAACTCATGCCCCAGAGCATATTTGGAGACCTTGGGGTCGAAGCGATGATTTAAAAAGGCACTCGTTTTCCCCCAAAGTTGAAAGATTACCTCGGTCATGTGGAGACCATAAAATGACTTTCGCATCTCACTGTAGGGATTTGCAGAGATGGCAGGACCCGAATCATTGCCAAGTAGAGCTGATGTAATTCAATGACGGGGACATCGCGCAGGCTTGTCAGTCCTTATTAAATTGGAGGCTTGGATTGAACTTTTTCTGTGCAGGCAATGAGAGCTGGTTTTCTTGGGACTCGCAATGTCACCAGACCCTCAATCCACTGAAAGCGAAGTACCGGTAGAACCCTTTTAATCCAAAAAAGTCAACGGAGGGCTGACAGAATGCAATCTGCTAGTTTTACAAGTGGAAAGAACGGTCGATTTTTCAGTATACTGTAGCTTATTGTTTCTTGTTGGACCAACTCAACTGATTAGTTGATACTTTTTGCACTTGGTACGAATTGATTGTGTTAACAAACCACCAGACAAATTTGAGACATCTTATCTTTGAGCAGCTGCTTCAACTCCCTTGCACGAGGATTCTTTTGTGTACTCTTGAACTGAGTTGGGTGAGTTGGGTGAATTGTACTAGTACTAAAAGCTACGAGAAAAAGACAAGCTATGGCCAGATTTTTGAGATTTTCTTTTTGTCAGCCAATCTTGGTTATGTAGAATAGCCCCCCTTTATCAGC